>CM035841.1:314239579-314839579 GCA_020510985.1 Pholidichthys leucotaenia
TTTTTTTTTTTTTTTTTTTACAAAAGTGAACCAAGAAACTTTACAGCTCTACAGCTAATGCCCACTATCACGAGCTCACAGGTAACTTCATACCAGAATGTTGTCCTCTTTAGTAGGAAAAGATTATTGTTTCTAAAAGTCAAGCCATTGTGCCTTATTGTCGTCCAGCAGGGTCCAAACTTATGTCATATCAGCAGTCAGTTTTTATAGATCTGCTGGCTGAATTCATAACATCCAAGCTTTGTTTGATTAACATGTGCAATGAAGTTAGTAAAAACAGTCATCCTAGACAATTTCCATTTTTTAGTCTTCCTGCACTAAAAACTTGGATGTAGTAATACATACTGACAGCAGTGTAAGGCAACAACAATAACACAGTTACAAAAATAATTTTTTTGTAAGTTGTCTGTGTTTTTTCAACTGATTTAAAACAATTTTGCACCGCTGAATCTGAAAATGACATCTGTTTCTCTTGATCAGGTCAAAAAAAAGTCTGATCTTCTGACTAAATCGATTACAACCTGCTGTCAACCTGCTGTCAGATCCTGTCAGTCAGTGGATTTCGGTGGATTTCTGTGTTTTGGTGCTCGGTTTTTGACTACTTTTTTTGGCTTTTGAGAACTGAATTTGGATTACGGACTGGATATCTTAGTTTCGACCCCTGCCTGACTTAAGACACCAATAGCGGCATCTATGGACTGGGAAACGAGAGCGGAGCGGAGCGGCCCGCCATTCAGCTAGCTAAACAGCTGTTCATTAGCTGTTTAGTCAACATACACCGTCCGGGATCATGGGTCCTATGAAAGCTCAGCAGACTGAGGAGGTGGACGATATTAAAAGATCGCTCGACTTCTTGGCTGAAGAGATTTCTGCTGTTAAGCTGCAGCAAAAAAACATCCTGGGCCTGCTCGAGGAGGTGAAAGTGCTGCGGATCCAGAACGCTGAGAAGGACAAGAGGCTGGCGTATCTGGAGAGCAGAGTGTCGGACCTGGAGCAATACACCCGGGTGAACGACGTGATCATGACTGGGCTCCACATTAAACTCCGATCATATGCTCGGGCGGTGGCCGCAGACAGCAGAGGGAGGCTCGACGCGCTGGAAGACGAATCCACGGAGCAACAAGTGGCGGCCTTCCTGCAGTCCAAAGGAATCCAGCTGGACTGTAACACCATTGAGGCCTGCCACCCTCTGCCCAGGAAAAACAGTGACAAACCAGCTGTCATCATGAGGTTTGTCAATAGAAAACACAAGACTGCGCTGCTAAAACAAGGGAAGAAACTGAAAGGAACGAACATCTATATAAATGAGCACCTTACAAAAGAAAACGCAGAAATTGCCAGAAAAGCTAGATACATGAGAAAGCAGAAAAAGATTCAAAACACCTGGACATCAAACTGTAAAATATACATCAAATTAAATGGATCACCTGAAGAAGCCAAGGTTATCAACATCTGTAGTATTATGGAACTGGACAAATATCAATGAATATTATGAACTGGAGTCGACAGCAACAAGAGACAACTGTAGGACACTGAAGGATTATACTCATCTGCATCAGGACATTTAATTACATGAAACAAAAGCTCAACAAACAGGAACAACAGGAACTGAAAGTTTTTGAATATACAGATCATAACCCGCAGGACGTAGAATATAACATAGACCCTGATAATAATTTATTTAGCTCCATCAATAATAACTGTAGTTACTACACGGATGAACAGTTTAACACAATGGTCACATCTGATTTCAATATTTCTATGATCCACTTCAACAGCAGAAGTCTCTATGCCAACTTTAATAACATTAAAGATTATTTACATCAGTTTAAAGAGCCATTCAGTACAGTGGCAATATCTGAGGCGTGGCTCAGTGAAGAGAAAGGAGTGGACTTTACAATGGATGGCTATGAATTAAATTATATAAATAGAAAAGTGAAAAAAGAAGGAGGAGTTACAATTTATGTTGACAAGAGCTTGAAATACAAGGTTGTTGAAAATTTGTCAGTAACTGTGGATGATTCATTTGAATGTATTACAATAGAAATCTGTCTGGACAATATGAAGAATATGGTCATGTAGAACACCTGGATCAAATATTGACTTATTTAAGGACTGGATGGAAAAAATGTATGCAAAACTAACTCATAAAGTTATGTTCATCTGTGGGGATTTCAGTATACAGTTAGGCCCAAAAATATTTGGACAGTGACACAAGTTTTGTTATTTTAGCTGTTTACAAAAACATATTCAGGATACAATTATATAATCAATATGGGCTTAAAGTGCAGACTCTCAGCTGTAATTTGAGAGTATTCACATCAAAATTGGAGCAAGGGTTTAGGAATTACAGCTCTTTAATACGTAGCCGCCTCTTTTTCAAGGGACCAAAAGTAATTGGACAATTGACTCAGAAGGCTGCCAAAAAAAAAAAAAATAACAAGGCTGCATGGGCTCTTCCCTCGTTAACCTGTCATCAATTAAGCAGTTAAAAGGTCTGGAGTTGATTCCAGGTGTGGCGTTTGCATTTGGAAGCTGTTGCTGTGAACACACAACATGCGGTCAAAGGAGCTCTCAATGGAGGTGAAACAGACCATCCTGAGGCTGAAAAAAAAAGAAGAAATCGATCAGAGAGATAGCAGAAATGTTAGGAGTTGTGGAGAATGTGCTCAAGGATGAGGCTGAGTTTATTCCTCAGATTCAGCTTTATTCACAGATCACATACTCCAACAATCTCAAAGCAAGAAAAGAGGAAGTTTCATCTCACATCTGGGTTTTGTACCCCGGACACGAAACAGCAGTCACATGGTGTTTAATCAAACATACAGTCACATGGTATTTAATCCCAATCACAAAGTAACCCCTCTGATTTCACACCATTGTCCTTTAGTCTCTGGTGGTCCGGAAATCTCCCCAGGTCGTCTCCCTGAAACAAAGGCCGAATCTCACACTCTTCCGTTGTCTCTCAGAGGCTCAGTCCCTTTTGTTCCATGAGACGTGTAGCACACAATAAACATACAGCAATACATTTGTGGAGAATATGTAACCAACATATGTGCCACATGACCCCCCCAAATGTCTAAAATGGGACAAACATAACCAGAGATACATGACATAATAACATCACTACATATCAATCCACCAGTTGCCTAGCTCTGTCTCCTGCCGTATCTGCTGAAAGCTGGCTTTGCTGTTTTTGCAGCGTCCTCCTGCTCCTGTGGATTAGAACTGTTAGTCAATCTCTGTGGGTGTTCTGTATAATGCCCTCTAGGGGGTCTGCCGCGACGGGGGGCTCTCGCTAACTGCACTGCTTCATCCGCCAAAACAAAAGCGGGTTTGAGTCTTTTTATACAAATCAACTCCTTTCTGTCTCCCAAATCTAGCAAAAAATGCTTCTCTCCTGTTTCCAACACCTTGAACGGCCCATCGTAAGGCAGGTGCAAGTTGGGGCGATAAGCATCATGTCTAACAAAAACAAACTCCGCATTTTTTAAAGCCTTCGGCACAAAAACGCGTGGCAAACTGTGATGAACCGGGCCAGGAAGCGTGTTTGATTCTGTGCCGCTCTGCAACCGCTGAGCGGGGGGGGCAATTTGGCGCAGGATTATCGGGGAGAAATTCCCCGGGCAGACGGAGAGGCTGTGCAAAAACTAACTCAGCTGGGGAGGCTTGCAAATCCTCCTTAGGTGCAGAACGCAACCCCAATTAAGACCCATGGTAGTTTGTCAACCCAATTTGTATCCGTAAGCGACGCTCTGAGGGCTGCTTTCAATGACCTATGAAAACGCTCGCATAAACAGTTAGCCTGGGGGTTGTACGCGGTGGTGCGGTGGATCTTCACGCCTAGGCTGCGGGCCATCGATGACCAGAGTTCGGAAACAAATTGAGAACCTCTGTCAGACGTTATGTCCAACGGAACTCCAAAACGCGCTACCCAAGCTGTTAAAAACGCACGCGCCACTTCCTCCGCTGTGGCTGATGCCAGAGGGACCGCTTCCGGCCAACGCGTGGTGCGGTCCACCATCGTCAAAAGGTGTGTGTACCCCTGTGACGACGGAAGGGGGCCTACCAAGTCGACATGCACATGATCAAAGCACTTAGCCGGAATGTGAAAAGGCTCCAAAGGAGCTCTAGTGTGTTTGTGTATTTTGGCTCGCTGACACGCTACGCACATTCCTTGACCTGTCTGCGCAACCCCGGCCATACAAATTTCTCTCCCACCATTTTGACCGATGCGCGCACCCCCGGGTGCGCCAGAGAATGGATCGAGTCAAAAACGCGGCGGCGCCACGCAGCGGGTACCACGGGACGGCCGCGTCCCGTGGAGACATCGCAGATTAGGGGAGGCATACCCATTTGCAGCACCCTGTCCTCCAGCCTTAACCCTGTTGGTCCAGACTGGAGCGCGCGCACATCCGCATTGCTAACCTGCTCCGCGGCCATGGCTGCATAATCTAACCCTACGCGGACCGGGGCCGCGTGCGCTTCTGCGTCGCTACCCTGGCCCGCGGCCATGGCTGCAGAGTCTGCCCCCACGTGGCCTGGTGCCGGCACAGCACGCGAGAGGCAGTCTGCCACTACATTATGTTTACCTGCGACATGCTGGATATCGGTGGTGAACTCTGAAATCGCGGCCAGCTGTCTTTGCTGTCGGCCCGACCAAGGTTCCGAAATCTTGGCCACCGCAAAAGTCAGCGGTTTGTGGTCCACAAACGCGGTGAAACGGCGCCCTTCCAGCCAGAACTGGAAATGGCGGATGGCCAAGTGTAGGGCCAACAACTCCCTGTCGAACGCGCTGTATTTTCGCTCGCTATCGCGCAAGGTTTTGCTGAAAAACGCGAGCGGTTGCCAGGTCCCCGCTACAAACTGTTCAACGACCGCCCCTACTGCTAAATCGGACGCATCCGTGGTGAGGGCGATGCGGGCCGCTGGAACTGGATGTGCCAACAAAGCCACGTTTGTCAGGGCTGTTTTGACTTGAGAGACTGCGCGCTCCCGCTCAGGAGACCATTCGATTTTATTCGTGGGTTTTTGTTTTTTTAGTGCAGCGTATAATGGTTGCATGAGCTGCGCTGCGCTTGGGAGAAAACGGTTATAAAAATTAACCATTCCCAAAAACTCCTGTAACGCTTTGACCGTTTGAGGCTGGGGAAAATTTGTTATTGCGCGCACTTTATTGGGCAGAGGGACCGCTCCTTCTGGCGAAACGCGATGCCCCAAAAAATCAATCTGCGCTACCCCAAACTGACACTTCGCTGGGTTAATTATTAACCCGTGCTCTGCCAGCCTCCGGAAAACTGCCGTGAGGTGGCTTTCATGTTCGTCTTCGGACGTGCTGGCTACTAAAATGTCATCCAAGTAGACGAACACGAAAGGGCGGTCGCGTAGCACCGCATCCATCATGCGCTGGAACGTCTGCGCGGCCCCCTTGAGTCCAAAAGGCATGCGCAAAAACTCAAAAAGCCCGAAAGGAGTTATTACCGCTGTTTTGGGTATGTTCTGGGCACGCACTGGAACCTCATGGTAGCCGCGCACTAAATCTATTTTAGAAAAAATACGCGCCCCCGCCAAATGAACCGAAAAATCTTGGATGTGTGGGATCAGGTAGCGGTCGTGAACAGTGGCGTTATTCAACCTGTGAAAATCACCGCAAGGTCGCCATGAGCCATCGGTCTTTGGGACCATGTGGGACCATGTGCAATGGTGAAGCCCAGGGGCTTTTTGAACGTCTGATGATGCCTAGTTTTTCCAGGTTGGCAAACTCCTCGCGCGCTATGGTCAGTTTAGCTGAGTCCAGGCGCCGAGCTTTTGCAAAGACGGGCGGCCCGGTGGTAGTGATATAATGCTCCACCCCATGTTTGGCCACTGTCGCCGAAAACGTTGGGACTGTTAGTGCTGGGAACTGAGTGAGGAGTGCGTGGAACTTGCCACCCGCAGCTGTGACGTTGGCTTGTGCAGTTGGCGGTGCCACTCGTGCTGTGCAGGGAATAGAGTGAAAAGACAGTGCATTAACCAGACGTCTGTTAGCAAGATCAACCAATAAACCATGTGAGCACAAGAAATCAGCCCCTAACATGTTGAAACTGACTGCAGCTACAACAAAAGTCCACTCAAATGAACGGCCCTGCAAAGACAGAAGCAGGGTCCTCTCACTGAAGGTTTTAATAGCTGAGCCATTCGCTGCTGACACTGACACCCAGAGAACCTTGGACGGCATCAGCCGGTCCGCATAGGAAGGCGTGATGAAGCTCATGTGGGAGCCTGTGTCCACGAGGAATTGTCTCCCCGAACGTGCATCCGTCATGTAGAGCAGCTTGTTCTCTTCCCCGAGGGTCGCGGCCGCTACCGACCCTCGGTCTTGGCGTTTCCCGAACGCTTGAAGTGGCACGGTGGGAGGCACTTGTGTGCCCTCTCTGCAAAGTGGCGATGATAGAAGCAAAGGACGTCATTCGCTCCGTGTCGCCTGGTCCTTGCTGCTGCCATTGTCAGCGCGTCTGGCGCTGCCACCACTGGCCCCATGCCGTCTCCAGGCGTCGCTCCTAGCTCCGCTGCTGCAGCCGAAACTGCACTCCGCTTGTGGGCGTCGATGAGTCGCTGCGCCTCCTTGCTCAGCCCATGGTAGTCTCGCTTGGCCAACCGGGGTGAATCTGCCAGGGTAACTCTCACCACTGGCGGCAGGGTCCGGAGGAAAAGGTGGGCGAAGATAAATTTGCAGTCCTCAGAGTCTTTCAGCCTCAGCATTTTCACCATCAAGTCTACGGGGCTGTCGTTCTCCGACTCCATCAACGTCAGGAGCCCCTCTGCTCGCTGTTGCACTGAGGGGGTGAAATGGCTGATAAGCGCAGCTTTCAATGCGCTGTATTTGTCGCTGTCCGGTGGGTGATTGACCAGGTCTTCCACCCTCTGGACTGTGTGGCTGTCCAGCTTTGCCACCACATGGTAGAATTTCGTGTCGTCCTTCGAGATTCTCCGGAGGTTGAACTGCGCCTCGACCGCGCTAAACCAGGAGCGCGGACTATGCTGCCAGAAGTTGGGCAGCTGGAGTGTGGAGGCAGCCATCAGGCTGGCTTCTGCCGAGCCCCGCTCGGGAGAATTATCTCTGCTCATTTTTCGTCGTAAGGTCACCAGTGTGGAGAATGTGCTCAAGGGTGAGGCTGAGTTTATTCCTCAGATTCAGCTTTATTCACAGATCACATACTCCAACAATCTCAAAGCAAGAAAAGAGGAAGTTTCATCTCACATCTGGGTTTTGTACCCCGGACACGAAACAGCAGTCACATGGTGTTTAATCAAACATACAGTCATATGGTATTTAATCCCAATCACAAAGTAACCCCTTTGATTTCACACCATTGTCCTTTAGTCTCTGGTGGTCCGGAAATCTCCCCAGGTCGTCTCCCTGAAACAAAGGCCAAATCTCACACTCTTCCGTTGTCTCTCAGAGGCTCAGTCCCTTTTGTTCCATGAGACGTGTAGCACACAATAAACATACAGCAATACATTTGTGGAGAATATGTAACCAACATATGTGCCACAGGAGTGGCCAAATCAACAGTTTGGTACATTCTGAAAAAAAAAAGAGTGCACTGGTGAGCTTGGGAACTCAAAAAGGCCTGGATGTCCACGGAAGACAACAGTGGTGGATGATCACAGAATCCTTTCCATGGTGAAGAACAACCCCTTCACAACATCCACTCAAGTTAAGAACACTCTCCAGGAAGTAGGTGTATCAGTATCTAAGTCTACCATAAAGAGAAGACTTCATGAGAGTAAAAACAAAGGATTCACCACAAGGTGCAAACCATGAATCAGCCTCAAAAATAGAAAGGCCAGAATTGACTTTGCCAAAAAACACCTGAAGAAGCCAGCCCAGTTCTGGAACAGCATTCTTTGGACAGATGAGAATAAGATCAACCTGTACCAGAATGATGGGAAGAAGAAAGTTTGGAGAAGAATTGGAACAGCTCATGATCCAAAGCACTACATCTTCTGTAAAACATGGTGGAGGCAGTGTGATGGCATGGGCATGCATGGCTTCCAATGGCACTGGGTCACTTGTGTTTATTGATGATGTGACAAAAGACAGAAGCAGCCGGATGAATTCTGAAGTGTATAGGGATATACTTTCTGCTCAGATTCAGCCAAATGCAGCAAAGTTGATTGGATGGCGCTTCACCAATGATCCAAAACATACTGCAAAAGCAACCCAGGAGTTTTTTAAAGCAACGAAGTGGAATGTTCTGCAATGGCCAAGTCAATCACCAGATCTCAACCCAATTGAGCATGCATTTCACTTGCTCAAGACAAAACTTAAGGCAGAAAGACCCACAAACAACCTGGCAAAGCATCACAAAGGAGGAAACCCAGCATTTGGTGATGTCCATGGGTTCCAGACTTCAGGCAGTCATTGCCTGCAAAGGATTCTCAACAAAATATTGAAAATTAACATTTTACTTAGGGTTATGTTTCTTTGTCCAATTACTTTTGAGCCCCTGAAATGAGGAGCGTTTGTATAAAAATAGCTACAATTCCCACATGTTTAATCATATATTTTTGTTCAACCCCTTGAATTAAACCTTAAAGTCTGCACTTCAATTCTGTTGTAGTTGTTTCATTTCAAATCCAATGTGGTGGCATGCAGAGCCCAAATCATGAAGATGGTGTCACTGTCCAAATATTTCTGGGCCTAACTGTAGATCTTATGAATTCAAAACAACATAGTTTGACAGAAGAATTTATCAACACAGTGTACAGTATGGGCTTACATCCAACAATTACCAGACGTAGCAGAATCACGTCACACAGTGCCACACTAATAGATAACATATTCGCAAACATTATGGAAAATAATATCATGAGTGGGCTTTTATTGAATGATATCAGTGACCACCTGCTGATTTTCGTTGTCTATCTATAGCCTGTTTTCCACTAGCCCAGCACACCTCGGTACGGCTCAATTCACTTCAGTACGGCTCGGAATGCTTCTGTCTCCATTAGCACAGTGTTGCGGGGCAGCAGCAGATTCTCAGCGAGGCGGGGCCACACTCCCGTGATGTTATGCACCGGACTGAGTCCTTATTTACACGAGACAAAAATGGAGGATCCAAGGATTATTGCCTTGCTCGCTCTGTGGTTTTATCTCACAATTAATTTTATCTCATAATTAAGCTGCAACAACACAAGTCACTTTTGTTTTGAATTAACTGCCAAATGACCTAGAAATAATGAGCTGAAACTTGTTTTTATTCGTATTAAATAATGAGACGGTGGCACACTGTCCAACACCACATCCTAGGGCATTTTGGATGTACTGAATTAAAAAAATTCATGTTTTTCACCTTCAGGTCAACGTTTGGAACAACAGTATTATTATTTTCCATTTAGATGATGCTACACTCCTTCTAAAGTATTGTAAATCTCTGAATTTGGAATGTCGATAGAACATTCAATTTACATATACTTGTACCTTTGACTTGGTGCTAATTTTTTATGATATTTCAATAAAAAGAACAGAAAGCTTACAAAAAGACTTCTTTTTTGGTCTAGTTAAAAATTACATTACCTTTACAATGGTTGACCCTCAGCATCATTTTGATCAGACTAGGCAATGGAATTTCTATGTAATTATACTGTTTTATAATTCAGTGTTATAACAGACAAACCACACTTTCCAAAACAATTCCATTTTATTATATACAAAATATTAAAATAAAAAAAAACTTTGCAACACAACATGAAGGTTAATCGACATTTTATACACGCCGACCACTGAGTGCTGAGGCTCGGTAGAATGAAGGCGTCTCTGCCAGCTGTGGGTCAGGAAGGCTCGGTTGAATAATCCGTGCGGGCTGTCGCGGCGGACGCGTGGGATGATTCTACAAGGAAAATGCACACAATAAAATACAGCACAAAATATATACAGAAAAGACAATAGTTTTTAACAAGAATACATAAGCTTATTTCAGCGTATTGTTCACATGAATAATTACAATAAAAGCTTTAGTCCGCAGTGTGCTGCAATAAAGCAGCGATCCATCCACAAATGAACAGCTTTTTTATTGCATAAATAAACTGAGCGTCTTACGGAATATATTTGCGAAAAAACGCACAATAAAAAAAAATTAAAACTCACCGTTAAAGGACTCCGATGTCGAGACCTCCCGGTATATTTTTTCATTCCGGGCGGCTCCGTCTAACTCGCGCTGAATACGTTCGTCTGACAATGCAGTCAGCAGACACTGCAGCTCCTTACTGGTCCATGGAACACCCTTATTACGCGAAGCCATTTTTGATAGAGAATAAATGAAAATAGCACAGCAATACACTGAAAAGGAACCGCCGACAGTGGTTGCGTGCTGAGTAAAGGCGGTCGTGAAGATTCTTTTTTTTTTTTTTTTCAAAAACTTTATTGAGAAGGTCGTGAAGATTTGGTAGATGAGGAGGAGGAGAGGGGCGGTTACAACCTGACCAATCAGCGCCGGTTACGACCTGACCAATCAGCGGCGACCAGTCTGTTAACGTCACAACACGGCACAGCTCAGCACTGCTGTACCCTGCCCTTCAGCTGGGCTGAGAATCGCGGCTGTTAAACCGTGTTGGGGCTTGTGGAAAAGCGTACAAAGCGTGCTGAGCCGTCCCATGTCGCGCTAAAGCGTGCTAGTGGAAAAGGCCCTTATGTGATTATAGGTAGAAAAAATATTCCAAAAATATTAAATATAAAAGAATAAGAACTGAAGAATCTATGTATTTACTGGCAAAGGAATTATTAATACAAGACTGGAAGATAGTTTGTAATGAAAATGATATAAATGAAGCATATGATAAATTTTTACAAATATTTCAATCATTGTACAATAAAAAAACTGTCCTATAAAACAATACAGTGACAGACAACAAAACAAAAATATTCCTTGGGTCACCAAGGAGTTACTAAATGCATGTAAAAAGAAGAATACATTATATAAACAATTCATTAAGTGCAGAATGGTAGAGGCTGAGATCAAATATAAAAGATATAAACACAAGCTTACTAATATAATGAGGAGTTGTAAGAAAGAATACTACAACAGAATATTAGAGGATAATAAAAATAACTTAAGAGGAATATGGCAAGTACTCAGTTGGATTATTAGTAATCGACCTAAGAATGCTAATTATTCAGAATATTTTATTGAAAATGACAATATGATAAATTGGGAGGAGGATTACACACCCTCCATACAGCAAACCAGGAGGCAACTGCTTGGCTTAAGGACTTTGCATTTGCTAAATAAATAAATATGATAAATAATATGGAGGATGTGGTTAGTGGTTTCAATATTTTTTTTGTAAACGTTGGTCCTGAATTAGCAAAATCAATAGTGACACCAGAAACAAACAACAGTGGTTCTGTATATGAAATAGAAGATAGAAATCCAAACACAATCTTTTTGGGTGCAGTTACTGAAAAGGAAATTATCGAGACTGTGAGTAAATTTAAGAACAAAAAATTAATTGACTGGAATGAAATTGACATGACAATAGTGAAAAAAGTAATTGAAGGAATTGTTAAACCACTCACCCACATCTGTAACCTGTCATTTCAAACTGGTACATTTCCAAACAAAATGAAAATAGCAAAAGTAATACCACTATACAAAACAAGAGACAGTCATTATTTCACAAATTATAGGCTGGTCTCTTTACTCTCACAATTCTCCAAAATACTTGAAAAAATCTTCACTAAGAGACTGGATGATTTCATTGAAAAACACAACCTCCTTACTGACAGCCAGTATGGTTTTACAGCAGATAAATCTACATCTTTGGCACTGATCGAACTTATAGAAGAAATTACTAGTTGTATAGATAAAAAAACGTTTGCTGTAGGAGTATTTATAGATTTAAAGAAAGCTTTTGACACCATTGACCACAGAATTCTATTGAGGAAATTGGAAAGGTATGGGATAAGAGGGGTCGGACTGAGTTGGGTGGAAAGTTATTTAAAGGCCAAATGTCACGTAACAGGGTACTTTAAATATCTTGAAACTAGATATAAAAGGGAACCGATCCGTTCGGGTCTTGGTGCATTTGCTTCAGTAACAACGGAATATTCGTTAATTTAAAACTGCCGCGCTTGGCCTGACACGGCCCCTGAAATCGCCTGGGGAAGAAGGCGGAAGTGACGAAATCGATTGTACCCTAGTTTGATGCTTTGGGTATTTCAATTGATTGTTTATATGGAGACTGGAAGGTTGAAGTGAGCAACAAGAAAGAAAAAATTGGATATTTCACCCATACCTTAAAATGGGACTATCAGGGACAGCTGGGTAATAAGGGACACTTCTCTGGGAAATGTTTTCTTACCTGTCAAGTGAGACGTTTTCGCCGTACTTCAACACCGTAAAAAGCGGCTATAAGCAACGGCGGAGCAACAAGGCACACCTCTCTGGGATCTCTGTCTGTTCCGCAACCGCTGTACAGCTCAACGTGTTAAACCATTGTCCTAATGACTTCTCATGGTAGTGAGAATTGCTCCCGCTGAGCGATCAGCCCGCCCAGACAATTAAACTAATGAGTGACTCCACACTTCGAACAGTAGTGAGAAGCGCTCCCGCTGAGCAATCAGCCCGCCCCAGCTGTGAGGGATCACACACAGGACTGCTCCTCAAGACACTCAGTTTTTTTTTTCCAGTATATTTTTTCTTTTGGGCGTACAGAAATGGCAATACGCCCGTTTTTGCTACAATTGCATTTTCCCCGTATTTTCCTTAAAATATTTGACAATAACAACACGAACTACATTTAAAACATTTCCCAGAAAAGTGTCCCAAACCACTGCGCCGTCCCCCACAGCCGCGCTTAGCACCAAAATACGGCAAAAACGTCTCCCTTGACAGGTATGCGCCTCCATTTTCATATTGATCTGGTCAATTTCTTGACAGCAGCGGCTCTCCTCCACTGTAATAATAATGGCTTCCGAAAAATCAATATTTATGGGGCGCCCTCGACAGACCCCCTCCGGCTTCGCAATTCTGGAGGCGATTAATGTCCAGTTCAATGACATTTTCCACTGGTTCTGCTCTCTGGTCATCGTTGGAACTGTTGTCATCAGACAAAGCATCTGATTCCGTCTCGGATGGCTCGAACCGGTAAGGTTCTATGCCTCTGTCACTGTCTGAACCACTGACAAAAAAAAAAAGACAAAACTAAACTAATTTGTTCACAATCGCTGTCACTTTCCGTCATGATTGTCCAATGTTGATAAGTGTGAATGTGGATAGGCAGGGCAGCCAGGGTACAACTGGTGATGTCAAAAACATGGGCGTGGTCTGGAATGGCTGTCACAAGCCAGCAAGCAAGGTGGGGCCTTCACCTGGTGTATTTTGTGCAATTATGTAAATACAGGTGGGTGATATGGTCTCCGGTATGAATATTTGGTTTAAGCTATGTGTATTTTATCTAAATTCGTTGTCATTTAGAAAAAAAATTACGTGACATTTGGCCTTTAAGTAACAGACAACAATTTGTACAAATTGGTGAGCACAAATCACCCTTCATGGACATCACTTGTGGTGTGCCCCAGGGGTCAGTTTTGGGACCCAAACTCTTTATCTTGTATATAAATGACATATGCCAAGTATCAAAAATTCTGAAATTTATTTTGTTTGCGGATGACACAAATATCCTTTGCACTGGTGAGAATTTGCAGCAGGTTTTAGAGGTGGTCACAACTGAAATGAAAAGGTTAACGCAGTGGTTCAGCAAAAATAAATTATCTCTAAATCTGAAAAACAAAACAAAACAAAGATTATGTTGTTTGGAAATTATAAAATAAATCATGAAATAATGGTAACGATAGATGATACCAGAATAAAAACAGTTCAGGAAAATAAGTTTCTGGGGGTGACGCTAGACAATAAAATCTGCTGGAAACCTCACATCAGTCACATCCGGGCCAAGTTGGCAAAATGTATAGGGATACTGGGGAAGACAAAACACATCTTGGACTATAAATCATTGTTCTTACTGTACAATTCACTCTTTCTACCTTATCTTAACTACTGTGCAGAAGTCTGTGGAAACACCTACAAGACCAACCTACAGCCAATATGCACATTACAAAAAAAAAGCTATAAGGATAATAAATAATGTAGGATATAGAGACCATACCAATTCGTTGTTTTTAAAGTCACATGTCATAAAGTTCATGGATTTAGTTAAATTTAAGACATCACAAGTCATGTACAGGACAATTAATAATCAACTCCCAACTAATATACAAAAAATATTCAAAAAAGAGACAATGATTATAATTTGAGAGGAGACCTAAACTTTACAAAACCTAAGATACAAACAACTAAGAAAAGTATGTGCGTATCTGTGGGGTGGATTTCTGGAACAGTCTGGAGCTGGAACTGAAACTATGTACAAACAGAAATCAATTGAAAAATAGGTATAAACATTATTTGCTGAAAGAATATATGTTAGAAGGGTAGTATTTATATGTACGATTCATTATGCTCACTCTGGGACACTATAGAATGGTGGGTGGGACAGTGCTGTGTATATCTGGGTTGTTTGGGGCTGGTTTTGATGTATGGACTGTATGTATGTTGGAATGGACGGGTGTTAATGTTGATATGTACAAAATATAGTTAGTTGTTTACTTGGGGTCTTAAATGTGGTAATTTGTATATATTTCACATGGGTTGTATTTATGGAAAAGAGGAGTTGGAGTTAATAAGTGTTCACTTCTTCCTTCTCTCTTTCGAGCTTTGTATACTGTCACTTTATTGCACTTGTCATTTGTTTTTGTTTTTTGACTTTTTTGTTCAAAATAAAGTATGTATCTATCTATCTTTGTATCTATCTACATTTTTGTGACATTATCGATTGATTTTTGTTAATATTTCTCATCCGAAATAAATTTTTAAGAGAAAAAATCATTTTCTAGCACAATTTATTGATTAGATGTTACAGACTTCGATTACTGTAAATTGAATAGTAGATATTGATAAAGGTAAGTACATGTAAATTGAATGTTACGTCATCATTGTTCAAAATTCAGAGCTTCGACTTCCGTTTATACAAACCTCTAGAATGCTCAGCGGCAGGGATGTCTCTCTTCAGAGTCCAACAGTAATCAGCCATCATGACAATTTATGACATCATGTCATAAATTGGCACATGCAAACTCTTCAGAGTTCGAGAAATTTCAAGAAATAAAAAAGATTTTTGCATCATATAAAGCGAAAATACCCGTACATGTAAAATAAATGTAAAAAAAAAACATGTGGCCGTACTTCAAAAAGTTGACCTGATTGAGCAAAACCAATGTGATTTTTGGATTCAGCATATCAAAATTTTCCTAAATCAGCTACAAAAAACTTGACAATAAATTTGGTGTTGACCAGTGTAATCAATTGTTGGTTGTCCTGGCATGCACATACTCTGTAAATTTGGTCTATTTCTGTGGATAGGAAGGAGCTCATTCTTATGTGTTTACTCAGAGTGTGTGATAGTCAATGTTTCTTCAACTTGTGAATTTTGAATGTATTTTGTGAATAACAGAAAAAAAGACTTGAGAGGTTCCAGATGGAGGGGTGTGTCTGTCTCCAGCCTGATCATGTTGCACTGGTTGTGCCACAATCAAGCATTTGCAATAATGAGGCAATGAGTCTTTTACATCACTGTTGAGGAATTTGGCCCACTCTTCTTTGCAGAACTGTTTTAATTTAGCCACAATGGAGGGCTTGAGCTTAAGGTCATGAACTGATGGCCGGACTTTCTCCTTCAGCATTGTCTGGTAGAGAGGAGAATTCATGGTTCCATCAATTATGGCAAGTCGTCCAGGTCCTGAAGGAGCAAAGCAGCCCCAGACCATGACTATACAACCACTACCATCACCATCACATCTGACTGTTGGTTTAATGTTCTTTTTATGAAATGCTGTGTTATTTTTATGCCACATGTAACAGGACACACGTTTTCCCAAAAGTTCAACTTTTGTCTCTTCAGTCCACAGAATATTTTCTTTTGTTCTTTTTCTTCCCTTTTTTTTTTTTACAATGAATTGTTTTTAATTGTTAAATTGTAACTATTAATAATTTTGTTAGTTTTTTCTTCTTTTTCAAATGTATCTTTTTTCTTTGTTTTTTATTTTAATTTCTGTTCTGCTTTCATTTCCATCTATTCATCCATCCATCCATCTTTTACCCCTTTTCCGGAGGTCTGGGCTGCAGTGGCAGCGGCTTTGTCATGTTGCCATGCTCTTTGTTGTTGTTTTGGACTCAATGTATTATCATTGTCATTAGTAATATTCCCCAGTCCTTGGTTATTTAAGGCCCTTTTCCACTAGCCCCGCTCAGCCCCGATTTGAAAACCCGGCTCTACTCACTTCGGTTCGGTTCAGCCTCAGTTGCTTTTCAACTACTGCTGGTGCACCTGCTGGCACACCTGCTGTGGGTGGGATTTGTTGAACAGCAGGCAGCGCCACACCCTCGTGACGTGAAACATGCGACGGAATCCTCCACAACAAACAAAATGGCTGATGATGAGGAGAGAAGGAAGGAGAGAGGAATGACTGTGACATGAAACTGGTTAAATCTATGGTGCTGACTTGTTGTGTTCTGCACAATCTGTGTGAGAGTCATGGAGAGACGTTTGACACTACATTGGATGATGCAGTAGATGAACCAGTGGTGGCAGCGGCACAGAGAGCAGAGGAGCAGGGTGGTGATATTGTAGCGAACTCAATATAAGCACCCTACTTGGCTTGCCAAGTGGGTTGACCCTATTGGCAACACAGGCAGAGTGCGGGACTCCGGAGCGGGAGGCGTGAGTTCAAACCTCCCGGTGGGACGTCGCCATGTCGAGCTGCACGTTACAATATAACACGAGATGCTGTGATGCAATACTTGCCTATTTTGTCCATATTTATGTGCATACATATTTCAAAAATGTTTTTTGTAAATAAAATGTTGTGCATGGTCCATCTACCTGTCCTCTTGTTCATAACGCTTATGTGTTAAGAAGGTGCGAAGCCATCAGCCTAATGATGAGTCCACACTTCTGTTGTGATAATTACTCACGCTGAGCGCTCTGACAGCCCCGTACGCTGTGGGGGTCACACACGACGTGTTCCTCCCCACACTCTCAAATTTTTTTCCCGTATATTTTTCTCTTTGGCGTACAGAAATGGCAATACGCCCGTATTTGCTAAAATTGCATTTTCCCCGTATTAAAATATGGCGAAACCGTATCACGTGACAGGTATGTAATTACATGCAGAAACACTGCACAGGCCATCTTCACAAAAATCCAGCTCGACAAGCCGCTTTTGCTTAGGTGGAAATGCAAATTGAACTATAAATCATGTGCTGATACATGTCATATTTTCCCATGTAAAGGTCTCCCACTTTTACTTACAAATTGATTTTTAATTTTTGGGAAAAGGGAATATAAATTTTGCACTTGTTGGTAACAACAGTTGTGTGCGACAAAAACACAGCTGTGTATCCTTGTCCGATTTGTCTACTGTTATTAGTGCCAAATTTTTGCTAGATTCCTTCTTAATTTATTAAATTTTGACTGGTGATGCAACATTCACCTTACACGTACTTACCTTTAGCAGTGTCTACAAGTTCAAGCACACCTGTACAACTGCTTATAACCTAAAAAATGTACCCGTTCAAGAGAAATGGATTCCGCATTGCGAATTTGTTTAAAATAAAAAAAAAAAAAAACTACCAAGACATTACGTTTCGTTGTGTTGTTAAAAATTAAATTACCATTAGAAGGCTATACACCTGACCTGATGAACAGCAGCATGTGGAGTGAACAGAGAATGGAATGTGTATGTAATTATTGGCTTTTCTCATACGGTGTCATAACAGATAAACCAGACTTTTGATGTAAACAATACAATTTTATTCCAGAAGCAAAATTTACAAACAAAAAAACAGACTGGGCGATGACATCTCTGCGAACTCTTCCCTTCGTAACACAGCGTCCTGCTCCAGGGCTTCACGCGCATCTGCCCGCACATCTGCGGCCACCTGTCGCAAATGCTGCATGTACTCCTGATTCTTGCCGCTGGTCATGTTGCCGTTCCAAGAGCCGCATCTCTTCGTCATGCATGTTGACCATCGCTAATGTAAGGTCAGCGATGGGAGTTGTCTGTTTTCGTCTTGCCTAGATGGAAAGACAGAAAGGCATGGCCGTTAAAGCTGGATCACTACATATATTATGGAATTACACAGGTGAAAGTCTGTGGTGGAATGTCACTATAATATTATGCTTCATTGCTGTATATAAGCTGAACTGTCATGTTGCTGCCCCTCAGTAGAGCAGATTTTGCAACACGCAGGGTGCTGTCTTTGGCTGCAGCCCCCCTGCAAAACTAAAAAGGATTAAGATTAAGAATATGGATGGATGGATGGGTAATGTTTAAACTAGTTGCTTGTAGTGTGGCCGCAGAAATCTGAATGGGTTAATACAGTCAGCTGACGCGAAACATTTCAATGAAGCATGTTGATTTCAACTGCAGTTCATGCACTTTGTTTGTCTAAAACAGGAGTTACAACAGCACCAATCACCACACCTAAAAATGGTTGTGGAACACCGATAAGTGAAGACCAAAGAATAACCTTTTTGTACATTTAAAAAGACATTTTCAATTAATTAATATGCAGCTACAGGAAATTGCATTAATCAATTTGGTACATAACTTGTTAGGCTCCAGCCCCCCCGCGACCTGTAAAGGATTAAGCCGTAGAAGATGGATGGATGGATGGATTTTCGACCCTGGTTTCCGCTGCTGGACCTGTTTCAACCAAAAAAAAAAATCGTGGTTATTGTGCCTTACCGGCACTTGAACGTGATCCAGATGGAGCTGGTGATGTGGAGCTGATCCAGCTGGCGCTCAGCCAGACGCACACGCAGACGCAGCGCCAGGAGAGTCCGCTGTGTCAGTCATCTCCACTGAGGTGGACCCCTGTGATATGAAATGCGATTCTAGAAAGAAAATGCACGCAATTTAAAACTTAACACCAAAGTGCAACATGTACACAACACTCTCAAGTTTTTAACCAGAATACAATAAGCGTAATTCAGCGTTTTGTTCGCGCTAATACTTAACACAAAGCAAGCGTGAATCTGCAGTTGGCTGCAAAACAATACGCAAGCCTCAGTAACAACCGTTACCCACAATCTAACAACCTTCCTATTTCTTAAAAACAGTGAGCTTGGCACAGAAAGGATCAAGTGGCGAACAGATGCGCAATATCAAATAAACACTCACCATCCACGGTTTCCAAGGCCGTGACCGTGACAGTGACTGTGTGGAGCCCAATGTCTCTCAGCGAACCACTTCCACTCCTTCCATCCGCTGAACTTCGAGCAATGTGGTCCTTCACTGCTCGGTAATCGCTTTTCAGCTTTTTCAGCTTCTCCCGACACTGTTTGGCAGTACGGATGTGCCCTTGAGAAGCCATCTGCTCGGACACCTGCATTTCGAGTAGATCCGTCCAACTCGCGCTGGACGCGATCGTCGCCTAATATAGAAAGAAAATTGCGCACCTCCTAATATATAATATTAGGAGTATATTATTATATAAGTATATTATACAGTATATTAATATAATATACCGTATTAAAGGGGCGCACTGTGTTCACTGCTGAACAATTACAAATGGCGGTTGTGGAGTAAAATCAGCAGAAAAAGTCGCTTTCATGACGTTACAACCTGACCAATCAGCGGCGACCAGTCTCTTAAAGTCATATCACAGCCCTACTCAGCCCTACTCAGCCCGGTTAGACCCTGCCCTGGATCAGGTACGAAAAAAGTACCTGCTAACCGGTGCTGGGGCTAGTAGAAAAGCACCTAAAAAGCGGGCTGAGTGGAGCGGTGTAGGGCCAAGTGAGGCTAGTGGAAAAGGGCCTTTTGTAATGTTTTGTTTTCATTCCTTGTCTGTTCCTAGTTTTTATGTCCATTCTTATTTTGAAAGTATTCCTTGTTTATCTCCAGATCCTAGACCGCCTCTTATTGTAAAATGTTCCTTTGTTTTTTCCTGCCATAGTCCATTTCTGTCATGAGCCGAGTGCTGGAGTTTTCCGCCACACTCGGTCTCATGACTTTTTCTGTCTAATCACTCATCTGTTGTATCTCATGCCTTTTGGGTTTATGTGTTTTTTATTTTGCTTGCCATTTTCCTGTTTGTCTTAGTGTCATATTTTTGTTCTGTATTTATTTATATTCATGTTATTTCATTCTGTATATCCCCAGTGTTTTCCTTTTACTGTTGACAGCTGTCAGGGACATGAACCTTGTGCGGGCATGCCCTGTCAGCCGTCAGTTTTGGTTTGCCTCCCTCTCATTGTCGCAGCTGATCCTAATTATGCATCTTTGCTTTCTCTTGCCCGTTCAGATACCCACACCTGTGGTTCTTCATATTAATGGGTTTTGATCCTTATTTAAAGGCCAAATGTCACGTAATTTTTTTTTCTAAATGACAACGAATTTAGATAAAATACACATAGCTTAAACCAAATATTCATACCGGAGACCATATCACCCACCTGTATTTACATAATTGCACAAAATACACCAGGTGAAGGCCCCACCTTGCTTGCTGGCTTGTGACAGCCAGTCCAGACCACGCCCATGTTTTTGACATCACCAGTTGTACCCTGGCTGCCCTGCCTATCCACATTCACACTTATCAACATTGGACAATCATGACGGAAAGTGACAGCGATTGTGAACAAATTAGTTTAGTTTTGTCTTTTTTTTTGTCTTTTTTTTTTGTCAGTGGTTCAGACAGTGACAGAGGCATAGAACCTTACCGGTTCGAGCCGTCCGAGACGGAATCAGATGCTTTGTCTGATGACAACAGTTCCAACGATGACCAGAGAGCAGAACCAGTGGAAAATGTCATTGAACTGGACATTAATCGCCTCCAGAATTGCGAAGCCGGAGGGGGTCTGTCGAGGGCGCCCCATAAATATTGATTTTTCGGAAGCCATTATTATTACAGTGGAGGAGAGCCGCTGCTGTCAAGAAACTGACCAGATCAATATGAAAATGGAGGCGCATACCTGTCAAGGGAGACGTTTTCACCGTATTTTGGTGCCAAGCGCGGCTGTGGGGGACGGCGCAGTGGTTTGGGACACTTTTCTGGGAAATGTTTTAAATGTAGTTCGTGTTGTTATTGTCAAATATTTTAAGGAAAATACGGGGAAAATGCAATTTTAGCAAAAACGGGCGTATTGCCATTTCTGTACGCCCAAAAGAAAAAATATACTGGAAAAAAAACTGAGTGTCTTGAGGAGCAGTCCTGTGTGTGATCACTCACAGCTGGGGCGAGCTGATCGCTCAGCGGGAGCTCTTCTCACTACTGTTCGAAGTGTGGAGTCACTCATTAGTTTAATTGTCTGGGCGGGCTGATCGCTCAGCGGGAGCAATTCTCACTACCATGAGAAGTCATTAGGACAATGGTTTAACACTTTGAGCTGTGCAGCGGTTGCGGAACAGACAGAGATCCCAGAGAGGTGTGCCTTGTTGCTCCGCCGTTGCTTATAGCCGCTTTTTACGGTGTTGAAGTACGGCGAAAACGTCTCACTTGACAGGTAAGAAAACATTTCCCAGAGAAGTGTCCCTTATTACCCAGCTGTCCCTGATAGTCCCGTTTTAAGGTATGGGTGAAATATTCAATTTTTTCTTTCTTGTTGCTCACTTCAACCTTCCAGTCTCCATATAAACAATCAATTGAAATACCCAAAGCATCAAACTAGGGTACAATCGATTTCGTCACTTCCGCCTTCTTCCCCAGGCGATTTCAGGGGCCGTGTCAGGCCAAGCGCGGCAGTTTTAAATTAACGAATATTCCGTTGTTACTGAAGCATATGCACCAAGACCTGAACGGATCGGTTCCCTTTTATATCTAGTTTCAAGATATTTAAAGTACCCTGTTACGTGACATTTGGCCTTTAAGGGCCTTATTTTCATTCTGTCATTGCCGCTGTCTTGATTGTTGGACATTCTCCTTGTCTCCGCTAGAGTCCTATCTCACTCTGGCGTGTATTCTCATAAGTTTTTCTCCCTCATGGTATTTTTGTATTTTTGAGCACTTGTTGAACTTTTTTGTTGTTTCTGTAATAAATTGCCCAAACTCACAGTTGGCGCATGGGTCTCGTCTCTCTGCCCTGAGGAGCCATTCATGACAGTAGACAGCGGCCAGTAGAGACCCAGCCACTGTGAGTTTGCGGATTTTTTGCCCTTTTGTGTTTCTTTCACCTGTCTTTGGAGCTATCATGTCCCTGACACGTCGCCTCTATCTAATAAAGGGAGATCGGCACCGGGGTCCCCAAGCCTGGAGGAGTGGGCTGCTGACTTTATCCAAAGTTTTGTGGATGAAGCTCTCGCTGCCCGCGGACCAAAAAAATCCTGGGAGAGTTTGAATGGAGTGCTGGGAATCCTGGAAGCACACCCCGGTCTGTGGAAATATGCCCAATACACGGAACTGTTGTCCACGGTTTCCGTGCTGCAATGATCGTTTCCCGGGCTGACAATGGGGGCGTCTCCAGCAGAGCCGAAACCAACACGTAGACGCCCTCCACAGCAGACGTCCTTCACCCCTCCCTGCTCGTCAGCTTTGCCTCCAGCTCCCGCATCGCCAGCTTCGAGATGCCGTCATCCCGTTCCAGGTCGCCAGAGAAATGCCTTCACCTCCCAGTCAGCAGCCCCTCCTTCACCGAGGGAGAAGACCTCCGCAGCAATGCTTTCTTTGTCATTTTCTCCTCTGACTGCCTTGCCAGCACCTACTTTTCTCACAGCTGCTGCCCCCCCCCCCTTGTCCTCGGCGTCCTTTCCCGCTGCTGAGGGTCTGGCCATTTCTCCTCCGGCTCCGCCCATCTCCGTGCCTGCAGGGACGACTCCTCCACGATTCTCTGAGGGGCCCACTTCCACCATAGACACAGAGAGGGATGACTACACGACAGCTGCAGCAGAAAACATCACAACCCAGGAACAGAGTCAAGTGTCATTTCATTCCCCTTCATTTTATAATGATATGCCTTGTCTGATTCCCGGTAGTGAGGCTCAGGGTTTGCAGTCCCCTGAGCTCTCACCACCTGCTGCAGCTACCAATTTCTCACCTGCCCACTCTATGTCTCCCTCCTCTTGCCCCTGAGTGTCCGCCTCAACCGAACTCAACCGCTGGATGTTGGAGGAGCCCATGGCCCTGAAGGACCTAGTTCCAGTGCCAGTGTTGAGCCGACCCCCAGCTTCCATGTCGGACGAGCCATCAGCGTGGGTCACTTCGCCTGGGGGCACCGAGACTGCACCAACCACCATGCCTGCTGAAGGGGTCGCCGCAGCAGAGTCGGAGCTGGACCTCCAGAGGGTTGAGCCCGGGAGAATCATCACTTGGATCGACGGAGTCCTGGACAGCGGTGGAGCTTGAGCTCAGGCAACTGCTTTCCTTTGTTTTCCTCATATCTGTTTTGGAGAGGTCTTGTCTGGCTCTTGGTGAGGGGAGCCGGGTGCAGCCATCAGCTGTGCCTGAGCTCACCTTGCCAGGGTCTGCTGCTGCCGGTGACCCTTACCCTGTTCCTCTGCCTGTTTTTTTCTGAGCCTTCTCTCAGGGTTGCCGGGGAAGATCCACCTGTGCCAGATGTCTGCGTGGATCAAGGCTCACCGCTTTTGGTCGCTATAGGTCCAGCTCCCCCCGCTGAGGTTGTTGCGGGTGCTCTGTTCCAGCCTGGGACTTCAGTGGGTGCAGCTCCTTTCCTGTTCGGGTCTCCGTGGGTGTTGTTTCCCAGTCGGGGACCGTTGTGGGTCCTACACCCAATCTTGGGTGCTGCGCTCCACTGGGGGCCTGCTATTGGTGATACGCCCCAGCCCAGGGGCCACTGTGGGTACAGCTGCGGCCCAGTCCGGGTCCACCGAGGGTGCAGCCTTGGTCCAGTCCGGATCCACCGAGGGTGTAGCTCCGTTCCAGCCTGGAGCCACCAAGGGTGCGGCTCTGCTTCAGCTCAGAGCCATCGAGAGTGCAGCTACGCTCCAGCCCGGATCCTCCAAGGGTGCTGCTACGCTCCAGCCTTGAGCCACCGCGGGAGCAGCTTCGCACCAGCCCGGAGCCACCACGGGTACAGCCTTGTCCCAAACCGGGACCACCAAGGGTGCTGCTGGCCTGCCCAAGGGCGTTGGGCTTCCTCCTCCTTCACCAGACACCGTCGTGGTCCCATCTCCCTCTTTTCCAGATGCTGTCGTGGTTCCTCCCCCACTGCCAGGTGTCGTTGTGGTTCCTCCTCCTCTTCCAGATGCAGTCGTGGTTCCTCCTCCGCTGCCTGACGTCATCGTGGTTCCCTCGACTCCCCTCGCCTGCTCACTATTCTCCCTTCCCGTCGGGCGCCCGCCTCCTGAGCCATTTCTTCTGTGCGAGTGGCTGAAAAACTCTGGCAGGCCACCTGACAGACTGCACTGCACAGTTAGGTGGCCCATGTTCTCTGGGAGGCCACCTAACTCGTACTATCACACTATCTGGCGGGCCTGTGACTCTGGTCGCCCGCCTGAGCTGTTCAGCTCCTCAGTCCAGCGGGCTTTGGGGGGTTGAGTGTCTGACTGGTGTGGGTCCGGAGCAGGGTTTTGTTTCGTTCCCTCCTGGCCTGTTCCCCCACCACCCATCCTGGGTGAGTTATTGTTGTGCCTTGCTCGGGGGACACAGGTTTTTTTTCTTTTTCTTTTGATGTTACCCTGGGGTGTCTTGGATCCACCCCTTGAGAGGGGGGGGGGGGGCCCTGTCATGAGCCAAGTGCTGGAGTTTTCCTTCAGACTCAGTCTCATGACTTCTTCTGTCTAATCACTCACCTGTTGCATCTCATGCCTTTTGGGTTTATGTGTTTTTTGTTTTGCTTGCCATTTTCCTGTTTGTCTTAGTGTTATATTTTTATTCTGTATTTATTTATATTCATGTTATTTAATTCTGTAAATCCCCAGTGTTTTCCTTTTACTGTTGACAGCTGTCAGGGACATGAAGCTTGTGTGGGCGTGCCCTGTCAGCCGTCAGTTTTGGTTCGCCTCCCTCTCATTACCGCAGCTGATCCCAATTATGCACCTTCGCTTTCTCCTGCCCGTTCAGATACCCACACCTGTGGTTCATCATGTTAATGGGTTTTGATCCTTATTTAAGGGCCTTATTCTCTCATTGCCGCTGTCTTGATTGTTGGACATTCTCCTTGTCTCTGCCAGAGTCCTACCTCGCTCTGGCGTGTATTCTCATAAGTTTTTCTCCCTCATTGTATTTTTGTATTTTTGAGCATTTGCTGAACTTTTTTGTTGTTTCTGTAATAAATTGCCCAAACTCACAGTTGGTGCGTGGGTTTCGTCTCTCTGCCCCGACTGGCCATTCATGACAGTTTCTCTTTTCTCCCATAGTTTATTGTTTAGTCTTTAATTACTACCCTGTGGAGAGAGGAATAACCACACGTCCCTGCTACCCGAGGTCCTGCATTACAATTCATTCCCGCATGACAATTCCTTTTGTCCCCCAGCCCTTTAATTCCCATGCTCTTCCGTCAGAGGAAATTACTGCATCTCCATGTCTTTCAGTCTGAGATGAATACCACAACATGGGTCCCCCATACCGCCGCCCCCCCCAGAGTCTCAGACTTAGTGTTAACCCTCACGTCCTCTCAGCTTCAGCCTCCGCCCATAGCTGCTGTAACGAGGGGTCTTCGGCTCCGCAGTGCTGCTGTGCCGGTGGGGGGTTCCTGGGGGTGTGTCCGTCTGTGGGTGGACAATTTGGGGGGGTAACATTCAGCATGCTCATGTGACTGCTCTGATGATTCGTTTACCTGGGGAGTTCTCGGGGGGGGGGTCTTCCGTGCCGAGGAGCTCGGGCCAACACTACCTGCTTGTCTGCCACAACAAAGGAGGGCTTAAGCCTGTCTATACAGATTCTCTCCCGGCGACCCCCCAAGTTTAACACAAAATGTTTGTCCCCGGGTTTCAGCACTCTAAACGGGCCATCATAAGGTGGGCGCAATAGGGGCTGGTGGGCATCATGCCTGACAAACACGAACACCGCATCCTTCAAGGTTTTTGGCACAAAAGCACGGGGAAAACAGTGGTGGGCCGGGCCAGGTAGTGTCCTTGTGTCTGCGCTATGCTGTGAACACGGGGATGGATGGATGTTCGGTGCGGGGTTATCTGGTAAAAATTCCCCGGGGAGCCGCAGCGGCTGAGAAAAAAACAGCTCTGCTGGGGAAGCTGCCAAATCCTCTTTCGGTGCGGAACGCAACCCTAATAGAACCCACGGCAACTGGTCCACCCAATTTGCATCTGTAAGCGAAGCCCTGAGTGCTGCTTTCAGTGACTTATGGAAACGCTCGCAAAACCCATTGGCCTGTGGGTTGTACGCGGTCGTGCGATGAATTGAGACGCCCAGGCTCCAGGCCATCGTGGACCAGAGGTCGGAAACAAACTGAGGGCCCCAATCAGACGTGATGTCTGAAGGGGTGCCAAAACATGCCACCCATGTTGGGGCTGCACGGTGGCGCAGTGGTTAGCACTGCAGCAGCACAGTTTACCCTTGGCCGGGGGATCGTGGGGATCGTGGGTTCGATCCCAGCCCCCGACCAACAGTGATCTGTGTCGAGTTTGCATGTTCTCCCCGTGTTTGCGTGGGCTTACTCCGGGATTTCTCCGGTTTCCTCCCACATGCCAAAAACATGCAGGTTAGGTTAATTGGAGACTCTAAAGTGGCCCTAGGTGTGAATGTGTGTGTGAATGGTTAAGGGATAGCGCCGTATCGTGGCTGCTTCATCCATCCAGGTGGTGGATGCCCTCAATTTCCCCTCTGGGGATCAATAAAGGATACTAAATCTAAATCTAAAAAAAAAATGTTGTAAAAAAAGCGTGTGCCATGTCTGCAGACGTGGTGGAAGCTAGGGGGACTGCTTCTGGCCATCGTGTGGTGTGGTCCACCACTGTCAGGAGGTGCGTGAACCCCTGCGATGGTGGGAGGGGGAACACGAGGTCCACGTGAACGTGGTCGAACCTCTTAGCCTGGATATGGAACGGCTCCAAGGGGGCCTTTGTGTGCCTGTGCACTTTGGCTCGTTGGCATGCTACGCAGGCTGCAGCCCACTCTTTCACCTGTTCGCGCAGGCTCGGCCAGATGAACTTCAGTCCCACCATTTTGACTGACGCGCACACTCCTGGGTGCGCCAGGGAGTGAACCGACTCAAAAACGCGGCGGCACCAAGTGCGTGGGACCACTGGGCGCGGGCATCCTGTGGAGACATCACAGATTGGGGGGGGGCGTCTTGTAGTACCCTACTTTCCAGCCTTAACCCTGTTGGTCCAGATTGGAGTGCGCACACGTCCGCATTGCCAATCTGCTCCGTGGCCATGGCCGTGTAATCTATCCCTATGTAGACTGGGGCCACTAATGCGCGTGAGAGGCAGTCCGCCACCATGTTGGGTTTACCGGCCACATGCTGAATGTCGGTCGTAAACTCCGAGATCGCGGCCAGCTATCTCTGCTGCTGGCCCAACCATGGTTCCAAAACCTTGGCCATCGCATACGTTAGGGGCTTGTGGTCCACGAACGCAGTGAGCGCCCTTCCAGCCAGAACTGGAAGTGGCGTATGGCCAGGTGGAGAGCCAGTAACTCTCTGTTGAATGCGCTGTATTTACGCTCACTGTCACGCAAAGACCTGCTAAAAAAGGAGAGCGGCTGCCAAGAACCAGCAACGTGTTGCTCCACGACGGCCCCTATGGCCACGTCCGAGGCGTCGGTAGTGAGCGCTATCTGAGCTGCTGGGTCTGGGTGCACCAGTAGTGCGGCGTTTGCCAGGGCTGTTTTAACCTCAGAGAATGCCTGCTCCCGCTCAGGAGTCCAGTCGACTCTGTCCGCCGGTTTCCATTTCTTGAGCGCGGTGTACAACGGCTGCATGAGCTGGGCTGCGCGGGGGTGGAAACGGTTATAAAAGTTAACCATCCCCCAAAACTCCTGCAGCGCCCTGACCGTCTGAGGCCGGGGAAAATTCGCCACTGCTCACACCTTGTCCGGCAAGGATATCGCTCCCTCCGGTGAGATGCGGTGTCCCAAAAAATCAATCCCCGTGATGCCAAACTGGCATTTTGCTAGGTTGATTATTAACCCGTGCTCCTCTAACCTCCGGAAAACTGTCCTGAGGTGGGTTACGTGTTCGTCCTTGGACGCGCTGGCCACCAGAATGCCATCCAGGTAGACGAACACAAACGGCAGATCGCGCAACACCGCATCCATCATGCGTTGGAAAGTCTGTGCCGCGCCTTTTAACCCGAAAGGCATGGGTAAAAACTCAAACAGACCAAACGGGGTTAATACTGCCATTTTAGGTCTGTCCTCTGGGCGCACCGGGACCTGGTGGTAACCACGGACCAGGTCTATCTTAGAAAAAATACGTGCCCCGGCGAGGTGAACGGAAAAATCCTGAATATGGGGGATCGGGTAGTGGTCGTGCGCTGTGGCATTGTTTAATCTGCGGAAATCCCTGCAAGGTCGCCACGATCCCTCGGCCTCAGGGACCATATGTAGTGGGGATGCACATGGGCTGTTTGATCGTCTTGTGGCGGATGCAATAAGGGGTACCCAGTGTGGAGGCACGGAATAAGTGCAGGCAGGACACGGCGAACTGAAGTTTAAAAGGGTGTTTTATTCATCCTCCATCACAGGACTCACTCCTGCGCTGTGTAAGCACGCTGGAGCGAGCCTTCAGTCTCTAGTCAGCAAACAGGCAATGCATGTGATCAAAAAGCAGTAAGAGAGAAAGCAAGCGATATTCAGTTCACTTATATACCCAGCTAGACAATGCATGCATGGCACATTAGCATCACAGTAACTGCAGGAAGGCATGGACATTTGCATTAGAGTCACACATATCAATAGCAAGATTACTGGCGCCGGGATTAGACAAAGAGAGGCTGCCTATTGATATCAGTCCATACATCTCACTGTTCTGCTAATTGGTCCAGCTGAGCGCTCTGCTTGTCCGTAGGCTGTGGGGGTCGCCCACAATCTGATGATGCCCAGCCTTTCCAAGATGGCAAACTCCTCGCACGCTATGGCCAGTTTAGCTGTGTCCAGGTGCCAAGATGGTGCAAAAACGGGCAGCCTGGTGGTGGTAATAAAGTGCTCCACAACGTGTTTAGTGATGGCCACCGAAAACGTCGGGACCGTGAGTGCTGGGAACTGGGTGAGCAGTGTGTGGAACTTACCACCTGGAGCTGTGACGTTGGCTAGCGTTGTTATTAAATTAAATCACCCTTTATTGTCATTCAACTGTACAACCAATCATGTACTGTAGAACGAGATTGTGTTTTACCTATCTACTGTGTTACTCACACACACCCCAAGTGTAGAATCAGAGGGCCACTGCCATGCAAGGCACCGCCACAAATTTCCCTCCTCCATTCCATTGTTGCTGAGCACCAAGCTGGATGGCAGGAAGTTCCACTTTTATATGGTCTTCGGCATGACCCGGCCGGGATTTGAACCCCTGCCTCCCGGGTGTGGGGCGGATGCTCTACCAACTGAGCCACCTCTCCGGTTATTATCCGGTTGTTGGCCCGGTTCCTCGAGCTGTACAGGGGAGAGAATCAAAAGACATTGCATTAATCAGGTGTCTGTTAGCAACATCAACTAGTAGTCCGTGTGCACACAAAAAATCAGTGCCTAAGATTGGGAAACTGCATGCCACTATGACAAATGTCCACTGGTATGTATGGCCATGCAGGGATACAGTCAGTGTCCTCTCACCAAAAGACTTAATGTCTGAGCCGTTTGTGGCCGTCAGCTCGGGGCCACTAGTTACCGCTAGCCGGTCGGCGTAGGATGGCAGGATGAGGCTCTTTTGGGAGCTGGAGTCCACGAGGAACCGTCTCCCCGAACATGAGTCTGTCACGTAGTGCAGCTTGCTTTCTTCACCAGCAGTCGCAGCCGCTACTGACTGCCGGTCCTGGCGTTTCCCGAACACTTGAATTGGCACGGTGGCACGCATCGGCTTGCGTCCTCTCCAAAATGGCAGTGGTAGGAGCAGAGCATGTCTCTTTGGCGCTTCCTGGCCCCTGCTGCCGCTACCATCGTTGGCTCCTCACTTCCGCTGGCCGTCTCGCTGGGTTCCGACACCGCTGCGTTCACTGTGAGGGCTCTGGTGGTGAGGATGATCCGATCTGCCTCCCGGGCTAGTGCACGGTAGTCATGCGCGGCCAGCAACGGCGAGTTGGCAAGGACCGTTCTGACCACCGTTGGGAGGTTCCGGAGGAAAAGGTGGGCAAATAGAAAATGCCCGTCGTCTGTGCCCATCAACACCAACATCTTCTCCATCAGTTCGACCGCCGACCCGTCTCCTAGCTCGGAGCGCGTCAGGAGCCTCTCCACTCTCTCGCAGTCCGAAAGCGCGTAGCTCTGGGTCAGCGCGGTTTTGAGAGCCCCGTATTTGTCGTGGGCTGGGGGCTGTTGGAGCAGGCTCGCTACTTGCTGAGTCGTACAAGCGTCCAGCGCTGCGGCCACGTAGTAATATCTGGTGTCATCTGCCGTTATTCCCCGGAGCGCGAACTGGGCCTCGGTGAGGCGGAACCAAGACTTCGGGTCGTGCAGCCAAAAGTCTGGTAGTTTGACCGAAATGGCGCACACATTGCTGGGGCTGAGGATACCAAGATGTTCCCAGGCCAGCTGGGAGACAGAGTCTTTCCAGCGTGTTCTGGGTCTACCCCGGGGTCTCCTCCCAGTGGGACATGCCCAAAACACCTCAAGTGGGAGGCATCCAGGAGGCAACCTGATCAGATGCACAAACAACCTCAACTGACTCCTTTCGATGTGGAGGAGCAGTGGTTCTACTCTTAGCCTTTCTCAGATGACTGAGCTCCTCACCCTATCTCTAACTGTGAGCCCAGCAATCCTATAGAGAAAGCTAATTTCAGCCACTTGTTTCCACGTTCTTTTGGTCATTACCCAAAGCTCATGACCATAGGTGAGGGTTGGAATGTAGAATGACAATTAAATTGACAACTTTGCTTTAGAGCTCAGCCCCCTCTTCACCACAATAGACCTCAGCCAACCTATTCTCAACCTGCCAGTCCTGTAACTGGTTTGTAATTCTGCCAAGTGAGGCAACAAGGACTACTCTGTTATGTCTTAATATTGTTAATGAAGACATGCTCTGATATAAGTAGCACAGCATAGCTGAAAGGTAGGTTTGATATCTTGGCTTTGGACAGTAGTTGCCTGAGAGTATATGCATGTATCTTGTACTCTATTTGATCTATTGAAAGAGGGTATAATGAATTTCTAGATGATCAAATATGATTACGGAGTGGCCATGTGTCAACAGTGATGAGTAAGTGATGAATAGAGATGAGATTGAAAGGGCTGTTGAAATGCAAGGTAGTATGCTGCATGCAGACAGAGCAGACCTGCATTGTGCAGCTGTGTGTACTAATGCCACTCAGTTCCAGATCCATATCAGGGTTGGAGGAAAAGACCAGACAAAATGAACATTTGAGAAATGTTTCCATCACTTTACACTGCAGTGAAGACTGCAGTGAAGAAAGACAGGTTTCCATGTTTGTAGAGAAGTAGTTCATCCAATGTGGTAGAGAAAACCAACAGCCCATGTTGAGCACCAGGAATTATTGCTATTATCCTGCTTTCTTATCATTAATTAACCTAGTCAAGACTTGACACCACCACCGAGGACACAGTCCAAGGACGGATATTTTTTTCACACATAAGGAGTTGTTCAGAATTCCTTATACAAAGATATAGAATGATGATAATCTAGTCAGTGGCGGTAATGCACCTGTAAGCTGGTTGCCAACCGCCAATCAAATCTAAAAGAAGAAGCAGAAGAGGATGAAGAACCTAGTCAAGCATCAATTTAATGCCCTTGACTCAGGATTCTACTATCTGTCACTCATGCATTATTTATTTTAGCACGTAGTAACAAGTTTGCAGCATATGCCACTCTCATATGCTCTCAGTATTGCTTTGATGGAAGTGATGATGTGGAAGTAATTTGTTGTTGGTGAGGAGATTAGACTCTACTATTTGACAGGTGAATCAATGTGGACTCAGGACAACCCCCAACCCTCCTGCACCATCTTCCCACACCTAACCATCTTCATTTTTAGTATTTACCATTCATCTTGAGACTGTCTATGGATTCCCGACAAGTCCATTAAGCAAGCGACACCTTAATGGCTCTTTGCTGATGATGGAGAATCCCTTGTCCAATGAGAAAGGTGAAAAAGACTAAAAGTGTAACATCCCTTTGACCTTTGGGTCTATATTCAGTCACAGATATGTCTGGCTGAGGTGGATTGGCATCATCGCTCTTCCAAATCTCCAAACTGTCACAGATTATCCAACAAAAGTTTGAAAACATTTGAGGATATGTGGATTTTCTTTAACAGTTGTCAAATAAACTTGCATATACAATAATCATTTAATTGCTTTTCTTTATAAAAAATACGTTTGACAAAATAATTTTTTTGCCTTTTCCTCCTTTAAATGCCAGGATCTAATTACTAGTGCTTAGTCTGGATTGGTTCACTAGTTATGATGACATCACTATAACATCTCCCTCTAAATTTGTCTTTTTCCAAAAGGAGGAAATTAACTGAAACTTTTACAGCAAAAAAAGCAAAACAAAACAAAAAGCACGGCACATAAGAGTGATTCAACTCTTGATATGTCTTATAAGTCATAACAAACATGTTACAGACATAAGAAAAAAGCTCAATTTTTGGCAGTGTCACTTTAAAATATCTTCATACTGCGGCACAGCTGAAATAACAGCAATAATCAAATATATTGTTCGCCACATACAAATTGAGATTTGGAAAAGAGTACGATTAAAAAATGGGAGAAAACAAGCCTAATTTTAAAAAATGTATGACAAAAAAGGGAGAGAGGCAAAAGAATGTTGTCTTGGCATGCAAGAGCCAAGAACCATGGTTGAGTACTCTCTACTAAAGATAACAACATCACCCCAGCTAGATTACAGGCCCCAGTGATGGGCTGCAGGCCCAGCCGAAGATTAAGACTGAGCATTCAGGTCTTCCTGGACCTTTGTCCCACTGCCACTACATACAGAATGAGATCTCTACAGGAGCACACAGTAGATGCCAGACTGCCTGTCCAATGAAGACTAAATGATCAGGAAATCTGGTTTACAACGCAACTAAATGGCAAAGAGCTCCATCGTGGTTGAAAGCCACCAAAGGTTATCCCTGCTGTTCCCTGTTATAATATAGTGCCATGGACATAAAATTAATTACTTCAGCTCAAATGCACAAGGCAGCACACAAAAATAATATAGTGGCAATTAGATATTTCAATTCAATTCAATTCAATTCAACTTTATTTATATAGCGCCATTTCACAACAACAGTCATCTCATAGCACTATCAACTGTAGGGAGGACCCCCACAGTTGCAGAAAGACCCCAGCAATCAGGCGATCCCCTGTGAGCAAGCACTTGGCGACGGTGGAGAGGAAAACTCCCTTTTAACAGGAAGAAACCTCCAGCAGAACCAGGCTCAGGGAGGGGCAGTCATCTGCTGCGACTGGCTGGGGGGTGAGGGGACAGAGAAGAAGAAAAGAACAGACATGTAGAGAGCAAACAGCACGATGGGGACTCAATCTATGGGAGAGAACAAACAAATGTTAATGACCAGCAAAAAACAAAAAAAAAACAAAAAAATATTTCATAGAGAGTGAGGAAAGGAGTGAGGCCCAGTGCATTACTGGAGGTCCCCCGGCTGACTAAACCTATTAGCAGCATAACTAAGGGAGGGTTCAGAAACACATGATCCCTCCCTAATTGTAGGCTATATCAAAAAGGTAGGTTTTAGCCCTATTCTTAAAAACAGAGATTGAGTCTGACTCCCGAATCCAGATTGGCAGCTGATTCCACAGGAGAGGAGCTTGATAACTGAAGGCTCTGCCTCCCATTGTACTTTTGGAGATTCTAGGTATTACAAGTAAACCTGCATTTTGGGAGCGTAGTGCTCTGTTAGGATGATACGGTAGTATCAGATCTTTTAAATAAAAAGGAGCCTGATTGTTTAGAGCTTTGTAAGTAAGAAGAAGGATTTTAAACTTAATTCTAAACTCTATGGGAAGCCAATGAAGGGAGGCCAGAACCGGAGAGATATGATCTCTCTTTCTAGTACCTGTTAAAACTCTTGCTGCATCATTTTGGATCAGCTGAAGACTTTTTAAAGATGTTTTAGGACAGCCTGATAATAAAGAATTACAATAATCTAATCTCGAGCTAACAAAAGTGTGGATCAGCTTCTCAGCATCACTCTGAGACAAGATGCTCCTAATCTTGGCAATATTACGCAAATGATAGAAGGCAGTCTTAGAAACAAATTTAATATGTGAATTGAAGGACAAATCCTGATCAAAAATAACTCCAAGGTTCCTCACAGAGCTATTAAGAGAAAGAGTAACTGCATCCAAACTGAAAGTTTGATTTGGAAAGGAATTTCTAAGGTTTTTTGGACCAACAAGAATGACTTCAGTCTTATCTGAATTTAATAGCAGGAAATTACAAGTCATCCAATCTTTGATTTCCTTAAGACAGGCTTCTAACTTGGCTAATTGATTAGTATCATCTGGCTTCATTGACAGGTATAATTGTGTGTCATCTGCATAACAGTGAAAATGTATACAGTGCTTTCTAATAATGTTGCCTAACGGAAGCATATATAAACTAAAAAGAGTAAGGCCAAGCACAGATCCCTGTGGAACTCCATGACTAAGCTTTGAGCTGAGAGAAAACTCATCATTTACATGAACAAACTGGAACCTATCAGATAAATAAGATCTAAACCACTGCAACGAAGTTCCATTAAGTCCAACATAGTGTTCTAATCTATCAAGTAGAATATTATGATCAATAGTATCAAAAGCTGCACTAAGATCTAAAAGGACAAGTACAGAAACTAGTCCATTATCAGATGCAATGAGGAGGTCGTTAGTGACCTTCGCTAAGGCTGTTTCAGTACTATGATGGATTCTAAACCCAGATTGAAACTCCTCAAGTAAACCATTTCCCTGCAGGTGGTCAAATAATTGCGTAGCAACAACTCTTTCTAAGATTTTTGAAATGAAAGGGAGATTAGAGATTGGTCTATAGTTAGCTAAAGCTCCTGGATCTAGCGTTGGCTTTTTGAGTAAGGGTTTAATTACAGCCGTTTTAAAAGCCTGCGGTACATGGCGGTACATATTTCCATGTGGTGATACCATTCTTTCTAACAAAAATGTTAATAATGGAAAACAGAAACATAAGTCTGTTCTTTGTATTTTCCTGATTAGCTGTACAGTACATTTACAGATTTACTACAAAAAATGGGTAAGTTATTATTGACATGTTTTGAGACCCAGAAAGCAGACACAGACCCAGAAATCAACTCAATTATCTTTATTGTGTAATGTATGCTGGAGTGTATGCGTGTGTGTGTGAATATAGCAGCCGGGGCGAGCAGAGCACCATACAGCCTGGCAACCCTATGGAGAAGCAGAGACAGGGGAATTAGTAACCATACACTGGTGGAGCTGTGCTGCATTGTTAGCCTTACTGTTGGCGAGTTGGAAATCAGCTCAGGTTTGGTCCTGAAGGCTCTGGCCAGGAAGACAGCGTCTTCAGCCCTGGTTGCAAAGGGACAGGTAGAAGGAGTGATTCGGTCCGCCACCAGGTAGAGGAGGTCCGCCACCATGGATTTCCACCTGTGTACAGGGGAGCATGTGTGGAGAGATGAAAGCGATGAGAGGAGCTTACTTGGCGTCGGGGAGTAGCACTCCCGGGAGGACAATGAGATGGAGGTGGTTCTCTTTAGGAAGGCGAGGAAGGAGAGGAGTAGCCTCCGGAGAACGATGAGGTTGAGAGTAATCTCGGTGATTGATGAAGTGTAGAGACGGTCTCATCAGACCAAGGAGAAAGACGACTCCATGCAGACCTGAGGGCAGCACGGCTTAAATAGTCTAGCTGATGAGGAGGGCAGGTGTGCGCACAGCTGTGGAGAATCAGTCAACAGGCAGGCAGAGCGAATCACCACAATTATAGTCTGGTGTCACCAAATTAAGTCAAAAACTATAGTGCCAAATAAAAACTCCTCAAGTGAATATTGCTTTAATCATGCTTTTTGTATGGAAATGTATCTTATTTCCAATGTGTCTTTAAAAAGAAATAGCACAGAAGCAACTTAAGACCATAAAAGACTCAATACACACAGCAGTGGCTAAATCCCCTTAAAAACAAATCTACATTGTCTAAAATGGTTTCTTATGCTATTTTGTCCACAAAAAAATATTTGTCTTACATTTGTTTGTGAAAATCTTTTCACTTTTCCACCTCCTGCAAACACCAGCATCTATGAATAGGCTCACCCACATCCCACCCATAAGGACGCTGGGGCGAATTTGCAAGCTGGCAAATTTGACCAGAAAACTATAGTATTGAACAATCTAATGTTTTAAAAATAATACAATACAATGTTGCCATGACTAAAGAGTCTGCAAACAACCACTCAGCACTTGCAGAGCGCACGAGCACCACAGCAAAGCAGTACAGTGCACACACCGGCCGCCACCACTGTTCTCTACTGGGACATGAACTACATGCTATCATGATCTGGACGTGGTCAGACCATGTCCATGCTTTGTTATTTTTAGACTTTTTGCCATTTCATCATTATCATTCTGTTATCCTCAGTTACTCTGATGGGGTTTTACATATTCTTGCCTTATCATTGTTTAGGTTATTACTTTTATTTTGAAGTGCTTCAGTTTTTGTTTTCATACAGTCTTATTGTTGTAATTTCTATTTTCTGCTCACTCTCATGATTTGACATTTACCTTTTGGTTTTGTAATGTTACTCAGCGGTTCCTCATTTTGTTAATTATTGAATTCTATATTTAAACCACCACCCTTTGTTTCTCCCCTCGGCAATCTTGGAGAATGCGTTAGTGACATAATGCACGGCTCAGGAGACACACACGCAGGCTCAGAGTAGATCCAATAGCTTTATTAGCAACAAGTGTGTATGAATGTGTGTCTGCGAGATGTGGATGTATTGGTGGTGACGTCTGCGTCGGGCACGGAGGCAGGAGACCGTACAGCCGGACAACCCTATGGGAGAGGCAAAGGGAGAAGGGTGACGGGCACACACCAACACAGGAGATGTAAAAATGGTGATGAGCTTACTTGGAGTTAGCAGGTGGCTGGCACAGCAAGGACGAGGTCCGGTAGACAGCGACCTGGAGAGCCCGGTGCAGCAGCGAGGGGATGGAGACGGAGAGGAATGGTCCGCCGCCGGGAAATCCACCTGTGCACAGGGGAGCAGACTTGGAGAGGAAAAAGGTAAGGGCTTCTTACCGAAATGTTTGCTGAAGTGGTAGAGGTTACTCACAGCAATCGTGACGAGTGAAGTCTGACGGCTTCAGGCCGAAGCCCAGGGCGAGGCGGCTTAAATCCCTCGCTGCTGATGAAGTGCAGGTGTGCGTGCAGCTGGCGCCGCAGATGGGCGGCGAGGCGTGACAGTACTCCCCCCTCTAGCAGCGCCTCCTGGCGATGGTTTTTCCGGGTGCGCTCGGTGGAACTCAGTAATGAGGGACGGGTCCAACACAAACGACGAAGGTACCCACTGCCGATGTTCAGGCCCATAACCCTCCCAGTCCACCAAGTACTGCAACCCACGACCCCAGCGCCGGGAGTCCAGGATGGAGGAGACAGGCCAGGCCGGATGGCCATCAACCATCCGGGACGCGGGTTGCGCAGCAGGAGGAGGGCAAAGGGGGTCGGAGACTGCCAGCTTCACCTTGGATACGTGGAAGGTGGGATGGATGCGAAGGGAGGGGGGAATAGCTACACGCACAGCCACCGGGTTGATAATCCTAGTGATGGGGTATGGGCCCATAAAACGCTGTGCCAGCTTCCTCCTCTCGCCCTTTAAAATGACGTCCTGGGTTGACACATAGACTCGCTGACCCACCTGGTACGCTGGGGCAGGTCTTCTGTGCCGGTCCGCTGTGGTTCAGTTGCGCTCCGCCGTGCGTAAAAGCGCATTGCGCGCTGACGCCCAGATGGAGCGGAACTGCCTGAGGTGCGCCCGAACTGAGGGAACCGTTACCTCACTGTCCTGCGCTGGGAAAAGGGGGGGGGGGGGGTCGTAGCCCAGGGACGCCTTAAAGGGAGACATCCCTGTGGCAGAAGAGCGGGCGGTGTTGTGGGCGTACTCAACCCAGGCGAGATGGTTACTCCAGGACATAGGTTTGGACGCAGTGACGCAGCGGAGCGCAGCCTCCAGCTCCTGGTTGGTCCGCTCGCACTGCCCGTTGGTTTGGGGGTGATGGCCGGAGGAGAGGCTCACCTTGGCTCCCAGGGCGTTGCAGAATGACCTCCAAACCTCTGAGGAAAATTGGGGCCCCCGGTCCGAGACCACGTCCACCGGAATCCCGTGCAGCCTGACCACGTGCTGGACTAGGAGGTCCGCCGTCTCCAGGGCAGTTGGAAGACCTCATAGCGGGATGAAGTGTGCCACCTTGGAGAAGCGGTCTACGATGGTCAGGACGGTGTCGAATGTGTTTGAGACTGGGAGTCCGGTGACGAAATCCAGGGCGATATGCGACCAGGGCCTGCCAGGGACGGGCAGAGGCTGGAGCAAACCCGCTGGAGGGGCATTACCTGACTTACTGGTGGCACATACTGGGCAGGCCCGGGCGTAGCGGGCAGCGTCCCTCCGCAGGCCCGGCCACCAGAAGGACTGTTGAAGGAGGTTGATCATCCGGGAGGAGCCAGGATGGCAGGTGAGCTTGGATGTATGTAACCAGTGGATGACCTCCCTCCGAACCGTGGATGGCACGAACAGCCTCCCCTCCGGTCTGCCGCCAGGGTCAGGTTCCACTTCCTGCGCCTTCCGGATCTTGCTTTCTATGTCCCAGGTGACGGCTCCCACGATGCACGACCTGGGCAGGATGGTGTGGGCCGTGTCCTCAGACTCCTCAGGGGCAAACTGCCTAGAGAGGGCATCTGGCAGGCCGTTCTTGGAGCCAGGCCTGAAGGTGATGTTAAAACGGAACCTGGCAAAGAACAAGGACCAGCGCGCCTGGCGGGCGTTCAGACGCTTGGCAGATCTCAAATACTCCAAGTTCTTGTGGTCAGTCAGGACCACGAACGGCAGGTCCGCCCCCTCTAGCCAGTGACGCCACTCCTGCAGCGCGAGCTTGATGGCGAGAAGCTCTCTGTCCTCCACGTCGTAATTCCGTTCCGCCGGGGACAAGCGCCGAGAGAAGAAAGCGCAGGGCCGTTTGACTCCGTCATCTGGCGACCGCTGAGACAGGACCGCCCCCACTCCTGTGTCCGAAGCGTCCACCTCCACGATGCACTGCAGCGACGGGTTGCCTTGGCTCAGGACCCGGGAGGAGGAGAACTCTGCCTTCAGCGCCTGAAAGGCGGCCGCCGCCTCTTTGGTCCACCGGAACGGGACCTTAGGAGACGTGAGGCGGGTCAGTGGGCCGGCGATGGTGCTAAAATGAGGGACGAAGCGGCGGTAGAAATTTGCAAACCCGATGAATTGTTGCACCTGTTTTCTCGATGCAGGTGTAGGCCATTCCACCACCGCCTTCACCTTCATTGGGTCTGGAAGCACCTGGTCGTGGGCGATGATGAACCCGAGGAAGGATGTTGTCTTTGCGTAGAATTCACATTTTTTGGCCTTCACAAACAACCGGTTCTCCAGCAGCCTTTGGAGGACCCGCCTCACATGGACCCGGTGCTCGTCCCTGGACTTGGAGAAGATTAGGATGTCATCCAGGTAGACGAACACAAAAAGGCCAATGAAATCCCAGAGGACGTCATTAATTAGGCGCTGAAAGACGGCTGGAGCGTTGGTCAACCCAAACGGCATCACCAGGTACTCGAAGTGGCCGTTCGGGGTACGGAAGGCTGTCTTCCACTCATCTCCCTCCCGGATCCGGACGAGGTGGTATGCGCTGCGTAGATCCAGCTTGGTGAACCAAGTCGCCCCCTGGAGGGAGTGGAAGGCGGTGTCCATGAGAGGCAGGGTGTAACGATCCCTCTCCGTGATATCATTTAGGGCGCGATAGTCGATACAAGGACGGAGGGAACCGTCCTTCTTGCCCACGAAGAAGAATCCTGCCCCTAATGGTGATGACGAGGGACGGATAATTCCAGCACTCAGCGATTCCTTGAGGTAGGCATTCATGGTCTCCTTCTCCGGCGCCGACAGGCTGTAGAGTCGCCCAGAGGGTAAGGGTACCCCCTGGCGGATGTTTATCGCACAGTCGTAGGGTCTGTGTGGGGGAAGAGACATCGCCTTGGACTTGCTGAAAACCATGCCCAGGTCGTGAAATTCCGATGGCACCAGAGAGAGATCTGGGGGCGCAGCGTCCGTAGGAGTTGGAGAAGAGGATGGAGAGCAGGCAGCGGACTGCAGGCAGGTGCTCATACAGAATGTACTCCATGCCGACACCCTGGCGGACTTCCAATCCAAGACGGGGTTATGGAGGCGAAGCCAGGGGTATCCCAGGATGACGGGCGACACAGAGTTGGGGAGGACGTAGAAGGTCATCTCCTCCCGGTGGTTCCCAGAGATGATCACAGGAACAGGGAGGGTCTGATGTGTTACTCTCCCCAGGGAGACATGGGAGAGGTTGACTAGGGCAAGAGGAGATTTGAGAACTTGGCAACGGATGCCCAATCGGGTTGCCAGGCTTTGTGAAATAAAACTGCCCTCCGCGCCCGAATCCACCAGTGTGTGGGTGAGATGCCCAGTGGAGTTGTGACAAAATCGGACGGGCAGCTTCAATTGGGAGAGGGGATTTAACCGATTGATGTCCGCGAGGCCCCCTACAGTGACTCGCGGACCCCGCCGTTTGGCTTCTGTGGGCAAAGCTCCACCGTGTGTTGACTATCTCCGCAATACATGCAGAGATCCAACTCACGGCGGCGTTGTTTCTCCGCAGGGGGGAGCTTTGTCCAGCCCGTCACCATCGGCTCCGACTCCTCGGGGCGCAAAGGTGGCGGCGTCGCCAGGGGGCGAGCTTGGAACAGGCGCGACGAGGCACCACGAGAGCGAGAAGAAGACGACTTCCACCCCGAGGAGCGCTCGCGCAGCCTGTTATCCAAACTGATGGCTAGGGACGTTAGCTCCGCTAGAGTCTCCGGGATGTCCCGCCCAGCCAGTTCATCCTTCAGATCATCATTGAGACTGCGGAGGAAGAGGCCGCAGAATGAACTTCATCCCAGCCCAATTCCTCCGCCGCTACCCGGAAGTCGATCGCATAGTCCGCCGCCGACCGGCTTCCCTGCTGAAGACTGAGAAGCCGATCGACCTGGACAGTCTCGGTACGAGAATGATCAAAGACTTCCAGGAATTGTCTCACGAATTGGTCATAGGTGAGGGTGGCATAACTGGGCCTCGCCATTACGGCGTAAGCCCAAGTTAGTGCTCGCCCCTCTAGGAGATTCCCAATGTAGCCACTTCGGCTATGATCTGAAGGAAAATCTCCGGGCACACGGTGGAACACGGACTCACACTGCATTATGAATCCCCGCGCACCGCCGAGCTTACCACTAAAGCGGGCGGGGGTCGGAATGGGCGTGAGCCGAGCCGGTGCTACCGGAGCTGGCTGGATGGCCGCTGGAGCAGCAGGAGCCGCGCCACCCTGACGAGCCGGGGGGAACGGCTGTTGGGGGTCCAAGCGGTCCAATCGGTTTGTGATAATGGTTAGCTGGTTTAAAATCACCTGTTGCTGGTGGACTATTAGGTCCACTCGAGCCTCGAGAGTGGTAAGTCGGCGTGTGAGCCCGCCGTCTGCCGAGCCACTCTGCTGAAGCCGTACTGACATAATGCACGGCTCAGGAGACACACGCAGGCTCAGAGTAGATCCAATAGCTTTATTAGCAACAAGTGTGTATGAATGTGTGTCTGCGAGATGTGGATGTATTGGTGGTGGCGTCTGCGTCGGGCACGGAGGCAGGAGACCGTACAGCCGGACAACCCTATGGGAGAAGCAAAGGGAGAAGGGTGACGGGCACACACCAACACAGGAGATGTAAAAATGGTGATGAGCTTACTTGGAGTTAGCAGGTGGCTGGCACAGCAAGGACGAGGTCCGGTAGACAGCGACCTGGAGAGCCCGGTGCAGCAGCGAGGGGATGGAGACGGAGAGGAATGGTCCGCTGCCGGGAAATCCACCTGTGCACAGGGGAGCAGACTTGGAGAGGAAAAAGGTAAGGGCTTCTTACCGAAATGTTTGCTGAAGTGGTAGAGGTTACTCACAGCAATCGTGACGAGTGAAGTCTGACGGCTTCAGGCCGAAGCCCAGGGCGAGGCGGCTTAAATCCCTCGCCGCTGATGAAGTGCAGGTGTGCGTGCAGCTGGCGCCGCAGATGGGCGGCGAGGCGTGACAGTTAGTCACATTCTCCATCTGTTTGCTGACTTCTTATGTCAGGTCAGGCATTGGTTTGCTTGCTACCGGATAACCATGAAAACCGGTACTACCTGTCTCATGGATCAGGCCGTCGGCGACTCAACCGGCATCCCTGCCCTTCCAAGGGCGTGGCGGGTGAAATGGGGCATACTGACTATGAGACTTCCACTACAGTGGAAGATGTATGTCACACTCATCAGTGTGTATGCCCCAACAATGACCAACACAGAGGAAGTGAAGGAAGAGTTCTACAGTGATTTACATGAGACTATCAGGAATGTACCGACTGATAACAGGCTGATAGTCGTTGGAGATTTTAATGCTAGAGTTGGTTAGGACACTGAGAAATGGAAAGGAGTGCTAGGCAGTCATGGAGTAGGCAAGTGCAATTCTAATGGAGAACTTCTACTTGCACTATGTTCAGAGTACAACCTTGTGATAAGCAACACTCTATTGAAGCATAAGGACACACACAAGAAGACATGGATGCACCCAAGATCCAAGCACTGGCACTTGTTAGACTACATCATAGTAAGGCAGAGAGATAAAGGGATGTATTGGTCACCAGAACAATGAGAGGTGTGGATTGTGGTACTGATCATGTTATGCTGAGATCTAGATTAAGGATTTGCAGACAGAAACAACACTGCAGGATGGGTGCAAAGCCACCACGGAAGCTAAACACTAGTGCACTGAAAGGCCAAAAGAAGCAGGAAGAACTTAGACAGGAAATGGATGAAAACTTGAAAGACTGGGACAGCAACAACTCAGAGAATGACATAGAAGAGAAATGGGCAACACTGAAGGATATGGTGTATCAGACTGCGAGTTATGTTTTAGGCCACCCTGAGAGGATACATCAAGATTGGTTTGATGAGCATGATGAACATCTGAAGAAACTACTAGAAGCGAGGAATACAGCTAGGCAGGAAAATCTACAGTGTAACACAAGGTTGAAGAAGAAGTACTCAAAGGCTCAGAGTGAGCTACAGAAGTACACCAGTGAGATGAGGTCCAACTGGTGGGATGAAAAAGTGGAGGAACTTCAAACTGCAGCAGACAGGAAGGACATGAAAACATTCTTCACAGGCTTGAGAGAAATCTATGGCCCTAAACCAAGAGGATTGATCCAACTAAAGGCTATGGATGGTGAAACGGTTTTGCAGGAGAAAGACAAGATCCTGGACAGATTTGCAAACCACTTTGATCAACTACTAAACAATCCTGGAGATCTCACTGAAGAGGCTAAAGAAGCTGTAGTGCAGCGACCAGCTGTATCAAGTTAGGATGAACCACCAAATCTTTTGATTTTGTGTACTTTATTGATCCTCAGAGTGGAAATTCAGGGCATCCACCTGGATGGATGAAGCAGCCACGGTACGGTGCTATCCCTTCACCATTCACACACACACATTCACACCTAGGGCCACTTTGTCTCCAATTAACCTAACCTGCATATTTTTTGGCATGTGGGAGGAAACCGGAGAAATCCCAGAGTAAACCCACGCAGACACGGGGAGAACATGCAAACTCCACACAGATCACTGTTGGTCGGGGGCTGGGATCGAACCCAGGATCCCCCAGCCAAGGGTGAGTTGCTGTGCTGCCACAGTGCTAACCACTGCACCACCGCACTGCCCTGATGAACTAATGGCAGCTATCAGGACAACACAGGATGGTAAAGCTCCAGGAAGGGATGGAATTTCAGCAGAAGTGTGGAAATTTGGGGGTGTTCAGCTGACCAACTGCCTGCACAAGCTCATCCAAGAGATATGGGATGCCCAGAAAGTACCTCAAGACTGGAAGGATGCATGTATTGTTCCTTTGTTCAAGAAAGGTGACAGGAAAGATTGTGGAAATTACCGAGGTATATCGCTGCTAGCCACCGTTGGTAAGATTCTTTCAGATGTACTACTGAACAGACTCAATGAACACATCTCGCAGAATGTACTACCAAAACCCAGTGTGGCTTTAGAAGTGGAAGCAACACAATGGACATGATTTTCTGCTTGAACCAGGTTCAAGAAAAGTGTATTGAACAGAACATGCCGCTTTATGTAGTCTTCATTGACTTCAGTTCAATTCAATTCAATTCAACTTTATTTATACTGCGCCACATCACAACAGAGGCCGTCTCATGGTGTCAGAGTGCAGAGAAAAACTCCACAATCTCAGAAAAACCCAGCAATCAGACGATCCCCTATGAGCAAGCACTAAGTGACAGTGGAGAGGAAAAACTCCCATTTGGCAGGAAGAAACCTCTTGCAGAACCAGGCTCAGGGAGGGGCAGTCATCTGCTGCAACTGGCTGGGGGTGAGGGGATAGGGAGGATGGAGAGGACAGACATAAAGAACATAACAGTAAGGTGCCAAGTACATTATTGGAGGTCAACCAGCAGTATGGATCAAATAACAACAGAACAAAAGTGGGGATAAAAGACACAAAATCCCTCCTTAAACGTAAGCTATATTAAAAAAGAAGGATTTTACCGTGTTCTTAAAAACAGAGACCGAGTCTGACTCCCGGACCCAGAGTGGTAACTGGTTCCAGAGAGAAGGAGCTTGGTAGCAGAAGGCTCTGCCTCCCACTGTACTTTTGGAGGTTCTGGGCACCACAAGTAAGCCAGCATTTTGGGAGCATAATGCTCTATTAGGATGGTAAGGTAATATCAGATCTTTTATATATTGGAGGGGCCTGATTATTAAGAGCTTTGAAAGTAAGAAGAAGGATTTTAAACTTGATTCTAAATTCTATGGGAAGCCAATGAAGGGAGGACAGAACCGAGGAGATATGGTCCCTTTTTCTAGAACCAGTTAAAACTCTAGCATCAGCATTTTGAATCAACTGAAGATTTTTTAAGGATACTTCAGGACAACCAGATAATAACGAATTACAATAATCTAATCGAGAGCTGACAAAGGCGTGAATCAGTTTCTCAGCATCATTTAGAGACAAGATGCTCCTGATCTTGGCAATATTGCGCAGATGATAGAAGGCAGTCTTAGAAACAATTTTAATATGTGAATTAAAGGCCAAATCTTGATCAAAAATAACTCCAAGGTTCCTCACAGAACTGTTCAAAGTGAGAGTGGTGGCATCTAAATTAAAGGCATAATTTGAGAAGGAATTTCTAAGATGTTTTGGGCCAACAAGAATGACTTCAGTCTTATCAGAGTTTAGTAGTAGAAAATTACAAGTCATCCAAGCTTTGGTGTCCTTAAGACAGGCATCTAACTTGGCTAATTGATTACAATCATTGGGCTTCATTGACAGGTATAGTTGTGTGTCGTCTGTGTAACAGTGAAAATGTGTACAGTGCTTTCTGATGATATTGCCTAGCGGGAGCATATATATACCTGTTACCAAATTTATGCAGATTGTTTCCTCTATGCCATGTGTCAACACAACGGAAATAAGCTATAGACAGCTTGCTCCTTCTGTAATTGATAACATGGTGGATAGTGTTACAGCTTCTCTGCATCAGACTCTAGACTTGGTGGCCCACTTAAAAAAGAAAAAGTCTAATCAGAGATTTCTAACTCTTTCGTTCAACACAGAAACTCGTAGCTTAAAACAGAAGACTCGTCAATTAGAAAGAAAATGGCGCTCCACTAATTTAGATGAAATCTATTTAGCTTGGAGAAATCATCTTTTAATTTATAAAAAATCTCTTAGAAAAGCTAGAACGAGTTATTACTCTGCATTAATAGAAGAGAACAAGAATAATCCCAGGTTTCTTTTCAGCACTGTAGCCAGGTTGACAAAGAGTCAGGACTCTGTCAATCCTAGCATTCCCTTAGAGCTTACTAGTCAGGACTTTATGAACTTTTTCAATAATAAAATTCCATCCATCAGAGATAAAATCAATCACATTTTTCCCACAGTTAACTTAAATACTGTAACTACTACAACTCCTTCAATTGATGTCTGTCTTGATGAGTTTACTCCAATCGACCTTTGTGAGTTAGACAAAATAGTTTCCTCATCCAAACCTTCAACTTGTCTTTTAGACCCTATTCCTACCAGTGTGGAAGATGTGTTCAATGACGAGACATGAGTGTATTTCTCAGGTTCGGCTTTATTCCAGAACACATTCATCCAACATTCTCAAAAGCAAGAAGAGGCAGAATAATGTTACAGCTCACTCTTATACCTCCGGGGGATTAAGAACTCAAGTCACATGGTGCTTCTGCAAACATTCAATCACAATGCAAGTCTCTGAAGATTCACCATTGTCTCTTATTCTCTGGTGTACCGGGAAACCCCCCAGGTCCTCTTCTCCGAGACGAGGGCCCGACTTCACACCTCCTCGCCATCTCCTGTCTTGTTCCTCCAGACGTGAAGCCCCAATCCACATAAGCCATACAATCCACATAAGCCATACATTTGTGGGAGATATGAACCAGACATATGTGCCACACTCTTGTGGGGAAATATGAACCGAACATATGTGCCACATGACCCCCCCCAAACATCTGCATGGGACAAACACTCATAAATGCATACATAAAAAACATTACCACATAACCAACAATCAATCCCCCAATCTCTTAGGTCTGAGCTTCCTGCCGAATCTGCTGTAGGCCGGCTTCGCTGCGTCTGCAGCGTCTCCTCGCACCTGGGGATTAGATTTGTTAGCACATCTCTGTGGGAGCTCTGGAGCATGCCTTCTCGGCAGCCTGCCCCAGCGGGGGGCTTTCGCCAACTGCACTCGTTCATCAGCCAGGACAAAAGCAGGCTTGAGTCTGTTGATGCAAATTAGCTCCCTTCTGCCCCCCAAATCTAGCAAAAAATGCTTCTCATTTTTTTCCAGCACCCTGAACGGTCCATCATAAGGCGGTCTCAGCCCTGGGCGTTGTGCATCATGTCTAACAAAAACAAACTCTGCGTTTTTCAAAGCCTCTGGCACAAAAACGCGTGGAAAACTGTGATGCACTGGGCCAGGCAGCGTGTTTGATCTTGTGCCGCTCTGCAACAGCTGAGCGGGGGGGGCAATTGGGTGCAGGATTTTCTGGGAGAAATTCCCCCGGCAAACGGAGAGGTTGTGCGAACACTAACTCCGCTGGGGAGGCTTGTAAATCCTCCTTAGGTGCAGAACGCAACCCCAATAAAACCCATGGCAGTTTGTCTACCCAATTTGTATCCGTGAGCGATGCTCTGAGGGCTGCTTTCAATGACCTATGAAAGCGTTCACATAAACCGTTGGCCTGCGGGTTATACGCGGTAGTGCGGTGTACCTTCACCCCTAAGCTGCGGGCCATAGACGACCAGAGTTCGGAAACAAATTGAGGGCCTCTGACTGACGTTATTTCCGACGGAACTCCAAAACGCGCAACCCAAGCTGTTAAAAATGCGCAACCTCTTCCACCGTTGTTGACGCCAGAGGTACCGCTTCTGGCCAACGTGTGGTGCGGTCCACCATCGTCAAAAGGTGTGTGTGCCCTTGAGACGAGGGAAGCGGGCCCACCAGATCAACATGCACATGATCAAACCGCTTAGCCGGGATGTGAAAAGGCTCCAAAGGGGCCCTCGTGTGCTTGTGTATCTTAGCCCTCTGGCACGCTACACAAGCCGCTGCCCATTCCTTGACCTGTTTGCGCAACCCTGGCCAGACAAATTTCTCCCCCACCATCTTGACCGATGCGCGCACCCCCGGGTGCGCCAGCGAATGGACCAAGTCAAAAACGCGGCAGCACCACGCGGCTGGCACCACTGGACGAGGCCGACCCGTGGAGACATCGCATATTAAGGGGGGCATACCTATTTGCTGCACCCTGTGCTCCAGCCTTAACCCTGTTGGTCCAGACTGGAGCGCGCGCACATCCGCGTCACCAACCTGCTCCGCAGCCATGTCTGCATAATCCAAACCTACGTGGACTGGGGCTGCGCGCGCTCCCGCGTCGCTGCCCTGGCCCACGGCCACCGAGTCTGCCCCCACGTGGCCTGGCGTTGCCACAGCACGTGAGAGACAGTCCGCCACTACATTGTGTTTGCCTGCGACATGCTGGATATCGGTGGTGAACTCCGATATTGCGGCTAGCTGTCTTTGTTGTCGGCCTGACCAAGGTTCTGAGATTTTGGCCATCGCAAAAGTTAACGGTTTGTGGTCTACAAAAGCGGTGAAACGGCGCCCTTCCAGCCAGAACTGGAAATGGCGGATGGCCAAGTGTAGGGCTAAAAGCTCCCTGTCAAACGCGCTGTATTTACGCTCGTTATCGCACAAGGATTTGCTAAAGAAAGCGAGAGGCTGCCAGGTCCCTGCCACACACTGTTCAATGACTGCCCCCACCGCTAGGTCCGAAGCGTCGGTGGTGAGCACCAAACGGGCTGTTGGAACCGGGTGCGCTAACAAAACGATGCTTGCAAGGGCTGATTTAACCTGGGAGAAAGCGCGCTCCCACTTCGGAGACCATTCGACCTTATTCGTGGGTTTTTGTTTTTTCAGTGCCACGTACAGTGGCTGCATGAGCCGCGCTGCACTCAGAAGAAACCGGTTGTAAAAATTAACCATTCCTAGAAACTCCTGCAGCGCTTTTATCGTTTGAGGTCGGGGGAAATCTGTTATCGCGCGCACTTTCTCAGGAAGGGGAACCGCTCCCTGTGGTGAAACGCGGTGCCCCCAAAAATGGATTTGCGCCACCCCAAACTGGCACTTCGCTGGGTTAATTATCAACCCGTGCTCTGCCAGTCTCCGAAAAACCGCTGTGAGGTGGGTTTCATGTTCGTCCTCGGACGTGCTGGCTACCAATATGTCGTCTAAATAGACGAACACGAAAGGCAGGTCGCGTAAAACTGCATCCATCATGCGTTGGAAAGTTTGTGCGGCGCCCTTTAATCCAAACGGCATGCGCAAAAACTCAAAAAGCCCAAACGGAGTTATTACCGCGGTTTTGGGAATATCCTGCGCGTGTACGGGGACTTGGTGGTAGCTGCGCACCAAGTCTATTTTAGAAAAAATGCGCGCCCCCGCCAAATGAACTGAGAAATCCTGGATGTGCGGAATCGGGTAGCGGTCGTGTGCTGAGACGTTGTTCAACCTGCGGAAATCGCCACAAGGTCGCCACGAGCCATCAGCCTTTGGGACCATGTGTAACGGGGAAGCCCAGGGGCTGTTCGAGCGTCTAATTTTGCCCAGTTTTTCCAGATTGGCAAATTCCTCGCGCGCTATTGCCAGTTTAGCTGAGTCCAAGCGCCGGGCTTTTGCAAAAACGGGCAGCCCAGTGGTGGTGATAAAATGTTCCACCCCGTGTTTGGCCACTGTAGCCAAAAACTTTGGAACTGGGAGTGCTGGAAAGTGAGTGAGCAAAGCATGAAACTTACCACCTGCAGCTGTGACGTTGGCGTGTGCAGTCGGCGGGGCCACCCGAGCTGTGCAGGGAATAGAATGAAAAGACGTCTATTAGCAAGATCAACCAATAAACCATGTGAGCACAAAAAATCAGCCCCTAACATGTTAAAACTGACTGCTGCTACAATAAAGGTCCACTCGAATGAACGGCCCTGTAAGGACAGACGCATGGTCCTCTCACCGAATGTCTTAATCGCTGAGCCATTCGCTGCTGATACTGACACCCAGGGAGCTTTGGACGGCATCAGCCGTTCTGCGTAGGTAGGCGTGACGAAACTCAGCTGGGAGCCCGTGTCCACGAGGAATTGTTTCCCCGAGTGTGCATCTGTCAGGTAAAGCAGCTTATTTTCTTCTCCGAGGGATGCAGCTGCTACCAGCCCCCCGGTCTTGGCGTTTCCCTGACGCTTGAAGCGGCACGGTGGGAGACATCTGTGCGCCCTCTCCGCAAAACGGCGGTGGTAGAAACACAGGCCGACCTCAGCTCCACGTCGCCTGACGCCTGACGCCTGTCGCCGCCGTCGTTGGTTCGTCTGGCGCCGCCACCTCTGGCTCCAAACCATCTCCGGGTTCCGTCCTCTGCTCAGCTGCCGCGGCCGAAACTGCGCTCCGCTTGTGGACGTCGACGAGTCGCTGCGCCTCCTTGCCGAGGCCATGGTAGTCCCGCTTGGCCAAGCGGGGTGAATCTGCCAGGGTCACTCTCACTGCTGGCAGCAGAGTCCGGAGGAAAAGGTGGGCGAAGATAAATTCGCCATCCTCGGAGTCTTTCAGTCTCAGCATCGTCACCATCAGGTCTGCCGGTCTGTCGTTCTCCGACTCCGTCAACTCTAGGAGCCCCTCTGCTCGCTGTTGCACCGAGGGGGTGAAATGGCTGATCAGCGCCTCCTTCAATGCGCCGTACTTGTCGGTGTCCGGTGGGTGGTTAACCAGATCTTCCTCCCTCTGGACCGTGTGACTGTCCAGCTTCGCCACCACATGGTAGAACCTCGTTTCATCCTTTGAGATTCTCCGGAGGTAGAACTGCGCATCGACCGCGCTAAACCAGGAGCACGGGCTGTGCTGCCAGAAATCGGGCAGCTGGAGCGTGGAAGCTGCCATCAGGCTGGCCTCTGATGAGCTCCGCTCGGGAGAATTCTCCCTGCTCATTCTTTGTCGTGGGTCACCAGTGTGGAAGATGTGTTCAATGACGAGACATGAGTGTATTTCTCAGGTTCGGCTTTATTCCAGAACACATTCATCCAACATTCTCAAAAGCAAGAAGAGGCAGAATAATGTTACAGCTCACTCTTATACCTCCGGGGGATTAAGAACTCAAGTCACATGGTGCTTCTGCAAACATTCCATCACATTGCAAGTCTCTGAAGATTCACCTTTGTCTCTTATTCTCTGGTGTACCGGGAAACCCCCCAGGTCCTCTTCTCTGAGACGAGGGCCCAACTTCACACCTCCTCACCATCTCCTGTCTTGTTCCTCCAGACGTGAAGCCCCAATCCACATAAGCCATACAATCCACATAAGCCATACATTTGTGGGAGATATGAACCAGACATATGTGCCACACTCTTGTGGGGAAATATGAACCGAACATATGTGCCACACCAGGTTATTTAAAGACGTCTTCCCACTTATTGGTAGCTTTATTCTTCATATAATCAATTCTTCATTAACTTTAGGCCATGTACCGCAGGCTTTTAAAACGGCTGTAATTAAACCCTTACTCAAAAAGCCAACGCTAGATCCAGGAGCTTTAGCTAACTATAGACCAATCTCTAATCTCCCTTTCATTTCAAAAATCTTAGAAAGAGTTGTTGCTACTCAATTATTTTACCACCTGCAGGGAAATGGTTTACTTGAAGAGTTTCAATCTGGGTTTAGAATCCATCATAGTACTGAAACAGCCTTAGCGAAGGTCACTAACGACCTCCTCATCGCATCTGATAATGGACTGGTTTCTGTACTTGTCCTTTTAGACCTTAGTGCAGCTTTTGATACTATCGATCATAATATCCTACTTGATAGATTAGAACACTATGTTGGACTTAATGGAACTTCGTTGCAGTGGTTTAGATCTTATTTATCTGATAGGTTCCAGTTTGTTCATGTAAATAATGAGTTTTCTTTCAACTCAAAGCTCAGTCATGGAGTTCCACAGGGATCTGTGCTAGGCCCTACTCTTTTTAGTTTATATATGCTTCCGTTAGGCAACATTATTAGAAAGCACTGTATACATTTTCATTGTTATGCAGATGACACACAATTATACCTGTCAATGAAGCCAGATGGTAGTAATCAATTAGCCAAGTTAGAAGCCTGTCTTAAGGAAATCAAAGCTTGGATGACTTGTAATTTCCTGTTATTAAATTCAGCTAAGACTGAAGTCATTCTTGTTGGTCCAAAAAACCTTAGAAATATCTTTCCAAATCAAACTTTCAGTTTGGATGTGATTACTCTTTCTCTTAATAGCTCTGTGAGGAACCTTGGAATTATTTTTGATCAAGATCTGTCCTTCAATTCACATATTAAATTTGTTTCTAAGACTGCCTTCTATCATTTGCGTAATATTGCCAAGATTAGGAGCATCTTGTCTCAGAGTGATGCTGAGAAACTGATCCACGCTTTTGTTAGCTCGAGATTAGATTATTGTAATTCTTTATTATCAGGCTGTCCTAAAACATCTTTAAAAAGTCTTCAGCTGATCCAAAATGCTGCAGCAAGAGTTTTAACAGGTACTAGAAAGAGAGATCATATCTCTCCGGTCCTGGCCTCACTTCATTGGCTTCCCATAGAGTTTAGAATTAAGTTTAAAATCCTTCTTCTTACTTACAAAGCTCTAAACAATCAGGCTCCTTTTTATTTAAAAGATCTGATACTACCGTATTATCCTAACAGAGCACTACGCTCCCAAAATGCAGGATTACTTGTAATACCTAGAATCTCCAAAAGTACAATGGGAGGCAGTGACATAACGTTCGGCTCAGGAGACGCACACACACAGGCTCAGAGTAGTTCAAACTGTTTATTAACAACAGGGATGTTTGGGTGCGTGTCTGCGGAATGTTAATGTGTTGGTGGTGGCATCTGCTTCGGACCCAGAGGCAGGAGACCGTTCAGCTGGCAACCCTATGGGAGAAATCAGACACAGGGTGATGAGCACACACCAACACAGGAGGAGAATAGGCGAGGGAGAGAAGCTTACTTGTTAGGACAGATGACTGGCGCTTCAAGGATGGAAGCCCGGGAGACAGCCACCTGCAGGGCTCGGTGCAGCAGCGAGGAGAGACGAGGGATGGGATTGTCCGCCGCCGAGGAATCCACCTGTGCACAGGGGAGCAGACTGGAGAGATGAGGTAAGTGATTTTCTTACCGATGACGAGGATGCTGAAGAGAATGTGGTAGAAGCCCATGGAAAGGAAATGAAGTCTACGGCTTCAGACCGAAGCTCAGGGCGAGGCGGCTTATATCCCTCGCCGCTGATGACTGACAGGTGTGTGAGCAGGTGGCGCCGTTGATGAGCGGCGCGGCGTGACAGTACTCCCCCCTCTAGCAGCGCCTCCTGGCGATGGCTTATCCGGGTGCACTCGGTGGAAGTCCGCGATGAGTGATGGGTCCAACACAAACGACGGGGGCACCCACTGTCGATGCTCAGGCCCATAGCCCTCCCAGTCCACCAAGTATTGCAACCCACGACCCCGGCGCCGGGAGTCCAGGATGGAGGAGACGGATCAGGCCAGATGGCCACCAACCATCCGGGGTGCGGGTTGCGCTGCAGGAGGAGGGCAAAGGGGGTCGGTAACTGCCAGCTTCACCTTCGACACGTGGAAAGTGGGATGGAGGCGGAGGGAGGGGGGAATAGCCACGCGCACAGCCACCGGGTTGATGATCCGGGTGATGGGAAAGGGACCCATGAAGCGCTGTGCCAGCTTTCTCCTCTCGCCTTTTAGGGTGACGTCCTGGGTGGAAACGTAGACAAGTTGCCCAACTCTGTACGCCGGGGCAGGTCTTCTACGCCGGTCCGCCACGGTCCTGTTGCGCTCCGCTGTGCGTAAAAGCGCATGACGCGCGGCGGCCCAGGTGGAGCGGAACTGCCTCACGTGCGCCCTAACTGACGGGACAGTTACCTCGCTCTCCTGTGCTGGAAGCAGTGGGGGGTCGTAACCCAGGGACGCCTTGAAGGGGGACATCCCCGTTGCAGAAGAGCGGGCGGTGTTGTGGGCGTACTCCACCCAGGCGAGATGGTTGCTCCATGACGTCGGCTTGGATCTTGCAACACAGCGGAGCGCAGCCTCCAGCTCCTAATTGGTCCTCTCACACTGCCCGTTAGACTGGGGGTGATGGCCGGAGGAGAGGCTCACCTTGGCTCCGATGGCGTTGCAAAAGGACCTCCAAACCTCGGATGAAAATTGGGGACCCCAGTCCGAGACCACGTCCACCGGGATCCCGTGCAGCCTGACCACGTGGTGGATGAGGAGGCCCGCCGTCTCCAGGGCGGTAGGGAGACCTCGCAGGGGGACGAAGTGTGCCGCCTTGGAGAAACGGTCCACGATGGTCAGGATGGTGTTAAAGGAGCTGGAAACGGGGAGTCCGGTGACGAAATCCAGTGCGATATGCGACCAGGGCCTGCCGGGGACGGGCAGAGGCTGGAGCAGACCCGCTGGAGGGGCATTTCCTGACTTGCTGGTGGCACAGACTGGGCAAGCCCGGGCGTAGCGGGCTGCATCCCTCCGCAGGCCTGGCCACCAAAAAGACCGTTGGAGGAGGCTGATCATCCGGGAGGTGCCGGGATGACAGGTGAGCCGGGAGGTGTGGAGCCAGTGGATGACCTCTCCTCGGACTGCAGACGGGACGAACAGTCTTCCCTCCGGTCCGCCGCCAGGATCAGGTTCCACCTCCTGTGCCTTCCGGATCTTTGCCTCGATATCCCACGAGATGACTCCCACGACGCACGACCTGGGCAGGATGGAGTGGGGCGTCTCCTCCGATTCCACGGGAGTGAACTGCCTAGAGAGGGCGTCAGGCAGGCCGTTCTTAGAGCCAGGCCTGAAGGTGATAGAAAATTGGAACCTGGCGAAGAACAGAGACCAGCGCGCCTGGCGGGCGTTCAGGCGCTTGGCAGATCGTAAATACTCCAAGTTCTTGTGGTCCATAAGGACCACAAACGGCAGGTTCGCCCCCTCTAGCCAGTGGCGCCACTCCTGCAGGGCGAGCTTGATGGCCAAGAGCTCTCTGTCCCCCACATCGTAGTTCCTCTCCGCCGGGGACAAGCGCCGGGAGAAGAAGGCGCACGGTCGTTTGGCGCCATCGTCCGGTGACCGCTGGGACAGCACTGCTCCCACTCCCGTGTCCGAAGTGTCTGCCTCGACGATGCACTGCAGCGCGGGGTCGACCTGGCGAAGGACCCGGGAGGAGGAGAATTCCGCCTTCATCGCCTCAAAGGCGGCAGCGACCTCTTCGGTCCACCGGAACGGGACCTTCGGGGACGTGAGGCGGGTCAGTGGTCCAACGATGGTACTGAAGTTGGGGACAAAGCGGCGGTAGAAATTGGTGAAGCCAACAAATTGCTGCACCTGCTTCCGGGATGCAGGTGTAGGCCATTCCACCACCGCCTTTACCTTCTCTGGGTCAGGGAGCACCTTATCGTGGGCGATGATGAACCCCAGGAAGGACGTACTCCTGGCGTAAAATTCACACTTTTCTGCCTTTACGTACAGACGATTCTCCAGCAGCCTTTGGAGGACCCGCCTCACGTGGACCTGGTGCTCATCCCTGGACTTGGAGAAGATGAGAATATCGTCCAGGTAGACGAACACGAAAAGGCCAATGAAGTCCCGGAGGACGTCATTAATGAGGCGCTGGAAGACTGCAGGAGCGTTGGTCAACCCGAACGGCATCACCAGGTATTCAAAGTGGCCGTTCGGGGTACGGAAGGCCGTTTTCCACTCATCTCCCTCCCGGATCCGGACGAGGTGGTAAGCGCTGCGTAGGTCCAGCTTGGTGAACCAGGTCGCCCCCTGGAGGGAGTGGAAAGCAGTGTCCATGAGAGGCAGGGTGTAACGGTCCTTCTCCGTGATATTATTGAGGGCCCGGTAGTCGATACAAGGGCGGAGGGACCCATCCTTTTTACCCACGAAGAAGAACCCTGCCCCCACGGGTGACGATGATGGGCGGATTATCCCGGCGTTTAATGACTCCTTCAGATATGTGTTCATCGTCTCCTTCTCCGGCGCTGACAGGCTGTAGAGCCGACCAGAAGGTAACGGCGCCCCCTGGCGGAGGTTGATGGCACAGTCGTAGGGCCGATGAGGGGGAAGAGACGTAGCTTTCGCTTTACTGAACACCATACCCAGGTCGTGAAACTCCGGAGGCACCAGGGACAGGTCCGGGGGTGCAGCGTCCATCACGGGGGGAGGGGCGGACGGCGAGCAGGCAGCGGACTGGAGGCAGGTGCCCAGGCAAAATGTACTCCATGCCGATACCCCAGCTGATCTCCAATCCAGGACCGGATTGTGAAGGCGGAGCCAGGGATACCCCAGGATGATGGGCGACACAGAGTTGGGAAGGACGTAAAAGGTCATCTCCTCCCGGTGGTTTCCCGAGATGATGACCGGTAGGGGGACAGTTTGATGTGTCACTCTCCCAAGGGTGGCACGGGAGAGGTGGACTAGGGAGATGGGAGTGTTGAGTGCCTGGCAGCGGATGCCCAATCGGGTTGCCAGGCTTTGTGAAATGAAGCTGCCTTCTGCGCCCGAATCCACCAGTGCGTGGGTGAGGTGCCCAGTGGGGTTATGGCAGAAACGGATGGGCAGCTTCAATTGGGTGAGTGATCCTAACCGATTGACGTCCGCGAGGCTTCCAACAGTGACTCGCGGACCCCACCGACTGGCTTTTCGTGGACAACGCTCCACAGTGTGTTGGTCGCCTCCGCAATACATGCAGAGGCCCAACTCACGGCGGCGTTGTTTCTCCACAGGGGAAAGTTTAGTCCAGCCCGTCACCATCGGCTCCGACTCCTCGGGGCACGATGCTGGCGGCGCCACCAGGGGGCGAGCTTGGAACAGGTGCGGCGAGGCTCCACGAGGGCGAGAAGAAGAAGACTTCCGCCCCGAGGAGCGCTCGCGCAGCCTGTTATCCAAACTTACCGCTAAGGACGTCAGCTCCGCTAGCGTCCCAGGGATATCCCGACCAGCCAGTTCATCCCTCAGATCACTATTGAGGCTGCGGAGGAACAGGCCACAGAGGGAGCGTTCCTCCCAGTCCAATTCCTCCGCCGCTACCCGGAAGTCGACTGAGTGGTCCGCTGCCGACCGGCTTCCCTGCTGGACAGCGAGAAGCCGATCGACCTGGACCGTTTCGGTTTGAGAATGGTCAAAGACCTCCAGAAAGCGCCTCACGAATTGATCATAGGTGAGGGTGGCATAACTGGGCCTCGCCATTACGGCGTAGGTTCAAGTTAACGCACGCCCCTCCAGAAGATTCCCTATGTAACCAATTCGGCTGTGATCCGAGGGAAAATCTCCGGGCACACGGTGGAACACGGACTCACACTGCATAATGAACCCCCGCGCTCCGCCGAGCTTACCGCTAAAGCGGGCGGGGGTCGGAATCGGTGTGAGCCGAACCGGTGCCACTGGAGCCGGCTGGACGGCCGCTGGAACAGCAGGAGCCGCGCCACCCTGGCGAGTCGGGAGGAACGGCTGTTGGGGGTCCAAGCGGTTCAATCGGTTAGTTAATTCTAATAATTGATTAAGAACCACCTGTTGCTGATAAACAATCTGATCCACCCGAGCCTCGAGGATGGTTAACCGGTGTGCGAGCTCGCCGTCTGCCGAGCCGCTCTGCTGAAGCCGTACTGACATAACGTTCGGCTCAGGAGATGCACACACACAGGCTCAGAGTAGTTCAAACTGTTTATTAACAACAGGGATGTTTGGGTGCATGTCTGCGGAATGTTAATGTGTTGGTGGTGGCATCTGCTTCGGACCCAGAGGCAGGAGACCGTTCAGCCGGCAACCCTATGGGAGAAATCAGACACAGGGTGATGAGCACACACCAACACAGGAGGAGAATAGGCGAGGGAGAGAAGCTTACTTGTTAGGACAGATGACTGGCGCTTCAAGGATGGAAGCCCGGGAGACAGCCACCTGCAGGGCTCGGTGCAGCAGCGAGGAGAGACGAGGGACGGGATTGTCCGCCGCCGAGGAATCCACCTGTGCACAGGGGAGCAGACTGGAGAGATGAGGTAAGTGATTTTCTTACCGATGACGAGGATGCTGAAGAGAATGTGGTAGAAGCCCATGGAAGGGAAATGAAGTCTACGGCTTCAGACCGAAGCTCAGGGCGAGGCGGCTTATATCCCTCGCCGCTGATGACTGACAGGTGTGTGAGCAGGTGGCGCCGTTGATGAGCGGCGCGGTGTGACAGGCAGAGCCTTCAGTTATCAAGCTCCTCTCCTGTGGAACCAGCTGCCAATCTGGATTCGGGAGTCAGACTCGATCTCTGTTTTTAAGAATAGGGCTAAAACCTACCTTTTTGATATAGCCTACAATTAGGGAGGGATCATGTGTTTCTGAACCCTCCCTTAGTTATGCTGCTAATAGGTTTAGTCAGCCGGGGGACCTCCAGTAATGCACTGGACCTCACTCCTTTCCTCACTCTCAATGAAATATTTTTTTTGTTGGTCATTAACATTTTTTTGTTCTCTCCCATAGATTGAGTCCCCATCGTGCTGTTTGCTCTCTACATGTCTGTTCTTTTCATCCTCTCTATCCCCTCACCCCCCAGCCAGTCGCAGCAGATGACTGCCCCTCCCTGAGCCTGGTTCTGCTGGAGGTTTCTTCCTGTTAAAAGGGAGTTTTTCCTCTCCACCGTCGCCAAGTGCTTGCTCACAGGGGATCGCCTGATTGCTGGGGTCTTTCTGCAACTGTGGGGGTTCCCCCTACAGTTGATAGTGCTATGAGATGACTGTTGTTGTGAAATGGCGCTATATAAATAAAGTTGAATTGAATTGAATTGAATTAATCACATCTCTGTCCCCCCGTATAGTCTTGAAGCCAGGTATCGCTACGTTAACGTGATGACTATTGGTCACCTGTAACACGTCACGTCATGTCGTGTCGCAGTGTTATCTTGTCCGCTTTTGTTTGTTTTTATTAACTTTGTTTTTAATTTTTTAATCTCTTTTTACTGATATTAGCTTTTTACTTGCTGTTAGCTTAGTGTTGGCCTAGCAGAAAGCCCGATTGGCACACAGGTGAATCAGACCCCGGGCAGGGCTGTTTTCACCAGGCTAGGCTAACCTGTTTATAGCTGTTTTTAGCCATTTTTAGCTAGCTAGCTAGGCTAGGCTAATCTGTTTTTTTGCTGTTTTTAGCTAGCTAGCTATTCACTTCTCGCCTGGAACGTCGTGAATCCATCCCCGACGTGTGTCAGCTGTGTGTCCCTCCTTAAGAAGGTTTCTGAGTTGGAAGTGAGACTCTCCAACCTCTGTAAGATTTGGGAGGCTGAAGACCACCTAGACACTATAATTCTCGGGAGAACATCTGCCCCGGCAACCGACACGCAGCTAGTAGAGACGGCTACTTACCTGGGTGTGGTAGACTGCAAGTCTAACTTAAAACATTACTGGCACATGCCTCTAGGGGGAACTACCTTTATTGTTCAGCACTGCTACTAAGGGGACACATTAGAACAAGAGTGTGAAAACCCCGCGCAGAATCCATGTTCAGTCATATTATGTGTGTTGCAGAATAAACGGCAGAGTTAGCCAAAGAAATAACTCAAGTGTGATCATTGCTACACGGTAGGATATCACACAATTGGCGACGAGGATTAAAAGAAAAAAATCAGCGGCGAGAAACAGAGAACATTGCAAGTGTGGCGAATTCAAGTGACTCCAGTAGTTCGAGTGCAAGTTCAGAGGAGGAAAAACGAGGTTTCCCCACCACGACGAGCAATGGCGGCTGTAATCGGAACGGTAACCCCTTTTGATAACTCGACTCAGTCATGGGAAGAATATAGTGAAATGTTGGACTTTTTCTTCCAAGCTAATGACATTGAGGAGCCAGACAAAAGGAAGGCTGTACTGTTGAGTGGAGTTGGTGCAACTACTTACAGCTTGTTGAGAAATTTAATAAGCCCTGCATTACCGAAAGATAAAACATACGACCAGCTTACTGCTGAGCTTCAGAAGCACTTCAGCCCCAAACCGAGTGAAATCGTACAACGATTCAAATTTAATTCACGCATAAGGAGGAACACTGAGTCCATAGCAGAGTATGTGGCAGAATTGAGGAAATTAACACTGCACTGTGATTACAAAGACTCATTGGAAGAAATGTTAAGAGACAGACTTGTGTGTGGAGTGAATGATGACCGAATGCAACGGCGACTTTTATCTGAAACAAAACTCACTTTTGCAAAGGCTTTGGAATTATGCCAAGCGATGGAAACAGCATCTAAAGATGTGAGAGAAATGCAAAGGAAACTAGCAGAGGACACAGCAACGCATGTTCGTGTGCCTAAGACCCAAGTAGGTGTCCACAAAGTGTTGACTGACAAAACTCAGCACAAATTCCCCAGTTGTTATCGCTGCAAAGGCCAGCACAATGCTGCCAAGTGCAAATTTGCCACTGAGCTGTGTCATAATTGTGGCAAGCGAGGGCACATTAAGAAAGCATGTAGAATAAAGGTGGACAGCGCACAGGTGCTGAAAGCGACAGTTAATGGGCAAAAGCATGAAAACAAGGGCCCAGGAAAGGAACAGCAAGCGAATCAACTGAGAGGGGAGGGAGAAAGTGATACAGAAGACATGGGTTTTCACACAATTTACAACACGTCAGAGGAGCTGACCAAGGTAGCGCCCATCACGCGTACCATGAATGTTAATGGAATGAAAGTAACATCTGAAGTTGATACAGGCTGTGGAGTAACCATATTAAGTAAACAGCAATATACACAACTGTGGAAGAAAACAGACACAGCAGAATTAAATCCCTGTTCATTAAAATTAAAAACATACACAGGAGAGAAGCTAGACGTGCTAGGCATGGCACAAGTGAAGGTGCAACACGAAAACAAAGAAAAGGACTTACCTGTAGTAGTAGTTGGGAGCGAAGGACCAAATCTACTAGGGCGAAGTTGGCTACAAGAACTGGCCATGATGGATCAGTTGGTGAATAAAGTGGAATCTCAGCCCAAATTGCAGCTGGAGGAGATCCTCGAAAGACATGCTGAGGTGTTCAAAGAAGGCTTAGGACAGCTAAAAGGTGTCACTGCAAAGATTAATGTGGACAAGGAGGCCCAACCACGATTCTGCAAACCCCGACCGGTACCCTATGCAGTCAAGCCACTGGTTGAAAGCGAGCTACAGAGGCTGCTGGATGACAAGATCATTGAGCCAGTGCAGGTTGCAGAATGGGCGGCGCCCATAGTCCCAGTGAGAAAGCCGGATGGCTCCATTAGAATATGTGGAGATTACAAACTCACTGTCAATCGAGCATCACGGGTGGATCAGTATCCAATTCCTAAAGTGGAGGACCTCTTCGCACAGCTGAACGGCGGCCGACACTTCACGAAATTAGACATGAGTCACGCCTACCAACAAGTAGTCTTGGAAGAAGAATCAAGAAAGTATGTAACCATCAATACACACAAAGGCTTATATACCTACACACGCTTACCATTTGGAGTAGCTTCCAGTCCTGCTATATTCCAGAGAACTATGGAGGGCATCCTAGGTGGAATTCCGAATGTTGTCGTTTATTTGGATGACATCCTTTGTACAGGACCAAATGAACAAGAACATCTGAAAACGCTGAAGGAAGTGCTTCAACGGTTGGAGAAAAGCGGTCTGAGGTTGAAAAGAAGCAAGTGTGAGTTCATGGGAAAAGAGGTGGTGTTCCTAGGCCACAAGATCAACACCAGTGGTCTACACCCTCTAACAGACAAAGTGGAAGCCATTGCGGAGGCGCCTGAGCCACAAAATGTTACTGAGTTAAAAGCCTACCTGGGCTTGTTGAACTATTACCATAGGTTCCTCCCAAAGCTCTCCACGCTGCTGGCACCACTACATACCTTACTTAAGAAGGAAGAAAAATGGTCATGGGGGGTCAAGCAGCAGAAGGCGTTTGAAGAGTCCAAAGCGCTACTTCAGTCCTGTAGTGTGTTAGTGCACTATGATTCAAACAAACCACTCATCCTGGCGTGTGACGCATCACCCTACGGTGTGGGTGCTGTACTCTCTCATCGTATGGAGGATGGCTCAGAGAGACCCATAGGGTTCGTCTCAAGAACTCTTAGTGCAGCTGAGAAAAACTACTCCCAGCTAGACAAGGAGGGCCTTGCAGTAGTATTTGGTGTAAAAAAATTCCACAAATACCTGTACGGGAGACAGTTCGCTATAGTGACTGACCACAAGCCACTAATTTCACTGTTCAGTGAAATGAGAGCCATATCCCAGATGACATCTCAGAGAATTCAGAGATGGGCCGTTACATTAGCAGCGTATGAGTACACCATCGTTTACAAAGCCGGACGGGACCATACGAATGCTGACGCAATGAGTAGGCTACCCTTGGATGGAGGAAGAGACAGCACGCCTGAGGAGGAGGAGAGAGTGCTATTGTTTGAAGATATCGGCGTGCCCCTGGTGAACGCACAACAAATAAAGAAGTGGACAGACAAAGACCCTGTTCTAGCAAGAGTGCGAGAATACATCTTGCGAGGATGGCCGAAGATGAACAGTCCTGAGTTCATTCCCTATGCCCGACGACAGGATGAGCTCAGCACCCAGGAAGGTTGTATCCTGTGGGGAGGACGCGTGGTTGTTCCACCACCTGGTAGGAATGCCTTACTGCAACAACTACACCAAGCACACCCTGGCATCACTCGCGTGAAAGCGTTGGCGAGGAGTTACATGTGGTGGCCCAACATGGATGCAGAGGTGGAGGCGCTTGTGAAGTCATGTGCGGCATGCCAGGAGAACAGGAACAGTCCTCCAGCAGCCCCACTACATCCCTGGGAAGTTCCAGATAAACCATGGAGAAGAATTCACATTGACTACGCAGGTCCATGGATGGGAAGAATGTTCCTGATCATAGTTGACGCATACTCAAAGTGGATCGATGCATATTCTGTGAGTAGCTCTACTTCTACTGTTACCATTGAATGTCTTAGAAAGAGTTTCAGCCAACATGGGCTACCTGAAATCATAGTATCAGATAACGGTACATGTTTTATGAGTGAACAGTTCCAAGAGTTTTCTGAAAAGAATGGCATACGTCACATCACGACTGCGCCATACCATCCTTCTTCTAACGGCTTAGCCGAGAGGGCCGTGCAGACGTTCAAGTCACTCATGAAAAAGATGACAGGAGACTCTATTGAAACCCGAATGTCGAGAGCTCTGTTCAGCTATCGAATAACACCCCAATCTACAACTGGCAAGTCACCAGCTGAGCTGTTGTGTGGAAGGAAGTTGAGGTCAACATTTGACTTAATACATCCAGACTTCAGAAACAAAGTGCATGATAAACAAGAGAAACAAAAAGGTTATCATGACATGCATGCTAGAGAGAGAATACTGAGAGAAGGAGACGTGGTCTACACCCGCAACTTTGGCTCAGGACCAGCCTGGGTACCAGGAGAAATAACAGAAAAGACAGGCCCTGTGTCATTCAAGGTGACATTAGGTCATGGACAAGTGGTGAGGCGACACATCGACCAAGTTCGTGGTAGGAGCTCCATTCCCCTGCCGATGGCACCAGAGGTGTTGTCTGACAACCATTCTGAGGAGAGCATCAACGAACCACCACTTCAGGTGATACCTGAGGTACCCGTCTCTGCAGATTCTACGGGCAGCACTGCAGCAGCCAAAACAGTGGAGCAGTCTGAGTCTTCACCTGCAGTTGGCTCACCAGCCGTGAGAAGATCTCAGCGAGCTAGGAAAGCTCCAGACTACTTGAAGGACTATACTTAGTCAGTAGTGAGTTCCCCAGCCACAGGACAAGAATGCGTCCTGGAACCTCACTGGGATGCAGTAGTCAAACCAATTCCCCAGTTAGACTGTTATGTGTGTTATACATATAAAAAAAAAAAAAAAAGAAAAAAAAAAGAGAAAGACATTATGTGTATGGCACATGTGTTTAAGAATAAGTTTAATCTAGAGGGGAGGGATGTGGTAGACTGCAAGTCTAACTTAAAACATTACTGGCACATGCCTCTAGGGGGAACTACCTTTATTGTTCAGCACTGCTACTAAGGGGACACATTAGAACAAGAGTGTGAAAACCCCGCGCAGAATCCATGTTCAGTCATATTATGTGTGTTGCAGAATAAACGGCAGAGTTAGCCAAAGAAATAACTCAAGTGTGATCATTGCTACACGGTAGGATATCACACTGGGTGAATTCAGCACATCACCATCCACTTCCACCCCTGCTCTGGTCTCCTCAGCTGTCCAGGACCCCAGCAATAAACACTGGCTTCAGCTCGGAGCTAAGCCCCGGGTGGTCTTTCACATCCTCAATGCGCGTCCTGGACCTTGGCCGGGCCAGCTAGCAAACATCGGCGATTGACCAGACACGACCGCGCCTCCTCTTTTCCCCTGCTACTGGAAAACAGATTTGACATCCTTTCCCTGGAAGATTTTCCCCACATGGATGTCGACTATCCTCCCATGGCCGCCCCCCTTCCCCCTTCTCCTTCAGCAGTGGCTCAAACCCGCAAGCCCCGGATTAAAACTACTTTAGGTGCGCCAAACTATATTCCAGCTCCAAAAAGAAGAGAGCACATCACCCCGCCATCACAACAACAACATCGGCAAAATTATCCACCATTTCAGAAACCACTGGCAAGGCCCCCCCAGACGACGTTGGTAATTGGTGATTCAATTATGAGGAACATCAGAAGCAGGTACTGTGTTACTAAATTTTTTCCTGGGGCTAAAGTGTCAGACATCGAGGATCTTACCCCTGACCTATTAAATGAATACCCCCACGCTAAAACTGTCATTGTACATGTTGGATGCAACAACATCCCAGATGAAGCGTCGGAGATCTTAAAGAGTGACTTCAAGAGCCTTCTGTCCACTCTTATGAACTGTGGCAGACGTGTGTTTATCTCTGGGCCCTAGGCTCCTTTCAGACAAGGTTGCAATTATTTTAGCAAAACTGTCAGTCGTAATACCTGGTTGTGTTCTACATGTCCTACTTTTAACATTGGTTTTATAGACAATTTCAACCTATTTTGGAACCGCCCATCATTTATGAGGTCAGATGGCATCCATCCAAATAGACTTGGTGCGTGTGTTTTAAGGGACAATCTGTTCTATTCCATTCAGAGTTTTTTAGTACAGTGACTGAAATTTGGTGCGTTAACTCACCCCAAAGTTCCTGGGTCTGCCAACCAGCCTTTCTTTGTTTCCACTTCTCATATTAATCCTATTAATCCAAATAATCCTCACTGCTTAGATCAGTCTTCAGTTGATAACCCTATAGAGATTGTGTCTGTCTTCCGTTACCCAAAATATTATAACAGAAGACAAATACAACATAACTTGATAAATTCACCCCTCTCTGCAGCTCCTTCTCATCCGCCACCCCTCAACTTGGCCCCTGTCTTCCCCCTCAGAGAACCTTTGTCTACTCCCCCCAAAGTTAATAAAAATATTGTGGAGGAATAAATTCAGGCGAGGTACGACAAGCTGGAAGGTTGCAGAGTTTTATTTCCTCCATCATAATGAGACGCACTTGTAGCGCTGTGCGCTACTGTGCTGCTGTGCTGTGTTGTGTTGTGTGCTTGAGGCATGTATAGCAAGCTCTTTTATACATGTTATACAAACAGAGAGAATGTATGTCCATTTAGCATATTGATATACATGTCAGTCAATACATATGATTAGCATGACCACTGGCGTCCGGACGTCTCCTCCTTAATCCGGGGATGTATAAACAATAGTCCATTGTTCTGGTTGTCCCCCCAGGGGTTCTCTGTCCGCATGTGAATGGTCCTCTGCTTCTTCCAGACCTTTTGGGTGTGAGGATGAATGTCACTGTAGATTGTGCTCGGTCACCACAATATAATGTATAAACATCCCAAAGTGATTAAACAAAAAGTTGGTAAATCTCAAATTAAACATCAAGTCTCTCAATTTTAATGATTCGGCCTCTCTTCCTCCTCATAATGTGAAAATTCTGATCTGATGGTCAATCTGATGATCAATCTTAATTGATCATCAGATTGATTTAATATCCCTTACAGAGACTTGGTTAGGGCAAGATGATTATGTTGGTTTAAATGAATCAACTCCCTCTGGTTATCTAAACTATCATAATCCTAGAAGTTCTGGTCATGGAGGTGGAGTAGTGTCAATTTACCATTCTAAATTACTAGTTAATGTAAAGCAAAAAACATGTTTTAATTCCTTTGAGGGCCTGGTCCTCACTATGGGGCATGTTAGCAATCTTAGCTTAAACCCAATTTTCTTTGCTATAGTTTACCGTCCTCCCTCAGCCGACTCGAGTTTTTATCCAAAATCGCCAAATTTTTAGCTGATTTAGTGCTGAAATCAGATCAGATTTTAATATACATGTTGATGTAGATAGTGACTGTCTTAATAAGGCATTCAATTCAATATTAGACTCATTGGGGTTTTCCCAGAAAGTAGAAAATTCCACCCATTATCTCCACCACACATTGGACTTTGTTCTGACTTATGGTATAGAACTGGAAAATATGTAGTCTATAGTGTCTCCTCATAATCCTGTACTGTCAGACCATTGTCTGTTAACCTTTGATTTCACTATTTCTGATTATTTGACTCCTAAAGAAAAATATTACTACAGCAGATGTCTTTCAGATGATGCTGTTACTAAATTTTTGCAGATTGTCTCCTCTATACCATGTGTCAACACAACGGAAATAAAAGATGGAGAGCTTGCTCCTTCCATAATTGATAGCATGGTAGATAGTGTTACAGCCTCTCTGCATCAGATTCTAGACTTGGTGGCCTCTTTAAAAAAGAAAAAGTCCAATCAGATATTTCTAACCCCTTGGTTTAACACAGAAACTCGTAGCTTAAAACAGAAGACTTGTCAACTAGAAAGAAAATGGCGTTCCACTAATTTAGATGAATTCTATTTAGCGTGGAGAAATCATTTCCTAATTTATAAAAAATCTCTTAAAAAAGCTAGAACAAGTTATTACTCTGCATTAATAGAAGAGAATAAAAATAATCTTAGGTTTCTTTTCAACACTGTAGCCAGGCTGACAAAGAGTCAAGACTTGGTCAATCCTTGCATCCCCCTAGAGCTCACTAGTCAGGACTCCATGAACTTTTTCAATCATAAAATTTTATCTATTAGATATAAAATCAATCAGATTATTCTCACTGTAAACTTAAGTACAGCAACTACTACAACTCCTTTAACTGATATTTGTTTGGATAAGTTTACTCCAATTGACCTTTTAGAGTTAGATAAAATAATTTCCTCATCCAAGCCTTCAAATTGTCTTTTAGACCCTATTCCGACCAGGTTATTTAAAAAAAGTCTTCCCATTTATTGGTTGCCGTATTCTTCAAATAATCAAATCTTCTTTAACCTTGGGTCATATAAGATAAGATAAGATAAGATAAGCCTTTATTAGTCCCACAACGGGGAAATTCCAGGATTGCAACAGCACAGGGATAGCAACACTCAGAGCAACAATCAGAAGGCAAGAAAAAAAAAAAAAAAAAAAAAAAAAACAAGCAAGCAAGAGCAGCTAATATACATATGTACATATTACTATAAAATATATATACACACACACACATACACAGACACACAGTGCAGAGCATTGTAGCTGGATGGAATAAATATATGAATATATGAACACACAGTGCAGAGCATTGTAGCTAGATGGAATAAATATGTAAATATATAAACACCCACAGTACGGAGCATTGCAGCTAGGTGGAATAAATATGCAAGTATATAAACACACACAGTGCGGAGCAATGTAGCTAGATGGAATAATATGTAGATATATAAAAACACAGTGCGGAGCATTGTAGCTAGATGGAATAAATATATAGATATATAAATATAAACACACCCAGTGCTGAGCATTGTAGCTAGATGGAATAAATATATAGATATATAAATATAAACACACCCAGTGCAGAGCATTGTAGCTAGATGGAATAAATATGTAAATATATAAACACACACAGTGCAGAGCATTGTTGCTAGGTGGGATGAAACAGCATAACCGTCTATTTAGTTATCCTACATGGTATGATTATGTGCCCATACATATTCTCACCCTCCATAGCGACCGGTATGTTCCTAGTTGTATGCCGGAGAGGACCATTGTGTAAGTCTATTGCATCTTTTGCATTCAAAAAAAACTATTAGTTTGTTACGTCTTTTTGCTATCTCTGCGAGCAGCCCTGCTTAGGTTGTACAGTCTGACAGCCGTTGGTAGGAAGGACCTACGAAACCTCTCGGTTGTGCACCTGGGATGATGTAGTCTGCTGCTAAATGAGCTCCTCAGTGCATCCAGTATGTCCTGCATAGGGTGGAACTCGGACTCCAGCAGAGATGACAGTTTAGCCACCGTCCTTCTCTCTCCTATCTCCTCCATCGGATCAAGGCGTTGCCCCAGGACAGAGCTAGCTTTCTTAATCAGTTTGTTCAGTCTCTTCCTATCGGCTGCAGTAATGCCACTGCCCCAGCAGACCACTCCAAAAGTGATGGCTGATGCCACCACCGTGTCATAGAATGACTTCAGCAGCGCCCCTTGTACACCAAAAGACCTGAGTCTCCTCAGCAGGAACAGCCTGCGCTGTCCCTTCTTGTAGAGTGCGTCAGTATTGTGTGACCAGTCTAGTTTATTGTTCAGATGAATACCCAGGTACTTGTAGGATGTCACCATCTCGATGTCTGTTCCCTGTATATTTACTGGTGCTGTGAGGGGCTGCCCATGCCTGCGGCAGTCCACCACCAGCTCCTTAGTTTTCCTTGCGTTGATCTGGAGGCAGTTCCGATGGCACCAGTCCACAAAGTCCTGGATAAGCCCTCTGTACTCAGCTTCATCTCCGCTGGAGATGAGACCAACGATCGCAGAGTCATCAGAGAACTTCTGTAGATGGCAATGTGTTGTGTTGTGTGAGAAGTCCGCAGTATAAAGAGTGAACAGGAAGGGAGCCAGCACCGTTCCCTGGGGGGCCCCCGTGCTACTGATGATCGTGTCGGAAACACAGTCCCGGGTTCTCACAAACTGAGGCCGGTTCGTGAGGTAGTCCAGGATCCATGATGACAGGTGCTGGTCCACCCCTGCGCGCAGCAGCTTGTCCTTCAGGATCATCGGTTGGATGGTGTTGAAAGCACTGGAGAAGTCAAAGAACATGATCCTCACCATATTCCCGGGCTTCTCCAGGTGGGACAGAGAACGGTGAAGGAGGAAGATCACCGCATCCTCCACCCCAATGCCATGCTGGTAGGCGAACTGGAGTGGATCCATCGCTGGTTCCACCAGGGGGCGGAGATGAGCAAGGAGCAGTCTCTCCAGGGTCTTCATCAAGTGGGACGTCAAGGCCACCATATACTGCAGGCTTTTAAAATTGCTGTAATTAAACCCTTACTCAAAAAGCCAACGCTCGACCCAGGAATTTTAGGTACTGAAACAGCCTTAGTGAAGGTCACGAATGACCTTCTTATCACATCTGATAATGGACTCATTTCTGTACTTGTCCTTTTAGATCTTAGTGCAGCCTTTGATACTATCAATCATTATTTTCTACTTGATAGATTAGAACACTATGTTGGACTAAATGGTACTTCACTGCAGTAGTTTAGATCTTATTTGTCCGATAGATTTCAGTTTGTTCATATCAATAATGAGTTTTCTTCCAACTCTAAACTAATTTCCACAGGGATCTGTGTTAGGCCCTACTCTTTTTAGTTTATATATGCTTCCGTTAGGCAACATCATTAGAAAGCACTATATACATTTTCATTGTTACGCAGATGACACACAATTATACCTGTCATTGAAGCCTAGTTATTGTAATCAAGTAGCCAAGTTAGATGCCTGTCTTAAGGAAATCAAAGCTTGGATGACTTGTAATTTTCTGCTATTAAACCCGGATAAGACCGAAGTCATTCTTGTCGGTCCAAAAAACCTTAGAAATACCTTTCCAAATCAAACTCTTAATTTGGATGTGGCTACTTTTACTCTGACTAGTTCTGTGAGGATCTTTGGAGTTATTTTTTTTTATCAAGATCTGTTTTTTTAAATTCACATATTAAATTTGTTTCTAAGACTGCCTTCTATCATCTGCGCAATATTGCCAAGATTAGGAGCATCTTGTCTCTGAGTGATGCTGAGAAACTGATCCATGTTTTTGTTAGCTCTAGATTAGATTATTGTAACTCGTTATTATCAGGTTGTCGTAAAATGTCTTTAAAAAGTCTTCAGTTGATCCAAAATGCTGCAGCAAGAGTTTTAACAGGTACTAGAAAGAGAGATCATATCTCTCCGGTTCTGGCCTCCCTTCATTGGCTTCCCATAGAGTTTAGAATTAAGTTTAAAATCCTTCTTCTCACTTACAAAGCTCTTAATAATCAGGCCCCCTTTTATATAAAAGATTTGATATTACCCTATCATCCTAACAGAGCACTTCACTCCCAAAATGCTTGATTACTTGTAATACCTAGAATCTCCTAAAGTACAATGGGAGGCAGAGCCTTCTACTATTAAGCTCCTTTTCTGCGGAATCAGTTACCAATCTGGTTTCGGGAGTCAGACACAATCTGTGTTTTTAAGAGCAGGGTAAAAACCTTCCTCTTTAATATAGCCTACGATTGGGGGGGATCTTGTGTCTCTTAACCCTCCCTTTGTTTTGCTGTTAATAGATTTAGACTGCCGGATGATCTCCAATAATGTACTCGGCTTCTCTCCTTTAATGTTTGCTCTCTTTATGTCTGTTCTCTCCATCTTCTCTATCCTCTCACCCCCCAGCCAGTCGCAGCAGATGACTGCCCCTCCCTGAGCCTGGTTCTGCTAGAGGTTTCTTCTTGTTAAAAAGGAGTTTTTCCTCTCCACCATCGCCAAGTGCTTGCTCACTGGGGATCGCCTGATTGCTGGGGTCTTTCTGCAATTGTGGGGTTTTCCCTACATTTGAAAGTGCCATGAGATGACTGTTGTTGTGATATGGCGCTATATAAATAAAGCTGAATTGAATTGATGACCATCGGTACAGCCGGCTTATGCTTCCTTCTCCTCCTCCTCACCTTAGTTCCAGCCCTTCACCCGTGGCGTCTCCTCTTTAGCTCATCCAGGATGAGGGGCTTCTCTCTGGGCAGCAGCGCTGCCTCCTCAGCACAACCAGCTGATCGTGTGTGTAAACAATGCATCCGCTCCCACCTCTGTTGATCTCCATTCCCCGAGGAAGAGAAAAAATTAAGAGAAAGACCGGGCTAAAATAGAAAAAAATCGGTCCGGTCTAATCTGAATCTTCCTACCAAGCCCTTGTTAATAAGAGACACACTATATACAGGAATAAGCAGATAAAAACACAAAGACACAAGAGAGTTGCTGCTGGTACAGCCACCCAGCTTCCGGCGTCATTAAAAAAAACAGTACTGTTAACAGTACTGTTGCTTGTCAGTGTCCGGCTGGCGTCTCGCTGCTGCTATGGTTAAGGCCCTGTCACACCTAGACTATTTAGGCAGCCAAAATGGATGAAAAATTTGGAGAATACAGTGGCGTACGTCGAATCAGTTATGGCTATGTTTTGTCTAAGTTAAGAGCACGGTGAAGAATGCCGAAGCACGCTATGGCGTAGTTTGCCAAGCTCCTCTGAAAATTAATTTTCAACATGCTGAAAATTTTCCGACATATCCAGCGTATGGCTATGTCCCGCATTTGCAAGCAAATGGTACATTTGCAGCGTTGGTTCTCAGGAAAAATCCCGTACAGAGCTCTCTGCCTGCAGTGCGTACACACACACACACACATACACACACACCTATTTGTTTGTATAACGGGACTATTTGACTGGTCTGTACCATCAGCTGTCCAGTGTTGTTCTGACAAATATGCCAAAATGTCAAAACACCAGAGGAGGGGGATCCAATCAGCTGATCGCCTGAAGCACAGAGCGCAGTTGTTTTCTGTGATAAATCACACTTTCCTGTTGGCTGCGCAGCCAACAAAAGCACACTCTATGTGTTATCTTGTTTTTTTTTACTTTATTTAATTTTTTTTTTTTCATCTCCATCAGTTTGTGTGCGTTTGAGCCAGGTTGTGACAATTGTTATCTGATGTTCCTGACGTGTCACATCAGCTATTTTAGACATGACTTACCTGATAGATTTAACAACTCTGCCAGGTCGGTCACACCCCCCACCGTGGTCTCTGGAGGGAGAATCATCTCATTTGAACAGAGATGATCTCTCCCACATCTAGGATTCAGGGATTGGGAGGCAACGGCAGTTTGGCATGACTGCGCTATGCAGAAGTTATAAGCTATGCAGAAGTTAGACTATTGTTGCGCATAAGTTGTGAATGTTGGCAACACGTTAAGCATTAGTTCATTTAAGTTACTTATAAGTTATGGAAATATTCTATATAAGTTACCAATGCATTATATATATATCCGAGTCATTATGGATATGCGATGCATACGGCCAAAAGTGAAAATTTCGGCGTATCCCAGGATGTTAGACCAATTTTTATACATTTACCAAACGCTGCCTAAATCGTCATGGTGTGACAGTAGACAGTTCAAGTTTGCAAACCCTGTCTTGCTCAAAGTGTCTACTCGATAAGTTGCAAACAACAGGCATTCCCAGCAAAATAATTTACAGCACTCCTCCAAGCCTGTAATCCAAGGATACTGCTCATCGCTAATATGGAAGTGACAGATAAATCCTTTCCCCGGCTGAGACGGGCCTGTTAACTTCTGGGTTGGCCAACCTTTCTTCACAATGACCACCTTTTCTTGCAAAGACCATCTGGAAAAGTTGATTTTTTTTAAATATCAGCGACCAAATCATCTTCCTCTCCCCTGTCAGCCATTGTGGTTGGAAAACAGCTATTATATTTAAACAGATACAGTATATTGTAGCTGCTTAAGCAAGTCCCTGCACTGGCGTTTACTAACTAGGATCCACTGCATTGTGGGTGGAGGAGTCTAACCATCCAATCAAAAGATGTGGAAAATGTTGATGTTCTCGAATGCCTTCTATGCATACCCCTGGACATACAGAAGACATCTGATTGGTTAAAGCAACAGGACAAGTTTAACAGTTAATTTAACCTACAGAGCCGCACTGTTAATTCTTGAAGGCCCAAGGCAGATTTGCTTAACCCTGGCAACACAGATGGCTGAAATATGATTGGACAAAAAAACTCAAAGGTGCATTACACTACTGGAAGGAGTGCAACCAAGAGAAAAAGCTACAAAATGAAGAGAATAGATTATTGAAATAATTTATTCCATCCTCATGGAACAAATATAAGAATGTAGGTTGTAAATATAATTCTGATAGTGTTTAGGGTAGCAGAGAAGGCTTTGGTGGCACTGAGGGTCCACCACTGGATAAAACATGGTTATAGAACACACGATTAAACCCACGACTGAAAATAAAAATAAAAATAGCCCAGGATTATGGAAATATAAACAGGTATGGTCATGGCTTCGTGGGTGGAACTATGTACACACTATTGAACACACAGCTGAACACACGACTGAATAAAATGGCCAAAGGATTATGAAAAATATGCATAAGTATGGTAATGGTTTTACAGATGGGTCAATAACTTTGACCTTTGACCCCATGACCCCAAACCCATAGTTAAGTGAGGGTAAAAGTCATCCAAGATGTGTATTAGATACAACTACTGTATCAATTTGAAAAGCCTACTTCATTTCTTTCGGTAGTTATTGTGTTTAGAAGATTTAGAGAAAAATCTGACCTCTGACGTTTGGCCTCAAGGTCATCCAGTGAGAGTGAAATTGCAATATGCACATCATCAGAGTATCTCAAACCGTGGTACAAAGTTTCAAAACAATAACAAGTTTCAAAAACAGCTATGGTCCATGAACTGAGATGAAACAGGAGGTCATAGGTCAGGAGCAACAATTCCTGCAAAAATCATCCAATCAGAACCAAATTGGAATATGCACATCCTCAGTGTATATCAAACCATGGTACCAAGTTTCAAAACAATCAGACCAAAACTGTAGCAGGAGTTGATTTCACAATAGTGGGACAGACAGGGGGACTGACCCATAGCATAATCCCCTGCCAGTCGGTCGAAGCCCAAAGGGACCCCCTTCGGTCTTCAACCCCTTTGGGCTTCGACCGGCGGTGGATAAAAAAAAGTGGTCATTTGGAGTGAAATGATGACACCACTTTGTCTATCTCTAGAGCTTTATCCACACTCACAGGCAGTTCAAAAAATGAATGTGCAAACAGAAAAGAGAGAACATTGTTGTGGGTGGCTGTGGTTAGCATCACATTAACTTTTGGTTAGCAGACTCAGCTCACTGAAGATTCATTCACCGTGGTTGGTCATGTTAATGTCTAATTAATTTTATCCATGGCCCAAATGTCCACATAGTATGAAAACAATACTTCAGCAAACTGGTTTGTACATCCAGAATTAAATTAAATGAGAAGGTTGATTGTAGACAATATTGTATGTTGTACAACAGGCTGTCCAGGCAGAACAGTTGCTGCAGGTTTCAAGTTCTGCTATAACAGGAAGTGCCATGGGGGTGTTAATTTGCGTTAATATTTTTTAATCCATTAACTGTACTGCCGTAATTAATTATGTTTTTTATATCTATATAAATGATAAAAAACCTACCAGATGTATGTCAAAGAAACTTAGTTAGCTCATGTTAAATTATGCTAAATGTCCAGCTTCTATCTTAGTTATGACTCAAACAAAACATATTCTGTTCTTTGTGTATTCATGAATTTAATTGTAAGTATTTCAGAATTAGCCAAAAGGCTTTTTTTCATATGGTCCCTAGACAGATATCAAATGATGTCTCCAGTGGGGAAAAAATCCCAACATTGTATATGTAAATTAATACTGCATTAAAATCTGTTCTCTAAAAGAGAACAGGAAAAAACACACACATGTTACAATTCATAAAAAGACAGGGAGGTGATGTGATGTCCCTCTGCAACACCTGCTGTGCTTTCAGTGGCAGTGCAGGTGTCATTGGGAGTTGTATAGGCTTAATTACTGATTAAATACATGCCTGGGCTGCTCAGCTGGTCACTTTTCACCATGTCTCATGAAGCACCGCTCAAAAAAATAAAAACAACAGAACACTTACATTTTTCTAATTTTGTTTTCTCTGTTTTATTTTGCTATAAGGTTCTGTTTGTTTTATTGGAGATGGGGTGGTTTGTTTGTTAAGGTTTAACTGAAATGTTCACTGTTTTACAGCAAACTGTTTTGTTAGAGTGTTTCCTCTAGGTTACTGTACTGATAAGGTTAAGGTTTCCTTTATTTGTCTCCCAAGGAAGAAATTTGTTTCAGAGCAAGGTCTGATCTTCCTTTACTCCCAATAGGGTACACTTCACAGGTTGGTCATAAACTAAACCACCAACATGGTTTACTGAAGGACCCAAGTGCAGACATCACAATGGACCACAGTTTAAAATGCAAGGTTGAATGTCTATTTTTATACAACAGTTAGGTCCAACCGAACATTTTGATTGGACAATAGGGTTTCCAGGAGTTACTAAAATCCAAGATAATTGCACTCCAACGTTTCACTAGATATGCATCACTCAGCTTCAAAGGTGTTCATGTAACTGTAAATTACTAACAGTAATTTACTATTAACTTTCTGAGAATTGCAATACCGTTTTGGATTCTTTTGCTGTGTTCGAAGTGCTCACTCCTTCCCCATATAGTGTACTATATAGTGAATCAGCCATCTTGTAGTACTGTTCGAAATCTTAACTGAAAATTTCATTCACAATATAGTACACTCAAAATATCCCACAATGCATTTTGAAAAATAGTGTACAATGGATGATCACTACATTATCTAATATATCCCATAATGCAATGCACATCCAACGGAGCAATGAGAGGAGAGCTTCACATCACAACATAAACTACCTAAAGGTATTTATATTTATTAGTTCAGCAAAAACAATTTGATTTAATACATATTTACTACAAATTTCATGCAGGTATTCTTTTTTTTTTTTTTACCACTGTTAGTCTGTTAGGTTTTACTGTTTCACGTGATGATGTCATTAACCATGCCGCGAAAACAAGCCAGTAGTGTCCAAGCTGTTAATTTTATTGTTATATTGAGTTTACTATATAGTCCACTATATCTAAATTCACTATACAGTGAGTAATGAGGGAGTGGGTGAGTGAACATTCCGAACACAGCCTTTAATTTCCAGAGTGAGGCGCTGGTTGATAAGAAATTATACATCTGTGACCCGGAAGTCCCACTCTTTTGACAAAAACTTTGTTTATGTCTGCCCTTGTATAAATGTGGTTAAGCTATTTCACGTCTGTTTAAAAAAATAGGCAGTGCTAGAATTGGATTTATGGTCTTGATTAACAAACCACAGTACCTTTGTGGTGATGGACTCTTTATTTCATCTGAAAATGCCAGGGAAAAGAGAGCAATGTGTGCTAAAGTCAAATCGCTGGCATGCTAACGAGCAACACATTGGCCGTGGTTTGATCTGGGCCTTTTCAAATCAAATCAAATCAAATCAAACTTTATTGTCATATTGCTGTACATACAACTGTAGTGCAGGCAAGATGAAATTGCGTTTCTCTCGGCATCCATATAAATAGAAGCAGCATGATTTAAGACACACTCCCACATAGCTTCACCCCCACCCCCACCCCCCCATCCATTCACACATCCCTGAGACATACTTGGGAAAAAACTAACTAATGTGGGGAGCGTGAAATAACGAAGCTGAATTGGCTTTTAATTCAGGTTTTATTTAAGCACTTCATCCCCAGCCTTCTCTCCAGAAACAAAAGAGGAAGAGCTGCATCAGACCTTCACATTTATACCTCTCACACAAAGGGAGAATCACATATCCCTGTCAAAACCCCCTATTGACATTAACTCCCCCTCCGGTCTCTCAGTCCTCCACCTGTCCCCCAGGAGGTCGGGAAGTCCTTCCAGTCTCTTCCAGTCTCTTATCCCCGTACCTCCGTCCTCTTGTTGTTAACCACAGGTGGTCCAGACATATTGTTCCATTCAGGACGTGAGGTCAATCCACACATGTGATCTCCTTTATGCTTAAGCATATGTAGGCAAAAATACATGGGCTACATAACCCCCCCCCCCCCAAACGTCGAAGAATGGACAATATATTAAAATTAAAAGAACATGTTAATATCAGCAGCACAGTCTATACCACATGACCACATCAAAAATCAGTGATAACATCAATAGCATAGTCTATACCACATGATCACATCAAACATCAAACACCAAACAGTCAAATTAAGAGAACATGTTAATACCAACAGCACAGTCTATACCACATGACCACATCAAACATCAAACACCAAACAGTCAGTCCGTACGCCGTCTGGGCTTCAACCGTCTTCCAAATCTGCTGTAAGCAGGTCTCGGCGTCCCTGCAGCGCCGTCCTGCAAAGAATCTGCTGACTGAGGAAGAGAGTGGTTATTTGATCCCTGCGGGGGGTCCGGGACGCTACCCCTGGGGAGTCTGCCATGTCGAGGTGCCCTCGCTACCCGTACAGACTCATCGTTCATCACAAAAGCAGGCTTTAGTCTGTCAATACTGACTGTTTCCTTTCTGTCTCCCAAATCTAGCACAAAATGCTTATCACCTGTCTCCAGCACCCTATATGGCCCATCATATGGCGGTTGGAGGGTTGGTCTTAGAGCCTCGTGCCTGACAAAAACAAACTCAGCATTTTTTAAAGCTTTGGGAACAAAAATGCGCGGAAAAGTGTGATGAACGGGGCCCGGGAGCATGTCTGCTCCCGTGCCGATCGGTAGTCCAAGAGCCGGGAGGCGTCCCGGTTCCGGATGCTCTGGTAGAAACTCACCAGGCAGCCTGAGAGGTTGAGCAAAAACTAACTCCGCTGGGGAGGCATTTAAATTCTCCTTAGGCACAGAACGCATCCCTAATAAAACCCATGGTAGTTTGTTTACCCAATCTGCATCCGTAAGCGACGCTCTGAGGGCTGCCTTCAAAGACCTATGAAAACGCTCGCACAAACCGTTAGCCTGAGGGTGATAAGCGGTAGTGCGGTGAATTTTCGCTCCTAAGCTGCTGGCCATCGCTGACCACAGCTCAGAGACAAATTGAGGCCCTCTGTCGAACGTAATATCCAACGGGACCCCGAAACGCGCTACCCAGGCCATCAAAAAAACACGAGCCACTTCTGCGGCCGTGGTCGATGTCAGTGGGACCACTTCCGGCCAGCGTGTGGTTCGGTCCACCATTGTCAAAAGATGTGTGAACCCCTGCGACGACGGTAGGGGGCCCACAAGGTCGACGTGCACGTGATTGAATCTTTTGGCCGGAATGTGGAATGGTTCTAAAGGGGCTCTTGTGTGCTTATGAATTTTGGCCCGCTGACAAGCCATGCAGGTCCTCGCCCACTCTTTCACGTGCTTGCGCAGGCTCGGCCAAACAAACTTCTCCGCTACCATTTTCACAGAAGCGCGCACCCCTGGGTGTGCCAGGGAGTGAACTGAGTCAAAAATGCGGCGGCGCCACGCGGTCAGGACTACCGGGCGTGGCCGCCCGGTTGACACATCGCAGATTAGGGGGGGGGCATACCGGTTTGCAAACACCTGCTCTCCAGCCTTAACCCTGTTGGTCCAGACTGGAGCGCGCACGTCCGCATCTCTGCCCTGCTCCGCTGCCATGGCTGCGTAATCTATCCCCACGTGAACTGGGGCCGCGTGCGCTTCCGCACTACTATTTTGCTTCGCGGATGCTGCAGTATAATCTGCCTCTGCGCGCGCCGGTGCTGTGACCGTGCGAGAGAGGCAGTCTGCTACTATGTTGAGTTTACCTGCTACGTGCTGAATATCAGTGGTAAATTCCGAAATTGCGGCCAGCTGCCTCTGCTGCCGGCCCGACCACGGATCTGAAATTTTGGACATCGCGAAAGTGAGCGGCTTATGGTCAACAAAAGCGGTGAAACGCCGACCTTCCAGCCAGAACTGGAAATGGCGGATGGCCAAATGGAGCGCTAACAGCTCCCTGTCAAACGTGCTGTATTTCCGCTCAGCTTCGCTCAAGGATTTGCTGAAGAAAGCTAGCGGCTGCCAAACACCGGCAACGTGCTGCTCTATAACTGCCCCTATGGCCAAATCTGATGCGTCAGTAGTTAGCGCGATACGGGCCGATGGGTCAGGATGAGCTAGAAGCGCGGCTTCAGCCAAGGCTTTTTTTACCTCCGTGAACGCGCGCTCCCGCTCCGGGGACCACTCGATTGTATTGGAGGGTTTTTGCTTTCTGAGCACGGCGTATAATGGCTGCATGGGCTGCGCTGCGTGGGGTAGGAAACGGTTATAAAAATTCACCATTCCTAAAAATTCCTGCAATGATTTGACCGTTTGTGGTCGGGGGAAAATCTGCTACTGCGCACACCTTATCCGGCAGCGGAACTGCCCCTTCTGGGGACACGCGGTGGCCCAAAAAATCAATCTGCGCAACGCCAAACTGGCACTTGGCTGGATTAATTATTAAGCCATGCTCTTCCAACCTCCGAAAAACCGCAGTGAGGTGTTTTTCGTGTTCTTCCTCTGAGGTACTGGCGACCAAAATGTCGACGAGGTAAACAAACACGAATGGAAGATCACGTAACATGGCATCCATCATGCATTGGAATGTTTGTGCGGCGCCTTTCAAGCCAAACGGCATGCGCAAAAACTCAAAAAGTCCAAAAGGGGTTATAACCGCCGTTTTAGGAATGTCCTCCGGCCGGACCGGAACCTGATGGTAGCCACGGACCAGGTCTATTTTAGAAAAAATGCGCGCCCCCGCTAAATGCACCGAAAAATCCTGGATGTGTGGGATGGGGTAGCGATCGTGTGCCGTGGCGTTGTTTAGCCTGCGGTAATCGCCGCAAGGTCTCCATGAGCCGTCGGCTTTCGGGACCATATGCAGCGGCGAAGCCCATGGGCTTTTCGAACGGCGAATAATGCCCAGCCTCTCTAGGCTGGCAAACTCCTCGCGCACCATGGAGAGTTTAACAGCATCCAGGCGCCGAGCTTTCGCGAAGACGGGGGGGCCAGTTGTAGTGATAAAATGCTCCACCCCGTGTTTCGCAACTGTTGCCGAGAATGTGGGAACCGTGAGTGCTGGAAACTGGGTGAGTATTGTGTTAAACTTACCCCCTGCTGTGGCGACGTTGGTCTGCACTGGTGGCCGGGACACTCGAGCTGCACAGGGAATAGAGTAAAAAGAGAGTGAATTTACCAGCCGCCTATTGGCAAGATCAACTAACAAACCATGTGAGCACAGAAAATCAGCACCTAACATGTTGAAACTCACCGCTGCTATGACAAAAGTCCATTCATGAGAGCGACCATGTAAGGACAGAGACAAAGTCCTTTCCCTGTAGGTGTTGATGCTCGAGCCGTTCGCCGCCGTTGCCCCGTTTCCACGGGGGCCAGCCACCCGGTCAGCATAGGTTGGGGTGATGAAACTCACTTGGGCTCCGGTGTCTATAAGGAACTGGCGCCCGGAGCTCGTATCTGTGATGTAGAGCAGCTTATTTCTTTCGCCGAGAGCCGAAGCTGCTAACGATTGTCGGTCCTGCCGTTTCCCGACTTCTTGAAGTTGCACGGTGGTACACACCTGTACGCCCTCTCTGCGAACCGCCGATGATAAAAGCAGAGATCCTCTCCTCCGCTGCGTCGGGGCCTGACAAATACAATACCAAGACAAATACAAAATAACTTGATAAAGATTAAAACCATTAATCTACCACAGAAAAATAAAATAATTAAAAACGGACTGCTGAATATAAGATCTCTGTCCGATGAAGCGGCCTTAATTAATGATATGATCATGGATTACAATATAAATATACTCTCTCTTCCAGAAACATGACTATTCCCCGATGACTTTGTTAGCATCAATGAGGCCACCCCTCCCAGCTATGTTAATATTCATATTCCTAGAAACACTGACTGAGGTGGTGGTGTCGGGGTAATATATGAATCCACATTACCAGTGAACCCTCAGCCTAAGCTAAACTCAAATTAAAACTCTTTTGAATGCTTAATGCTTTTTAGCTTAGCACACTCATCCTGGAGGACAGAACAGCCTATTTTATTTACCACAGTATATCGTCCTCCCAGTGCTTCTTTTGCTGAATTTATGTCTGAATTCTCTGAGTTCTTAAAAACCTTGGTCCTTTTAATATTCATATAGACGTTGATAATGATAGTCATAGTGTAGCATTTCTCTCCCTCTTAAATTCAACAGTTTTTTCTCAGTGTGTTAGTAAACCAGCTCATCATTATAATCACACCCTTGACCTGGTCTTGGCATATGGTGTAGAAATTTATGAGCTGTTTGTCATCCCTCAAAATCCTACACTGACTGACCATTACTTGATAACTTTCAAATTTGTGTTATCTGATTTTACAGCATCAAGCAGAAATATAGTTACCAGATACTTACCTGATAGTGCTGTGGCTTGCTATAAAGAATTAATCCCTTCAGCACTTACTCTATTACCATATCTCAATATAGCAGAGGACAACACTGACTGCTTGAATTCATTAGAATTAGACCTCTTAGTTGATAGTACTGCAGCCTCACTGCAGACAACACTTGACTCCATAGCCCCTCTTAAAAAGAAAACTATTAGAAATAGGAGATTAGCTCCATGGTACAACTCCCATACTCATGAGTTGGGGGCGGCTGTGGCGCAGGTGTAGTGTGACCGACTACTGATTGGAGGGTCATGGGTTCAATTCCCACTCTGTCTGCAGTCTGCATGTCGAAGTGTCCTTGAGCAAGTCACTGAACCCCCAGTTGCTCCTGGTGGCCAGGCTAGCGCCTGTGTGTGTATGGCAGCTCTGCCACCATCAGTGTGTGAATGTGTGCATGAATGGGTGGATAGCAGGATCTGTAAAGCGCTTTGGTCATCCAGAGATGAGAAAAAGCGCTATATAAGTGAACGCCATTTACCATTTAAAACAGAAAGCTAGATTCTGTGAAAGGCTTTGGCGTGCAGCTAAGACAGAAGAATTATGTTCAGCCTGGAATGCCAGCCTTATCACCTATAAGAAATCTCTCTGTAGTGCTAGGCGACAGTACTATTCATCCTTGATAGACGAAAATAAAAACAACCATAGATTTCTTTTTAACACTGTGGCTCAGCTAGCCATGAGCCAAAATGCCATAGATCCCTACATTCCTCCAACTCTTACTGCTGATGACTTTTTGATTTTTTTTTTAATGATAAAATTGTCAGTATTAGGAATACTATTCCAAATAATAGCCCCCTTAAAATACTAAGCCTCTGCCCAACATTGCTGTGTCCACAGGCTCAGAACTCCACTTTTCAGTGGAGCACAAACATAACATAACAACAACATAAGCACAAACATAACATATAACTCTACACTTACATATAAGGGGTTAGGGAAAGCGCAGGAAGAGAATGGGGCTTAACATCAACAGGTGAAAAAAACAACCTAGGCTGAGGCGTGTGGGAACGCCGGAGACAAAGGGATTAAACCTGCCGGAGTCACACCCGAAAGGTAATGGGGCTCACGGCTAGTATAAGGAAAAAGAGGAAAAAAAATGTTACTTGGAAGAACCTCACCCATTCACCTCAGCGCAACCTTGCTCACACAGGGTAATAGCTGATTCTTCTGAGAAGGCTAACAGTAGGACACGGCAAAGGGGAAAACATTGCCGTGTTCTTAAATAGGTGTTTGGAACAAATGATCAATGAATGGCAGGTGTGGGTACATGAATGAGGAAATACTCAAATCAACAAGTGACAGCTGTGCAGCCCGCGTAACAGGGTTTGACAGCCGGAAGCTGCACAGCACTGTCAAAATAAAAGCACAGACCGGAAACTAAATGATAATACAAGAATAGAAAAACACAACCCCCAAAAATGTAAATAATACTATAAATACAACATTACACACAATAAATAGAAGGACAATAAGGACAAAACTAAGAATACAAACAACTCATAAATAAACAGAGACCAAATACAACAGACCGTTATGAACAAAAAAGCAAACATACACCAAAAGACTAAACTCAAACTGGAGACTGAGCATGGCCCCCACCCATGCTCAGGATCAATACGGTGCCTGGTTTCCTCCAAACAAGACGCCTGGCATCCATGCCAAAGAGTTCAATCTTTGTCTCCTCAGGCAAGAGATTTTTGTTTCTCATGGTCTGACAGTCCTTCAGGTGCCTTTTGGCAAACTCCAGGCAGACTGCCATGTGCCTTTTACAAAGAAGTGGTTTCCGTCTTGCCACTCTACCATACAGGCCTGATTGGTGGATTGCTGCAGAGATGGTTGTACTTCTGGAAGGTTCTCCTCTTGTCACAGAGGAATGCTGGAGCTCTGACAGAGTGAATATTGGGTTCTTGGTCACCTCCATGACTAAGGCCCTTCTTCCCCAATCACTCAGTTTAGATGGCCGGCCAGCTCTGGAAAGAGTCCTGGTGATTCCGAACTTCTTCCATTTACGGATGATGGAGGCCACTGTGTTCATTGGGACTCTCAAAGCAGCAGAAATTTTTTTCTGTACCCTTCCCCAGATTTGTGCCTCGAGACAATTCTGTCTCGGAGGTGTACAGAAAATTCCTTTGACTTCATGCTTGATCTGTGCTCTGATATGCACTGTCAACTGTGGGACCTTATATAGACAGGTGTGTGCCTTTCCAAATCATGTCCAATCAACTGAATTTACCACAGGTGGACTCCAATTAAGCTATAGAAACATCTCAAGGATGATCAGTGGAAACAGGATGCACCTGAGCTCAATTTTGAGCTTCATTGCAAAGGCTTTGAATACTTATGTTCATGTAATTTCTTAGTTTTTTTATTTTTAATAAATTAGCAAAAATCTAAAAAAAAAACAAAACTTTTTTTCACATTGTCATTATGGGGAATTCTGTGTAAAATTTTCAGTAAAAAAATGAATTTAATCCATTTTGGAATAAGGCTGTGTAGAGTTTTATATGTGTAGTTTATTGTTGGTACAAGTTAATGGCGGCGCGTGCACAACGCGAGGCTCAGCGTCTCTTCAGATTTGACAGATTAGCAGTGATATTTCTGCTCATTTCGGGTCTGTTCGTTCAGAACAGCTTCGCTTTCACATCCTACACCCGAAATGAACTTTTGGACATTGGATTACAAAACAACGACCTTTTTTATCAGCAATCTACGTCTCATCCCTGAGCTCTGGAGAACATCCAACGCTAGGCAAGCTACCCGGCCGACCGGAAGTGCTCGCAGGCGGCGTAGAGACCGTAAACAAAGGCGGGGGAAGCGCGGAGGGCTAAGAGCTAAGCTAAAGCTAACACCGCACCGGCTTTCTCTACCCAGCATTTTCCTCGCTAATGTACGGTCACTGGCGAACAAAATGGATGAGCTACGGCTTTGGATCACCAACAATAAGAAACTTATGAACTGCAATATCATGATTTTCATGGAAACATGGCTGCACAGTGGAATACCTGACAATGCTATCGAGCTAGCCAGACAACACACTCTCCGGGCAGACAGAGCAGCTGATGACTCCGGTAAGACCAGAGGTGGGGGAGTATGCATTTATATTAACAAGGCTTGGTGCACGAACTCTGTTACTGTTGGAAGACACTGCTCAGCTAACGTGGAGTTTCTCATGGTTAAATGTAGACCTTTCTATCTGCCACGCGAGTTCACTTGTACCATCATAACAGCTGCTTATATCTCTCCAGATGCTAATGCTAAGCTTGCTATGAGCGAACTGCATGCAGCTATTAGCAAACAACAAACTGCACACCCAGAGGCAGCATTTATTGTGGCGGGTGATTTTAACCACTCTAACCTCAAGACAGTGCTTCCTAAATTTTACCAGCATGTCTCCTGTCACACAAGAGGGGACAAAACACTGGACCACGTTTACACCAACATTGTGGGAGCCTACACAGCAACTCCCCTCCCCCACCTAGGTCAGTCTGATCACCTATCTTTGTTCCTCACCCCCAAGTATGCACCGCTCATCAACCGGGTGAAGCCATCAGTGAGGACCATCAAAGTATGGCCAGAGGGGGTTGACTCTGTACTCCAGGAAAAGTTCAGGAACATAGACTGGAGTATGTTCACCTCTCAGGCTACTTGTGGTTCCCACACAAACATCGATTCTTCCACCCACTCAGTTCTGGACCATATCAACACCACTATTGACAGTGTCACCATGGAAAGACAGATCACCACGTACCCAAATCAGAAGCCGTGGATGAACAGAGAAGTGCAGCTTCTGCTAAAGGCGTAACAATGCCTTCAGATCTGGTGACTCACAGGCCTACAGTTCATCCAGGGCAGATCTGAAGAGGGACATCAAGAAGGCCAAGCACAGCTACAAGCTGAAGGTGGAGGACCACTTTGTGGACTCTGACCCCCGACGTATGTGGCAGGGCATTCAAGCGATCTCTGATTATAAGCCCAGCAACTCCACACCTACAGCCACGACTGTTTCCTTTCTCAATGAGCTAAATGACTTCTATGCTCGTTTTGACAAGGACAATAACAAAAAGAATACCAATTCCCCACCCTTTGACAACCTCCACTACCTCACACTCACCCATACCGATGTCCGTAATGCACTGAGTCATATCAACGTACATAAGGCTGCTGGCCCTGATGGCATTCCTGGGCGTGTGCTAAGGGCATGCGCTGAGCAGCTGGCAGGGGTCTTCACGGACATCTTCAACCTGTCCCTGGCCCAGGCGGTGGTACCAGCGTGCTTCAAGACCACCTTTATAGTGTCATAACCCGAGCGCTAATATTGTCCGCGCTCGGGCCACGCACCATTCCTGTCAGGCTTTGACAGCGGTGTTGTTATTCTGGCTCCCCGGGCTCTGATTGGACAACGCTCGGGGGAGCTTCCTGCTGTCAAGGTCTGAACAGCTGTGCTGAATTTGCGGTCGTTAGCGGCCGGCTTTAAAAGCCGGCGCCAGCGGCAGCATCTTGTGGCAGTCTCGTCAAACGTTTGTCAAATGTTCATCTAACGAGTGTCAACGATTCCGTCTCATCTCATCTGTAAGTTTGTTATTCGCCTGTGATTGTTGTCGTACTCTGCCACCCTTCTCCTTATCAGACGCTGAGCGAGCGCTCCTCGTCTCAGCTGTCAACGATCATTCTGTGAGTTAATTAGTAGTCTTATTGTTTAGCCCACGTGGCTGGTTATCTTCTCCTTCCCTTTTCCCTAATTGTGAATAAACACCTGTGCAACTTCACTGGACTGTGGCATCTTATGCTGGCTCGTGAGGGCCAGCCTTGACATATAGTACCAGTGCCGAAACACTCAACACCATCATGCCTAAATGACTATCGCCCTGTGGCACTGACGCCCATAGTCATGAAGTGCTTTGAGCGACTGGTCTTGGCACAGGTCAAAAAATGTCTGCCCCCCACACTGGACCCTCACCAATTCGCCTACCGGAGCAATAGGAGTACAGAGGATGCGGTTTCCACAGCGCTGCACTGTGTACTCTCACATCTGGATGACAAGAACACCTACGCAAGAATGCTGTTTGTTGACTTCAGCTCAGCATTCAACACAGTCATCCCCTCCAAGTTGATCACTAAACTTGGTGACCTGGGAATCAGTACCTCCACCTGCAACTGGATCATGGATTTTCTGACCAACAGACCCCAGCATGTTAGGTCAGGCCCCAACCGCTCTTTCACTATCACACTCAACACTGGTGTACCACAGGGCTGTGTGCTCAGCCCATTCCTCTACTCCCTCTTCACCCATGACTGCAGGCCTATGTATGGATCTAATTCCATCATAAAGTTTGTAGATGACACCATGGTGATCGGACTCATCAGAGACAATGATGAGTCAGACTACAGGGCAGAGGTTGAGCACTTGGCTACTTGGTGCGCTGAAAATAACCTGCTCCTTAACACCAGCAAAACCAAGGAGCTCATAGTGGACTACAGGAAGGAGAGGGGAGAGACACATGACCCCATCCATATCAACGGCATGGCTGTTGACCATGTCTCCTGCTTCATATTCCTGGGGACTTACATCTCGGAGGACCTGTCCTGGTCAGTCAACACCACCAGCCTGATCAAGAAGGCCCATCAGCGCCTCTTCTTCTTGAGGACACTGAAGAAGAACCACCTGTCAGCTGACATCTTGGGCAACTTCTACCGCTGTGTGATAGAGAGCATCCTGACCAACTGTGTCACAGTCTGGTATGGGAGCTGCTCTGTCGCTGACCGTAAGGCGCTGCAGTGGGTGGTGAAAACCGCCCAACGCATCACAGGGACTCCACTTCCAGCTATAGAGGATGTCTACAGGAAAAGATGTCTGTGCCAGGCACGCAGCATTCTTAGGGACTCCACCCATCCTGCCCATGGACTGTTCCAGCTCCTCCCCTCCAGAAGGCGTTTCAGAAGCCTTCGGACTAGAACCAGCAGGTTTAGGAACAGCTTCTTCCCAACAGCTGTCACGCTATTGAACTCAGTTCCCCGCTGAACCTCCACTTTTCTTCCCTTTGACACCCCCCTGCCCCATGACCCACCCATGGACATACCATCCAGATCACTCTCCTGTATATATATTGCCACGGTCTTCTTATAGTCAGTTACAGCTTTTCTGGATTACTGTACATACCTTGTTATAGTCTTCTTATAGTTTGTTCAGGTCTTTACATTACTGTATATACATTGTTATATTTTTCTTATAGCCTGTTCAGAGCTCTTTATATTACTGTATATATATTGTGGTAGTCTTCTTATAGTCTGTTCACAGCTCTTCTACATTATTGTACATACACCGTTATATTCTTCTTATAGTTTTTAACTTCCTATAGTATAGATGAAGTTCCTCTTCACCTTCAGCTTTTTAGCAGAAGCCTGAAGGTTGTGTGCCAACACTGACTGGTATTTGGAACTGTTCATAATTCCCTCCACCTTGACTAAGGCTGCAGTTCCAGCTGAACAGCCCCAAAGCATGATAGTACCACCACCATGCTTCACTGTAGGTATGATGTTCTTTTGGTGATGAACAGTGTTGTGTTTGCGCCAAATATAGTCATATGAAAAAATTAGGATAACCCATTATAAATATTCAGTTCTTTATTAAGAAATGTTCACATACCTATGTCTAACCTTGTTTTAGTTTTTATTTGCATTTTTTAACATTTATTTTAGCCATTTTAAGTGGGAATGAATGTTGAGGTGTCCTAAAAAAGATAAGGGGTATCCTAATTTATTCCTCATTTGTTTAGAATTATATTTTACAGAAAATTTGAAAAAAGTCTTTAATTCATTTTTAATTGTTTAGTTGTATTACATGAATCTCCCAGTATTTTAAACACTGATATTAAATATCCATATGTCAAATTATTATATATATATATATATATATATATATGTGTGTGTGTGTGTGTGTGTGTGTGTGTGTGTGTGTGTGTGTGTGTGTGTGTACGTACGTACGTACGTACGTACGTACGTACGTACGTATATATATATATATATATATATATATATATATATATATATATATATATACCTTTTGGAATTAGGGGCAAAAAGTTCAACCTTGGTTTCATTGGACAATAACACATTTTCCTGCATGCGTTTGGGAGATTTTCAAATATGTTTGCAAAATGTAGCTGGGCTTGGATGTTTTTCTTTGTAAGATACTGTAAGGCTTCCGTTTTGCCACCCTAGACAGGAGATTGTTGACACATGAACTAAACAGCCAGTACTTGCTAGAAATTCCTGCAGCTCCTTCAATGTTGCTGTCAGCCTCTTGGCAGCCTCCTTGACCAGTTTTCTTCATGTCTTTTCATTAATTTTGGAGGGACGTCCAGTTCTTAGTCATGTCACTGTTGTGCCATATTGTTTTCCACTTGATGACAACTCTCTTCACTGTGTTCCATGATATATTTAATGCCTTGGAAGTTCTTTTCTACCCATCTCCTTATTGATACCTTTGAAGAATGAGATCCCGCTGATGCATTGGAAGCTGTCTATGGACCATGGCTTGTGCTGTAAGATGTGACTACAAAAATGTCAGGAAAAGCCTACTAGACCAGCTGAACGTTATTTTGGGTTAATCAGAGGCACTTTAAATGGTGGCTGGTGCATGCTGACTCCCATTTAACGTGATTTTGAATGGGATTGGTTAATTCTGAACACAGCCACATCCCCAGATATAACAGGGTGTGCATATTTATGCAACCGGGTTATTGTAAGTTTTTTTTTTTTGTTGTTATTTTATTTTTCCCCTTAAAAGATTTTAGTTTTGTCATGCTCTGAGCATGGGGTTTCGTGCTGTGCTCAGTCTCATGGTCTTTTTCCATATTTGTATATTAGTTGTATTTTTGGGTTCCTAGGTTTCTGTCATTTAATCCTTGGTTGTTTGTATTATTTCTTAGTTCTACTCATTCCCCTGTTTATGTTATCACAGTCTTGTTATTTATATAATTGGTTTTATCTGTATTTATCCTTCAGTTTATTATTTGCCCTTATTGTATTTTCATATTATATTTATATTGTTGCCAGCACCCTTTTGATCCTGTGTTCTCTCTCTCTCTCTCTCTCTCTCTCTCTCTCTCTCTCTCTCTCTCTCTCTCTCTCTCTCTCTCTCTGTCTCTCTCTCTCCAGGGCTGCAGCTGTCAGGGGCACTTCCGAGTTTTGCTCTGGTCGTGGGTGGTGCTCCTGTCAAGCTGTCAGTCCCGTCTCCTCCCCTCTCATTATTCACAGCTGATCTCAGTTTGTTTCTCTGTCACCTCCTGCCCGCTCATGTGATTCACATCGGCTGTCATTCATTGTATTGATTTCCTGCCTTATTTAAGACTGTTTTTTGCATTCATTCATTGTCAGAGCCTCATCAAGATTCCACTTGCCCTCACCAGAACCCTCTCCCTGTTCTGGTGTGTTTTCCTGTGTTTTCTCCTCGTTGTCTACTGGTTTTCTTCATTTGTAAGTTATTTTTGTGCACTTTTAAACTTTGTGTTTCCTTGAATAAAAACCACAAACTGCAGTTCAGTGTCTGGGTCTCTGCCTTCCTGCCCCATCTGGGCCAGTTTATGACAAGTTTGTTTTTCAATTGGGTTGTAAAGGTTATAGGTCACATTAATGGTGGAAAAAGTTTTGAAATGATTTATGTTGGTCTCATTTTTTTACATCACAAAAACCTGGCATTTGAACAGGGGTGTGTAGACTTTTTATATCCACTGTAAATCCGCTATACAAAAAAAATCTACATTGTCTAAAACTGTATCTTATGCACTTTTTTTCTATTAAAAAAAACTTTCACTGGCTTACAGTTTCATGTCAAAATCTTTACACTCCCCCTTTCCACCCCCCGCCCCCCCGCCCAAACGCCAGAGTCAGTGGTTACTAGGACAACCACATACCACAAGGCTAATAGTGGCTAGCGCTACATTAAACAGCATAAATCCTGTGATAAAAACACTTACCATTTGAAGGACTTGTTCAGTTATATGCACAGTTTCCCAGGATAATGACTGAAACTGCATCGATCCTTAAAGGCAGTTTAATAGTAAAACCCATCTTAATGTGGGTTAAGTTTTCAAAGTATTTTGTTAAAAAAAAAAAAATGTTAACTAGCCTGGAGGATAACTTCAGTTAGGCCAGAGTGTCCTGATTGGCTCAACACTACCCACGTGCTAGCATCACGAATAGTTAACAAGAAAAAAACTTCAATTTTTGGCAGAGTTTTACTTTAACTTTTTCCAAAGACTAATTTATTGAAATGCATTAACAGTTTTTTTTCTTTTTCTTTTTTTGTACTGACACTAAACATGCAATATTCTTATTTAGCTTCCAGCCTGCTCTCTTCACAGCTACTCTAATTGCTCTCAGGTTAACCATCATGGACCTCAAAGACAAATGAAAGGAAGGAAAAAGCATCATAAAAATCTGATTATGAAATTAATGAAATCTTTATTTTGGATAGATTAAAAGATTAAAAAAGAAAGTAACAGGACAATGTACAATGGGGAAAAAAAATCCAACAAGGTCAAACTGAAACAATAACTTGTTGGATTATACAGTTCAACATAAATTTTCCAAACAGGGTGAGGGCTGAAGCTGCAACTTATATTGCCCACCCATGTTCCATCCAAGAAGTCAAAATAAAAAAAAAAAAATGCAAAACAACACAAAACAAAACAACAACACAACACAGACTGTATATAGTAATCTTTATGTAATTTTGTATGTATGATTGAAGTATTTCTTCCTTTAGATTTGTTGAAAATAACCAAGCGTTGTACGTGATTTTAATTCAGCACCCAAAGCTTTCCACAATCTGACTCCCTGCACTGAGACACAGTGTGGCTTGGTGGTAGTTCTGACTGAAGGTTTTTGAAATATACATGTTCCTGTGAAATTATGTTGTTTCTCCCTTATTTGAAACAACTTTTGGATATTTGTAGGCAGTGATAGATTCTTCACTATAAACATTATTACTGCAGTTCTAAAATAAACCAGATCTTTCAATTTGAGCGTTTAATTTGAGAAAAAGTGGGTTTGTTGGTTCCCTGTAAGCAACTTTGCTTATTTTTCTAATGGCTCTCTTCTGAAGCATAAAAACTGGGATATATGTTTGTTTTATATGTATCCCCCCATACTTCAACACAATATGTCATGTATGGGAGTATTAATGAGTGATACAGTGTATATTGTGTGCATTGGTTCAGCAAATATTTCATTTTATGTATAGTGTTGCAATTGATTTAGATATTTTACCTTTAATATAATTATATGTGTCTTCTAACACAATTTATCATCAATTGTTACTCCAAGAAATTTGATTTCGGACAATCTTTCAATCTCTGTATCATTTACGCTGAGTTTGAATTCTGAGTTGTGATGGTTTTTAAAAATTATAAATTTTGTCGTACTTAAGTTGAGCATTAATTTGTTTGAATCAAACCACAATTTAAGCTTTTCTAGTTCCTTTCTGGGTGTATCCAAAAATTGTTTCAGATTGCTTCCACTGCATAATAAATTAGTATCATCTGCAAACAATATTAAATCCAACTTTTCCAAGGCTTGGTGAAGAGGGACTGACTGCTGCAGCAGATGAGAAAAAGGACCCGCAGGAAGAACCCCACAGACCCAGCAGCACGGAGACCATCCACAAGTGCAACCTGTGTGACAGCGACTGCCATTCGCGCGTCGGCATGTTCGGCCAGGCGGTGCTTTTTTTGTTTTTGTCCCAGCAGAATAGACATTAGGATTGTCTTCTATGGTCATCATAGACCGACGGAGGCCGACAACGAAGGCTGAGTGACACACACGCGTTTGCCAGTCTATTTTTAATTACTACTGTTATTTGTTTTGAAAAATCGTTCGCCAAAAACTGCAATCATGGAAGCGCAAAACTGCAATAATGGAATTATGTTTTGATCGGGTCGCGAGACCAGCGTCTCGTTCGTCTGACAATGAGGAAGAAGTTCGCCAGCTCCGCTTCTGCTGTGAAGAGGTAAGGTGTTCTAAGCTAAATTATTCTTTATCCCTGAAAATTGTAATCAAAATGACTTTTGACCAATCGGTAAATTACAACTGTGCGGCGCACGAAGTCCAGAGTGCGTGCGCCGCGGTACACTGTTCGTTTGCCGCGTCCGGACCGTGAACGCCCCCCCCCCCCGCTATTCTTCTGTAGCGGGGGGGGGGGGAAGCCGCGGTGACTGCACCGCGGTCGCCACATCGCCACATGAGTCTAATCCGTCATGTAGCGATGGCCGATGTCCGTCCTCTGTAGCAAGGGGGGGGGCAACCCCCCCCCCGACACACACACACAGACACAGCCCTGAGTGTCACCTTTCATTAGAGCCCAAAATGAAGCTTCTACATTGAATCATTCAAAAGTTACAGACGTTTTTCCAAACTGTGCCATTTGGCACAATTTGGCACAGTTCCAAAATGCCTGGGAACTACCTAAGGAAAAAGCTGTGTAATATATTCATTTTTTGTGGTATTGTTACAAAATTTTGACCTCAGCTGGTAACACTTGGTTCTACATTTCTGTTGCATTTTCCAGCCCGGATCTGAAGCTGTGTGCTATTTGCAAGCATTTGTATCCAAAAAAACACCCAGGCCAAATTTATTTTCTTCAAGTTCAGTATGTTTAGATGACTGTAACTCAGTGGCCGGAGCACTTAGAGAGATTATGACTGTTCTGCCAAAAAATTCAAAGTGTTTTCTTTTAAATGAGACCAACCCCATGAAGATGCTGCAAAGGGTTGAAGAACAGCTTTGGATTTAATTTGGGCACGTTATTTTTTGGCGTTTTTGAGTGCAAGGGGTTAAAGAGTGACAAGTAGTCACTGTGCTGTTTGTTATCATGGTGTGTACCACACTAAACAAGGACCAGAGGAAGCAAAGGAGAGAGTTGTCTCAGGAGATTAGAAAGAAAATTATAGACAAGCATGTTAAAGGTAAAGGCTGTAAGACCATCTCCAAGCAGCTTGATGTTCCTGTGACTACAGTTGCACATATTATTCAGAAATTTAACCCTCAAGCGACCAAGCTATTTTACGGACTGAAATGACCAAGTGGGGTCATTTATGACCCCACTGTACTCTGTACAGGGATCCTTATTATAAATGGCTGGTTGGAGGTTTATCATACCAAAACTACTCCCTGTATTTAAGACAGGTATTTTATAATGATCTAATGTAAAATGTGTTTGCTAATAATACTTTTATTGCAAGAAATAACCAAAACGCAGACTGTAAGAACAACATTACATTTATTTAGACAGTCCTTGTCAGTTCACTCTTGGAACATCATCATCATCATCATCATAGTCATCATAGTCATCATATCATCATCACGATGATGATGATACCTATTATTGTAGTTACGATGATGATCATGATACCTATTATGGCATTTTGCGTAATGGCGGTTTTCTTGTGGACGGTGATCCAGATCACCACCAAAATCTAATCATCTGTAGGATACCCCATTTCTGACAATCTGTGAAAATTTCATGAAAATCCGTCCATAACTTTTTGAGTTATCTTGCTAACAAACAGACAAACAAATAGACAAACAAACAGACAAATCCAGACAAACAGACAAATGTAAATCTTGCTATCCTAGGTCTGTTAGCCATGGTTCACTGCAATACAATATAAAGTACTGATTAGAAGTGGAAACCGGAGTGGTGGCTCAGTTGGTAGAGCATCCGCCCCACACCTGGGAGGCAGGGGTTCAAATCCCGGCCGGGTCATACCAAAGACTAATAAAAATGGTGCTTTCTGCCTTCTAGCGTGGTGCTCCGCATAATGGAATGGGGAAAGTAAAGTTACACACAGAGCTACCAGAGGACTGACCCCCCCGCTGTAGCTTTCACTACTTACAGTAGCTGTGTGGCCTAGGGTCAGAGAAACGGAGATAGGCGCCGCACATATACACCTTCAGGTGTGAAGGGATTAACTAACTAACTATTAGAAGTGGAACATTTGAATAAAATTTATAAAACCAATGTTTAAAAACCAGTGCTTCTCTTTGGGGTCATAAATGACCCCACAAGAGTTTGCGATGTCTACGCCACACCAATTGGTTGATCCCTGCAAAAAACTGTAAAAGTGTGTAGGATTAGTAGACTGACAAATTCATGCTAGGAAAGAAAATTTGGATAAAAAATAAAGAGACGGCACATTAAATTATATGGCTGGGGTCGTAAATGACCCCACTCGGTCGCTTGAGGGTTAAGATCCACGGGACTGTAGCCAACCTCCCTGGACGTGGCCGCAGGAGGAGACGGATAATACGAATGGTAACAAAAGAGCCCAGAACAACCTCTTAACCCATTCATGGTGAATTCCAAGGTCAAGGTACATCAGTGTCAGATCGCACCATCCGTCGTTGTTTGAGCCAAAGTGGACTTCATGGGAGACAACCAAGGAGGACACCACTGTTGAAAACAAATTATAAAAAAGCCAGACTGGAATTTGCCAAACTGCATGTTGACAAGCCACAAAGCTTCTGGGAGAATGTCCTATGGACAGACGAGACAAAACTGGAACTTTTTGGCAAGGCACATCAGCTCTATGTTCACAGACGCAAAAATGAAGCACACCAAGAAAAGAACACTGTCCCTACTGTGAAACATGGAGGAGGTTCTGTTGTGTTCTGGGGCTGCTTTGCTGCATCTGGCACAGGGTGTCTTGAATCTGTGCAGGGTACAATGAAATCTCAAGACTATCGAGGTATTCTAGAGAGAAATGTGCTGCCCAGTGTCAGACAGCTTGGTCTCAGTCACAGGTTATGGGTCTTGCAACAGGATAATGACCCAAAACACACAGCTAAAAACAGCCAAGAATGGCTAAGAGCGAAACATTGAACTATTCTAAAGTGGCCTTCTGTGGGCCCTGATCTAAATCCTATTGAACATGTGTGGAAGGAGCTGAAACATGCCGTCTAGAGAAGGCACCCTTCAAACCTGAGACAACTGGAGCAGTTTGCTCACGAGGAGTGGGCCAAAATACCTGCTGAGAGGTGCAGAAGTCTCATTGACAGTTACAGAAATCGTTTGATTGCAGTGATTGCCTCAAAAGGTTGTGCAACAAAATATTAAGTTAAAGGTACCACCATTTTTGTCCAGGCCTGTTTCATGAGTTTGTTTTTTAAAATAATTCTGTTGAACCACAATTCAAAAGCATTGTCTGATTTTCATTGGTTAATTTTCATAGAATTTTTATTTATTACCACTTTTGTCAGATTCAAGTTATTTCTGTGACCATTGTGGGTTTTTCTTTCATTAACAGAGGGGTACCAACAATTTTGTCCATGTGTTATTTATTTTCTAAATAACTACATAACCAGGTCAGTGCTACCCCAATACCATAATTTTGTTATTTATTTAGCAATAATTTATGATCCACTATCAAATGCTTTTTTTTTTTTAAATCCAAGGATACCCTGACTGAATACTCTTTATTTTCTACAGCAGTTGATACTTTTTCTATAAATTTCATTAGAGCAAATGCAGTTGTCCTCTTGTGTCTGAACCCGTATTGCTGTTCACACAATAAGTTAGTTTTTGTTATAAAGTTGTCAGTTCTCTTGTAGAATATTTTTCAAGTATCTGAAAATTGTGGTAATAGTGAAATGGTCGTATAGTTTGAAAATTCCCCTCTGTCACCTGTCTTGTGTATCAAAATTACTTTGGCTGTTTTCATTGCACTGGGAAATGTACCTGTTTGGAGAAGCAGGTTACAGATATGCGTCAGTGGCTTCACTAAGCATTCACTAATAGTTTTTACTAAAATCATGTCAATACCATCACAATCCGTAGATGTTTTACTTTTAAACGATTTAGCAATTTCACTAACCTCTCTCTCATCTTGTTCTTTATGGAGTCTTTCATAGCAGTGTTTTTGCATATCACCTGTAGGTGCCGTAATAGGAATGTCTCAAGTCTCAAGCCAAATTAGGACCAATGTTAAAAACTTTATCTGCAGATGAGTCTGCATTCATACTCTTTGAGTCACTTTGTCAGAAAGGTTGGGCGGGTAGCTTGTGTTTCTGATTTTATTTCCAAGAATATTGATAAGTATTGTCCATGTATTTTAGCATTATCTCTGTTTTTCCCCAGTTTTTTACTGTGATAGTCTCTTTTACTACATCGCATTAGCTATATTAACTTATTTGTGTGTTTTATACTGCTCTCTGCTTCTTTTATCCTTTTCTTTAGAAAAGCTTTATATAATGAATTTTTCTTTTTACATGCTTTTTGTAATCCTTTGGTTAACCATGGCTTGTTAACAAATTTCTGTTTAAGCTTTTTCTTTAATAGTGGACTTTTTTTTCCATAAAGAGCAGTTATAATATTCATGAAGGTATCAGAAGTTTCATTAACATCTGATACATAAACTTTTGTCCAGTCTTGCTTCAGCAGGTCTTCTTTAAAAGAACTGATTGCATTTTGTTTTTTTTTGTTTTATTTATTTATTTATTTTTTTTTTTCTGTATTGGCCCCCGCGCGTCCATGAATATGTGCAAAAACTGGCAGATGATCACTTACTGTATGTTATTTCTCAATAATCCACTTTCTATTTTCTTATCAATAATGTTAACAAACAGATTGTCAATAAGTGTAGCAGTGTGGACTGTGATTCTACTATGATGTGTTATTGTGGAATAAAGACTCATACTGTACATAGAATTCATGAACTTTGCAGTTACATTTTGTTGAAATGGATTTAGTAAATCAATATTGAAGTCTCCACAAATCACAACCATTTTCTTATTAGTTATATTATTGTACAGCTCTACTAGCTTATCTCTGAATGTCTCGATGCAAGTTCCCGGCATTCTATACATACAACTTATAATTAGATTTTTTTGTTTGTTTGTTTTGTTTTATCTTGGTCAATCTCAGCAGTAACAGATTCTAGAATGCTTGGTAACGCAAAGGGCATTCCATTTACAAGTTTACACCGATACAATTCATCAATATACAGTGCAACATTACCACCCTTTTTTTGAGATCTGTTAATATGAAACATCTGATATCCCTCTATTGCTATCAAAGAAGCCTGGTCTTCATTGAGGTCTTCATTGAACCAAGTTTCAGAGACTGCTAACTGTAACTTTTCCATCCAGCTATTTGAATAATAATAATAATAATAATAATAATAATAAAATTAGATTTATAAGTCATTTTTTGTGCAGCTCCAAACAGTTTGACAGCCAGAAGCTGCACAGTGCTGTCAAAATAAAACAAACCGAAAATCATAATGAAACAACAATAACAAAACCCCAAAATGTAAACATTACTACAAATACAAAATGACACAATAACTGGACAGGATAAACAAATAGACAGAAAACGACAAAACTTAACTGAAGACTGGGCATCTAGCCGTGCCCAGGATCATGACATGCAGTTTTTTAGCCTGCCTCAGTATGCCATTTTTTTTGCATCACAAATTGTTGTTTTATTATCCTTTCTGGGTAGTGTATGGCAGGCTGAAACTGGATTTATATTGATCTTTATCTTTCTGCGTCCAAGAAACCAAAGCACCTGGTTTTCCAAGGAAGTTGATTCACTTGGGGGAGCCTCCTCACCTCTCATTCCTGCTGTAGCTTGAGCATATGATTAATATTTAATGTCTAGTCCACTAATGATTAAATCATCCATACGGGCATATTGTTCAAGATCCTTGATGCATCGCGTCATGTCTGCAGTGTTTTTGTCTCTTTCCTTAATTGTTAATTTCAGTTCCCGGACTTCCTCCATTAGCCCTAATAATTTGGATTGTTGATTAGCCTCTTTGATGAGTTCTTCTGACTTGAAGTTCAGAGATTTTTTTAACCTCTTCCATTTCTTCTTTCTTTGGTGCCATTTTTACTGGCAAGATGATAGCAGAATAGTTTCCGCTGGTACTGCCGGTATCTGGTCAAGCTGAACTCAGATCCGGCTGGGGCCTCAGCTAGCTCCACCACTGTCTGCTGCAGATGTGAAAGAACTGTCATGAATTCTCCTTGGGGCAGAAAGGAGAGACTCACGCACTGGACTGCAGTTTGTGAGATTTATTGAAAACAACAAAATCCAAAACAGTGCTCCAACACAAAATTCAAACAAGCCAGTAAACTTACTGGTTTAGCACACCAGAATGAGTGCTGCATTCTGGTGGAGACGAGGAAAGGGAAACTAAAGACTCCGGCAATGAGAAATGAAAATAACAGCCCTTTAATAGGATTACAAACAATTAACACAAAAAGTAACCAGTGTGAATCACATGAGTGGGCTGGGGAGAAAATGACAATTGGCTGTGAGTCATGAGGAGAGGAGATGGGGCTGACAGTTTGACAGGAACACCTCCCACAACCAGGGAAGAGGCCGGAAATGCTCCTGACAACTGCAACTCTGGCAGCTCCTCTTCATCCGCCACCCCTCAACTTAGCCCCTGTCTTCCCCATCAAAGAATCATTGTCTGCTCCCTCCAAAGTCGTCGTCGGCCTCCGTCGGTCTATGATGACCATGGAAGAGAATCCGAAACGTCTACTCTGCTGGAACAGCACCGCCTGTGGCTGAACAGGCCGATGCGCGAATGACAGTCCCTGTCACACAGGTCACACTTGTGGGTGGTCTCCGTGCTGCTGGGTCTGTGGCGGTTCTTCCTGCGGGTCCTTTTTTCATCTGCTGCAGCAGTCAGTCTCTCTTCACCCGCCTTGAGCTGTCTGGTCAGGGTGCCTCTCCATTTGGAGCGGTCCGTTGCAAGGTCCTCCCAGCGCTCTGTGTTGATATCCAGGGCCTTCATGTCTCTCTTGCAGACGTCTCTAAAGCGCAGCTGTGGGCGGCCAACGTCTCTCCTGCCAGTTGCCAGTTCTCCATAGAGGACGTCTTTGGGGATTCTGCCATCCTCCATACAGTGAACGTGGCCTAGCCAGCGGAGCCTGCGCTGCCTGAGTAGAGTGAACATGGAGGGAAGGCCGGCGTGGGACAGAACTTCTGTGTTGGGCACTTTGTCCTGCCAGGATATGTCCAGGATGCGGCGAATGCAGCGCAAGTGGAAGGAGTTCAGTCTCTTTTCCTGCCGGGCGTATGTTGTCCACGTCTCACTCCCATAGAGCAGTGTGCTGATGATGCAGGCGTTGTACACTGCCATCTTCGTCTTGACAGAGAGTTTGGGATTCTCCCACACTCGTGTGGTGAGGCGAGCGAGTGTGAAGGCTGATTTTCCAATCCTCTTGTTGATCTCTGTATCAAGGGAGAGGTTGTTGCTGATCGTGGACCCCAGGTACGTGAACTGATTCACGACCTCCAGCTTGTAGTCATCAATGGTGATGGTTGGTGGTGCTTTCGTGCCTTGCGCCAAGACGTTAGTCTTCTTCAGGCTGATGGTAAGCCCGAAGTCCTTGCATGCCTGGGAGAAGCGGTCCATAAGGGTCTGAAGCTCCTGCTGTGTGTGGGTTGCGACTGCAGCGTCGTCTGCGAACAGCATGTCTCTGATTAGAGCCTCGCGTACTTTGGTTCTGGCTTTCAGGCGGGCAAGGTTGAAAAGCCTGCCGTCAGATCTTGTGTGCAGGTAGATTCCCTCTGTTGCTGTGCTGAAGGCATGCCTCAGGAGCATAGCAAAGAAAATCCCAAAGAGGGTTGGTGCAAGTACACAGCCCTGTTTCACTCCGCTGCGTATGATGAATGGCTCTGAGACGTTGCCATCATGCTGCACTATCCCCTGCATGTTGGTGTGAAACGATTCGATGAGGCTTTGCAACTTTGGTGGGCATCCTATCTTTGGCAGGATCTTGAAAAGGCCCTCTCTGCTGACCAGATCGAATGCTTTGGTGAGGTCGATGAAGGCGACGTACAGAGGCATGTTCTGTTCTCTGCATTTCTCCTGGAGTTGGCGGATGGAGAATATCATGTCTACCGTCGATCGCTCAGCACGGAAGCCACACTGAGACTCGGGGTAGACACGTTTGGCAAGCTTCTGTAGATGAACGAGAACAACTCGTGCGTAGACTTTGCCAACAACGCTGAGGAGGGAAATGCCCCTGTAGTTGTTGCAGTCGCTTCTCTCCCCTTTGTTTTTGTAGAGGGTGATGATTTTGGCGTCCCTCATGTCCTGTGGTACGGCACCTTCCTTCCAGCACTGGCAGAGGACGTCATGCAACGGCAGCAGTAGGGCGGTCTTGCAGTGCTTGATCAGGTCAGGGGGTATGCCGTCGTTGCCGGGTGCCTTGCCAGCGGCCAAGCTATCAATGGCCTTACTGAGTTCGTCGATGGTTGGCTCGGTGTCAAGTTCGTCCATGGATGGCAGGCAGTCGATGGCATCAAAGGCTGACGGTGTCACGGTGTTCTGTCTAGAGTAGAGGTCGGAGTAGTGTTCCACCTATCTCTCCATCTGCTTGTTCTTCTCTGTGATCATCTCCCCAGTGGAAGATTTGAGGGGGGCCGTCTTGCTCTGAGCCGGACCAAGTGCTTTCTTGATGCCATCGTACATACCACGGATGTTCCCTGTTATGGCAGCGGTTTGAATGTCTTGGCTGAGCTAAGTCCAGTACTTGTTGGCACAGCGCCGAGCAGTCTGCTGAACTTTGCTTCTCGCAGCCCTGAGAATCTGGAGATTCTTCTCGTTTGGGTACTTCTTGTACTCAGCAAGTGCTGAGCGCTTGGCTTCAATGACGGGGGTCATCTCGGTCAACTTGGCATCAAACCAGTCCTGTGACTTCGAGGTCTTCCTCCCAAAGGTAGCCAAGGCTGTGCGGTAGATGGTGTTTCGCAGCTCTTCCCACTTCTACTTTGCAGATTCTCCTCCTTGTGGTACACCAAGTTCCTTCTCAAAGGTGGAGGCAAACTGCTCAACAAGTTCTGGTTGGGCCATCTTGCTGGTGTCAATCCGTGCCTTTCCAGGTTGTCTAGCACGATGGAATTTCTTCAGCTGCAGCTTGACCTTGCAACACACCAATGAATGGTCTGTGTCACAATCTGCACTCTGGAACGAACGGGTGATTAGCACGTTCTTCAGTGAGGTGCGCCTGGTCAGGATCAAGTCTAGCTGGTGCCAGTGCTTTGAGCGCGGATGTTGCCAGGAAACCTTGTGTTGGGGCTTGGTCTTGAAGAATGAGTTTGTGATGCACAGATCGTGATATGTGCAGAACTCGAGCAGCCGCTGTCCGTTGTCGTTCATTCTGCCCACGCCAAAAGGTCCAAGACAGGAGGGCCAGGAGTCGTGGTCAGCACCCACTCTGGCATTGAAGTCTCCAAGGAGAATGAGTTGTTCAGAGTTGGGGATGATCCTGACAGTTGTTGTGAGATTCTCGTAGAACTCGTCTTTTGCCTCTGGTGTGGCTGTCTGTGTTGGGGCATACACACTGACGAGGGTGACTGGGCCTTGAGTGGTGTTCAGGCGGAGGGTGAGGAGTCGTGCAGAGCCAGTGCTGCCCGGTTCCACCATCTTCAGCAAAGTGTTCTTCACTGCGAAGCCCACTCCGTGTTCCCTGTGTTCGTCACTGCCCTTTCCCTGCCAGTAGAACATGTAGTCCTTCTCTCTCAGTGTGCCTGCATCAGCTAACCGTGTTTCCTGGAGAGTGGCGATATCCACTCCCAGTCTCTTCAGCTCATTATTGATGATGGCAGTCTTCCTGGTGTCGTTGATGTCCTTGAGGTTAGCAGCGAGTCCTGTCATCATAGTGCGGACGTTCCAAGTTCCCAGTTTTAGAGTTGGTCTCTTTTGTTTTATTGTCTTGCCTGGTGCGAAGGTTCTCAGCCTGCTGTTTGGATTTCTCCTTATCCCCATGCACCCAATGAGGAAAGCAAGCTGTGGCGGGACAACACCTTATTGGCTGGGGGCTGCCCAGCTTGAGGCGGGCGGTAGCTGTCCAGTGAGATCTGATGATCCCTCCCACCATCGGGAACAACCCCTGGCGCCACGCTCTATGCCAATTGAGCAGTGGCTTATAACCGGTAACTGTCATTCCCCGTGTTTTGTCTACGCCAAAGGCGAAGCTGGAGTGTCCTCTCCAGTGATCCGGTGTTCTACCTTCCAGCGTTGGGCGTTGGTAGGATTCAAGCCTGGGCAGGAAGATATGGAGGACAAGATGTTGCCCATGCAGCATGTCCCCCCTCTCCACGTCACTGATGAATCCAAAGGAACAGTAGGGCTGCTACAGTTTGGCACCAGCGCCATTGCAGGAGCTGCCAGAAAGATGTTGAGCACAACATAGAACTGCCTTAGGGGCTCCGACTCCGGATTTTTCCTCAGGGTTGACTCCCGAAGCCTTTCCCGTGACCGGGTATGCCGCAAGGCAGCAGAGGTTTGAAATCAGGGTTTACCTTCCCCTAGATGGGCTACCTTCCCAGGTTGACGAGCCACCATCTACCCGAAGCATCTGGTTTTAAGGCGCCAGAGATCCGCCCTCGCCCCTTCTCCTATTAGTAAAAGCAGTTCCGCCAGGCTTAGAGACTAAACCACACGGGCAGGCTAGGAGTTGGACTTAGTTGCCAGAGGCTTTTCGAGACGCACGCCATAAGGAGCATTTTATGAGCACTGGGAGCTTAACCCCAGTGCCGCTCCTGGCTATGACAACCTTGGAACCAAAGTAAACCTCCAAAGTAAATAAAAATATAATGTATAAGAATTCCAAAGTGATTAAACAAAAAGTTGGTAAAACTCAAATTAAACATGAAGCCTCTAATTGAATGGTTTGGCCTCTGTTCCTTCTTATAATTTAAAAATTAAATGTGGTTTGCTAAATATTAGGTCTCTAACTCCCAAGCCTCTGCTAGTCCATGATCTGTTAATTGATCATCAGGTTGATTTAATATCCCTTACAGAGACTTGGTTAGGGCAAGAGGATTATGTTGGTTTGAATGAATCAACTCCCTCTGGTTATTTAAACTGTCAAAATCCCAGAAGTTCTGGTCGTGGAGGAGGAGTAGCAACAATTTACCATTCCAAATTACTAGTTAATGTAAAGCAAAAAACACGTTATCAATCCTTTGAGGGCCTGGTCCTCAGTATTGGGCATTTTAGCAATTTTAGGCTAAACCCAATTTTATTTGCCATAGTTTATCATCAACCTACTCAGAGTTTTTTATCCAAATTTGCCGAATTCTTAGCTGATTTAGTGCTGAAATCAGAATAATTATAGTAGGGGACTTCAATATACATGTAGATGTAGATAGTGATTGCCTTAATATGGCATTTAATTCATTAGACTTGATGGGGTTTTCGCAGAAATTAGGAAATTCTACCCATTATCTCCACCATATACATTGGACCGTGTTCTGACATATGGCATAGAAACAGAAAATCTGGTAGTGTCTCCTTATAACCCTGTACTGTCAGACAATTGTCTGTTAACCTTTGATTTTACTATTTCTGACTATTTGGCTCCGAAAGCAAAATGTTACTACAGTAGATGCCTTTCAGGTGATGCTGTTACCAAATTTATGCAGATTGTTTCCTCTATGCCATGTGTCAAAACAACAGAAATAAGCTATAGACAGCTTACTCCTTCTGTAATTGATAGCATGGTAGGTAGTGTTACAGCTTCTCTGCATCAGACTGTAGACATTGTGGCCCCTCTAAAAAAGAAGAAGTCTAATCAGAGATTTCTATCCCCTTGGTTCAACACAGAAATGCATAGCTTAAAACAGAAGACTTGTCAGTTAGAAAGAAAATGGCGCTCCATTAATTTAGATGAAATCTTTTTAGTTTGGAGAAATCATCTTTTAATTTATAAAAACCCTCTTAGAAAAGCTAGAACGAGTTATTATTCTGCATTAATAGAAGACAACAAGAATAATCCTAGGTTTCTTTTCAGCACTGTAGCTAGGCTGACAAAGAGTCAGGACTCTGTCAATCCTAGCATTCCCTTAGAGCTTACTAGTCAGGACTTTATGAACTTTTTCAATAATAAAATTTTAGATTCAGATTTTAGATTCAGATTTAATTCAGATTCTTCCCACCGTTAACTTAAATACAGTAACTCCTACAACTCCTTCAATTGATATCTGTTTCGATGAGTTTACTCCAGCTGACCTTTTAGAGTTAGACAAAATAATTTCCTCATCCAAGCTTTCAACTTGTCTTTTAGACCCTATTCCTACCAGGTTATTTAAAGAAGTCTTCCCACTTATTGGTAGCTTTATTCTTCAAATAATCAATTCTTCATTAACATTAGGCCATGTACCACAGGCTTTTAAAACGGCTGTAATTAAACCTTTACTCAAAAAGCCAACGCTGGATCCAGGAGTTTTAGCTAACTACAGACCAATCTCTAATCTCCCTTTCATTTCAAAAATCTTAGAAAGAGTTGTTGCTACGCAATTATTTGACCACCTGCAGGGAAATGGTTTACTTGAAGAGTTTCAATCTGGGTTCAGAATCCATCATAGTACTGAAACAGCCTTAGTGAAGGTCATTTATGACCTCCTTATCACATCTGATAATGGACTTGCTTCTGTTCTTGTCCTTTTAGACCTTAGTGCAGCTTTTGATACTATTGATCATAATATTCTGCTTGATAGATTAGAACACTATGTTGGACTTAATGGAACTTTGTTGCAGTGGTTTAAATCTTATTTATCTGATAGGTTCCAGTTTATTCATGTCAATAATAAGTTTTCTTTCAACTCAAAGCTCAGTCATGGAGTTCCACAGGGATCTGTGCTAGGCCCTACTCTTTTCAGTTTATATATGCTTCCGTTAGGCAACATTATTAGAAAACACTGTATACATTTTCATTGTTATGCAGATGACAGACAATTATACCTGTCAATGAAGCCAGATGATTGTAATCAATTAGCCAAGTTAGAAGCCTGTCTTAAGGAAATCAAAGCTTGGATGACTTGCAGTTTCCTGCTATTAAATTCAGCTAAGACTGAAGTCATTCTTGTTGGTCCAAAAAACCTTAGAAATACCTTTCCAAATCAAACTTTTAGCTTGGATGCAGTTACTCTTTCTCTTAATAGCTCTGTGAGGAACCTTGGAGTTATTTTTGATCAGGATTTGTCCTTCAATTCACATATTAAATTTGTTTCTAAGACTGCCTTCTATCATTTGCGTAATATTGCCAAGATTAGGAACATCTTGTCTCAGAGTGATGCTGAGAAACTGATCCATGCTTTTGTTAGCTCTCGATTAGATTATTGTCACTATCTATTATCAGGTTGTCCCAAAACATCTTTAAAAAGTCTTCAGTTGAACCAAAATGCTGCAGCAAGAGTTTTAACATGTACTAGAAAGAGAGATCATATCTCTCCGGTTCTGGCCTCCCTTCATTAGGTTCCACAGAGTTTAGAATTAAGTTTAAAATCCTTCTTCTTACTTACAAAGCTCTAAACAATCAGGCCCCTTTTTATTTAAAAGATCTGATACTACCGTATTATCCTAACAGAGCACTATGCTCCCAAAATGCTGGATTCCTTGTAATACCTAGAATCTCCAAAAGTACAATGGGAGGCAGAGCCTTCAGTTATCAGGCTCCTCTCCTGTGGAACCAGCTGCCAATCTGGATTCGGGAGTCAGATTTCTGTTTTTAAGAATAGGGTTAAAACCTTCCTTTTTGATATAGCCTACAATTAGGGAAGGACCATGTGTCTTTGAACCCTCCCTTATGGCCCTTTTCCATTACTATCGCTTTGGCCTTACTCACTTCTACTCGACTCGCTTTCTAGCCGTTTCCACTGTACCCAGCACGGTTTAACAGGCGCTATTTTTGTGCCTGTTCAAGGGCAGGGTACAACCGTGCTGAAGCAAGCCGAGATGTGACGTCAACAGACTGCAAGCCGCTGATTGGTCAGGGCGTAACGTCATGAAAACGTCCGTCTTCAGTGGAATCTATACGACCGCCATTTGCAATATTTCACGGACTAACTTGGTCACGGAGTAAATACGATATTAATACAGACAGCGTTGTAGGTTTTGCGGAAATCTACACCGTGGTCCAACGAAGAGGTGCAGAGTTTTCTCTGCTTAGTGGCAGATCCACAGTGAGGAGCGACCCGCACCGATACAGATGCAGCCCAGCATAGAACCGGACTACGGACAAGCTGAAGACGAACGTGAGAGAACCATCGATGGTGAGTGATTTGTAATAATGTGCATCTGTTCGCTTATTTATCCTGTTGGTGGTAAGCTCACTTTTTTTGAGCGTGCTGGCTAACAAGTTTTAGCTAGTAGCTAGCTAGTACCAACTGCTGATTCGCACTTGTTTTCTCCTAAGTATTCGCTTGTGAGAGCAAAACAATGAAATATGTTAATCCTGGTTAAAGTCCTGGTTTGTGTACGTGCTGCACTTTGGTGCTGCGCATTAAATTATATGCAATTTAATGCTAGAATGTGTTTCCACATGCCAGGGTTTAGCCTCCCTCAGTGTTTATATTGCGGATACAGGTGAAACGGACCACAGGAGCCGAAATCTCAACAATATAAAAGTGCTTTTTCAAACCAGTGATTTATAAAGTCATTCATATAATTTTCTAAAGCGTCAGAATAGACCCACACACCTATTCTGTGGCTTTTCCATAAAAGGTGCTGGAACAGTATTGTGCTGTTTCCCTGGATTGACAATGTACTTGTACATGTACAGAGTGGATCCTGCGGTGCTTGTCAGGGAAACGAAGCATTTTTGTCACATCCCACCATTGACTTTCACAAGTGTATTTCCCTAACACAGGTACATCTCCAAAAATTAGAATGTCATGAAAAAAAATCAGTATTTTTTGACACTCATTTCAGAAAGAGAAATCCATATATTATATAGATTCATTACACAGACAGTGATATATTTCAAGTGTTTATTTATTTTAATTTGGATGATTACGGCTTACAGCCCCTGAAAACCCCAAATTCAATTTGGCAAAAAATTAGAATATTACATAAATTAACTTTAAAAACTAGTTTTTAAATATAAATGTTGGCCGCTGAGGTGTTGGTTAACATGGGCTGTAGCCATAATCATCAATATTAAAATAAACACTTTCAATATATCACTGTCCCTGTAATGAATCTATATATGGGTTTCACTTTCTGAAATGAGTGACAAAAATATTGAACTTTTTCATGATATTCTAATTTTTGAGATGTGCCTGTATAAGTGTTGAACTTGCTTGAACCTAACCACCATCCATTTCTGTCGTTTGTCTAGGCAAGAGGAAAGCAGCCGCCCCACAACGGACCTCGCCACTGTGGAACATACTGAAATCCTTTGCTTTTTTAGGTAAAGTGTCAAAACCAAAGTAGCACAATTTCCACTTAATATAAAAGGGACTGAACTGAGATTTATTTGATTGTGTGAGTATTAATTACAGAATAATTGAAAAAGAATGGCGCATCAACTGTAAAATAAACCACTTGTTAATGTATTTATTTTTTTGTCACATCACTTGTGTGATCCTTTGTGAGTTATGTTCACAACTGTATCTTTTGGGGAATGACAGTTCAGTCATCAATATAATTTAGTTTATATGTGTAGTTTATAGTCTATCATCAATAAACTCATGCAGTAACAGGACACATTACAAATATTTGAGACCCATTGTTGTGCATCCTTTTATATTTTAGCAATAAAAGTACAAAACACCGCCCACACTTGAAGCCAGGGCAAGAAGAGACACTTTTACAGACAAGACAAACTTTTATTGATAAAAACTCCATATTTTGACTGAGCGACTCCATACTCGGTGATGCACACCCTCAGTTAAAGTACTAGATTCCATTCAAGTGAATGTATCAATTCATTCTGATTGCTGAGGCCACAGTAAAAACAGATGATTTTAAATGTAACCCAGCCCTTGTAAAATCGACTTTACATCAGTGCAGCTACATGAAAATTGTGGTTAAATACAACAACGAAGTACTTTATTGTCACATTGGAATTGGAATCGCTCCTGTTTTGTTTTTCTTTTGAATTCTTGGATGGAACATGGGTGGGCAATATAAGCTGCAGCTTCAGCCATCACCCATTTCGGATAACCTATGTTGAACTGTATAATCAGAGGACTTATTGTTTAATTCGACCTTGTTAGATTTTTTTCCCCCTTTGTAATATTATTCTATTTTCTTTTAATCTACCCGAAATAAAGATTCATTCATTCATTCACATTCCACCACTGGCTTTTAGCAACAAGTGTATTTCCCAAATATGTTTTAAACTTCCTTTATTTAACCACCACCCATTTCTGTCTTTTGTCTAGGCAAGAGGTAAACGATCCATCCCAAACTGGACCTTGCGTCACTATTTACAGAGATGCAGGCCTAAGATCTGCTGATCTTGGACCAGTGTGAGCTGCACATCCCAGCTGCTGAGTGACCCAGTCTTACAGTTTGAATTTTGCACATTCTGAATAATCTGGAATTTGCTGCTGATTGTAATAAACAATTTAGTGACTTATGTGTTTGCATCATGATTTATATTTTTGACTGTTAATACGCTGGTGGGAAAAGAGCCAATACAAGTACAAACCATTAATGGGTGACCTTGAAAATAATGGCTCATTTTTAAGAAAAGTAACCAAAACAATTATTTTATTAACTGAAGACTGTATTGTTGGATGTGCCACCACAGAAGACCCTGCATACTTTAGTGACAGTACCAGTATATGGAGGAATTCTGGGTCATATTAGCATCTACTCTTCATCATAATGGGTTTGGGCAGGGGTGTCTAATCATGTGCCATGGAGGGCCAAGACCCTGCAGGCTTTACCTCCAACCAGTGTCTTCAACAGCAGATTCCACTGAACTTCCACTGACTGCAGATCAGTGAAAACACCTGCTGAAGAGACTGGGTAGAAGAGAGAACCTGCAGGGTCGTGGCCCCCCATGACACATGGTTGGACACCTGTGGGTTAGAGTTTAATGGGATTTAACATTTTAACACAAACTGCTTTATGGCTCATAATCCTGTTGGCAGACTTACACCAAACCAAAAGTGATTTCTCAAACTGCTGGATTGTTCTTAGACAGCTTTTCCAATCTGTCAGTATTAAATTCATGTCACATGGTGGTAACCTTCACATATAAAAAAAGAGACATCTGCAAAAACTTCAGAGGTTTATTGTCAGTGCAATTCCCAGTGCAATACTACATGAATGCATGTATAGTACATTGTTGATGCAGAAAATATATATTTCTACAGTACATGTATCTAGTAAATCAAGCATTTTCCATGTAACCTTGTGACTGCATTATTTTAATTCTTTTAATCCTAGATCAAGTTTGTTTTAGCCTAAAATGCATCATAACTCAAATATATTTTATTATATGTAACTCAGTACTGTTTACTTTTTGAATATATATTTTGTGGCTAATATAGTTATTAACATGGTGATCAAGTTGTGTCAGCTGATCATTTTTTGCTATGACACCACCTCACACTCAGTGCAGCTGGAGCAGGTACGTCCCATCATGTCTCAACAGTCTCTCCGTGATTTTCACGCAGATCAGAGCAATTTGTTGCACAGAAAATAAACGTTTCTACAGACATTCTTAAGCTCTATAACCACTGATCATTTGTGAAGCTGTGTTGACATCAGTGACAGGCTGTGCTGAATGCCAGACCGACCGTTTGAAGCGGTAATTTTCCCACAACAGAGCCATCTGAAACACACACAGCATACATATTTTAGTACCTAACAGCGATAACTTGCAGAGATTACAGTGTAGTACAACGTACTTATAGCAAACTAGCATTAGCAACATTAGCTTACCGTCATATATGACCTAGTTTGTATCCTCACGTCTTCGGCTCTCCCAGAAGCTGCAGAATTATTCCAGAGTGTTTCGTCTCACTGCATGTACCCTTGTCTGGCGGTCCTTTTTGGCATTTATGGTGAAAAAAGCCACAGACCGAGGAGTTGCCTTGTACAGCTGCCATGTTATATTTGGCTTGGGTCGCGTGTTTTACGTCACGGGAGTGTGGCGCCGCCTTGCTGTAAAAAAAATCCCGCCCCCCACAGCTTAACCCCGCTTTACCCGGCTGCTATGGAGACACAACCACGGCTGAACCGAGTAGTAGCGAAACGAAACGAGGCGAGGCAAGCTGGGCTAGTGGAAAAGCGGCTTTAGTTATGCTGCTAATAGGTTTAGACAGCCGGGGGACCTCCAATAGTGCACTGGGCTTCACTCCTTTCTTCACTCTCAATGATTTTTATTTATTTATTTATTTTTTTTGCTGGTCATTAACATCTGTTCTCTCCCATAGATTGAGTCCCCATTGTGCTGTTTGCTCTCTACATGTCTGTTCTTTTCATCTTCTCTATCCCCTCACCCCCCAGCCAGTCGCAGCAGATGACTGCCCCTCCCTGAGCCTGGTTCTGCTGGAGGTTTCTTCCTGTTAAAAGGGAGTTTTTCCTCTTCACCGTCGCCAAGCGCTTGCTCACAGGGGATTGCTTATTGCTGGGGTTTTTCTGCAACTGTGGGGGTTTCCCCTACAGTTGAAAGTGCTATGAGAAGACTGTTGTTGTGAAATGGTGCTATACGTATACTATAAATAAAGTTGAATTGAATTGAATTGAATTGAAGTCTACGCTGATTGGTGCATTGCCATTTGAGGAAAGATGGACTTGTAGTTTTTACCGATGAGCTGAAAACTACAGGAAAAAAAATACGCTGTCCTATAGAGGGGTTGCACGTGACGTCAGTGGTCACATGCCACATTGTTTGTCTGCCATATTGGACAGCAAATAGCGTGGGCCCTGTGTTGGGACTAATAATAATTCCACTTGCACCTATTCAGCCCGACTTGCCTCGACTCAACACAGTATTATTCATTTTCCAATGCAACTGAGTACCACCTCAAGTGAGTGAGATCTTTACTGCAAGGCAGCCTGACACTCCCATGACATCATTTGGATGTGACAAGCAAAACACAAGATGGGTATCAAGGTGAGCATGCTGGTCGCTGTCTTTTTGTCAGGCTAAAAGCAAAAAAGGAGATCCAGAAAAGGCTACAGGTGGGAAGACACGACACTCTGGAAAAGTACTGGAGAGTTTAAGAAGCCATGGAGCAGTATAAAGCTGAAGACTTGAGGATATGAACTAGATCACATGTGAGGGTAAGCTAATGATTGCTAATGCTAGTTTACTAGTCATCAATAAGTCCCCTGTACTACACTGTAATCACTGCAAGTTATCGCTATTAGGTATTAACCCCTTGCACTCCGGTCAATCTCCCTAAAAACGTCAAAAAATAACGTGCCCAAATTAAATCCAAAGCTGTTCTTTGGAAAAGCGCTATATAAGTGCAGGTTAGTTAGTTAGTTAGTTCTTCAACCCTTTGCAGCATCTTCATGGGGTTGGTCTCATTTAAAAGAAAACACTTTGAATTTTTTGGCAAAACAGTCATAATCTCTCTAAGTGCTCCGGCCACTGAGTTACAGTCATCTAAACATACTGAACTTGAAGAAAATAAATTTGGCCTGGGTGTTTTTTTGGATACAAATGCTTGCAAATAACACACAGCTTCAGATCCGGGCTGGAAAATGCAACAGAAATGTAGAACCAAGTGTTATCCAGCTGAGGTCCAAATTTTGTAACAATACCACAAAAAATGAATATATTACACAGCTTTTTCCTCAGGTAGTTCCCAGGCATTTTGGAACTGTGCCAAATTGTGCCAAATGGCACAGTTTGGAAAAACGTCTGTAACTTTTGAATGATTCAATATAGAAGCTTCATCTTGGGCTCTAATGAAAGGTGACACTCAGGGCTGTTGTGTGTGTGTGTGGGGGGGGGGTTGTCCCCCCCCCCTCGCTACAGAGGACGGACATCGGCCATTGCTACATGACGGAATAGACTCATGTGGCAACCGCGGTGCAGTCACCGCGGCTTCCCCCCCCCTCGCTACAGAAGAGTAGCGGGGGGGCGGGGCGCACGACCCGTGTGCCGCGGCGCACGAACTTCAGACTTTGTGCGCCGCGCAGTTGTAATTTACCGATCGGTCAAAAGTCATTTTTGATTACAATTTTCAGGGATAAAGAATAATTTAGCTTAGAACACCTTACCTCTTCACAGCCACATTGTCCTGGCGAACTTCTCTTCCTCATTGTCAGACGAACGCGACGCTGGTCCGCTCGTGGTTCTGGTCAAAACATAATTCCATGATTGCGGTTTTGGCGAATGATTTATGACCTTCGTCGTCGGTCTATGATGACCATGGCAGAGAATCCTAAACGTCTATTCTGCTTGAATAAAAAAAAAAAAAAAAGCACCGCCTGTGGCTGAAGAGGTCTATGCGTGAATGGCTGTCCCTGTCACACAGGTAGCACTTGTGGGTGGTCTCCGTGCTGCTGGGTCTGTGACGGTTCTTCCTGCGGGTCCTTTTTTATCTGCTGCAGCAGTCTGTCTTCATCCAGCCTTACAAAAAACAGCTGGCGAACTTCTCTGCTTCAATTGGCTCACTGCATTCACAGCTTTGGTAGGCGGGTCCTTCTTGCTAGGTTTTCAGTCATTGGTTCTTCAAGGTTTCAGAAACCCAATTTAAGGCTCTTATTAGTCGAATGAGAGGTCAGTCAGATGAAGTAATCTGTTCGCGGCTGTGTCTGCAGCTTTTATTTTCAGTGCGCGCTTGGACGCATCTCCATCATGCGTCCTAGAGCGCACGAGGGCGCACAAGAGCGCAGAGACTTGCCCGCCCACGGTACAACGGAGTGCAAGAGGTTAAAATATGTATGCTCTGTGTGTGTGTGTGTGTGTGTGTGTGTGTGTGTGTGTGTGTGTGTGTGTGTGTGTGTGTGTGTGTGTGTCTGTTTCAGATGGCTCTCTTGTGGCAAAATTATTGCTTTAAACCATATGTCTTGGCATTCAACTGAGCCTCCCATTTGTGGAATGTCACACCAGCTTCACAAATGTGCAGTGATTGCAGAGCTTTAGAATGTCTGAAGAAACGTTTAGCTTCCTGTGCTACAAATTGCTCTGATCTGTGTGAAAATCATGGAGAGACTTTTGAGACATTATGGGATGTACTGCTCCAGCAGCACTTCAGCCTGTGGTGGTGTCGTGGCAAAAAGTGATCAGCTGCCAAAAATTGATTGCCAGGTGCCATATTGTAGTTATTGAGTTATATTAGCCGTAAAATATATATTTCAACAGGTAAACAGTACTGAATTAGGTATAATAAAATATGTGCAACAATTATGATGCATTTTTAACCCAAAACAAACTTCATCTAGGATTAAAAGCAATTAAAATAATGCAGTCAAGGTTACATCAAAAATACATGGGTTTACTGGCTATATACATGTAGATATTGTATAAATATACGTATATCTTATGTGTAAATAATATACCATGTACTCTTTTGTATTGCACTAGGAATTTTTACAATATACTTTTGTGCCTTTTGCAGATATGTCTCCACTTGTGTTTGTTTTATTTGTGAAGGTCACCAAGATTTAGTGACATAAATTAAATGCTAAAAGATTGGAAAAGCTATCTAAATAAACCAGCAGTTTGAGAAATCACTTTTGGTTTGGTGTAAGTCTGTCAACAGAATTATGAACCAAAAAGTAGTTTGTGTTAAAACATGTTAAATCCCATTAAACCCTAACCCATTTTTAGGAAATACAGATGCTAATATTGCCCAGAACTTCTCCATATACTGGTACTATCACTAAAGTTTGCAGTGTCTTTTGCACTGGCACATCCAACAATACAGTCTTCAGTAAATAAAAATTGTTTTTGGTTACTTTTTCTTAAAAATGAGCCATTATTTTCAACATCACTGATCAATGTTTGGTTTGTACTGTTGACTCTTTTCCCACCGGTGTATTAACAGACAGACAGAAAATCATAATGCAAACACATAAGTCACTAAATTGTTTATTACAATCAGCAGCAAAATCCAGATTATTTAGAATGTGCAAAATTCAGAATTTAAACTGTATAAAAAACTCAGAATGGATGACACATGCTGACCACTCATCGCCATCACAAGGTGGCCCAACACACCAAGGAACGCTTGATTGAAGGCAGCATTCTGAGTCATTTCCTCACTTCACAAGGTAGTTTCATGTTCCTTTGCCTCACTGAGAAACAACTGGATGTGCTGCTGGTCCCGGTTCAGCAGATCTTCAGCCTACGGTGGGACTTTAGAATGAAAACACACACACAACCCTTTAACTGTCCCAGTCACCGTATGGTGACATAATCCCTAGTAGTCAAGAGTGGCAAATATTTTTTGTCAATAAAGTTGTTCAGATTTCCAAGGCTGTAACTTGAAAGTTGCAAGAGGTAATGGCTTACTGTCAATTAGAAAGATGTAGATTATAATCCAAAGTGTCAGATAGGAATAAATTTACACATCTAATTTGCATAATGTCACGGCAGCTATATAAATTCCATAACTCAGTCAAAAGTGGATTTTGGACATATTTACACAAAGAATGATTCTGTTTTTTGACACCGTTGTCCCTACAGGGGTATGCTGTTATCTTATCTTCAAAGTACATGAACCAGAAAATCAGTACAATGTAAAAAAAAAACCAAATAAATTTGTCACTTAACAGTGGTCGGGGGGGGGGGGGGGAGCTTCGCTCGCTCACATGACCAGTCCGTTTTCGTCCATCGTGGTCGTTATTTTGCATTATGTCAGTCATTTGTGCTCTCTCCTACATCTACAAACTCTTAGGATTATCCCACATAAATTTTGTTTGTATTCCGCGGCTATTTTCGGAGTACAAAGCCGTTATGTGATGACAAACGACAATCGATGGCGGCCATATTAGCTTTCTGAGCTAAAAGGAGGAAAATAGGAAAAGGAAATAAGGACTTCTTCTTCTTGGGTGTATTATGTGTCATCCATGAGTCCTCCAATGCGTGCCTGCCACCTTCTGAAACTGGCAGATCAATACAAATCGGCGCAAATCCTTGATACAGCCGGAGATGTCAGAGTGAGTTGACAGGCGCAGTTGCTGCACTATGCCACTGTGGGCGCGTGAAATCTGACAGTTAAAAGGTTAACTACATGCACAGCATGAAAGTGCAACATGTAAAAAACTACTTTTTAACAAGGATTAACGCTAGCTTATTTTGTCAGATGTTGTCAACACAAGGGCAAAATACAAGCAGAGCACAGAGTTATCATTAATGGCTAACTAGTTAGCTCATTGTTTGCAAACAGGAGACAACAGTGTTGTTTGTTCAAAGTGAGCTTTCCACCACTGGGATAAATAATGACAAAGATTCAATTCAATTCAATTCAATTCAACTTTATTTATATAGCTCCATTTCACAACAACAGTCATCTCATAGCACTATCAACTGAAGGGGGGACCCCCACAGTTGCAGAAAGACCCAGCAATCAGGCGATCCCCTGTGAGCAAGCACTTGGCGACGGTGGAGAGGAAAAACTCCCTTTTAACAGGAAGAAACCTCCAGCAGAACCAGGCTCAGGGAGGGGCAGTCATCTGCTGCGACTGGCTGGGTGGTGAGGGGATAGAGAAGAAGAAAAGAACAGACATGTAGAGAGCAAACAGCACGATGGGGACTCAATCTATGGGAGAGAACAAACAAATGTTAATGACCAGCAAAAAAAAAAAATATTTCATAGAGAGTGAGGAAAGGAGTGAGGCCCAGTGCATTACTGGAGGTCCCCCAGCTGACTAAACCTATTAGCAGCATAACTAAGGGAGGGTTCAGAAACACATGATCCCCCCCTAATTGTAGGCTATATCAAAAAGGTAGGTTTTAGCCCTATTCTTAAAAACAGAGATCGAGTCTGACTCCCGAATCCAGATTGGCAGCTGATTCCACAGGAGAGGAGCTTGATAACTGAAGGCTCTGCCTCCCATTGTACTTTTGGAGATTCTAGGTATTACAAGTAATCCTGCATTTTGGGAGCGTAGTGCTCTGTTAGGATGATACGGTAGTATCAGATCTTTTAAATAAAAAGGAGCCTGATTGTTTAAAGCTTTGTAAGTAAGAAGAAGGATTTTAAACTTAATTCTAAACTCTATGGGAAGTCAATGAAGGGAGGCCAGAACCGGAGAGATATGATCTCTCTTTCTAGTACCTGTTAAAACTCTTGCTGCAGCATTTTGGATCAGCTGAAGACTTTTTAAAGATGTTTTAGGACAGCCTGATAATAAAGAATTACAATAATCTAATCTCGAGCTAACAAAAGCGTGGATCAGCTTCTCAGCATCACTCTGAGACAAGATGCTCCTAATCTTGGCAATATTACGCAAATGATAGAAGGCAGTCTTAGAAACAAATTTAATATGTGAATTGAAGGACAAATCCTGATCAAAAATAGCTCCAAGGTTCCCCACAGAGCTATTAAGAGAAAGAGTAACTGCATCCAAACTGAAAGTTTGATTTGGAAAGGAATTTCTAAGGTTTTTTGGACCAACAAGAATGACTTCAGTCTTATCTGAATTTAATAGCAGGAAATTACAAGTCATCCAAGCTTTGATTTCCTTAAGACAGGCTTCTAACTTGGCTAATTGATTAGTATCATCTGGCTTCATTGACAGGTATAATTGTGTGTCATCTGCATAACAATGAAAATGTATACAGTGCTTTCTAATAATGTTGCCTAACGGAAGCATATACAAACTAAAAAGAGTAGGGCCTAGCACAGATCCCTGTGGAACTCCATGACTAAGCTTTGAGCTGAAAGAAAACTCATCATTTACATGAACAAACTGGAACCTATCAGATAAATAAGATCTAAACCACTGCAACGAAGTTCCATTAAGTCCAACATAGTGTTCTAATCTATCAAGTAGAATATTATGATCAATAGTATCAAAAGCTGCACTAAGATCTAAAAGGACAAGTACAGAAACTAGTCCATTATCAGATGCAATGAGGAGGTCGTTAGTGACCTTCGCTAAGGCTGTTTCAGTACTATGATGGATTCTAAACCCAGATTGAAACTCTTCAAGTAAACCATTTCCCTGCAGGTGGTCAAATAATTGCGTAGCAACAACTCTTTCTAAGATTTTTGAAATGAAAGGGAGATTAGAGATTGGTCTATAGTTAGCTAAAGCTCCTGGATCTAGCGTTGGCTTTTTGAGTAAGGGTTTAATTACAGCTGTTTTAAAAGCCTGCGGTACATGGCCTAAAGTTAATGAAGAATTGATTATTTGAAGAATAAAGCTACCAATAAGTGGGAAGACTTCTTTAAATAACCTGGTAGGAATAAGGTCTAAAAGACAAGTTGAAGGTTTGGATGAGGAAACTATTTTGTCTAACTCACAAAGGTCGATTGGAGTAAACTCATCAAGACAGACATCAATAGAAGGAGTTGTAATAGTTACAGTATTTAAGTTAACTGTGGGAAGAATCTGATTGATTTTATCTCTGATGGATGAAATTTTATTATTGAAAAAGTTCATAAAGTCCTGACTAGTAAGCTCTAAGGGGATGCTAGGATTGACAGAGTCCTGACTCTTTGTCAACCTGGCTACAGTACTGAAAAGAAACCTGGGATTATTCTTGTTCTCTTCTATTAATGCAGAGTAATAACTCGTTCTAGCTTTTCTAAGAGATTTTTTATAAATTAAAAGATGATTTCTCCAAGCTAAATAGATTTCATCTAAATTAGTAGAGCGCCATTTTCTTTCTAATTGACGAGTCTTCTGTTTTAAGCTACGAGTTTCTGTGTTGAACCAAGGAGTTAAAAATCTCTGATTAGACTTTTTCTTTTTTAAGGGGGCCACCAAGTCTAGAGCCTGATGCAGAGAAGCTGAAACACTATCCACCATGTTATCAATTACAGAAGGAGCAAGCTGTCTATAGCTTATTTCCGTTGTGTTGACACATGGCATAGAGGAAACAATCTGCATAAATTTGGAAACAGCATCATCTGAGAGGCATCTACTGTGATAATATTTTTCTTTAGGAGCCAAATAGTCAGAAATAGTAAAATCAAAGGTTAACAGACAATGGTCTGACAGTACAGGGTTATGAGGAGACACTACAAGATTTTCTATTTCTATGCCATATGTCAGAACAAGGTCCAATGTATGGTGGAGGTAATGAGTAGAATTTCCTACTTTCTGAGAAAACCTAATCGAGTCTAATATTGAATTAAAAGCCACATTAAGGCAGTCACTATCTACATCCACATGTATATTAAAGTCCCCTACTATAATTATTCTATCAGATTTCAGCACTAAATCAGCTAAGAAATCAGCAAATTCGGATAAAAATTCTGAATAGGTTGATGGGGGACGATAAACTATGGCAAATAAAATTGGGTTTAACCTGAAATTGCTAAAGTGCCCAACACTGAGGACCAGGCCCTCAAAGGAATTATAACATGTTTTTTGCTTTACATTAACTAGTAATTTGGAATGGTAAATTGTTGCTACTCCACCTCCACGACCAGAACTTCTGGGATTTTGACAGTTTAAATAACCAGAGGGAGTTGATTCATTTAAACCAACATAATCCTCTTGCCCTAACCAAGTCTCTGTAAGGGAAATTAAATCAATCTGATGATCAATTAACAGATCATGGACTAACAGAGACTTGGGAGTTAGAGACCTAATATTTAATAAACCACATTTAATTTTTAAATTATGAGGAGGAACAGAGGCCAAATCATTCAATTTAGAGGCTTTATGTTTAATTTGAGTTTTACCAATATTTTGCTTTATCACTTTGGGATGCTTATACATTATATTTTTATTTACTTTGGAGGGAGCAGACAACGATTCTCTGATGGGGAAGACAGGGGCTAAGCTGAGGGGTGGCGGATGAAGAGGAGCTGCAGAGAGGCGTGTAAGACTGCGACTCTGCTTCCTGGTCCCAACTCTGAGTAGTCATGGTTTTGGAAATTTGGATAAAAAAGATGCCAGATTGTTAGATAAATGAGAAGCACCATCCAAAGTGGGATGAATGCTGTCTCGTCTCATAAGACCAGGTTTTCCCCAAAAAGAGCTCCAATTGTCAATGTAGCCCACGTCATTTTTAGGACACCACACAGACAGCCAGCGGTTCAAGGATGACGAGCGACTAAACATGTCATCACTGGTCAGATTGGGGAGGGGCCCAGAGAATACTACAGTGGCAGACATCGTTTTTGCAAACTCACACACCGATTCTATGTTAAGTTTCGTGACTTCCGACTGCCGGAGACGGATGTCATTAATGCCGGCGTGAATAACAATTGTGGAGTATTTACAGTTACTTTTAGCCAGCATTTTCAAATTTGACTCGATGTCGCCTGCTCTGGCCCCAGGAATGCACTGGACTATGGCCGCTGGAGTCTCTAGGTTCACGTTTCTGACTACAGAGTCGCCAATGATCAGAGTTTTTTCCTCAGCGGGTGTGTCGCTGAGCGGGGAAAAACGATTAGAAACGTGAACAGGTTGGTGGTGAACCGGGGCTTTGCGACTAGGCTTCCTTCTCACCGTCACCCACCCAGTCTCCTCGCTGCTGAGGAGAGCCGGGGAACCGCTGACAGTGGGACCTAAGCTAGCTAGCTCCGCTGCAGCTAATGGGCATCCGTCGAGATTAACTGGCGCAGACGGTGTTTCAATGCAGCGGAGCCGGGATTCCAAATCAGACAACCTCGCCTCGAGCGCCTCAAAAAGACAACATTTATTACATTTACCGTTATCGCTAAAAGAGGCAGAGGTGTAGCTAAACATCTGACAGAGAGAGCACACCAGAGGAGGAGAGGAAAGAGAGGTAGTAGCCATAGCTAGTGGCTAGCTAGTGGCTGGAGAGCTGGAGAGCAAACCACACAGGCAGACAGCAAAACAGGAAGTGACGATACGTTACCACAAGGAAGTGACGATCCTGTGAAGGATTACCCAGTGTGGACTAGGGAGAGATGGAGGCAGATGATCCAAAGATGCATACTATCACATCACTCACCATCCTCTATCACTGTCTTCAACAATGATGATGCCGTGGTTGGGTCTACGCCACTCTGCCACCCATCTGCCTTCACCGGTCGGTGGCCGTGAATTCATTTCAGGTAGCTCCGTCCACCTCCCTCTGGCTTTCTTTAATCAGTTACAAAGCACAGAAAAGTCTGCATCTCGTTATTGGACCATGGTATTGATTTGTGTGTAGCCATTTATCTTGTTGATTACACTCACTCACGCTTGCTGTTGGTGATTTGACTGTTCATTGCCATCCAAAATGGCACAGTAAACAAAAGACATGTGATGCGTGTGATGCCAGTGCAACCCCTCCATATCTTCAAACCTAAACAGTGAAACATACTATATCTGAAAACAATCAATGTGATGAATTAATGGTGTAGTTGCTGAATATGTATTTACTTTTCGGTAACAAAAGCTATTTTAAAAGTTCAGCACAAGATTAACTATTGACAGAAAGTTGTACAAAGGGCTGTAAAAAGTCATACTGCCACCTATTGGCCCGCCATAGTTATTACAACAACTTTTTCACAGCTTTGGTGAGTGTAAACTCGTGTTGTTTTAGAGTTTAAGAACAAAGCCTTATCTTGAAATTCTGGCCAATTAAAAGTTAATAAAATATGGCAATATGTTTATACAAGCCTTTATTTCCACTTGATTTCGACCGAGTTAGCTGAAAACCTGGTAACACACACACACACACACACACACACACACACACACACACACACACATCTACGCACTACTGTATGCCTGTGTTGCCTTCCACAGAGGCATAATTATCAACAGACACATGCCTTTCAATGTAACTGTGCCAGGTTTATTTGAAAAAAATAAACAAATGTCCTCCTAGGCTGAATTTAAAGTAAAAGTTACTTTAGAAAAGTGATTAAAGTAGCTATGAGGGGTATGCCATATCACATCATTTGCAGTAATATCAGTATATTTTTTTCTGTAATTTCCCCATTGTGGGACGAATAAAGGTTTATCTTATCTTATCTTATAAATTTTGATACCAGTGTAAAAAAATCTTTCTCCAAGTCCACAAAACACATGTAGACTGGGCAAACTCCGACGAACTGTCAACGATCCTTGAGTGTAGGGCCATTTCCTACTTCTGAGGGGCCCTATCAAGATTACATTTTGGGGTCCCCTAATACATCAATCTGGTTACAAGAAGAAAACAGGCTTCCCATTTCCCCACAGCCGTTGTGGATGATGTTAAATGTTGGAAAATAAGCATCATCTCCTTAGTTAGACTGCCAATGTACTCTGTGTTACTGTTGTATATGCAGTTGCAATCATGCAAAATGTAGATTTTTTTTAGATGTTTGCAATAAACAGATTACACACAGTTTAAATAGGTAAATAAAACTAATATTACAGGGATTTTATCCAAATTCAACACTAAATCCTACTTTCAATAACTACTGCAGTCTCAAAATTATTCAACCTCCTGAATAGAATTCCTCGCAAGAGGACACATTTTCAAATTAGGTGTGGTCTCAAGCACACCTGATGTAACCAATCAAGCCGGACAACAATACGGGTTTAGGGAAAATAGGAGCACCACACTGGCTTGAATTGATTTTGTCAAACAATTGCTTACAGTATAGAAAGAAAGATTTCATAGTTGCATTATTTTTGGACTTGCAAATAGCTTTTGACACTACTGACCACAGATTATTATTAGGAAAGTTAGGAAAGTATGGAATAAGAAGGACAGCACATAACAGGTTAGCCAGTTATTTACAGGATCGGTATCAGTGTGTTTGTAAATAATACACATTCACAACTATTAAGAGTCATTATGTGGTACAAGATTCTGTACTTGGTCCATTGCTTTTTATTTTGCATATAAATGATCTAAGTAAAGTACTTATGAGTTTAAAATGCATATTGTTTGCAGATGATACAACTGTGTTTAGCAGTGGTGAAAATCTGGAACCACTCATGGAAACTGTAGAAAATGAATTTGATACAGTAAAGAAATGGTTTGATATTAACACGTTGTCATTAAATTTAAGTAAAACAAAATTCATAATATTTGGGAATAGACCAAAAAATTCTCATAAGAAACTCAGGATAAAGGACATTGTAATTGAAAAGGTTTTGGATCCAAAAAAAGGTTTTGTCCATGTGTGTGTATATATATATATATATATATACACACACGGAAAAAATTGTTGGTACCCCTCTGTTAATGAAAGAAAAACCCACAATGGTCACAGAATTAACTTGAATCTGACAAAAACAAAAGTGGTAATAAATAAAAATTCTATGAAAATTAACCAATGAAAATCAGACAATGCTTTTGAATTGTGGTTCAACAGAATTATTTTAAAAAACAAACTGATGAAACAGGCCTGGACAAAAATGATGGTACCCTTAACTTAATATTTTGTTGCACAACCTTTTGAGGCAATCACTGCAATCAAACGATTTCTGTAACTGTCAATGAGACTTCTGCACCTCTCAGCAGGTATTTTGGCCCACTCCTCATGAGCAAACTGCTCCAGTTGTCTCAGATTTGAAGGGTGCCTTCTCCAGACGGCATGTTTCAGCTCCTTCCACAGATGTTCAATAGGATTTAGATCAGGGCTCATAGAAGGCCACTTTAGAATAGTCCAATGTTTCACTCTTAGCCATTCTTGGGTGTTTTTAGCTGTGTGTTTTGGGTCATTATCCTGTTGCAAGACCCATGACCTGTGACTGAGACCAAGCTGTCTGACACTTGGCAGCACATTTCTCTCTAGAATACCTTGATAGTCTTGAGATTTCATTGTACCCTGCACAGATTCAAGACACCCTGTGCCAGATGCAGCAAAACAGCCCCAGAACACAACAGAACCTCCTCCATGTTTCACAGTAGGGACAGTGTGTGGAAATGTGTAAATGACGAGGCAAGGTTTTGTCTCAAGGCATGTTTTATTACACATTTGCCATCATAGATCCAGTTGAAAAAAAGAGGAACTCCCAGACAAATTCGTTCCTTATATACCCAGGCTTTCACAGCTCACAATTCACATGCATTAACATCACAAATCACAATGCATTTCCTCTTTAATCCTTCAGCCTCCCCCTCTCTGTCCTTTGCCAACAAAGGGTCCCCTACACAGTCTCTAGACACACAAAGGATCCTCCCAAGGCCGTCTCCTGCATAACAAGGACTACACTTTCACATCCTCCTGTTATCTCCGAGGAGACTCAGTTCTTTGTTTTATTCTGAGATGTGAGGCATAAAGTAATACACATGTGTGGCCACAAGTGTTCTTTTCTTGGTATGCTTCATTTTTGCGTCTGTGAACATAGAGCTGATGTGCCTTGCCAAAAAGTTCCAGTTTTGTCTCGTCTGTCCATAGGACATTCTCCCAGAAGCTTTGTGGCTTGTCAACATGCAGTTTGGCAAATTCCAGTCTGGCTTTTTTATGATTTGTTTTCAACAGTGGTGTCCTCCTTGGTTGTCTCCCATGAAGTCCACTTTGGCTCAAACAACGACGGATGGTGCAATCTGACACTGATGTACCTTGACCTTGGAGTTCACCATGAATGTGTTTAGAGGTTGTTCTGGGCTCTTTTGTTACCATTCGTATTATCCGTTTCCTCCTGCGGCCACGTCCAGGGAGATTGGCTACAGTCCTGTGGATCTTAAATTTCTGAATAATATGTGCAACTGTAGTCACAGGAACATCAAGCTGCTTGGAGATGGTCTTATAGCCTTTACCTTTAACATGCTTGTCTATAATTTTCTTTCTAATCTCCTGAGACAACTCCCTCCTTTGCTTCCTCTGGTCCATGTTTAGTGTGGTACACACCATGTCACCAACCAGCACAGTGACTACTTGTCACCCTTTAAAAAGGCCGACTGACTGATTACAAGTTTGTAGACACCTGTGATGTTAATTAGAGGACACATCTTGGTTGAACATGTCCCTATGGTCACATTATTTTCAATCTTTTCTAGGGGTACTATCATTTTTGTCCAGGCCTGTTTCATGAGTTTGTTTTTTTAAAGTAATTCTGTTGAACCACAATTCAAAAGCATTGTCTGATTTTCATTGGTTAATTTTCATAGGATTTTTATTTATTACCACTTTTGTCAGATTCAAGTTATTTCTGTGATCATTGTGGGTTTTTCTTTCATTAACAGAGGGGTACCAACAATTTTGTCCACGGCTATATATGTGTGTGTGTGTGTGTGTGTGTGTGTGCATATATACTGTATATATATATATATATACTGTATATATATATATATATATATATATATATATATACAAGGTATATATATATATATATATATATATATATATATATACTATATTGTGGTGACCCACCACAATCTACATGGACATTCAACCTTCACACTCAGCTAGGCGGCAGGAAGCAGGACAATTTGCATACGGACAGAGAGCCCCTAGGGGACAACCAGAACAATGGACTATTGTTATACATCCCTGGATTAAGGAGAGGAAGTCTGGGCGCCAGTTAATCACGTGATTGATATGTATTGACTGATATGTATATCAATATGCAAATGTGCCATGCATTCTCTCTTGTCTGTATAAAAGAGCTTACAATTACATGCCTCAGAAGACAGCACACAGAGGAGCACACACATGACACACACAGCACAGACACACAGCACAACACAGCGCACAGCGCTAGAGTGTGTCTCATGATGATGGAGGAAATAAAACTCTGAAACCTTCCAGCTCGTCGCATCTCGCCTGAACTTATTTGTTCCTCCACAATATATATATATATATATATACAGTATATATATATATATATATATATATATATATATATATAGAGAGAGAGAGAGAGAGAGAGAGAGAGAGAGAGAGATTTTGATTTTTAAAAGATCTCTAATTAACACACTTGTCCATCATTCAGTACAATTTCTATGCCATGCTATATTACAAAGAAAATTATTCCCCCAAAAAACGCCCGAACAAAAGCTGCCCATCACAAACTAAACAGAAGACATCCTCCATGGACCAGAGGGTCCTAAAACCTTCCACATCCCCATTCCCCATAAAAAACTCAAAGTCCAGCCTGATTCTGGCTTTAAGTAGCCTCACAAATAAAATTTTAACATCAACATCATTCTCAACATTCTCAAGTTTTCTTCTCTGGCTTACATACAGTGGGGCAAAAAAGTATTTAGTCAGCCACCAATTGTGCAAGTTCTCCCACTTAAAAGATGAGAGAGGTCTCCAATTTTCATCATAGGTATACCTCGACTATGAGAGACAAAATGAGAAAAAAAAAATCCAGAAAATCACAATGAAGAATTTTTAATGAATTAATTGGTAAATTCCTCGGTAAAATAAGTATTTGGTCAATAACAAAAGTCCATCTCAATACTTTGTTATATACCCTTTGTTGGCAATGACAGAGGTCAAACGTTTTCTGTAAGTCTTCACAAAGTTTTCACACACTGTTGCTGGTATTTTGGCCCATTCCTCCATGCAGATTTCCTTTAGAGCAACGATGTTTTGGGGCTGTCGCTGGGCAACACGGACTTTCAACTCCCTCCAAAGATTTTCTATGGGGTTGAGATCTGGAGACTGGCTAGGCCACTCCAGGACCTTGAAATGCTTCTTACGAAGCCACTCCTTCATTGCCCGGGCGGTGTGTTTGGGATCATTGTCATGCTGAAAGACCCAGCCACGTTTCATCTTCAATGCCCTTGCTGATGGAAGGAGGTTTTCACTCAAAATCTCACGATACATGGCCCCATTCATTCTTTCCTTTACACGGATCAGTCGTCCTGGTCCCTTTGCAGAAAAACAGCCCCAAAGCATGATGTTTCCACCCCCATGTTTCACAGTAGGTATGGTGTTCTTTCTCCTCCAAACACAACAAGTTGAGTTTTTACCAAAAAGTTCTATTTTGGCTTCATCTGACCATATGGCATTCTCCTAATCCTCTTCTGGATCATCCAAATGCTCTCTAGCAAACTTCAGATGGGCCTGGACATGTACTGGCTTAAGCAGGGGGACACGTCTGGCACTGCAGGATTTGAGTCCCTGGCGGCGTAGTGTGTTACTGATGGTAGCCTTTATTACTTTGGTCCCAGCTCTCTGCAGGTCATTCACTAGGTCCCCCCGTGTGGTTCTGGGATTTTTGCACACCGTTCTTGTGATTATTTTGACCCTAAAGGGTGAGATCTTGCGTGGAGCCCCAGATGGAGGGAGATTATCAGTGGTCTTGTATGTCTTCCATTTTCTAATAATTGCTCCCACAGTTGATTTCTTCACACCAAGCTGCTTACCTATTGCAGATTAGTCTTCCCAGCGTGGTGCAGGTCTACAGTTTTGTTTCTGGTGTCCTTTGACATCTCTTTGGTCTTGGCCATAGTAGAGTTTGGAGTCTGACTGTTTGAGGTTGTGAACAGGTGTCTTTTATACTGATAATGAGTTCAAACAGGTGCCATTAATACAGGCAACGAGTGGAGGACAGAGGAGCCTCTTAAAGAAGAAGTTACAGGTCTGTGAGAGCCAGAAATCTTGCTTGTTTGTAGGTGACCAAATACTTATTTTACCGAGGAATTTACCAATTAATTCATTAAAAATCCTTCAATGTGATTTTCTGGATTTTTTTTTCTCATTTTGTCTCTCATAGTTGATGTATACCTATGATGAAAATTGGAGACCTCTCTCATCTTTTAAGTGGGAGAACTTGTACAATTGGTGGCTGACTAAATACTTTTTTGCCCCACTGTAGATAGCCAACTTTGCCTGCCCTAAAACAAAGTTCAGTAGTTGACACTTCTGCTTAAAACGATGATTGTACATAAAACCACAAATGAAAATCTGCTTGAAGAAAACTTCCTTTAAAATGTGAAAAAGTTCTGTAAGAAGTTCAAAGAGACCACTCAGATGCTGACATTCAGTAAAACAATGAAAAACTGTCTCCCTAGAGGAACAAAAAACACACTGATCACTGACACTGCTGTTAATCACAGAAACAAAAGCATTGACAGCTATAATGCCATGCAGGACCCTCCACTGTAAGTCTCCATACCTCTTAGGGAGAGAGGCTTTATAAAGAGCCCTCCAGGCAGGCCGATGCCCTTTTTCTAGTCTAAAATAGGCTCTCCATGGAGTGTCCACACAGGTGTTCAATCTATCCTTGTTGAGTGCCATCACCACCAGTCTGTAGAGTGCCTTACCACTGGCTCCTCCAAAGTCCACACCAGTGGGAGCACAGAATGCCAGTAAGAAGCAAGGAGAAACGTCAACGTCCATATAAAGCGTGAGGGAGGGAAAAGAGTCCGTGCTTTCTGGCTGCAGCGTGCCATTGCTAAAGTCCATGGGTAGGGAGCGCTCAAGTCCATGAAGCTCCTGTTTCCAGTGTGCAAGAAGACCACCGATGAAACGATTTGATCTAACACCAAGATGAGCTGCTAAAGCTGAGGCGTTGTTGAGGCCAGGACCAGCCAGTTCCACCACTTGCTTCAGAGTGAGAACATTCCTGGAACACAGCCTATCAAGGAAGGTCCTTCCAACTCCCGGCAGGACACCAAGGCGACCACCAAAAACCAGCGGCTCCCTCAACAACCAGTGGAGGGAATCGCATGGCCCTCTTTGTTTTTTAAAAAAGAGTCCATATGTAGAAGAGCTTGGAATAACGAGGCGATGTGACTTATAAACCAAAGTTTATTATCAGCTTCGCTCCTCTAACAAGTCTCATCTCAGTGCAGAAGCAGAAGTAGAAAGAGACAGAACATATTCAGCTCTACATACTTATACCTACACATAACAAAAGACATGCATATCAAAGCTGACATCCCACATTATCTTAATCCCCCTCCTTTGTCTCCGTATCCCTCCACCTGGCCTTGGGAGGTCAGGGCGATCGATCTGGTCTCCACCGCAGTGCCTCGGATGCTCTTTGATCCCCGCTGGCGGTTGAGACCTCTTTGTCCTGTTCTGAGGTGTGAAGTCGCTTTACATATGTAATCACCAAACATTCTCACATGCTTATACATATGTAGGTTATGGGATATATGATTAATATAGACCACACCATACTGAAAAAAGACTGTGGTAAAAACTGGGCAAAGACAGTGCACTAGAGTTCTTAAAATCCATTAAAAACACAGGGAGGTCTAGCCCAAGCCCTAGGACTCTCTGTAAAATAACACAGGCCAAAGGCCTCCACACCAGGTCTTGGGGGCCGGTCAGCAGTCTCTGTATGAAAGTCAGTCTAAAAGCAGCACCTCTACTAGCTAAATGAAGCACTCCTTGCCCCCCTTCCTCTTTGGGAAGAAATAACAGGGCTTGAGGGACCCAGTGGAGTCCACCCCCCCCCCAAAAAAAAGTCCACCATAACAGACTGAATTTTTGACAACAAACCAGCAGGGGGGTCCATGCACATGAGGCGGTGCCACAGGGATGAGGAAACAAGATTATTTAAAATGAGCACTCTTCCTCTAAATGATATTTTGGGCATTAGCCACTTCCACTTATTTGGTCTCCTGTTGATTTTCTCTATGACCCCATCCCAATTTTTTTGCTCAAATTGTTGATTTCCAATAAAGACACCAAAATACTTGAACCCTCCTTTTTTCAAAATCAGCCCACCAGGCAGCGTAAGCTGATTGTCTAGTTTCTCCCCCACCATCAGAGCCTCGCTTTTTCCCCAGTTTATTTTTGCTGAGGAAAGTTGGCCAAAAATATTAACACTCCTAACCAAAACGTCTATGCCACTCTGCCTTGTTTAGCAGAATGACTACATCATCTGCATAGGCCGACAGCTTGAACGTGATGTCACAGCCAGGAAATGTGACTCCTGATAGGTCCCCTCTCAAGCAGTGAAGCAAAGGCTCTATGGCGAGGGAGTACAGCATCCCTGAGAGAGGGCAGCCCTGCCGAACCCCCCTCTGGACTTTTAAAGGGGCAGACAGGCCCCCATTTATCTTCAGCACACTCATAATGTCACTGTACAAGGCCCGTATCCTGGCTATGAAGCCTGGGCTGAACCCAAAAGCTGCTAAAACTGTCCATAAATACTGGTGTTCTGACATAATGGTTGGACCCAGGGGACAGAAGACAGACTTGAGAAGTACAATTAACCTTTTATTTCACCCAAGTGTGATGTATGAGTGTGTGTATGTACAATTGTGTGTTGTGCTGGATGCGTGCTGGAGCTGAGCAGGTCTCGCTGCTGCCTGGCAACCCTAGAGAGACAAAGCAGAAGGATTAATACTGCACCGCAGCAGGAGATGTAATAGTGACTGCTGCTTACTTGCAGGTGGCGATGTAGAGCCTCTGCTTGCTCTGCGAGCGACTGCCAGGAGGGGAGTGTGCTGCTCGGCGTCGTGAGGCGGAGGGATGACTCCGGTGCCGGGGAGGAGCTGAGCCGCCGCCGGGAAGGGTTAATCCGCCACCTGAAGGATCCACCTGTGCACAGGGGATAATAGCTTGGCAAGGTAAAAGCGAAGGTTGCTTACGTGGCATGGTGTGATGAGCTTGGTCAGGCGTGGCGTCAGACTGTGGCTGCGAACGCGGGACGTGTCTCCGTGATGCTGACAGACGGCTCCGTGCTGAGTCGCTGTCAGGTCTGGCTCTTATAGCCCGCTGGGGATTAATGACAGGTGTGCACGCAGCCGGGACTGATGATGGCCCCGCGGCCGCCATGACATGTTCAACCCGGTCAAACGCTTTTTCCTGGTCTATTGAAATCAAACCAGTTTCCACCGCCAATGAACCAGATACCTCCAAAACATCCTGAATTAAAGTGACGTTGTCACTAATCAGCCTGCCAGGCACACAGTAAGTCTGGTCTACATGAATGAGCTCGCTCATCACCTTTCTCAGTCTTCGGGCCAGAGCTTTTGAAAGAATCTTATAGTCTGTGCAGAGCAGAGAGACTGGCCTCCAGTTCTTTAGGCTCTGTAGGTCCCCTTTTTTGGCAACAGTGTGACGATGGCCCTCCTGCAGGTCGTGGGTAGGGTCCCCCTTTTCAAGCTATCTTGGAGAACCTCCAGCAGGTCTGGACCAAGCAGGGGCCGGAATTCCTTAAAAAAGTCCACAGAGAGACCATCTATGCCTGGTGATTTTCCATTCTGGAGGCTCATTAGCACCGTATGCAGCTCAGACAGAGACAGTGGAGCATCCAAACCGGCAACAAGGTCCTTCGAGAGCACTGGAAGACCATCAAGGAAAACCTAGCCCAGTGACGTGTCCTCCCTCCACTCTGCTTTAAACAATTCACTGTAGAAACTAGCAGTATACTTCCTGATCTCTGCTGCTGTGGAGATTGTTCTCCCGTCATTGTCCAACAAGGAGTGAATGAGCTTTCTCTGTCCATTTTTCCCCTCCAGTCCAAAAAAGTACTGGGAGGGTGAGTCCACCAGAGCTACATCCACGTAGCGCGAGCAGACCAGAGCACCTTGTGCGGTGACCCCTAGCAGGCTAGCCAAGGCTGACCTTTTTGACTTAAGAGCCTCTAAGTGCTCTTGTTTTCCTGTAGAACTGAGCAACTCCTCTAGCTCTACCACCTCAGTCTCCAGAACTTTCAAGGATTGGGTCAAGCTACGAGTGACATTTCGAGTGTACTGTTGGCAGAGTTGTTTTATCTGAGCCTTACCAAAATCCCACCACATTTGGAGAGAACTAAAAGAGGTTTTTTGTTCCCTGTGTGACTTCCATACATCATGAAAAACTCCTTTAAAAAACACATCATTTAAAAGTGTATTATTAAAATGCCAAAAAGCACTCTTACACTTTAGATTTTCAATAAAAACAGAACAAAACAGCAGGCAGTGTTCAGTGAAACCAACAGGACAGATACAACTATTTTTAAAAACACTCATTTGATGTTTAAAACCATAAAAACGATCTAACCTAGCCATAGATAAAAGGTTATCTTTAACATGGCTCCAGGTGTACTGCCTCTGGTCCCCATGATGTGATCTCCACACATCGGCCATTTCGTGTGTCTTCATCAGCTCCCTCAGCCTATTGGCAGAAGCAGGGTGAGGCTCCTGGTGGTTCCTGTCTAGTCTGTGGTTTAATGTACAGTTAAAATCACCCCCCAGAAATAAAAAAAACTATTCGGATTACAGGACCTAACCATATCTAGCACGTCAAAGACCCTGATCCTCTCTGCCCTCTGTGTTGGCACATACACGTTTATAAAAACCAAGTTCACGTTTTCTAACTGTACCTTTAATAAGAGTACATGTCCTTTCACCACCTCTTCTACCTCATAAGAGACAGGCACCCAACCCTGAGAGAAAAGTACAGCAACCCCCCCCCGCTGCTATTTGATTTGTGGCTAAAAAAATGCAGCCATCCCACTCTTTTCTCCACTGGCTCTCAATGTCTACAGTGGTGTGTGTCTCTTGGAGCATCAGCACATCAAGTTTCTTTAAATTAAAAAGCTTGTATAAAGAGGCCCTTTTTACATCATCCCTGGCCCCATTTATATTAAGAGTGCCAATTCTATGGTGGGGCATTAAAAAGGATAAAAATAAGGTACAGTAAAAAAACATACATAGCATAAAAGGAAAGAAACAAACTAAGAGTCAACATGACTGTTAGTAATTTGTGATTTCAGTTTAAGAACCAGTTTCTTTAAACGATATATTTCCTGATCAGTGAAAGTCTCATTCCCATCATTCAGTTTCATAAACTTGCGAGCTGATGCCATGAATAATTCCAGATCTGGGAAGCAATTTTCCACTTTCACAGCTCTGCTCCCCTTAGTCACTTGAAGAAACTTCCTGATCTTTGTAAAAGAATAGGAGCTTTGCTCCTCCTGCGTCTGCATCAGTTCAGACTGAGCTCCACTTTCCTCAGAAGCACTCTCGTCCAGTATTTCCAAATTCCCCACCCTACTAGATTTAACAGAGCTCTGCAAGTTTTCAGCACTTTTCTTTTTTGTACAGCTTTAAAAGGATCCTCCTCAACAAAATTACATTCCTGCATTTCTTCGTCAACTGCAACGTTTGTCATACAATGTTTACTCTGTGTGTCCGCCACAGCCTCAGTCCACTCCTCCCCCACCTGCAAAGTCTGTTCACTCACGTTCTTTCGTTTAACTGCACTCATTTTGCCCTCCACCTCTTTACTCCGGGTGACAGGCTCGTCACAATGATCAGAGCTGCCACCAGACAGAAACTCCCCACCATCATTGTTTGGAGGGGCAACTACCGTGACCGCCGCGGCCACCCCAGCAGAAGCGGATGTGGCTGCGGCCACCCCAGCGGAAGCGGTCGCCGCAGCGGCATCCGCCGCACCACATGGAGCACTACCCCCTGGACCACCAGAAACACTGGCGTCACCGTTCTTACTGCCAGTGTTGTTTGTGTTCACCTTTTCAGGACATGATCTAATAAGATGGCCCTCTGCACCACACGCAAAACACTTCATGGTTTCAGATATTGCAAAGACTAAGTAGCTAAAGCCGTCAATCCTGAAGTTAAAAGACACGTTCAGTTCAGCAGAGCTGTCTTTTAACACCAGGACTGGGCACATGCGCACGCAGCGACCGGCAGCTGGTGAAAAAGTCCGTCCACTGTGAGTCTGTTTTTATGCACTTTAATGTGTTTTTACGAAATTCTCTGTATCGTTTCTGTCCTGGAATGTTTGCGGACTGTATGGCGAAGAGCTCCCTGGTTCCATCAATATGGATTTCCTCCCCTTTTTTGCACTGCTGCTACTTTTCCTCCGGCTCTTTGTCTCTGAGGTAAACGCGATCGGCATCATGCAGGGCAGAATACATTATTCCAGGGGCATGTTGCTGCATTTAAACACAGTTGATGCAGCGTCTGTGATTGAGTCTATGCCGCAACTGCCGGACTTTATTTTGAGAGACGTTCATGGACACAGCGGTGAAAAGAGAGATGGGAGAAGGAAACGCGGAAAGCGTGGAGGCGTGAAATTGTGCCTTAGAAGACGTCAGTTTGGTAACATTCCTCTTCCTTCTATGATTTTTGGGAACGTACAATCTCTGAGGAACAAGGTGGATGAAATTCAAAGGAATGTACGCTACCAGAAGGACTTTAAGAACTGCTGTGTCATGGCTTATACCGAGTCTTGGCTTACTGCGCATGACCGGGACGCGGACCTGTGGATTGACGGCTTTGGAGCCCCACTGCGCTCTGATCGGCAGGAAGAGGTAACGGGGAAACGTCAGGGGGGCGGCGTATGTTTATATATTAATAAGCAGTACTGCACAACTGTCACGGTCAGAGAGCGCATCTGTACACCTGATGTGGAGCTGCTGTCTGTGTCACTACGCCCCTTTTATTTGCCTCGCGAGTTCCCCCAGCTTTTTATCACGACTGTGTACATCCACCCAAGGGCAGATGCTGACTCCGCCTCCAGCACCATCTTTGATGTGGTCCAGCGGCTGCAGTCAATTTCTCCAGAGGCGCCAAACTTTATTCTTGGGGATTTTAACCATGTTTCTTTAAAGAAGACACTTAAAAGCTTTTATCAGTATGTCTCTTGCCCAACCAGGCAAAAAAAGACATTGGACCTGTGCTATGGATCCATAGAGAGGGCCTATAAATCACTTCCCCTCCCTCCTTTAGGATTCTCAAATCACAACTGTGTACATTTGCTGCCCACATATAAAACTGCTCTCAGAAGAGGCAAGGTGGAGACGAGAGACACTGATGTGTGGACAGAGGATTCAGTGCACTGCCTCCAGGAGTGCTTTAACCATACAGACTGGGAGATGTTCACACTGTCCTGCGGGGATGATTTGGACTCTTTGGTGGACGTCACATGCTCATACATGGCTTTCTGTAAAAATACGATCGTTCCACGTCAACGTGTCAAAATATATCCCAACAACAAGCCATGGGTTACAAAATCAGTTAAATCCTGCTTACAGAGGAAAGCACTTGCCTTTAAACAGGGGTCTGTTTCTGAGCTACAGGCTGCCACAAAAGAGCTGAAGGCCGAAATTTTAAGAGCAAAACAGAATTATAAATCAGAGTTGGAAAGCAAGATGGCAACAAAGAAACTTGGTTCAGCCTGGGCCAGTATGAAAACTATTGCTGGCCTTCAGAGCACAGAACGCAGCAGTCGTGTGTTTTTAGATGGTTTTAATTCAGACACAGAGCTGGCTAATGCTCTTAATTGTTTTTATGGTCGTTTTGACTCCTTTGATTTTAGCACAGAAACCCAAGATTTGAAACAGAAACTCAAAGACAATCAGCACTTTAATATTGAGGTGCAGGATATTAAAAGGGAGTTCTGTGCTGTAAAAGTGAACAAAAGTCAGGGCCCTGATAATATATGTGGGCGCTTGGTAAAGTCCTGTGCACATGAACTGAGTCCTATATTTCATTACATTTTCAATAAGTCCTTACAGACACAACATGTGCCTAAGATCTGGAAAGAAGCCGTGGTTGTTCCCGTTCCAAAATCCAGCTGTCCTAAAACGGTAAACGACTTTAGACCAGTTGCTTTGACTTCAATTTTAATGAAAATTTTTGAAAAACTGATCAGATGTGAGGTCCTAAAGCAGACTGAGCATGCATTGGATCCTCTGCAGTTTGCCTATAGGCCTCACAGAGGAGTGGAGGATGCCACTGTCACTCTGTTTAACATGCTTTTTAAACATCTGGATTTTAATGGGACACACACCAGGCTTTTATTTGTGGACTTTTCCTCCGCTTTTAATACAATCCAACCTCAAATTTTAGTTGAAAGGCTCCTACAACAATTTGATTTGAGCAATAATCTGGTGGGTTGGATTCTGGATTTCTTAACCAACAGGACGCAGAGAGTAAGGGTCAATGTTACATTGTCTGACCTAAAGTGCTCTTCTACTGGCTCTCCTCAGGGGTGTGTGTTGTCACCACTACTCTTCATCCTGTACACAAACATGTGTCGGAGCAGACATGACAACAGACACATTATAAAGTATGCTGATGACTCAGTTATTGTCAGTCTCCTCCAGGATGGTGAGAGTGGCCACGGCCCAGTAGTTGATGATTTTGTTCCCTGGTGTGAGGATTCCTACCTGCAGCTGAATACGACAAAAACTAAAGACATGATTATTGACTTTAGGAGGAAAACTCACAGGCACAAAGTCACCGTACTAAAAGGCCAGACCACCGAATATGTACAATCCTACAAATATCTTGGGACGATTATTGATAGTAATTTAAACATTGAAGAGAACTGTGAAAGGGTGTGCAAAAAGGCTCAGCAACATTTGCATTGCTTGAGAAAACTTGCACGCTTCCAAACTGACCGAACCATAATGACAATGTTTTATCGGGCTTTTATTGAATCTGTTTTATCCTTTTCTTTAGTGTCATGGTTTGGTCAGATAAAACTGAAACAAAGGAAATCCTTGGATCAGGTAGTTAGATGGTCCAGTCATTTGCTTGGTGAGTCACAGCTGAGCCTGACATCCCTGTACACCAGACAAGTACAGAGGATTGCTACCTCCATTTTAAATGATGACTCCCACCCTTTGCACTGCAAATTTCAGCTTCTTCCCTCAAGACGGAGGTTTGCTGTCCCAAAAAGTAAAACCCAGCGCTACAAAAACAGCTTTGTTCCTGCTGCTGTCAAAGAGTTGAACAAATTGTAGCAATATATTGCACATAATTTAGGTACCTATTTATTAACTCCATTTTATATTTACTTATTTTTGTAGGATGTTATTTGGGTTCTAAATATTTTATTGGGTTTTAGACCTTTGAGTTTTTAACCTCTTTGACTAGTTTTTAACTTTTTAATATGACCCTTCTCTCTTACCTCTGGTTTTTCTCTCATCTCTTTGTCTTTATACCATGATTGATGGAGCCTTGAGTATTTTTATCATGTTTATAGTCAGCTTCATGTGTGCCTGTGTTTGTGTCTATGTTGAATGTAATTTGTGGCTTGTAAATATGGATGTCACCAGACTGTAAAACAAATCTACCTACGGGTACAAATAAAGTAACCTGAACCTGAAACACTGCCTCCTGTGACACACGGCATGCTTCAGCAGGGGTGATTTACTACCCAGAGAGACCATTCTGATAGAGGAAACAACTTGGCCAAAACGGGATAACTCTCTGATCAGCTGATCATTTTTAATGAAAGGAGGAGCGTTAGAGATGGTGATCCTCCTAGAAGGGTTCACCAGCGGTAAAACAGGAGTAAAAGTGTCATTTATGACAACTCTCTGTTCCACCACCTGATCAGCCTTTTCAGTAGAATCCAGAAAAATTACAATTGCACTGTTCATCCTTGATGCTGATTTTATGCTGTCATGCCCAACCACCTGTCCTACAGCGAGGCCGGCCTCCTCCACAGAACAGGAAACTGTTGGGAGAATTCTCACGCCATGCCGCCGGGTCAAACGCTCGAACTCCACACCACCGTCAAACACTGGCATGATGCTGGCCGGGAAAAATGGGCAGCAGAAGCTACTGTTCCCCGACACACTCACACCAACACTCACACCCCAGCACACACACGCTCAAACCGCTATATAATAAACACACACACCTCAACACACAAAATAGAGAAAAGTTAGGAAAAAAAAAGTTTGAAGTGCTCACTCGACACCACTCCACACCCCTGCTCCCACAAACGCTCACACATGCGCACGAGAGAGAGAGAGAGAGAGAGAGAGAGAGAGAGAGAGAGAGAGAGAGACTATAAATTAAATTGGAAAACTCATATAAAATGCATTTCAACAAAAATCTCTAAGACAGTTGCATTATTACACAAAGCCAAACAATTTTTAACTCTGGATTCTCTTTTCACTCTTCTACTACTAGTAGAACTAGTAGTACTCTCTCATAGTTCAATACATGTTCTATGGTGTGGAAGTATGGGGAAATGCATACCAAACAATTACTAATCCAATATTTATATTCCAAAAGAAAGCAATAACAATTGTGAACAGAGCAAATTATTATGATTCCACCTCTCCATTATTAATTCTGTTGAAAACATTAAAATTTTATGATTTAAGAGATTTTAAAATAATGGAGATTATGTATAAAGTAAAAAAGAACCAGCTACTGCCAGGTATCCAGGATTTGTTTCAGAGTACAAATACCAATTATGAATTAAGAGGAATATTTCTTTTCCAAAAACACAAAATAAGAACAAATGTAAAAAAAAAAAATAAAAACAAAAAACATATTATTTGTTATATGTACTAGTACATACCCGTGCATACCCATCCATGCCTGTAGAAACCAAGTATAAGCAAGTATTTCTGCATGCCCTTTGCTGAAGGGTCTCCTCCTGTCTGAGACGGCTGTGTTGTTCACGGTCATGCTTGCGGTGTACTGCTCAAACCTGAGGTGTTTCATCTTCACAGCATCTTTTCTGATGTGCTGCAGTTCTCCTCACTCTATTGCTCTCCATCTGGTGGGTCTTGTTCTTCTTCTTCTTCGTTCAGACAACTGGTTGAGGGATAGATGCATTGTAATTCCAGTTCATGGACAGGATCATGCAAATAGATCTGAGCAAAAAGTGGCTTTTGACCCTGTTCAGGAAGACCCGTGCATGCCCGTCGAAACCCAGAAACCGCAGCACCCAGAGAAAATCAGTGCTTTGCTTGGCATTTTACACATTTGTAGTGTAGACTGCCATTCTTTATGGGTACTTCTTCGAATGGGTGTGGTTTAAAGTAGGGTGTCCTACTCTTAACCGGGTGACACACTGACACACTGACAGAGATTTCTTGAATTTATAGAGTTCCTTCTGCCTTACTGAATGAGATTTCCAGATTTACTGCTTGGAATGGGTGTGGTTTAAAGTAGTGTGTCCTATTCGGTCTCAGCTTCTCTGTGCCTTGCCTGGTGTGCAGCGTTGGCGGCCAGCCAACTATTCCGAATCTCCTGGAACTCAGCTTGACTGTGCCTTGCCTGGCGTGCAGCGTTGCTCATTTACGGGCATTTCAGGCTTCAAGTGACTCAGCACATGCATGGCGCACTGCCACATGTTTCCTGCCTGTCTGTGCATTCCTTGTCTGTCGTACCCTATGTTGTTGAAAGGTCTCCTCCTGTGGCAGTCATCATAGGACACTACATCATAGATAGGCAGGCATCATGAGTGATGGTCTATATGACATCATAAAGACATCAAGGCAGGCATCATAGGACACTACATCATAGGTAGCCAGTCCTATTGTCTACGCCTATATGACGGCATCGCGAGTCCTATGTAGCCCGAGATCATAGGATCATCATAGGACATCAGGCAGACATCATAGGCCATCCTATGATGTCCTAGGATCATGACAGACAGACAGACAGACAGACACACACACACACACACACACACACACACAGATTCCTTAAATTTATAGTGGTGAGGGGTAGGCACATACAGTGCATCTGGAAAGTATTCACAGCACTTCACTTTTTCCACGTTTTGATATGTTACAGCCTTATTCCAAAAGGGATTAAATTATTTTTTTCCTCAAAATTCTACACACAATACCCCATAATGACAACATGACAAAAGTTTTTTTTTCTTTATTTTTTCAAATTTATTAAAAAATAAAAAAACTAAGAAATCACATGTACAAAAGTATTCACAGCCTTTGCTCAGTACTTTGTTGATGCACCTTTGGCAGCAATTACAGCCTCAAGTCTTTTTGGATATGATGCCATAAGCTTGGCACACCTATCTTTGGGCAGTTTCACCCATTCCTCTTTGCAGCACCTCTCAAGCTCCATCGGGTTGGATGGGAAGCGTCGGTGCACAGCCATTTTCAGATCTCTCCAGAGATGTTCAATTGGATTCAAGTCTGGGCTGTGGCTGGGCAACTCAAGGACATTCACAGAGTTGTCCTGAAGTCACTTCTTTGATATCTTGGTTATGTGCTTAGGGTCGTTGTCCTGCTGAAAAATGAATTGTCATCCCAATCTGAGGTCAAGAGCGCTCTGGAGTAGGTTTTCATCCAGGATGTCTCTGTACATTGCTGCATTCATCTTTCCCTCTATCCTGACTCGTCTCCCAGTTCCTACCACTGAAAAACATCCCAACAGCATGATTCTGCCACCACCATGCTTCACTATAGGGATGGTATTGGCCTGGTGATGAGCGCTGCATTGTTTCCTCCAAACATGACACATGACATTCACGCCAGAGAGTTCAATCTTTGTCTCATCAGACCAGAGAATTTTGCTTCTCATGGTCTGTGAGCCCTTCAGGTGCCTTTTGACAAACTCCAAGTGGGCTGTCCTGTGCCTTTTACTAAGGAGTGGCTTTCGTCTGGCCACTCTACTATACAGGCCTGATTTGTGGATTGCTGCAGAGATGGTTGTCCTTCTGCAAGTTTCTCCGCTCTCCACAGAGGAACACTGGAGCCCTGACAGAATGACCACTGGGTTTCTGGTCACCTCTGTGATTAAGGCTCTTCTCCCCCGATCGCGCAGTTTAGACAGCTGGCCAGCTCTAGAGAGAGTCCTAGTGGTTGTGAACTTCTTCCATTTAGGGATGATGGAGGGCACTGTGCTCAGTGGGACCTTCAAAGCAGCAGAAATGATTCTGTACCCTTCCCCAGATTTGTGCCTCGAGACAGTCCTGTCTTGGAGGTCAATTCCTTTGGCTTTATGCTTGGTTTGTGCTTTGACATGTATTGTCAACTGTGGAACCTTATATTGAAAGGTGTGTGCCTTTCCAAATCATGTCCAATCAACTGAATTTACCACAGGTGGACTACAATTAAGCTGTAGAAACATCTCAAGGATGATCATTGAAACAGGATGCACTTGAGCTCAACTTTGAGCTTTACGGTAAAGGCTGTGAACACTTATGTACATGTGATTTCTTAGTTTTTTTATTTTTAATAAATTTGCAAAAATCTAAAAAAAAAACACTTTTTCATGTTGTCATTATGGGGTATTGTATGTAGAATTTTGAGGAAAAAATGAATTTAATCCATTTTGGAATAAATTGAACAGTCCAACCTCTCCTGAACTGTCAACACCAAGGTCCTGATGAAGAAAGCCCAGCAGTGGCTGCACTTCGTCCATGTCCTGAGGAATAATAACCTGGACCAGAAGTTGCTGCTGGCCCTCTATCGCCTCTCAGTGAAGAGCATGCTCACCTACTGTCTGAGTGTGTGGTACGCCGGCTCCAGGGCCGAGAACAGGAAGGCTGTGCAGAGGGTCATCAACACCACCCCAAAAAATTATCAGCGGCCCTCTGGCCTCCCTGGAAGACATCTCCAGATCCTCCTGTCCCAGAAAGATCAAGGCTATCACAAGCAACCCCTTGCATCCTGCCCACCACCTGCTTCCCTCTGGATGATAGTTCAGATCAATCCCACACCTCCAGACAGACAAACAGTTTCTTCCACTGGGCCATCTGAACTGCAAACAGTCAGAGCCCCCCCTCAAACGCTCACATGCACAGAACTGAGAACCTTTATAATTATCACAATAACACACCTGTCTTTGCACTCCGCACTTTCATGTACAGTATTTTGACCCATCCATGAAACCACTACTATGCATATTTTCCATAATCCTTGGGTTATTTTAGTCAATTGTGTGTTCAGTTGTGTGTTCTGCACTCTGCACTCTTATGTACATACTTCCACCCATGTACCGACTACCATACCTGTGTATATTTCCATATTCCTGGGCTATTTTTATTTTTATTTAACCATGTTTTATCTAATCCTTCTCTCATACTTAATTACGCAGTAGCCTTGTGGAGCACTCACAATTTCGTTGTACTGTTCAACTGTACAATGACAACAAAGCCTATTCTATTTTATTCTAATCTATTCTATAAGGCTGTAGCATAACAAAATGTGGAAAAAGTAAAGCTATCAGATTCTGGGCATGGTGTGGGACTGTGTCCACACCTCTTGTTCATGTTGTTCTTTTGTGATTATTATTATTATTATCATCATTATTACTATTTAGTATAGTTATTTTCTCCTGTGTCTCCCCAGGTTTGCTGTGTCACCTCTTTTGTCTTTAGTGTCTTTCTTATGGTCCTGTGGTATAATTGTCTACCTATTGTTTCCAGTCCCTAATGTTTCCATATCCATCACCACTCCCTCATGTGTGCTCCTATTTTACCCTTGATTGTTGTCCCAGCTGTCTCACATTTGTAATTATTACCCTATTTATGTTAGTTTATTCATGTGCTCTGTCTGACGTCATCATTGTTAACTTTTAGTTTTCTTGTGTTGTCTTTGGCCCGGTGCAGTAATTTATTTAATTTATGTTTTGTTGCTTGATTTTTCTGTTTATTTAATAAAATGTTACTTTTGAGTTCAGTCCGCACCTTGGGTCCTCCTTCCACTCATTTTGTAGTACCTAGAACGCAGTATTATGACAGTATGACGCCAGCATCCGAGGACCCAGTGGGCTTCAGAAGTTTGGGACTGGATGCGGATGAGGTGTGGCCAGCACAAACTATCAAGGACTGTGTCTCAGACGCTCGCACCTCCCACACACCGGAGGAGGCTCTGAGGAATTTGGACATGGCAGTCATAGTAATGAAGACAACCCCAAGCTTGTGGGGCTACCCTAACCTGCCTGGGCTGCTGATGTCCGTCCAAAACCTCTGACATACACTACCGTTCAAAAGTTTGGGGTCACCCAGACAATTATTTTGTGTTTTCCATGAAAAGTCACACTTATTTACCACCATGAGTTGTAAAATGAATAGAAAATATAGTCAAGACATTGACAAGGTTAGAAATAATGATTTGTATTTGAAATAATATTTATTTCTTCAAACTTTGCTTTCGTCAAAGAATCCTCCATTTGCAGCAATTACAGCATTGCAGACCTAACATGATTACACAAGGGTTTTCTAATCATCCATTAGCCTTCTGACGCAATGAGCAAACACATTGTACCATTAGAACGCTGGAGTGATAATTGCTGGAAATGGGCCTCTATACACCTATCTAGATATTGCACCAAAAACCAGACATTTGCAGCTAGAATAGTCATTTACCACATTAGCAATGTATAGAGTGTATTTCTGATTAGTTTAAAGTTATCTTCACTGAAAAAAGTGCTTTTCTTTCAAAAATAAGGACATTTCTAAGTGACCCCAAACTTTTGAACGGTAGTGTATGTATCATGAGATGGCAGGGTATGTACCTGGAATGTCGAAGGCTGCACCGACAAGCGAGCGTCCCCTGGCTTCGGCGTCTCCCTCATCCCACCACGCTCCGGTACACACACCATCTCGTTGCCCTCCGGTGCCTGCTGCAGTCCCAGCCTGTCTCTCGCCAGCCCTGCAGCCACCACACAGGCTTGAGGAGAGTTCACCATCCGCGCCTCAGCCCATGTCGACGAGGAGGCGTTCCCGAGCTCCGGCGCAGTTACACACTACTTCTCATTCCGCTACACTGGCTCACACGGCGGCTGCAATGCCAGCATCCACGACAGCCACCCCGCCGGTTCCTATGGCAGCTGCAGTCCCAACTCCACATCACTCCCTGCCTCCAGTACCGCTCCCTCACCACAGTGTTCCTCCTGTGCCAGTTTCACATCTTCCCTTGGCTGTGTCTTCCCCGATCATCACGCCCACAGTTTCGCCTGTCATTATGCCTGCAATGCCGGCTCCCACCTCTCCTACACTGAGTCCTCTGCCCGCTGCTGCATGTCAGAGCACTTCATCTGCTGCCCCTCCAGCATCCCTAGAGGTGGAGATCACCTCTCCAGCAGCAGAGCCACCAGGGTCCTCACCAGCAGAGGAGCAGGAGCTAAGGCAAGTCCTCTTTTTTTGTGTTTTTTTTTACCATCAGTATTAGAGAGGATTTGTCTTGCTCCTTGTGGGGAGACTCAGTTGCTGCTTCCATGTGCTTCTGAGCTCTCCCTGCTGAGCTCTTCTGTTGGTGGCTGTGGTGTTGACCTGATACCTACTCGTTTCTTTCTCTTTGTCTGAGGTAGCTGCGTCAGGGATGGAGGAGCACCCCTCAATGCCTGTTTACTCTGTGGTGCAAGCCGCTGCTCCAGCAGTCTTTGAGGTGCACATCACTGCTCCAGTACTCTCCGTGGTCAACGCTCCCCAGCAGCAGTCATCTCCCAGTATGATCAATGCTCCCCAGTGATAGAAAAATTCCATATTATTATTATTATTATTATTATTATTATTATTATTATTATTATTATTATTATTATTATTATTATTATTATTATTATTATTCCATGACTTTCCTATTTCATGTCTGATGCTTATGTGTGTATTCCATGTAGAATAAGTTCATATATTCCTTTATATTATTCTTTCATATATTATACCTGATGTATTTTTGGTGCATTGTATGAGCCATCATGGTCTATGTGATTTCCATGTTCCAGAGTCTTGAGTGCAGAATGGATGTGTGTGCGAATGCCTGTGAAGGATAGGTCAGCAAAGACGTAAACGATGACCCAGGATAATCCCTTGTTTTATTGACCCGCTCTGCTAGGTTTCTGTGACCAGGAATGTGCTAAAACCACCAGTTCTATAGATTAGATTTATAGACACTTAGATTGTCTCCAGGAGATGTCTCTGACGTCTCCCCCTTTGCTTATCTATCCTGAAGAGCTATAAATACCAGACTCAGAAATGTATGGTCAGGGATTTTGTGTGCGTGGACTGAGAGCCACTCTGTAACACATTGTAGTGACCATGGGGTAAATAAATATACTTACATTCAAATATTCTGCCTGACTTTTGATTCAGAATGATTATGCTGAAAATTATTCTATCACCCAGTCATCTCAGTGTGGTCAGGGACCCTCCAGCTGCTGTTTCTGAGGTTGGTGCGCCACAGTCAGCGGGTTGGGTGCAAATAGTTCCTCAGTTTGTACTAACCAAGTCTTGTGCTGTGGTCTGGGGGCCCATGAACTTTGGTGGGCCTCCAGACCCACTTTGTTCCATGATCTGGTGATCCAAGGACAGTGGGAGGCTAACCGACCCACCATGCTCCCTGGGTTGGGGTACTTTGGACTTTGGGAGGCCCCCTGACCTACCTCGTCCCATGATCTGGTGGCCCAAGGCCTGTGGTAAGCCACCCGACTTATCCTGCATTCCACTCTGGTGGTCTAGGGACTTTGGAAGACCACCGTACCCTTCATGTTCTCTGGATACTTGTTGGCCCCCAGACTCATTGGGTTACCTAGGTGGATGGTCTAGGGACTTTGGGAGGCCACCTGATGGACATTTTTTGGTGTTTTTTTTTTTTTGTTTGTTTGTTTTTTGTGAGATTCCTTTGGTTTTTTTGTGTTATTTTCTGCCCTGGTGCAGTCATTTATTTATGTTGTGCTTTGTTCTTGAGTTTTCTGTTTATTTAACAAAATGTTACTCTGGAGTTCAGGCCACGCCTTGGGTCCTCCTTCCACTCATCTTGTAGTGCCTGGAAGGCAGTATTATGACAGAAGTGCTGTGAATACTTTCTGGATGCACTGTTTAAGCTGTTGCTTCTGCCTACTGTAAGGGTTCCTGGGCTGCACACCTTTGCCTGTCTCTCCCCCTCCACTAATTGGGTTCCTCCCTGTACCCCCACACACCACTTGTAGGCAATTAGGGAGGCCTTTTAAATATGACTCACGCCTGCTGTGCTGCCTGGGTGCATCATGTCATCTTATGCCAAGTCAAGCTCTACCTACAGCTGTGTGTGCAGCCTGGAGTCCCTAGCCTTCGCCCTTGTAAATAGTTTGGACTTTTCATCTGTTGTTTATCCTTTCCCCAGGATTCCCACCTTCTGCAGCGGACTGAATATCGCTGGTGGATTATTCACTGTGTCAAAGTAAGTCGACTTACCAACATTATTTGTGCACTGGACCTCACTCCCCTTTTCCCCACAGTTCAGGCCCGGCCAGACTGGCTCATCCCCTCACAGTCCCATCACCGTTCCACCAGTTGGTGCTTCCTGGAGGATCCTTCACCTGAGCCGCAGCGCTTCCATCTCCAGCCCTAATTAAAATCATTACCAGTCATCTTCCTGCCAACAAACTTACCTTTGTTTCTGCTGTCCCCACACAGGGCTGCCAGGTTTTCCTCTCTCCTCCAGCTGCTGAACACTAATAATATAATTGTTTACACAACTTTATTGGTCCCAACTTTGTCTGCTTTTGGGTGCTTAAAATGTCAACCTTGTCACCTACAGCTTTTCTGTCTGAAATATGTTGCCTTTTTTTCCTCTTTCCTTTTTTTTTTGTCTTGTTATGATCTGACAGAAATTTAAAAAAAAAATGAAATGAAAAGAAGGGTTTCATTAGTTGCATCAGGTGTGTTTGAAAGAGAACATTTCAAATACCTGGACTGTTGTCGGTGACATTTGATTGCATATTAGAAATATGGCTAAGTCAAGCAAACTGTCCAGAAAGATCAGAGAAGAGATCATTGCTTTGAACAAAGAAAGATAAGGATACAAGAAGATAGCAAAGGCACTTAATCTTTCTAGAAATATTGTTGGAAGCATAGTTTGCAAGTTTAAAGTTAAAGGAACAGTGGCTACACTACCTGGTCATGGCAGAAAGAGGATGCTATCAATGCCTGCCACCAGAGTCCTGAGGAGGCAGGTGGTTAAAAACCCTTGACTGACTGCAAAATAACTGCAGCAAGACATGGTGGCAGCAGGCAATGAGGTTTCAGTTTCCACAGTAAAGTGCATACTAAACATTGTAGGGCTCAATGCCAAAACTCCAGGCATACACCACTACTGACCTGAAAGTAAAATAAAAGTCAGCTACAATTTGCTCAAAAACACATAAATAACACAAATAAATGTTGGGATTTTGTTCTGTGGAGCAATGAAACAAAACTGAAACTTTATGGGCCTATGGATCAGCAGTTTGTCCAGAAGAGGAAGAATGAAGCATATGCTGAAACGAACACCCTGCCTACAGTGAAGATGGCAGTGGTTCTGTGATGCTCTGGGGCTACTTCCATTCCTTTAGCACTGGAAATCTGCAGTATATGGTGGGCAAGATGGATTCAATTAAGTATCATAAAATCCTGGGAGAAAACTGCATGCTGTCTATGAGAAAGTTGAAGCTTGGGTGTCATTGGACCATCCAACAGGGCAGTGATCCCAAGCATACCTCAAAGTCCACCAAGGCTTGGTTTCAGAAGACATCCTGGAAGATAGCAGAGTGGCCATCACAGTTGCCTGACTTGAACATCATTGAAAATATCTGGTGGGATTTGAAAAAGCATGCAAACCCAAGAATATTAATGAATTGGATGCCTTAATTTGCCCTTGAGGAATGGGCTAAGATTCCTCAGGAACGCTGCCAGAAGCTGGCTTTGAATCACATTTGCAGCAGGTCATAACAGCAAAAGGGTGTTCTAATAAGTAGATGTTTTTCTTGAAGGGGGTGAATAATTTTGAGACTGCAGTAGTAATTCAAAGGAGCATTTTGTGCTGAACTTGGGAAAAAACACTTAATATTAGTTATGTTGAGCTATTTGAATTGTTCTTGTTTGATATGTTTATTGCAAACAGCTGCTAGTTTGTACTGTACATTTTGCCAATAAGCATAATTTGCAGTGGGGGTTGAATAATTTTGATTGCAACTGTACAGTATATCCAAGGTATGGATGCTGTGATATTTGAGGTTTAACCTTTATACATCATTGTAGGGTTGTGGGAATGATACAAGGCCCTCAAAGTCCCAGTATCTCACCTCAGGGCCCCCTCAGTGACTTGGGACCCATAGCATTTGCATACACTGCCCTATGAAGGAAACAGCTGTGCTTGAGAGAGCAAAATGCTGGTCCAGTGTGCCACAACCAGGACGAAAACCACCTTGTTCCTCCTGAATCCAAAGTTTGACCAACAGCCAGACTGATCTAGTTATGTAGAAATATTTTGTTTTTAAGGCTCTTTCAGACTACTACCATGTACAAAAAAAAAAAAAAAATCAAAACAAAAAAAAAGAAAACAAAACAGTACGATAGTGCAAATAATCTGCCTGTGAATTTTTGTTAGCACCACTGTTCTGGTGCAATGTTGCCAGTGTACAGTTGTCTATTTTTGTTCCATTTTGGTTGCTTCAGGTTGAATTTATTCAGCCACCCAAAGGTAAAAAAAAAAAAAAATGCATTGTTCAGTGCAACAAGAGCCAAGTACATCAAAAGACACTTCCTAACACAGGTAAACTGATTCAGCATATAAACCTCAACATCTAAAAGTGCCGGTTTATAATATTGAATTGTAATATTTAATATAGGATTTAAAAACAATATTTGAAATTGAGCTATTGTTCATAAACAGGAGAAATATTTTGGTTTTACTGAGTATGTTAAAGGTAAAAAAATGCTGGCCTGTAAAACTCTCCGTTATAAATTAAGAAAAAAAAATTCTGATATCAACAAGAATATTGTTGCCATGAAAATTCACAGAAATATTGTGATATGATTTTTGGCCACATACTCACACGTCATCTGCATTGTTATTTATGCAAATCCGACAGCGAACGCTGGGACAGCGCGTGACGTCATCCATTCAGTAACTGGAAGGCTGCAGACAGAACACCCAGATGCTCTTCTCCTCATCTCAGGCGATTTCAACCATGTTTCACTGTCTCCCATTCTACTCACGTTTACCCAGTATGTCACATGCCACACTAGAGACAATGAAACACTGGACTTATTCTATGCAAACACTAAGGAGGCGTACACCTCATCACAACTCCCCCCACGGGGGAGATCGGATCACAACTTGGTTCATCTCCGGCCGGTGTACAAACGCCTAGTGCACAGACAACCTCCAGCCATGCGCACAGTGAAGTTATGGTGTGAGGAGGCAATGGACACTCTAAAGGGCTGTTTTGAGACCACCGCCTGGGAGCAGCTCTGCGATCCACATGGTGAGGACATCGATGGCCTCACTCACACCATCACGGACTACATCAGCTTCTGTGTGGACAGCACCGTTCCCACCAAGACCATACAGTGTTGCTCAAACAACAAACCCTGGACCAACCCTGAGATAAAAACACTTCTGAGAGAGAAGAAGAGGATCTTCAGGTCGGGGAACAGGGAGATGCTGAAGTCCGTACAGAGGGAGCTGAGGAGAAAGATCAGAGAAGGCAAGGACAGCTTCAGGAAGAAGATGGAGGACAAGCTGCAACAGAGCGACATCAGCGGGGTCTGGAGAAACCTTAAAACCATCTCTGGGCTCCAGAATACCTCCCCCCAGGCCACGGGGGGCAGGGAGTGGGCGAACAATCTGAATCTGTTTTTCAATAGTATAGGGGGAAATAGGGAGTATTAATAAATAATAACTATGATCAGGTATGAATTATTTAATTTATATTGATGTATTGGAATCTGAGATCAAATCTCGTTTCATATACATCAGAAAAGTTAATAACACTCGTAAGGGGCACCAGCTTCTATCTTTAAGAAGCAATTTAATCTTTAATTTCACTTTATACCTGTTTAATCACTCAATAACTTAATCAATAATCAGTCTCAAAAAATTTTCCGTGAATTCGATACCTGGGCTTGAACAGACTCAGAATGAAATAAATTCTCAACGACTTCTCTCATTTTCAAATATTTATTAAATGAAATGATTAACAGACATTGCAGTAATTTCATTAATCATAAAATCAATCTTGTAAATGATAGATTAACAATGTCAATATTTTCGGAACCAGGGTTAACTTGAGAAACCAATTTCTATCAGTTTGAGTTAACAGATTATTGAAACAACGCAAATTTATGGAGAAAGTTTACTAATTATATGAAAAGTCCTTGATTGATCTTAAGAAAATAAAAACGGAATTTTAATGAAAAGAAGAGTTATGTTAAGGGCTTTTTAATTTGCATCTGATTAGGGCAACGACAACCCCTCATAGCACCAGTTAATATACAGGGAACAGACATCGAGATGGTGACAGCCTATAAGTACCTGGGTGTTCATCTGAACAGAGATGAGCAACAGACCGGTGTGACCGGTCTAGTTCTCTGAACAGAGAACTAGACCGGTCACACAATACTGATGCACTCTACAAGAAGGGACAGCGCAGGCTGTTCCTGCTGAGGAGACTCAGGTCTTTTGGTGTACAAGGCGCGCTGCTGAAGACATTCTATGACACGGTGGTGGCATCAGCCATCACTTTTGGAGTGGTCTGCTGGGGCAGTGGCATTACTGCAGCTGATAGGAAGAGACTGAACAAACTGATCAAGAAAGCTAGCTCTGTCCTGGGGCAGCGCCTTGATCCGGTGGAGGAGATAGGAGAGAGAAGGACGGTGGCTAAACTGTCATCTCTGCTGGAGTCCGAGTTCCACCCTATGCAGGACATACTGAATGCACTGAGGAGCTCATTTAGCAGCAGACTACATCATCCCAGGTGCACAACTGAGAGGTTTCGCAGGTCCTTCCTACCAACGGCTGTCAGACTGTACAACCTAAGCAGGGCTGCTCGCAGAGATAGCAAAAAGACGTAACAAACTAGACTTACACAATGGTCCCCTCCGGCATACAACTAGGAAAATACCGGTCGCTATGGAGAGTGAGAATATGTATGGGCACATAATCATACCATGTAGGATAACTAAGTAGACGGTTGTGCTGTTTCATCCCATCTAGCAACAATGCTCTGCACTGTGTGTGTTTATATATTTACATACTTATTTCATCTAGCTACAATGCTCCGCACTGGGTGTGTTTATGTTTATATATCTATATATTTATTCCATCTAGCTACAATGCTCCGCACTGTGTGCTTATATATCTACATATTATTCCATCAAGCTACATTGCTCCGCACTGTGTGTTTACATATTCATATATTTATTCCATCCAGCTACAATGCTCTGCACTGTGTGTCTGTGTGTGTGTGTATATATATATTTTATAGTAATATGTACATATGTATATTAGCTGCTCTTGCTTGCTTGTTTTTTTTTCTTGCCTTCTGATTGTTGCTCTGAGTGTTGCTATCCCTGTGCTGTTGCAATCCTGGAATTTCCCCATTGTGGGACTAATAAAGGCTTATCTTATCTTATCTTATCTTATTAGATACACCAATTATTACCGAACCTCAGACGTTTAATTCAGCAGATGAATTAAAGTTTTGCAGCTCACGTGATCCTCGGTGATGATGGTTCTGGCGTCGTCCTCATGAAGTTTTGAAGTGTTGTTCGGGGGCAAAATCCAGAATATTTGTCCCGCAAATATTCTCTTGACGATTAATGATATTCATGAGATCGTAAGTTGGATCTCGATGGTTGAGATGCTGCAGAAGCGCGCTGATTCCTCAGCCTGCGCATGATGTGGAGAGCTGCGTCTTTTCTTCCTGGTAGACAAGCGCTGCAGGTCTTTGGGAATAATTAAAGATATCTGATCAGATTTCAAATTAGAAGAGAAAAAAAAAACTTTCGGACTTTAGATAAAATAATAGCTTCTGGTGGGTGCTTGGTCAAGAAAAATATAAAAATAAAGTCAAGATTAAAGTTTACATTAAAATTAAACAAACGGTGATTTTACAGAAAGTTTAACAAAGAAAAAGTGATGAATAAAAATTGGAGTTTAACTCCGATTAAGAATTGAGCTCAAAGAAATAGGAATTCCTAGGCATTTAAGAGAAAAAGAAAAGGCATTAAAAATACAGAGTTACATAAACGAATTACGAGTTATCTGCTCTGTGTTCAGAAAAGCGACACATGGTCGAGTCTTTGTTCAGACGGTCCTTTGTTCTTCCTTGCTGTGTGTAGACAATGGAGAAGATGATCAGTGAAAGGGGGAACCAGAAAGAGGATCCGGGAAAAAGCCAAAGTGGAAGAGAGGGGAAGCAGGGGTCTCTCTGTTATTTATAAGTCCTGTTGAGCTTCGCGGGCTTCCGGGATCTCAGCCAATGAGCGTCCTTCGTGGGCGGGCTCGATGAACTTTTAGTCCAATGAACAAACAGTCTATTGTTTGGAGTTCTTTGGGATGAAGAGTTGTCATGCAGAGGTTGGCTGCTGGAGTCACATGGTTTTAGAGGCAAAACTTTGATACATACTGGAAGTTAATATTTCCCTTTATGTATTAAACTAAGATAACTTTAGTGATTAGTATAAATTATAAGCAGTGCTTCTAAATCAACATGCAGGAATAAACATTCATTTAAACATTAACATGCATATATATAAAATCACAGATTAATGCATTTCACACACATTATTGATTTTCCACATTAAAGACATCAGAGTCCGTCTGCATTTTCATAGTTCTGAAAAGAATGAAGGTTTAGAATTGAGTTTATAATAATGTACTTTAAAATTCACTGGTTAAATCCAGCATGTCCAGAGTTTAAGGAAATTAGCTGAGTTGTGGGTCTGTGTAGGCCAGGTCTGTAGCATGTTTATGGGGACAATAAAAGCAAAGCCGGACATTGGGGAAATTCCTTAGGCTGGTTTTAACAAAAGAAAGGGGATTTCAGCTGTGGCCTGGGGGGAGAAAATCCATTTCTTTGTGTTACTCCTGGGTGAAATAAAAATGTCTTTAAGCAGAAGAATAATTATTGCTGAGCCAAAGTGAGATGATGCTACAATAGGTTTGACCAACTGCCCTCCCCCCTGACTGCACAACAACCACTGCTGCCTCTAAAGACATCAAGTCCTGCTGCCCACTCCCCACTCCACCAACACCCCCACCCCCACTCCCAACACACAGCCCCCCAATCTGACCCTCACTAAGACCCAGGTGAGGACGGAGCTGAGGAAGATCAAGGTGAGGAAGGCCTCGGGACCGGACAGCATCAGCGCAAAGCTCCTCAAGTCCTGTGCAGACCAGCTGTGTGGGGTTGTGGAGTACATCTTCAATCTGAGCCTGAAGCTGGGGAGGGTACCACAGCTGTGGAAAACATCTTGTGTGGTACCTGTACCAAAGACTTCCCACCCCAAAGATCTGAACAGCTACAGACCAGTGGCCTTGACGTCCCACATGATGAAGACCCTGGAGAGACTGCTCCTTGCTCACCTCCGCCCCCTGGTGGGACCAGTGATGGATCCACTCCAGTTCGCCTACCAGCATGGCATTGGGGTGGAGGATGCGGTGATCTTCCTCCTTCACCGTTCTCTGTCCCACTTGGAGAAGCCTGGGAATGCGGTGAGGATCATGTTCTTTGACTTCTCCAGTGCTTTCAACACCATCCAACTGATGATCCTGAAGGACAAGCTGCTGTGTGCAGGGGTGGACCAGCACCTGTCATCATGGATCCTGGACTACCTCACAAACCGGCCTCAGTTTGTGAGAACCCGGGACTGTGTGTCCGACACGATCATCAGTAGCACGGGGGGCCCCCAGGGAATGGTTTTGGCTCCCTTCCTGTTCACCCTTTATACTGCGGACTTCTCACACAACACAACACACTGCCATCTACAGAAGTTCTCTGACGACCCTACGATCATTGGCCTCATCTCCAACGGAGATGAAGCTGAGTACAGAGGGTTTATCCAGGACTTCGTGGACTGGTGCCATCGGAACTGCCTCAACGCGAGGAAATCTAAGGAGCTGGTGGTGGACTGCTGCAGGCAGGGACAACCCCTCACAGCACCAGTAAATATACAGGGAACAGACATCGAGATGGTGACATCCTATAAGTACCTGGGTGTTCATCTGAACAATAAACTAGACTGGTCACACAATACTGACGCACTCTACAAGAAGGGACAGCGCAGACTGTTCCTACTGAGGAGACTCAGGTCTTTTGGTGTACAAGAGGCGCTGCTGAAGACATTCTATGACACGGTGGTGGCATCAGCCATCACTTTTGGAGTGGTCTGCTGGGGCAGTGGCATTACAGCAGCTGATAGGAAGAGACTGAACAAACTGATCAAGAAAGCTAGCTCTGTCCTGGGGCAGCGCCTTGACCCAGTGGAGGAGATGGGAGAGAGAAGGATGGTGACTAAACTGTCATCTCTGCTGGAGTCCGAGTTCCACCCTATGCAGGACATACTGAATGCACTGAGCAGCAGACTACATCATCCTAGGTGCACAACCAAGAGGTTTCGCAGGTCCTTCCTACCTACGGCTGTCAGACTGTACAACCTAAGCAGGGCTGCTCGCAGAGATAGCAAAAAGACGTGACAACCTAATAGTACTGAATGCAAAAGACGCAATAGACTTATACAATGGTCCCCTCCGGCATACAACTAGGAAAATACCAGTCGCTGTGGAGCGTGAGAATATGTATGGGTACATAATCATACCATGTAGGATAACTAAGTAGACGGTTGTGCTGTTTCATTCCATCTAACTACAATGCTCCGCACTGTGTGTGTTTATATATTTATATATTTATTCCATCTAGCAACAATGCTCCACACTGTGTGTGTTTATATATTTACATATTTATTCCATCTAGCTACAATGCTCCGTACTGTGTGTGTTTATATATCTACATATTTATTCCATCTAGCTACAATGCTCCGCACTGTGTTTATATATTCATATATTTATTCCATCTAGCTACAATGCTCCACACTGTGTTTATATATTTACATATTTATTCCATCTAGCTACAATGCTCCACACTGTGTGTGTTTATATATCTACATATTTATTCCATCTAGCTACAATGCTTTGCACTGTGTGTTTATGTATTCACATATTCATTCCATCTAGCTACAATACTCCGCACTGTGTTTATAGTGTGTGTGCACTGTGTGTGTGTGTATAGTGTGTGTGCACTAGTGTGTGTGCACTGTGTTTTGTTTTTTTTTAACCAAAAAAAAACCAAAAAAAAAAACATGTAGGTTTAGGGCGCTCGTGCACGCAGCGACCAGCAGCCGGTGGCTTGTCACCAGACTGCAAACCAAGTCTACCTATGGGTACAAATAAGTAACAAAAAAAATATATATATATTTATTTATCTATCCCATCTAGCTACAATGCTCCGCACTGTGTGTCTATATATATATATATATATATATATATATATATATATATATACACATACGTATATATGTACATATGTATACTCGCTGCTCTTGTTTTTTCTCTTGCCTTCTGATTGTTGCTCTGAGTGTTGCTATCCCTGTGCTGTTGCAATCCTGGAATTTCCCCATTGTGGGACTAATAAAGGCTTATCTTATCTTATCTTATCGCCCACCCCTAGTTGCTACACTGTACACTGAGTATATCCAAAGCTTCATTGTATACTTTGGGTGATAGCGGGTAGCTACAAGTAGTTGAGAGTGTGTGTGAGAATTACTGTTATGGCCATTTTTTTCTCTCATAGTATTTGATTCTGTGTGCATTCCTTATTTAAAATTTAATCTGTTTTATTCTATCATTGTCCCTGTTTTTCTCTCTGTGAGTTGTTTTCCCTTAATCCATTTATTGTTTAATGTTGAACACTAGTTCCAGATTACTTTTTTGTGTCAATCTTCCAGTTTCACAGTCAATGGACATTTTTACACCTGAAATGCAGATATGTGTTGTTAGCAGAGATGGATAGTTAGCAAACATGCTGCTCACCCTCCAATTTGTTTTCTGCAGCTCTGGACAAATCAGTAATGGCATTTAAAAAATTTAAACACTGTTAATGATGTGTTTAGTTTTAAACTAGACTCCATCATATTAAGAGGTGAACTAGAACCAGGTCTACATTAAAAAGGACATCTGTCCTTTTCATCAGTTGCCATACATTGCTTGTTCATTTTTTATAACGTGTCATATCCTTTCCAAAAAATATCAGGTAAGTTTCCACATGTTTATGATTTTTTTTTTCAAGTCACTTCAGTGGTATAAAAAGTGTTTGCTCCTTCTTGATTTCTCATTTTTTGTACGTTTGTCACACTTAAATGTTTCAGATCATCAAACAAATTTAAATATTAGACAAAGATAACACAAGTAAAATTCAGTTTTTAAATGAAGGTATTTATTATTAAGGGTAAAGAAATCCAAACCTGCATGGCCCTGTGTGATTGCCCTCCCTGTTAAAACATGAATTAACTAACTAACTAACCTGCACTTACATAGCGCTTTTCTAGTCACAAAGACCACTCAAAGCGCTTTCATTAATACTAACCCTCTATTCTAAGGGCCTATAGGAAACAGATATCTAGGGACAATTTAGAACAGCCAATTAACCTAACATGCATGTCTTTGGCATGTGGGAGGAAACCGGAGAAATCCCGGAGTAAACCCACGCAACACGGGGAGAACATGCAAATTCCACACAGATCACTGTTGGTCGGGGGCTGGGATCGAACCCACGATCCCACGATCCCCACAATCCCCCGGCCAAGGGTAAACTGTGCTGCCGCAGTGCTAACCACTGCGCCACTGTGCAGCAAATTAACTGGGGTTTATTACATCTTTGGAAAGCTGAGTTCAATTTCTCCAGCCACTTCCAGGCCTGATTACTGCCACACCTGTTCTCAATCAAGAAATTGCTTAAATAGGACCTGCCTGACAAAGTGAAGTAGACCAAAAATCCTCAAAAGCTAGACATCATGCTGCAATACAAAGAAATTCAGGAACAAATGAGAAACAAAGTAATTGAGATCTATCAGTCTGGAAAAGGTTATAAAGCCATTTCTGAAGCTTTGGGACTCCAGCAAACAACAGTGAGAGCCATTATCCACAAATGGTGAAAACATGGAACAGTAGTGAGCCTTCTCAGGAGAGGCCTGCCGAACAAAATTACCCAAAGAGCACAGCAACAACTCATCTAAGAGGTTACAAGAGGTCACCCCACAACATCCAAAGAACTGCAGGCCTCACTTGCTTCAGTTTAAGTCAGTGTTCATGACTCCACCATAAGAAAGAGACTGGGCAAAAATGGCCTGCATGGCAGAGCTCCAAGACAAAAACCACTGCTGAGCAAAAAGAACATAAAGGCTTGTCTTAGTTTTGCCAGAAAACATCTTGATGATCCCCAGGAATTTTGGGAAAACACTCTGTGGACTGACGAGACAAAAGTTGAACTTTTTGGAAAGTGTGTGTCCCATTACATCCGGAGTAAAAGTAACACACCATTTCAGAAAAGGAACATCATACTAACAGTAAAATATGGTGGTGGTAGTGTGATGGTCTGGAGATGTTTTACTGCTTCAGGACCTGGAAGACTTGCTGTGGTAAATGGAACCATGAATTCTGCTGTCTACCAAAAAATCCTGAAGGAGAATGTCCGGCCATCTGTTTGTGACCGCAAGCTGAAGCACACTTGGGTTCTGCAGCAGGACAATGATCCAAAACACACCAGCAAGTCCACCTCTGAATGGCTTAAGAAAAACAAAACGAAGACTTTGGAGTAGCCTAGTCAAAGTCCTGACCTGAATCTGACTGAGATACTGTTTCCAGACCTTAAAAAGGCAGTTCATGCTTGAAAACTCCTCCATTGTGGCTGAATTACAACAATTTTACAAAGATGAGTCGGCCAAAATTCCTCCACAGTGCTGTAAAAGACTCATTGCCAGTTATCAAAATTCCTTGATTGCAGTTATTGCTGCTAAGGGTGGCCCAACAAGTTATTAGGTTTCGAGGGCAATCACTTTTTCACACAGGTCCATGTAGGTTTGGATTTTCCCCCCCTTAATAATAAACACCTGAATTTAAAAACTTTTTTTGTGTGTTTACTTGTGTTATCTTTGTCTAACTTGTGTTATCTTTGTTGTTTAAATTTGTTTGATGATCTGAAACATTTAAAGTGTGACAAACATACAAAAAAAGAGAAATCAGGAAGGGGATAAACACTTTTTCACACCACTGCATTTGTGTGTCATAAGCACCCCTCTGGGGCGTAAAGGAGGGCTCAATCACAGGGCAATGTTTAAACATACTTTATTCAGAAATAAATGCAGCACCAGGGCTGAAAACAGAACATAAACCAAAACGGCAGATATAACTCACAATGTGGAGAGCAGTTGGAACACAGACTGGTGAGGAATGACGAGGACACCATACTGAGGGTAGAGAATGGTGTCAATAAATAAGAGTGGGGATGATTAACAAATGAGGAACAGCAGTTATAATTAATTAACCTCTTGCACTCCAGGCAATTTTCCTAAAAATGCCAAAAAATAACGTGCCCAAAGTAAATCGAAAGCTGTTCTTCAACCCTTTGCAGCATCTTCATGGGGTTGGTCTCATTTAAAAGAAAACACTTTGAATTTTCTGGCAAAAAAAACATAATCTCTCTACGTGCACCGGCCACTGAGTTACAGTCATCTAAACATACTGAACTTGAAGAAAAAAAATTTGGACACGGTGTTTTTTTGGATACAAATGCTTGTAAATAACACACAGCTGTCCGATCCGGCTGGAAAATGCAACAGAAATGTAGAACCAAGTGTTATCCAGCTGAGATCCAAATTTGGTAACAATACCACAAAAAATGAATATTTTACACAGCTTTGTTCTCAGGCTGTTCCCAGGCGTTTTGGAACTGTGCCAAATTGTGCCAAATGGCACAGTTTGGAAAAACGTCTGTAACTTTTGAATAATTCAATGTAGAAGCTTCATTTTAGGCTCAAAGGAAAGGTCACACTCAGGGCTGTGTCTGTGTCTGTGTGTGTGGGGGGGTCGTCCCCCCCCGCTACGAAGGACAGAGTTCGGCCCTCGCTACATGACGGATTACACTCGTTGCATGTTTCCACAGCAACGCTGTCACAGCGCCCCCCCCCCCCCCGCTACTGTGTGTTTGGGGGGGGGTTGTCCCCCCCCCTGCTCGCTACAGAGGATGGACTTCAGCCATCGCTACACAACGGATTAGTCTTATGTGGTGATGTAGGACAGCAGTGCAGTCACCGCGGCCCCCCCCCCCCCTCACTGCAGAAGAATAGCGGGGGTGGGGGGGGGCGTTCACAGCCTGTACACTGCGAGCAACCCTTTGTACCGCGGCGCACGAACTTCAGACTTCGTGAACCGCACAGCTGTAATTTACTGATCGGTCAAAAGTCATTTTGGATTACAATTTTCAGGGATAGAGAATAATTTAGCTTATAACACCTTACCTCTTCACAGCAGTGTCCTGGCGAACGTCTCTTCCTCATTGTCAGACGAACGCGACGCTGGTCCGCTCTGGTTCTGGTCTCGCGACTCGATCAAAACATAATTCCATTATTGCGGTTTTGTGCTTCCATGATTGCGGTTTTTGGCGAACGATTTTTCAAAACAAATAACAGTAGTAATTAAAAAAAGACTGGCGAAGGCGTGTGTGTCACTCAGCCTTCGTCGTCAGCCTCCGTCGGTCTATGACCATGGAAGAAAACATAACGTCTACTCTGCTGGAACCAATACAAAATAAGCACCGCCTGTGGCCGAACATGCCGATCCATGAATGGCACTCCCTGTCACACAGGTTGCATTTGTGGATGGTCTCCATGCTGCTGGGTCTGTGGGGCTCTTCCTGTGTCCTTTTTTGATCTGCTCCAGCAGCCAGTTTTCACCCAGCCTTAAAAAAAAAACAGCTCACGAACTTCTCTGCTTCAATTGGCTCACTGCATTCAAAGCATTGGGAGGCGGGTCCTCCTTCCTAGGTTTTCATTCATTGGCTCTTCAAGGTTTCAGAAACCCAATTCAAGGCTCTTATTAGTCGAATGAGAGGTCAATCAGATGAACTAATCTGTTCGCGGCTGTGTTTGCAGCTTTTTTTTTTTCAGTGGCGCTTGGAGGCCACACCACCTACACCACCACCATCAATATCCTTATCATGTGTCATGCGCATGAGGGCGCAGGACACAGAGACTTGCCCGCCCGCGGAACAACGGAGTGCAAGAGGTTAAAGACAAAGGGTGAACAAAACAAGGATCAGCACAGTCAAAATAAAATCAACTCAGATGTGATGATAGAGAGGGGAACAACAAAACAAAACATACCAACATAACTGAGAAGAAGATTATAATAATAATAATAATAATAATAATAATAATAATAATAATAATAATAATAATAATAATAATAATGGCTATAAAGAAAGTCTCAAACACAATAAGAGTGAGTATATATATAATATACCCTCTTCATCTTCCAGACTACACGGATCGCCCCAGGATCGCTCCAGCCCCGTAAGTGTCATGTTCGCCTTTCTCTTTGTGCTGACAGCTGTCCTGGGGCACTAGGCTTCCCCTTGACTGGGCTGTAGAGCATCCGGCAGGCGCCCTGTATGTCTTGTGGACTACCTCACGAACCGGCCTCAGTTTGTGAGAACCCGGGACTGTGTGTCCGACACGATCATCAGTAGCACGGGGGCCCCCCAGGGAACGGTGCTGGCTCCCTTCCTGTTCACTCTTTATACTGCGGACTTCTCACACAACACAACACACTGCCATCTACAGAAGTTCTCTGATGACTCTGCGATCGTTGGCCTCATCTCCAATGGAGATGAAGCTGAGTACAGAGGGCTTATCCAGGACTTCGTGGACTGGTGCCATCGGAACTGCCTCCAGATCAACGCGAGGAAAACTAAGGAGCTGGTGGTGGACTGCCGCAGGCATGGGCAGCCCCTCACAGTACCAGTAAATATACAGGGAACAGACATCGAGATGGTGACATCCTATAAGTACCTGGGTATTCATCTGAACAATAAACTAGACTGGTCACACAATACTGATGCACTCTACAAGAAGGGACAGCGCAGGCTGTTCCTACTGAGGAGACTCAGGTCTTTTGGTGTACAAGGGGCGCTGCTGAAGTCATTCTATGACACGGTGGTGGCATCAGCCATCACTTTTGGAGTGGTCTGCTGGGGCAGTGGCATTACTGCAGCCGATAGGAAGAGACTGAACAAACTGATTAAGAAAGCTAGCTCTGTCCTGGGGCAGCGCCTTGATCCGATGGAGGAGATAGGAGAGAGAAGGACGGTGGCTAAACTGTCATCTCTGCTGGAGTCCGAGTTCCACCCTATGCAGGACATACTGAATGCACTGAGGAGCTCATTTAGCAGCAGACTACATCATCCCAGGTGCACAACCGAGAGGTTTCGTAGGTCCTTCCTACCAACGGCTGTCAGACTGTACAACCTAAGCAGGGCTGCTCACAGAGATAGCAAAAAGACGTAACAAACTAATAGTTTTTTGAATGCAAAAGATGCAATAGACTTACACAATGGTCCCCTCCGGCATACAACTAGGAACATACCGGTCGCTATGGAGGGTGAGAATATGTATGGGCACATAATCATACCATGTAGGATAACTAAGTAGACGGTTATGCTGTTTCATTCCATCTAGCAACAATGCTCTGCACTGTGTGTGTTTATATATTTGCATATTTATTCCATCTAGCTACAATGCTCAGCACTGGGTGTGTTTATATATTTATATATCTACATATTATTCCATCTAGCTACATTGCTCCGCACTGTGTGTGTTTATATACTTGCATATTTATTCCACCTAGCTGCAATGCTCCGTACTGTGGGTGTTTATATATTTACATATTTATTCCATCTAGCTACAATGCTCTGCACTGTGTGTTCATATATTCATATATTTATTCCATCCAGCTACAATGCTCTGCACTGTGTGTCTGTGTGTGTGTGTATATATATATATTTTATAGTAATACGTACATATGTTTATTAGCTGCTCTTGCTTGCTTGTTTTTTTTCTTGCCTTCTGATTGTTGCTCTGAGTGTTGCTATCCCTGTGCTGTTGCAATCCTGGAATTTCCCCGTTGTGGGACTAATAAAGGCTTATCTTATCTTATCTTATCTTAATGTCACCATTTGCATTTCTCTGTATTTTTGTGGACAACTGGACTTGTTATTTTGTGGCTAAGTTTAATAAAATGGCACTTTCTACTCACACTATTGGGTTTTTCATTCTCTCCCTCATGCGCCCTACAATGACACATGGGGATTTCTGACAGTGAACTATTGTGTAATATGAATGGGGCTCATGTATGATAATACATGTTATATAACATTTATTTCCGATCGAGCAATGTGATTGGACAATAGAAATTCCAGGAGTGACTAAAATCCACAATAATTGCACTCCAGTGTTTCACTGGATATGTGTCACTCTACTTAAAAGGTGTTCATGTAATTGTTACCAACACAAATTTACTGTCAGTTAACTCTCAGTGACAATTGCAATACTGTGTTGAATACCTTAATTTCCACAGTGAGGCGCTGTTTGAAAAGATTCACCTGACTCTGACTTCATAGCATGCTAACTACTAGCCACTGGCTAGCTATCAGCATTGGTGACATTTTGATCTTGGGTCTTCTGCAGTACTGACTCAATAGGTGTGTTTTATAAACACTTGCATTTGCACTTGACAAAATTTAATTTGTTTACTGTGTGAAATGACAATAGACATCTTCATGCTGACTGAGATGTTTAGCAACAGTTACTGGCTACATTTAGAAGAGACTTTTTTTTTCTCAGCTGTGCAAAATCACTGGTTAAACAAACAAATCATACCACAGATGGTAATGGAGGAAGAAGTGAGAGGAGTCAGTTGAAGGGTGCCAGAGTGCTAGGGGGTATGAAACAAGATTTAAGATTCAAAGTCTTTATTATCATGTGCTACATTTCCTGAGCAATGAAATTCTTACTTTGCTCTCTGAACGAATACCAAGGTAATAGGTACAGAAACAACAATTCTAATAAGGTAATAATGACACACTAACACAGTATCTCAATCTAAATACTAATGGATGCTAATAACACACACACCAACACACAGTTAGGCAATTAGGACTCCTTAAGCACACCTTGATGCTAAATACTAAAACTAATGAGTACTAATAACACACACTAGGCAATCTGGACAGTTAAAGCAGTTAAAGCAGTCAGACAAGAGGACTGAAATTGAAAATTCACTGCATGACTAAAGTGATAGTGGTATGTTGATATCAGAGATGATGTGAACCTAAGATGGCATAAACCTTCATCCAGTGTGCAAATGAGCATTGTGCAACAAGCAGTGTATAGTTACAAATTACAAGTTGGCACCCGGTGCTAATTTCTCTGTAACGATAGTACCAGTAGACTTTACATGATAAATAGCAGCAGAGATGATAATTAGCAGCAGAGATGATATGGACATCAGATGGGTGTAGCATCATCGTCCTCCTCAAAACCAAGACAAGATCACTTCTCTCCAGTTTACAGGAATTTCAATTTATTCATTACACAGGAATATCACCTTTCTGCCTTCTCAGGAATATCACTGGCTTTTTGCTGACTCATGCAGGCTTCTTCCAGACCTGACCAAAGATGCTTGCTTTCCCAGGACCCCAATGTAAACAATCGCTGCTTGCAGAGATTGTAAGGATCAGAGTTTGCTTTTAAAGGCTCAAAGGAACATAAAACTCAGGAGACCAGACCTCTCAACATGAACACTGCATTTGATAACGTACCTTTTCACAGGAAACCAATGTTTTTAAAAGAGTCATAAACCACTTAATCTGACGGTTTTATGGGCTATGCTGTCCAGATACTTTCGCCAGACACTAAAGGAAATCATCTACAGCTCAACAGTACCTCCTAGCGGATACCTACGGAATGTGTTTTCAGTACGTAGGGTGACTTTTAATTTGTTCTAAATATTAAGTTTCTTTCAGCTTATCCTATGGAGCCTAAGGACACTGAAAATCATCCCTGTTATCACCAACCATGGTTTGCTGCATGTTCTGCTGTTCTAATCTTGATCTAAATGTGAATGCATGTATTATAATTATGTATAAGAAATGTTATATTCATGAGTGTTATTGGAGTAATGGTATAAATGCATGATCACCATATATTAGCCAAGTCATTTAATTTAGTTAGATTTTATATGGAGCATTTATCTTACAAGAACTGACTGAGTGTTGATTTTTCCCTCTGAAATTTCATGGGATGGTGTCTTCATTTGATTGGCTGCTCTCAAACAAAGAAGTGTTCTCACATTGGATAGCAGCCATTTCAAACTGCTTCTGAAAAAGCCGATTGGTCAGTCTGGCTACTGACCTCATCAGTTTTACGACCCGGCGAGGTAACTTTAAAAGACAGAAGTTAGATTTGAGTTTCAGCACAGTTAAGAGCTTTGAAAAAGTCAGAGATCAGACAACAGGCAGGAAGATTAGCTAGAAATAGAATTAAGAATTAGAAACACAGAAAGAAGAAAAAGAGATTTTGAGAAAGATTAGGAACTAAATTAAGATTAAAGAAGCAGAATAGTAATCTAGACCTCAGAAGAAGATTTTATTCCACCGTTTCAAGGCCCTGTAAAGTTTTATTTTATTCTCTGTGTGTTTGTCAAATCTTTTCTTATATTCTGGAAACTGAGGAGAAACCATTTTTCTTTAGAGCTCGTCGCTTTTTAGAGAATCAAATTCTCAAACTTTTTCCTTCACCTCAGAAGCCATTCTTATCCTAGTAAATGCTTTTCTAACACTTTTTTTAATGACTTTTCACGCCATTAAAGTGGATCTTTAATTTGCCTAGTTTAAAGTGAAGAGGCTGAGAAGATTTTCCTTCAGTTTCTTTGGTCTATCCTGCTACAAGAGACCCCAAATTTGGATTCTTTTCCCAAGGACTTTTCACGCCGCCCTGAGACAAACCACCCACGGCTGCAAATGTCTCTTTGAAGGGCCCCCCCAGCTAAGTTATCGCCCCACGGCTGTGAGTGAGGAGGCATCTTGCAGCACCAGCTTCCTCCCGGCGTCCTAACTTCAAAAATCCAGCGGTACCGACCCGCGGAACTTGGACCTACGGCCGTGTGTGGTGAGACTTATTCCTCCTATTTCTGGGTTAACAGGTGATGTCCTAACGATTAAATTACAATTGAATATGGCCCGTATTTCAGGGCTCAATTAGTCTCAGCCACAGGATAGGACTGTAAACTGAACGAAAACTTTCAGTCATTTTTAAGTAACTGCCCTTAAAATTTTGTAGATTAATTCAGGAGTCATTTTTAGATAATTAGCTTATGAATTTTCCCCATAAAATTGCGTTGTTTTGTTAAAACATTCCAGCCTCACTTACCGTTGAAACATAAGTCTAGTTTCTCCTTGGTTCTGCAGAGGTGTAATGCTGGATTTTATGTTCAGGAATCCAATATCAGTTGATGTGATATTTTACGCTGTCATCATCTGAATCTGTTTATTCATCATTTGAACGCCATGCCATGTAACCTGAATGATTTTAATAAACGAGTGAATAAGAGCAGTTGAAGCGTTTTCCTTTCGCATATACAGGTTTCCTAATCACGGCAGGACAAAAACTCACTGAAACTTTGAGACTGATTCATTAAGTAATTTAAGGTACAAAATTAATTGAAATTAAAGTTAATCTTATTGTCCGTTAGGACTGGTGCCCCTTTTACGAGTGCTTTTATTTAATTTAGCGGGTGTAGAAGTGACGGTTCAACTCCGCCCCCTTTCACACCCACTATTAAATAAAATAAGTAATTCCTGTACCTTATGACAAATCATTTTATAGGCTCTTCATCCTACATGGGTGAGACTATATCTACTGTACAGGTGAGCAATGTGCAAATTTAGCAGCCAGTGTGTGAGTTCCTATATGCAAAACTGTGTTGCAGAGTTTTGGGAGTTGTTATTTGTTCAGGAGTCTGGTGGCAGTGGGAAAGAAGGAGTTTTTCAGTCTGGTTGCCCTGCATTTCACACTTCTGTACCTCCAGCCTGAGGGTAGACATGTGAACAGTCTGTGCTGGGGTGGGTGGGGTCTCGGAGGATGGTGACATCTCTCCTTTGGACTCTGTGGTGGTAGATGCTCTGCAGAGATGGGAATGGAGTCCTGATGATCTTCTCCGCTGTTTTCACCACTCTCTTCAGATGTTTGTGGTCCAGGGCAGTAGTGCTCCTATACCATGCAGTGATGTAGTCGGTCAGGATTCTTTTGATGATACAGCTGTAGAAATTGTTGAGGATCCTGGAGGACATTCCAAACTTCTTCAGCCTCCTCAGAAAGTACAGTCACTGTTGAGCTCTCTTAACCAGCTCTGTGGTGTTGTGTGTCCACTTAAGGGCCTCGCTGATGTGGATGCCCAGGTATATAAAGCTGCTCACCCTCTCCACCTCAAGCTTCCGGATGAACAGTGACTGATGGGGTCTCCGCCTCCCTTTCCTCATGTCCACTATCATCTCCTTTGTCTTGTCTGTGTTGAGGGAGAGGTTGTTGTCCTCACACCACGACACCAGGTTGGCCACCTCTGTCATGAGTCTGAGCCAGTGCTGAGACTCCCCTTGTTGTTTTGAGTGTTTTTCTGTCTATTATTATTATTTTCTTGTTAGTTTGGTTTGTTGTTTGGGTGACTCGAGCCTCTTTCCTCCATTCCCAGACACATCCACCTTTCACTTAAAGTCTGTTTCAGTTCTTCAGCTGTGAGTGATTGTGTTTTAGGACACCTGCCACTTTCCTTCTCACTGCTCTCAGTCTTCCCTCTCATCAGCTGGGGGCAGTTGCACAATTAGTTCCTGCCAGCTCAGCTCTCACACCTGCTGCTCGTTTGTATTCCATGTATTTAAACACTGCCCTTTTACTCTTTCTTTGCGGCAGTCACAGCAGTGTTCAGACTGGACCACTCTCCCTATGGTCAGTCTCCCGCTCCTCCCCCTCTAGAGCGTGCTCAGCTCTGGAGAAGTCAACACTGTGTAAGTTAGTTTTGTTACATTTTTGTATTTGTCTGCACTGCTATTTTTGGACTTTTGTTCTTTCCTTTAATAAATGCCTCTACTGCAGTCAAGCGGCTGGGTTTGTTTCTGCCCCGGAGGGGCATTCATGACAACCTCCCTCCTGTAGGATGCTTCATCATCACCAGTGATGCGTCCTATCACTGTTGTGTCATCTGCAAACTATAGGATGATATTATGCTTGTGGGAGGCAACACAGTCATAGGTCAAGAGGCTGTAGGGGATGGGGCTGAGAACACAACCCTTTGGCACACCTGTGTTTGTGATGATGCTGGCTGAGGTCCTGTTACCCATCCTGACAGACTGGGGCCTGCCAGTTAGAAAGTCCAGTAGCCAGTCACAGAGGATGGGGTGCAGGCCAAGTGAAGACAGTTTGTTGGTGAGTTTGTATGGGATGACCGTTTTGAAGGCGAAGCTGTAGTCGAAAAAGAGCATCCTAATGTAGGAGTCTTTATCTTCCAGGTGGGAGAGAGAATAATGGAGTGCTGCAGCAATGGCATCCGAGGTGGACCTATTGGGCCGGTAGGCATACTGCAGGGGGTCCAGGGTGCCCGGAATGCTGTCCTGAATGAGGGGTAGCACCACTCTGTTGAAGCACTTCATGATGATTGGAGTGAGTTCTACCAGTCTGTAATCATTCAGACAGGTCGGAAGGATCCTTTTGGGGAGGGAGATGATGGTTGTCGTTTTGAAGCAGGAGGGGGCTATGTTCTGATTGAGGGAGAGGTTAAAGATGGATGTGAGAATGTTGGTCAGCTCGGCAGTGCATGCACTGAGGGTCCGCTCAGGTATGTTGTGTTTTGTTTACCTGGCCTGGTGAGACTCTTATGGCCCTTTTCCACTAGTACCCACTCAGCCCTACTCTACTCTACTCTACTCAGTTTGCTTCTGTTTCCATTGCAGCTGGGTCAGCTGGGTACGCCTGGGGTGGGTGGGATATTTTTACAGCAAAGCGGCACCACACTCCCATGACGTAAAACACGCGGCCCAAGCAAAATATAACATGGCGGCTGTACAAGGCGACTCCTCGGTTTCTGGCTTTTTGTCACCGTAAAGGCTAAAAAGGACCACCAGAGAAGGGGACAGGCAGCAAGACAAAACACTCTGGAAAAGTGCTGGAGCGTCTAGGAAGCCATTGAGCGGAAGACGTGAGGATACAAACTAGATCACATATGACGGTAACTAACTAACTAACTAACTAACCTGCACTTATATAGCGCTTTTCTAGTCACAAAGACCACTCAAAGCGCTTTCATTAATACTAACCCTCTATTCTAAGGGCCTATAGGAAACAAATATCTAGGGACAATTTAGAACAGCCAATTAACCTAACATGCATGTTTTTGGCATGTGGGAGGAAACCGGAGAAATCCCGGAGTAAACCCACGCAACACGGGGAGAACATGCAAACTCCACACAGATCACTGTTGGTCGGGGGCTGGGATCGAACCCACGATCCCACGATCCCCACAATCCCCCGGCCAAGGGTAAACTGTGCTGCCGCAGTGATAACCACTGCGCCACCGTAAGCAAATGATTGCTAATGTTAGTTTGCTTTAATTACGTCGTACTATGTTGTAATGTCTGCAAGTTATCGCTATTAGGTACTAAAATATGTATGCTGTGTGTGTGTGTTTCAGATGGCTGTGGTGTGGGAAAATTACTGCTTCAAACCATTGGTCTGGGCGTTCAACACAGCCTCTCACTGATGTCACCCCAGCTTCACAAACGATCAGTGGTTATAGAACTTAAGAATGTCTGTAGAAACGTTGAGCTTCCTGTGCAACAAATTGCTCTGATCTGCCTGAAAATCATGGACAGACTGATGAGACATCATGTCATGTAGTTGCTCCAGCAGCACTGAGTCTGTGGTGGTGTTATGGCAAAAACTGTTCAGCTGACAAAACTTGATCACCAGGTTGTAGTTATGGGGTTATATTAGCCATAAAATATATACAAAAGGTAAACAGTACTGAGTTAGGTATAATAAGATATATTTGACAATTATGATGCATTTTAGGCCAAAACAAATTTGATCTAGGATTAAAAGCAATTAAAACAATGTAGTCACAAGGTTTCATGGAAAATACTTGATTTACTAGATACATGTAGATACTGTAGAAATATATATTCTCTGCATCAACAATGTACTATACATGTATTCATGTAGTATTGCACTGGGAATTTTGACAGTAAACCTTTGGAATTTTGGCAGATGTGTCTCTTTTGTTTTATGTGTGAAGGTTACCACAAGTGACAAATTAAATACTAAAAGATTGGAAAAGCTAAGAACAATCCAGCAGTTTGAGAAATCACTTTTGGTTTGGTGTAAATCTGTCAACAGAATTATGAACCATAAAGCAGTTTGTGTTAAAATGTTAAATCCCATTAAACCCTAACCCAGGGGTGTCCAATCATGTGTCACGGAGGGCCAAGACCTTGCAGGTTCTCTCTTCTACCCAGTCTCTTCAGCAGGTGTTTTCACTGATCAGCAGTCAGTGGAAGAGATTCAGTGGAACTGCTGTTGAAGACACTGGTTGGAGGTAAAGCCTGCAGGGTCTTGGCCCTCCATGGCAAATGATTGGACACCCCTGCCCTAACCCATTATTAGGAAATCAAGATGCTAATATGGCCCAGAATTCCTCCATATACTGGTACTATCACTAAAATGTGCAGTGTCTTCTGCACTGGCACATCCAACAATACAGTCTTCAGTAAATAAAATAATTGTTTTGGTTACTTCTTCTTAAAAATGAGCTATTATTTTCGAAGTCTCTGATAAATGGTTTGTAGTGTTGACTCTTTTCCCACCGGTGTCTTAACAGACAAAATAGAAAATCATGATGCAAACACATAAGTCACTAAATTGTTTATTACAATCTGCAGCAAATTCCAGATTATTCAGAATGTGCAAAATTCAAACAAATGGGTCATACACGCCGGCCACGCTGCCTCACTGAGAAGCAGCTGGATGTGCTGTTCACACTGGTCCTGGTTCAGCAGATCTTCAGCCTGCATCTCTGTAAATAGTGACGCACAATCCGGTTTGGGTGGATCGTTTTCTTCTTGCCTAGATGAAAGACAGAAATGGGTGGTGGTTAATTAAAGCAAGTTTAAAACATATTTGGGAAATACACTTGTTGCGAAAAGCCAGTTGTGGAATGTGGCAAAGTGCTTCATTGTTGTATTCAACCACAATTTCCACATAGCTGAACTTCAGTAAAGTGGATTTTACTTTCATGCTGGGTTATGTTTAAAATTATTTGTTTTTACTGTGGCCTCAGCAATCAGAATGAATTAAAACATTCAGGTGAATGGAATGTAGTACTTTAACTGAGGGTGTGCATCACAGAGTGTGGAGTCGCTCAGTCAAAATTTTTATCAATAAAAGTTTAGCCACCGCTCTGTCACCACTGTGTCTTTTCTTGCCCCGGCTTCAAGTGTGGGTGGTGTTTTGTACTTGTATTGCTAAAATATAAAAGGAAGCACTACAATGGGTCTCAAATATTTGTAATTTGTCCTGCTATTATAATACTGCATGAGTTTATTGATGATAGACTAGAAACTACACATATAAACTAAATGATATTGATGACTGAACAACTCCCATTCCCCAAAGTGCAACATACAGTTATGAATATAACTCACAAAGGATCACACAAGTGATCTGACAAAAAAATAAATACATTAACAAGCAGTTTATTTTACAGTTGATGTGCCATTCATTTACAATTATTCTGTAATTAACATTCACACAATCAAATAAATCTCAGTTCAGTCCCTTTTATATTAAGTGGAAATTGTGCTACTTTAATTTTGGCACTTTACAGGTGCATCTCAGTAAATTAGAATATCAACAAAAAGTTGATTTATTTAGGTAATTCAATTAAAAAAAACTTAAACTTCTATATTATATAGAGCCCGGGAATGCGGTGAGGATCATGTTCTTTGACTTCTCCAGTGCTTTCAACACCATCCAACCGATGATCCTGAAGGACAAGCTGCTGTGCGCAGGGGTGGACCAGCACCTGTCATCATGGATCCTGGACTACCTCACTAACCGGCCACAGTTTGTGAGAACCCGGGACTGTGTGTCCGACACGATCATCGGTAGCACGGGCCCCCCCCAGGGAATGGTTTTGGCTCCCTTCCTGTTCACCCTTTATACTGCGGACTTCTCACACAACACAACACACTGCCATCTACAGAAGTTCTCTGACGACTCTGCGATCGTTGGCCTCATCTCCAACGGAGATGAAGCTGAGTACAGAGGACTTATCCAGGACTTCGTGGACTGGTGCCATCGGAACTGCCTCCAGATCAACGCGAGGAAAACTAAGGAGCTGGTGGTGGACTGCCGCAGGCAAGGACAACCCCTCACAGCACCAGTAAATATACAGGGAACAGACATCGAGATGGTGACATCCTACAAGTACCTGGGTGTTCATCTGAACAATAAACTAGACTGGTCACACAATACTGACACACTCTACAAGAAGGGACAGCGCAGGCTGTTCCTACTGAGGAGACTCAGGTCTTTTGGTGTACAAGGGGCGCTGCTGAAGACATTCTATGACACGGTAGTGGCATCAGCCATCACTTTTGGAGTGGTCTGCTGGGGCAGTGGCGTTACAGCAGCCGATAGGAAGAGACTGAACAAACTGATCAAGAAAGCTAGCTCTGTCCTGGGGCAGCGCCTTGGCCCAGTGGAGGAGATGGGAGAGAGAAGGATAGTGGCTAAACTGTCATCTCTGCTGGAGTCCGAGTTCCACCCTATGCAGGACATACTGAACGCACTGAGGAGCTCATTTAGCAGCAGACTACATCATCCTAGGTGCACAACCGAGAGGTTTTGCAGGTCCTTCCTACCTATGGCTGTCAGACTGTATAACCTAAGTAGGGCTGCTTGCAGAGATAGCAAAAAAGTGACAACCTAATAGTAGTGAATGCAAAAGACGCAATAGACTTACACAATGGTCCCCTCCGGTATACATCTAGGAAAATACCGGTTGCTACGGAGGGTGACAATATGTATGGGTACATAATCATACCATGTAGGATAACTAAGTAGACGGTTATGCTGTTCATTCCATCTAGCTACAATGCTACGCACTGTGTGTGTTTATATATTTATATATTTATTCCATCTAGCTACAATGCTCCGCACTGTGTTTATATATTTATATATTTATTCCATCTAGCTACAATGCTCCACACTGTGTGTTTATATATTTATATGTACATATGTATACTCGCTGCTCTTGTTTTTTCTTGTCTACTGTCATGACTCGCCGCTCATCAGCGGCGCCAGCCGCGCGCACACCTGCTCCTCGTCAGCGGCGAGGTATTTAATCCACTCTGCCCTGGGCTTCGGCCTGAAGCCGTCTCTCAACTTCGGCCCCTTTGCTACTACGGATCTCAAACCTACTAGCGAAGATTATCTGGGTAAGCTCCCCTTACCTCTGTCCTCTAGCCTTCCCCTGTGCACAGGTGGACTCTCCCGGCGGCGGACTTCCTTATCTCGCCGCTGGCTCTACGCTGCTGCCACAGGTACTGCAGGTCGCTGTCTCCCGGGCCTCGCCCTTGTCGACGCCAGCCACCTGTCATAACCAAGTAAGCCAGCTACCATCATTATTCCCTGTATTGGTGTGGTGCCCGTTACCCTTCTCCCTCTGCTCTCTCCCATAGGGTTGTCCGGCTGTACGGCCTCCTGCCCCCGTGCCTGACGCAGACGCCACCACCAATACATTCTTATTCCACAGACACGCAGCCACACACTTCCCTGTTGTTAATAAAGCTGTTAATTGATGATTGACCTCCTCCAGCGATCCTTTTGGTGGCCAGGCCTGCGGAAGGATGCCGCCCATTACGCCCGGGCCTGCCCCGTCTGTGCCACCAGTAAGTCAGGTAACGCTCCTCCTGCAGGTCTGCTCCAGCCCCTGCCCGTCCCTGGCAGGCCCTGGTCACACATCGCTCTAGACTTCGTCACCGGGCTCCCGGTCTCCAACAACTTTGACACAGTTCTGACCATTGTTGACCGTTTTTCCAAGGCCGCCCACTTTGTGCCCCTACGTGGACTTCCCTCAGCCTTGGAGACGGCGGACCTCCTCATCCAACACGTGGTCAGACTGCATGGAATCCCGGTCGACGTGGTCTCCGACTGTGGCCCCCAGTTCTCTTCGGATGTCTGGAGGTCCTTTTGCAACGCCCTGGGAGCCAAAGTAAGCCTCACCTCCGGCCATCACCCCCAGTCTAACGGGCAGTGTGAGCGGACTAATCAGGAGCTGGAGGCTACGCTCCGCTGCGTCACTTCATCCAAACCCACATCCTGGAGTTCTCACCTCGCCTGGGTGGAGTACGCCCACAACACCTCTCGCTCCTCTGCCATCGGGATGTCACCCTTTAAAGCATCCTTGGGTTATGATCCACCTCTATTCCCCGCGCAGGAGGGCGAGTTGGTTGTTCCCTCTGTCCAGGCACACCTCAGGCGGTGTCGCTCCCTTTGGTCCACGGCGCGTAATGCGCTTTTATGCACGGCGGAGCGCAATAAGTCCACGGCGGACCGACACAGGAGACCTGCACCTGCCTACCAGGTGGGACAACAAGTTTGGGTATCAACACAGGACGTTAAAAAGGGTGAGAGGAGAAAGCTGGCTCAACGGTTCATCGGCCCTTATCCCATAACCAGGATCATCAACCCGGTGGCTGTGCATGTGGCTATTCCCTGCTCCCTCCGCATCCATCCCACCTTCCACGTCTCCAAAATCAAACCGGTGGTCTCTGACCCCCTCTGCCCTCCACCTGCGGCGCGCCCCGCTCCCCGGATGATTGGTGGCCATCCGGCCTGGACCGTCACTGAGATCTTGGACGCCCGACACCGGGGTCGCGGATTGCAGTACTTGGTGGATTGGGAGGGCTATGGACCCGAGTGGAGACAGTGGGTGCCTTCCTCGCTGGTGTTGGACCGGTCACTCATCTCTGAGTTTCATCGAGCGCACCCGGAAAAACCATCGCCAGGAGGCGCTGCTAGAGGGGGGAGTACTGTCATGACTCGCTGCTCATCAGCGGCGCCAGCCGCGCGCACACCTGCTCCTCGTCAGCGGCGAGGTATTTAATCCACTCTGCCCTGGGCTTCGGCCTGAAGCCGTCTCTCAACTTCGGCCCCTTTGCTACTACGGATCTCAAACCTACTAGCGAAGATTATCTGGGTAAGCTCCCCTTACCTCTGTCCTCTAGCCTTCCCCTGTGCACAGGTGGACTCTCCCGGCGGTGGACTTCCTTATCTCGCCGCTGGCTCTACGCTGCTGCCACAGGTACTGCAGGTCGCTGTCTCCCGGGCCTCGCCCTTGTCGACGCCAGCCACCTGTCATAACCAAGTAAGCCAGCTACCATCATTATTCCCTGTATTGGTGTGGTGCCCGTTACCCTTCTCCCTCTGCTCTCTCCCATAGGGTTGTCCGGCTGTACGGCCTCCTGCCCCCGTGCCTGATGCAGACGCCACCACCAATACATTCTTATTCCACAGACACGCAGCCACACACTTCCCTGTTGTTAATAAAGCTGTTAAATCTATCCTGAGCCTGCGTGTGTGTCTCCTGAGCCGTGCATTATGTCATCTTCTGATTGTTGCTCTGAGTGTTGCTATCCCTGTGTTGTTACAATCCTGGAATTTCCACATTGTGGGACTAATAAAGGCTTATCTTATCTTATCTTGTCATTACACAGAGAGTGATATATTTCAAGTGTTTATTTATTTTAATGTTGATGATTATGGCTTACAGCCCATGAAAACCCCAAATTCAGTTTCTCAAAAAATTAGAATATTATATAAAATTAATTTTAAAAAATAGTTTTTTAATAGAAATGTTGGCCGACTGAAAAATATGTCCATGTACACATTCAATACTTGGCCGAGGCTCCTTTTGGATTAATTACTGTATCAGTGTGGCGTGGCATGGAGGTGATCAGCCTGTGGTACTGCTGAGGTGTTATGAAGGTCCAGGTTGCTTTGATAGTGACCTTCAGCTCGTCTGCATTGTTGGGTCTGATGTCTCTCATCTTCCTCTTGACAATACTCCATAGATTCTGTATGGGGTTTAGGTCAGGAGAGTTTGCTGGCCAATCAAACACAGTGGTGCCATGGTCATTAAACCAGGTTTTGATACTTTTGGCAGTGTGGGTGGGTGGGTGTGTCAAGCCCTTCTGGAAAATGAAATCAGCTTCTCCATAAAGCTTGTCACCAGAGGGAAGCATGAAGTGCTCTACAATTTCCTGGTAGACGACTGCACTGACTTTGGTCTTGATAAAACACAGTGGACAAACACCAGCAGATGACCTCTGCTCAGATAAAAGTAAATTTTGCATTTCATTTGGAAATCAAAGTCCTAGAGTCTGGAGAAAGAGTGGAGAGGCACAGAATCTAAGCTGCTTAAGGTCCAGTGTGAAGTTTCCACAGTCAGTGATGATTTGAGGAACTACGTCATCTGCTGGTGTTGGTCCACTGTGTTTTATCAAGACCAAAGTCAGTGCAGTCGTCTACCAGGAAATTTTAGAGCACTTCATGCTTTCCTCTGCTGACAAGCTTTATGGAAAAGCTGATTTCATTTTCCAGCAGGACTTTGCCCCCCCACCCCCCCAACACACACACACACACTGCCAAAAGTATCAAAACCTGGTTTAATGACCATGGCATCACTGTGTTTGATTGGCCAGTAAACTCTCCTGACCTAAACCCCATACAGAATCTATGGAGTATTGTCAAGATGAGAGACACCAGACCCAACAATGCAAATGAGCTGAAGGTCACTATCAAAGCAACCTGGACCTTCATAACACCTCAGCAGTGCCACAGGCTGGTCACCTCCATGCCACGCCACATTGATACAGTAATTAATCCAAAAGGAGCCCTGACCAAGTATTGAGTGTGCACATACATGGACATACTTTTCAGTCGAGAAACATTTCTATTTAAAAACTATTTTCTAAAATTAATTTCATGTAATATTCTAATTTTTTGAGAAACTGAATTTGGGATTTTCATGGGCTGTAAACCATAATCATCAAAATTAAAATAAATAAACACTTGAAATATATCACTCTCTGTGTAATGACTCTATATGATAGAGAAATTTAAGTTTTTTGAATTGAATTAGCTAAATAAATAAACTTTTTGTTGACATTCTAATTTACTGAGATGCTCCTGTATCTATAAAAGCAAAGGATTTCAGTACTTTCCACAGTGGCAAGGTCTGTTGTGGGGTGCCTCCTTTTCCTTTCCTCTTGCCTAGATGAAAGACAGAAATGGATGGTGGTTAGTTAAAGCAAGTTCAACACATATACAGGTACATCTCAAAAAAATTGAATATCATGAAAAAGTTCAATATTTTTTGTCACTCATTTCAGAAAGTGAAACCCATATATTATGTAGATTCATTACACGGACAATGATATATTGCAAGTGTTTATTTATTTTAATTTTGGTGATTATGGCTTACAGCCCATGTTAACCAACATTTCAATGGCCAACATTTCTATTTAAAAACTATTTTTTACAATGAATTTTATGTAATATTCTAATTTTTTGAGATACTGAATTTGGGGTTTTCATGGGATGTAAGCCATAATCATCAAAATTAAAATAAATAAATGCTTGAAATATATCACTCTCTGTGTAATGAATCTATATAATGTATGGATTTCACTTTTTGAAATGAGTGACAAAAAATATTGAACTTTTTCATGATATTCTAATTTTTTGAGATGTACCTCTATTAAAGAAATACACTTGTGAAAGTCAGTGGTGAGATGTGATAAAAATGCTTCGTTTCCCAGACAAGTGAGCACCCCAGGATCTACTCTGTACATGTACAAATACATTTTCAATCCAAGGATTTATGGTGGAACAGAAACAGCATGACAACTGTTCCAACACTTTTTTTTGAAAATCCACAGAATAGGTGTGTGGGTCTATTATGAGGCTTTAGAAAATTATATGAATTGTAGAAGAGCTTGGAAGAACGAGGCGGTATGATATATAAACCAAAGTTTATTATCAGCTCCTCTAACAAGTCTCATCTAAGTGCAGAAGCAGAAGCAAGAAAAGAGGCCGAATACCTCCGGCTCTGTGAACTTATACTTGCACATAACAAAAGACATGCATATCAAAGGCTGACATCCCTCATTATCTTAATCCCCCCATTGTCTTCGTACTCCCCTCTTCGCCCTGGGGGGTGAGGGTAGCTCCTCCGGTCTCCACCGCAGTGTCTGGGAAACTCTTTGATCTTCACTGGTGGTTGAGATCCCTTTGTCCTGTTCTGAGGTGTGAAGTCACCATATGTAATCACCAAACATTCTCACATGCTTCAACATATGTAGGTTATGGAATATATGATAAATACAGACCACATGAATCACTTTATAAATCACTGGTTTGAAAATGCACTTGAATATGTTGAGATTTTTGAGCCTGGGGTCCTCTTGACCTGCATCCAAAATATCAACACAACATGCTGAGGGAGGCAGACCCCTGGCATGTGGAAACACATTTTAGAAAGAAAATACACACAACTTAATGCACAGCACCAAAGTGCAACACGTACACAAACCAGGGCTTTAACCAGGATTAACATATTTCATCGTTTTGCTCTCACAAGCGAATACTTCGGACAAAGCAAGCGGGAATCAGCAGAGTTGGCTACTAGCTAGCTAGCTACTAGCTAACACTCATTAGCCAGCACAGGACGGCGTTGTATTGCTTAAAAAAAGTGAGCTTACCACCAACAGGATAAATAAGCGAAAAGATGCACAATATCACAAATTACCATTGATGGTTCTCTCACTTTCATCTTCAGCTTGTCTGTAGTCCGGTTCTATCATGGGCTGCCATCTGTTTCGTTGTGTGTCGCTCCGTGTCGCTATGGATACTATCTGCCACCAAGCACAGAAAACTCTGCACCCCTTTGTTTGAACACGGTGTAGATTTCCGTGAAACCTACAACGCCGGCTCTATTAATATCGTGTTTACTCGGTGACTGTGTTTACTCTGTGAACTTTTGCAAATGGTGGTTTGGAGATTCTGCAGAAGAGGACACTTTCATGATGTTACGCCCTGACCAATCAGTGGCCTGCAGTCTGTTGATGTCACATTTTTGGCCCAACTTAACACGGTTGTACCCTGGCCTTGAGTCAGTACTAAAAAAGTACCTGGTACCTGGTACCAGGTACTAATGGAAAAGGCTACTAAGCAAGTCGAGTAGAGTAGAGTAGGGCTGAGTGGGTACGGGTGGAAAAGGGGCTTTAGTGGAGGAGGAAGGGGGATGCGTGAGTGTGGGTCTCTTCTCTGTACTGTAGCTGGTGGTCTCAAAGTGGGTGTAAAAGATGTTGAGATCATTCGGCAGGCTGTCTGTGGAGCCTAGAATAAGATGTGAAACTAGAATAAGATGTGCCTTCGCCCCTGCTGTTCCAGGTGTTGATGCATTGTGCAAAGGGCAAGATGCTTCTCACACCTGAGGACGCCAGGGCGTGAAAGTATTGTATTAAGCAATGCTCTGTGATGTACGTATATGTGGATGTGTGTACATGCTTTGTGACTTGTATGTTAATGTTTCTCACCTTGGGTGCCAAAGGAAGGAATAAAGTAGATAAAAGAGGTCGCTTTGGGACCAGGTGAGTCTGTTCTGTTTGTTGGAGGTGAAATAAAGTTCTGAGTCGTCAGCTCGTGTCATGTCCAATTCCATCCTTCACATTGGTGACCTAGAGACGTGAAATGGAAAACGGACCTAGCACCACCACAGAGACACTCCCGCTGGAGTCTCCCACCGCTGCATGCACAGTTGCAGTCAGATACCCAGACTTTTGGCTTCACGACCCAGCCACTTGGTTTATTCACTGGGAAGCCCAGTTCGCCCTCCACAGAATAGTGGCAGATGACACGAAGTACCATCATGTGGTGGCATCGCTGGACACGATCGCCACAGAGTGCACCATGAGTCTACTCCAAGCCCCGCCAGACCAAGGAAAATGCGACACTCTCAAGTGGCTGCTGCTGCGCCGTTATACCCTTTCAGATGCAGAGAAGGCAGAAAAGCTCCTCACCCACTCAAAGCTAGGAGACAGATCGGCTGTGGACCTGATGGAGAGCATGTTTGCGTTGATGGTCACGGACAACGGATCTTTCCTTTTCGCCCACCTCTTCCTCAGAAGCCTACCAGCTTCTGCGTGAGTGATCCTCACTAACTCACCACTGCTGGTGGACAGGGACTACCGTGCGCTGGCACAGGAGACAGACCACATCATCCTGGCAAACAAGGTTTTCAGCATTCAAGCAGTGAGACCGGGATCTCTTCTGGAGCCCAGCGAGGTCGAGGAGCTGAGGGTGGTGGCTGGGACGGCTACCAGGAGACACAGGACCGGGACACTGTGTTTTTATCACCGCCATTTTGGCAAGGAAGCGCAACATTGTCTGCCACCGTGCCACTTCAACAAGCTGGGAAACAGGATAGCCAGTGGTCAGTAGCAGCTGCGACTGCTGGTGACAATGAGAAGCTGCTTTTCATCATGGACACACGTTCTGTGAGACGTTTTTTGGTAGACACTGGCTACCAGAAGAGCCTCACTTTGCAACTCAGCGCAGACAGGCTGGCAGAAGGCTGTGGCCCATCTTTAATGGCTGCCAACGTATCCCACATCAGAACGTTTGGAGAAAGGACGGTGACTGTATGTTTACATGGACGCAATTACCAGTGGGACTTTGTGAAAGATGCATATTCAGTCCCCATCTTAGGTGCTAATTTTCTGTGTGCGTATGGACTCCTTGCTGATGTTGCTAATAGGCATTTAGTGGACGCTGTATCTTTTTCCTTCTTGCCCTGCATAGCTCAGGGAGTTTGGCCACCAACACACGTAAATGTTCTAGCTCTAGAGGGTAAGTACCAGCGTTTTCTTTCCGAGTTCCCAGCATTCACGGTGCCCACTTTTACTGCTATGGTAACCAAGCATGGGGTCGAGCATTTTATCACCACGAAAGGTCCGCCTATGTTTGCACGCCCTTGCCACATGGATGCTGCTAAACTAGCCATCACGCACGAGGAGTTTGCTAACTTAGAATGCTTAGGCATCGTTTGGTGCCCCAACAGTCCTTGGGCATCCCTGCTGCATATGGTGCCCAAGTCTGATGGGTCATGGTAGCCATGCGGTGATTTCCAAAGCTTGAACAATGCCATGGAACATGACCGTTACCCCATCCCACACATCCAGGATTTTTCTGTGCATCTGGCCGGGACGCGCATTTTCTCAAAGGTTGATCTGGTCTGTGGTTACCACCAGGTCCCGGGGCACGCAGAGGACATTCCCAAAACAGCGGTAATAACTCCCTTTGGTCTTTTTGAGTTTTTACGCATGCCGTTCGGGTTAAAGGGTGCAGCACAAACTTTCCAAAGGATGATGGACGCGGTGCTCCGTGACTTGCCGTTCGTTTTTGTCTACTTAGACAACATTTTGGTGGCTAGCGCGTCAGAGGAAGAGCACCTCGCCTATCTCAAAGAAGTTTTCTAGCGGTTGGAAGTGCATGGGCTGATTGTTAACCCAGCAAAGTGTCAGTTTGAGCTGCTGGTAATCTACTTTTTACAACCGCTTCCTCCCCCGTGCAGTCCAGCTGCTGCCACCACTGTACAGCATGCTAAAAAAGAAAAAAACCCCGGATAGCATTGACTGGACCCCCGATCAGGTCCAGGCTTTCACAGATGCCAAAACGGTGCTCGCCAATCCGGCTTTGCTAGCCCATCCAGCCCCATCAGGGTGGATAGCACTCAACACAGTCACACTGGATGTCGTGGTAGGAGCCGTGGTGGAGCAATACGTCTCCGGTTCGTGGCAGCCCCTTGCCTATTTCAGCCATACTTTGCGCAACAAAGAGCGTAAGTATAGCGCTTTCAACAGAGAGTTGTTGGCTCTCCACACGGCTACGCGTCATTTTCAATTCTGGCTCAAATGTTGCGAGCTTACCATGTTTGTTGATCACAAACCATTGACTTATGCGATGTCCAAAGTCTTAGAACCGTGGTCGGCTCAGCAACAATGGCAATTGGCCGCAATTTCGGAATTTGCGACCAACATCCAACATGTAGCTGGTAAACTTAACATGGTGGCGGACTGCCTGTCATGCGCGCTGGTATCTCCAGTCTATGTGGGTATCGATTTTTCTGCAATGGCCACCGAGCGAACCGGGGATGCAGACATTTGCACACTTCAGTCCTCAGCTACCGGATTAGAACTGGAGAGCAGGGTGGTACATGAAGGATGCCCCTGCCTGCTCTGCGACGTCTCCACCAGCTGCCCCCACCCGATGGTTCCAAGCTCTTGGCACCGCCGCTTTTTTGAGTCCGTCCACTCCCTTTCACATCCCGTTGTGCAAGCCTCAGTTAAACTGGCGGGGTCTAAATTTTTCTGGCCGCACTTACACAAGGATGTGAAAGAATGGGCTGCAGTGTGCGTCACGTGCCAGCGGGCTAAGGTGCACAAGCACACCAAATCCCCCCTCGAGCCTTTTCAGATTCAAGCCAGGAGGTTCCACCATGTACACCTGGATTTAATGGGTCCCCTTAAGCCTTCACAGGGATTCACACACCTTTTAACAATCATGGACTGCACTACGCATTGGCCAGAGGTGGTTCCACTGAATTCCACCACGTCTGCTGAGGTAGCCAGCTTGTTTGTGTCAGCTTGGGTCGCATGGTTCGGATCCCTGTCGGACATCACTTCTGACAGGGATCCACAATTTGTTTCGGAACTCTGGTCCATGATGGCTGACAGCCTGGGGGTCAAAATTCACCGCACTAGTGCTTACAACCCACAGGCTAATGGTTTATGTGAGCGTTTTCACAGGTTGCTTAAAGCAGTGCTCAGAACCTCGTTAACCGATGCAAATTGGGTCGACTGCCTGCCTTGGGTCCTATTGGGGTTGTGCTCTGCACCTAAGGAAGATTTGGCAGCTTCCCCAGCAGAACTTGTTTTTTTCTCAGCCGTTGCGGATCGGGGGAATTTTTGCCAGAGAGCCCCATGCCCGGTACCGATCCGCCCGCTCACCTTTTTTCAAGTACAGAGGCTGCCAGCGTTTCGGGCCCCACACACCATTGTTTTCCCCGCACTTTTGTTCTAAAGCACCTAGACAATGCCAAATTTGTTTTCGTCAGGCACGACGCCCACAGAACCCCGCTGCGTCTGCCGTACGATGACCCATTCAGAGTATTGAAAACAGGGGAGAAACACTTTGTGTGTTGTGTTTGGCTGCACGGTGGTGCAGTGGTTAGCACTGCAGCAGCACAGTTTACCCTTGGCTGGGGGATCGTGGGGATCGTGGGATCGTGGGTTCGATCGCAGCCCCCGACCAACAGTGATCTGTGTGGAGTTTGTATGTTCTCCCCGTGTATGCGTGGGTTTACCCCGGGATTTCTCCGGTTTCCTCCCACATCGCAAAAACATGCAGGTTAGGTTAATTGGAGACTCTAAAGTGGCCCTTTGTGTGAATGTGTGTGTGTGAATAGTTAAAAAGGGATGGCGCCGTATTGTGGCTGCTTCATCCATCCAGGTGGTGGATGACCCTTAATTTCTGTAAAGTGTCTTTGAGTGTCTATGATAAAGCGCTATATAAATCTGATGCATTGATTGATTGATTGATTGTTAGACTTCGGGGGGGGGGGGGGGTAAGGAAACCATCTGGACAGACAGGCTGAAGCCCACTTATGTGTTGGCAGATGAGCAGGTGGTGTTGGTTCAAGCTCCCCCACACAGGCGCCCACCTACGGTGTGTCCACAGGTTTGTGTTCCCCTTGCAGAGAATTGTTTTCACAGAACTAACTCTTTCCCCTCCCCACGCTTTCCCGCTCTAGAGACCAACCTTTTCCTCTTATCCACCTCGACAGGAATGTGCTTTGACCGGCCCGGCAGCTCCACGCTACAGCCGCTATGGGCGTTTGTTCAAGCCCAAAGGTCCAGAGGGTTCAGACCCCTTCTGGCTTTTCGGGGGGGGGGGGAGTGTGGTGACACAACAGGAGATGGCACTACACCCAGGATGTGGGGCTGGTGGGGAAGAAGGAGGTGGCAGATGGTAATAGGGGAAGAAGTGAGAGGAGCCAGTGAAGGGTGCCAGAGTGTTAGGTGGTATGAAACTAGAATAAGATGTGCCTTTGCCCCTGCTGTGCAACGTGTTGATGCATTGTGCGAAGGGCAAGACGCTTTTCACATCTGAGGACGCCGGGGCGCGAAAGTATTGTATTAAGCCATGCTCTGTGATGTGTACAGCAGCTCAACCAGACTCATGACAATTATCACTTGTTTTCTTTTTGCACTACCGACTGCACTATGTGGAACTCCACAATATCTGCTGCTTGTTAATATATTTAAAAATTGCATAGATTAGTATTACCTTTTATTGCATGCATAGTTTTTTTTATCTTTAGTGTTACTCCATGTTTAGTGTTGCAGCATTGCATCGAGACAAATTCCTAGTTTGTGTACTACATGAAAAATGGCAATAAATTTCATTCTGATTCTGATTCTGATTCTGATGTGTGTACATGCTTTGTGAGTTGTATATTAATGTTTTTCATCCTGGGTGCCAAAGGCAGGAAAAAGTAGATAAAGGAGGTCGCTTTGGAACCCAGGTGAGTCTGTTCTGTCTGTTGGAGATGAAATAAAGTTCTGTGTCGTCAGCTTGTGTCTCGTCTGATTCCATCCTCCTCAATGGTATCAATAAATATTCTAATGCCCTCATTAGTATATTCATTGGGTGTGAAATTCCGCTATACCCTCCGCTATAATATCACCCTCATAGTATATTCATGATACTGTACTCCCTCTTGTGTAATATTGCTTAATTATACAATATTAGATTATGGCAAGCTTGCTATCAAAATCATGTGCGTGCGTGTGTGGGTGTGTGCGTGCATGCGTGCGTGTGAGGAGGGGTGGGGGGCGCCACAATATAATGGAAGAGGAAACACCGTTTTTTTGTTTTTTTTTGGGGGGGGGGGGGTTGCTGTTTTTACAGGAAAAATTAGTGAGCCAGAAATCCAGAATTTGAAATTTCAGTTATAAGACTCTATCTTATTTTTAACCTTAATGTACCCTATGGAACAATATTATGATTTTTTTTTCCTGTAGCACATATATTTAGCAATTGGTTGTACTGTATGTGGACAGCTTGAAGCTAAACTGAAAATATGGCTTCTGTTTTTCTGAAATGGTGACAAATGAAGTAGCAGTACCTGTGCTGCTTCTGCAGTGACTGAGATGGTGTAGAGTTCAGTCAGACACAGAGCAGGAGCCTTCCCATAAAACTTAGAACCACAGTCCTAAATACACTACTCACAAAAAGTTAGGGATATTTGGCTTTCGGGTGAAATTTATGGAAAATGTATAAAGTTCAAGGTGATATTATATCATGAAAGGGTATTTAAGTAGAAGTATGCAATTGTGATTTCCTCATCTCAAAGAATTTATCAAAACGAAAAACCAACAACAGTGGTGGGTATACAATAACAAAAAATGTCAGTGTCTCAATAACTTGTCATGTGCTCTTGAGCATCAATTACAGCTTGACAACGACATCTCATGCTGTTCACAAGTCCACTTATTGTTTGCTGAGGCATGGCATTCCACTTTTCTTGAAGGGCGGCCCTCAGGTCATTGAGGTTGTGGGGTGCAGGGTTACAGGCCTCTACATGGCGATTCAGCTGATACGATAGGTTTTCTATAGGATTCAGGTCTGGAAAAAGTGTAGGCCACTCCATTTGAGGTTTCCCAGCCTCCATCAGCCGTTCCCTAATGATGCAACCTTGATGAGCTGGAGCATTGTCATCCATTAAGATGAAATTTGGCCTGTGTTGTTCATGCAGGGCACAATGACTGGATCAGTGATGTTATTCAGGTAGTATTGGCTTGTTACTGAACCATTTACAAGGTGTAGGTCAGTTCTGTATTGACTTGACACACCTGCCCAGACAGTAACACCACCACCACCAAAGGCTCATCTGGTGACAACAGCGGCTGATGCATAGCGCTCTCCTTGACGTCTCCAACATCATTGGAGGCCATCATTTCTGCTCAACGTGAATTGACTTTCATCAGAGAGCAACACTGATGCCTACTGATCCCTTGTTCAGCGTAAATGCTCCCTGGCACATGCAAGATGATGATGCCTGTGCCTGGCGGTTTGATCAGGTACCCTTGCAGGTCATCTAGCATGCAGACCACACTGATGTAAATGGTTTTGAATGGTCTGACATGACACGAGTGCCTCTCACATCCCTTAAATGTTCCTGGAGTTGAGTAGCATTCATTATCTGGTTCCACAGGGCACTGTTCACAATGAAGCGGTCATCAGCCTGGGATGTGGCCAGGGGTGTAAATCCCGGGGAGGATGCAGCAATTTTCAATTCAATTCAATTCAACTTTATTTATATAGCGCCATTTAACAACAACAGTCATCTCATAGCACTATCAACTGTAGGGGGAACCCCCACAGTTGCAGAAAGACCCCAGCAATCAGGCGATCCCCTTTGAGCAAGCACTTGGCGACGGTGGAGAGGAAAAACTCCCTTTTAACAGGAAGAAACCTCCAGCAGAACCAGGCTCAGGGAGGGGCAGTCATCTGCTGCGACTGGCTGGGGGGTGAGGGGACAGAATGTCAGTCATGACAGTCATGTCCCCCCTTCCATAAAGCTGTCCCCCCAAAAAATCACTTTGTAAACACAAACATGTTTTATTTGAACAGCATAGTAATGATTGCTGAAGGCACAATACAAGTGGTGCAACTTAAAAACACATTGTTTGACATTTATAACTATTGAAAGATTAGAACCCCCCATCCTCACAGTGATTTAGTCCAATCTGTTTCTTCCCCACGGGTGGGGCTGCTGCGGCTCCTTACACACGCTGACAGAGAGGCAGATAGTGGTAAGCAAGTGCACTGAAAGCTTAGTGAGTGAGTGGTTAATAAGTTATTTATCAGTCCATGTTTTCAACAGTCACATACAGAACACGAAAAGCGATATTTCTTAAGATTGCTCACTTGCCAATAATTGCATCCCATACTGTCAAAGTCAATACAACTATGCCGAGAATTGCTTGCATGCTGAGAATTGCACCCCATCGTTGCAAGCAGGTGTTTAGTGTAAGTCAAGTCAATACAACTATATACTTTGAAAATACTTTGAAAAAATTATTACCCTTTTTACCGACAATGCATAAATGCAACATTTCTACTATGAAGACTGTAAAACGTGGAGTTGGATCACTATGATTTCTAACCTCTTTGAAACACGAAAACATCTGGCAAATAAACATAATTTAAAGACAATTGACAAGAGGTAATAACAATTTTTACTTCTAAAAATGTATAATGGGTACTTCTAAAAATGCACAAATGGTTGCAAGCCTGGCTGCAGTGTTATATTTTATAGTCTTGGCGGATGGGATGTAATTCTAGACAAGTGAGCAATTTTCGGCATAACACTGGCATGTTTTACATAAACTCAACTGATGCATTTTTGTCTATATTTGTTCATTTCTTCAGTCATGAGTCTTTTTGCGGCCACAAAAAGAAACATAAGTAATAACGAATGGGCATTAATCATGATTACTGTAAACTGATCTACAATATCACTATGATTAATCAGATTCAAAATGTTTTTGTTTGACAGCCCTAGATTTAAGACATATTGAGATTTTTTGTCGTTGCTTGTTAATAAATACATATTTTTGAAGAATAGTTTGATGTAGTTTAATTATTCATTAAGGTATTTCTTCTAGTTTTAGAACTTTATTTGAGCTTTAAATTCTTGTAAAGCTTCTGTGGTGGGGATCAGTTCATGGTGAGCAAAGACATTTTGTTAGATCATATATGGTATAATTTACACCGACCACCCAATACAACTTTTGGTATTGCTGGTTGATCATGTAAAAACCTGTAGACAGGTAGGACATGGACTAATAAGGAACAATGACATAATTATTTAATATCATTATATAAGACATTTGAGAACGTATCAGACAACACAGCAAAAAAAAAAAAAAAATGCATTTTTTTATGTCCCCCTCAAAAATTAAGCTCTCAGATTTTCCTGTTTATTGTCCCCTCCAACAGTGAAATGAGATTTTCACCCCTGCCCCCCCCCCCCCAACAGTGAAATGAGATTTTTGCCCCTGGATGTGACCAAAGGATGTCCACTTCTATGCTTTTCTCTAACTCTTTCTGTCTCTCTGTATCTCCGTTGCAACCTGCTGATGACACTCCGTGACATTCTAAGCTCAGTAGCCACTTACCTCTGAAACCATTCTGTTTGAAGCCTCGCAATGGCGAGGTACTGTCGATCAATTGTTAGGTGTCGTCTTGGTCTCATGATGTCAAAATGTGAACAGCAAATTCCTGGAATGAATGTTTAACCCAGTCCACCCCTGGTTATAGACTAAGTTCATTTATCCAAAGTAACGCAAATAGCTTGAGGAAGTTTATTTTGAAATTCAAAGCCCTCTACTCACTCATCTACTTCCTACTATACAATGAGATGGAATTGCTGATGTAGTGATCATCAGATGGACACTACTTTTGTGCAGCAATTACTAATGGGATACTGTATAACTGCTTGAGCTTCTTTCTTAAGGCTGCGTGTCCACCAAATGCGTTTATTGTCACCTGACTGCCCTGAACATTTTTTTTTTTTCAGCGCTTGTACGATGCACTCTGGAAAAAAAAAAAAAAAGCCTTTGCCCTGTATCCCAGCAACAGCTTGTCACTCTCAGATCAGCGCTTCCGCTTTTCCTATGGTTAGACTTACTACTCATTTTTTAATAGCATTCTCTAAATAACAATGGACAGGAAACGTATTCTGGCATTGGCAGCAGCTCTGGATGCAAATTATGATGACACTTAAAACAGGAGTCTGAGTAGAGACTGTATCGGTGGCCCATGTCCCGCCCTTCCTTAATTCTGATTAGCTGCTTTGAAAGTTCTGACATTGACAACCTCAACTGCAGTCTGAAAAGTTGAGGTTTTTTCAACGCTGAGCGCCCTGAGCGCCGCGACAAAAAACGGCCACCGCTCAAAGTGATTCAGCGCCAAGGGCAATCAGCACTGTAAAAGCTGGACTACATAGAGACTGAATAGAAAACCGTCACCCAGAGTGGAAAAAAAACACATTTGGTGGACACGCAGCCTAACTATTACACTATGGTGGACTATAAAGTGAATAAAGGAGTTTCCCCACTTTTGTTCCTTCTCATGCTCATGGTATTGTGTTGACTCAGTTTACCTGTTCCTCGTTTACCCTTCTGGCTCTTATGTTAATTTAGACTGCTACAACCCCTTTCAACATAGTCACATTATTGTTATTGCTCTGTCCTGTGTGGGTTTATCTCCCACATCTCTTGGAATTTTAGGGTTTCTTTATTTTAATCCCTCAAACTCCATGCAGCACCTTTTGTTACCCTTGAAATATAGGTCATGGAAGACCCGTTTAATTAAACATCCTGCTTACACTGCATCTATAATTACAGTAGATTCATGCCTGCAAAACACCAATTACTTTTAGTTTACAGGAGGGACTATATGATCCATGTGCAAAAATACTGTTGCCATCTGTCTGTGTGATTTTTGATTACGTGTGTGCATCAGACTCATTGAAGAGTGTATATTCTAAGATAACAGCTACAAACTGGTCAATTCTGGTCCATCAGTGCATCTAGAGTGATCACAAGCTGACTGAACACATTTAGAGTTAAATCTGCTCATGTTCTAAAGAATTTTTTTAAAAGACAAGATTTTCAGACACTGCATAGATATTTTAAATTTTTAATGTGGTCAAATTGGAGGTATGCATGGAAATGAAATCATGAATATACTTATCACAAACTCAAATCCTGTTAACTTGAATCAACAAGCATGACCTAGTGGGAGCAAATAAGGTGGGGTAGGCTCATGTTTGTTCCGATTTTTTTAAAAGGGATTTCTTGTTATGCCAAATGCATGGCTACTTTTTGTTGTCTGTTACTTGTTGGGCACTGATTGTGTCTGAGGACAGGCTGTCTGTTTGCATGTATATGTAGTAAAGGAAGAAACCCAGCAGACAGTGACTGAAATGCCACTCCTTTGAGAATATAGCAGCAAATAGCTGCCCCAGTCCTTGAGTTTTGAGGTTATCCCATTCAATCACTTCTCTCCACTTCAGCAGACATATTACATGGCCCAAAGAGACCCTGGCACTGTGGTATGGCAAACAATTGGCTCTCAAAGAGCTGAATGGTTCTTCTACCAAGCAATTTATTCCTATTCTGTCTGTAAAGTTATAACCTCAACATAGATTGTTAAGCCATAATCCAATTAATGTTTTGATTTGATGTGTGTTTTATGAGTTCAGACATCCCCCTAGTCATTGTAGGGGGGAAGTAGAATGAGAAGGCTATGCTAAAAGCTGGTTCTAATGTCGTGCCATCTGTGCTCTGTGCCAAAGGGAGACTCCTCCTATTCACACTTCTGTGATTTTCAGTGCATCCCAGCCCAAGGTGACTGACATTTACACAGTGGCAGTGCAGCATGTTCAGAGAGCCATAGCTTTGTTTCTGACAGAAGGCACAGAGGCTTTGACAGGACATGACTCCACTGAGAATATAATATTTAGCCCAAGGTGTGCATATATTATATTAAGTCCGTTTTGTTTGTGTATGTATCAAAAACATATCTTAGCTATCATATCATAGCTAATTTTAAACTATTTCCAGGCAATAAATGTAGGTTTTGACATCCACATATGTAGTTGAAAGGCCAAAAATCGTTGTGTTTCACAGCTCATTCAAAATGACTCCTTTGTCCCTTACTTGCAAACACTTTGTATTATTCATGTGGCCCTTATCTGACTGGGCAAAGCTTTTTCCCCCGGTGAAACGTAATGAGGCCAATCACAAGTAATGACCAACAGCTAACTTACTGCTAACTACTAACACTAACTGCTATGTCATACTGTATTTTAACCCTTTCAACGCTATGGCATTATGTTTAGGTTTTCAGCCAGTGCTAGCATTTTTCACCAAATTTTCTTAGTTTTCAGTATCAACACCACCAGCTCCCCCACCTTTATAACTGACATGTTTGAGAGTGGCAGTGTTTTTTGCACAGTGGTCTTTGTTTGGCCTAATGGCTTCTTTTCCTTGATAGAGGTTTGGAACTATCAATATATAAACAGTCAAAGTCTGAGTCCATCGGCAGCTCAAAGGCTTTTTTTTTATTCCTCCCCCACTGGTATTGTCATGTTTCAAACAAGGGCCATAAAATTTTGTTCAGCTCCAGAATTAATTAGAGCCTGAACATTGAATTCAGAATGAGGTTATTGGATTAGAGCTACGATGGTCAAATTGTCAGGGATGTTGGGAGCTATTTCACCTGCAAGGCTCCCTGTTTTTTTTCAGGAAGGCTTGGCCTTTTCGCCAAATTGGGCAAGTGACAAGATAGTCCCCATGTGTACCAGTTATGCTGGTGCTCCTCAAGAGTCAGCTAAGCACAACCAGTTAACACAGGTTCAGGAGATGATGCTGCTGGACTAGCTGATAAGAGACTATTCCAACGCTCCCTAGCACACTCACAAATATGGTTGTCTAAGCGGATGGTCTGGGATTAGAGCATCAAAGGTCGTGGGTTCCTCATGCATTGCTAACTCATTGCAGAGATATGAATTCAGACTATGGAGGAAGACACCCTGGAGAGCAGAGTCATTCCTTCCTGATTCAGCTGCAATTACTTAAAAATCAACAGAGTATTCAGTGATAGGTTGGGAACCCTTTCCGAGATTGAGCAAACAGGTGGTGGTGTTGCTTACCCGATCAAAATGGTCAAAAACTCATTACAGTTCATCAATGAACTGTGGGTATGAGTAGCTGTCAAACATATTGCTCTCTACTAATGCCTGTGCCCAAGCAAGCACATGCTCGAAAAGCAGCATTATAATGTAGGCTATCTTACTCTTGGAATGTGCTGAAACAGGAGTTAAACTGAACTGAACTGAAGCAAGAAGCCCCAACAGCCTCTCAGCTGCCCCACACAGGGGGGTAGGTGTTGGAATGGCGAGACTGCAACTACAGGAAGCTGAAGAGGACAAAGAAGAAGCTGAGGTGGGTGAAGTGGCCAACTGTAGGTTACTCTGACTTAAAGTGGTGGTTAATTGGTGTAGTTTTGCAGCAATTTGGGTGAGTGAATCATTGAAAGCACTCATTTGCTCAGACAGGTGATGTATACTGGCTTCAGCTAGATCTAGATGGGTTGGCTGAGCCCCCACTGTTCAAGGCCACCTTAACTTGCCGTTAGGCCCTGGAGCTGAGAGGTTTTGTAGCCTCCCCCCTCCAACAGAATCTCAGTTTAAAAATGTGCAAAAGCTATGTTTTTAATAATGGATTGCATTTGAATAGCATTTTCATGACACCCAAAGAGACTTTACAGTGAGTCCATTATTTATTCACTCCACAGAAAAAGATAGTGATAAGCTACCTCTGTAGCCACAGCTGCCCTGGGGCAGACTGGCAGAAACATGGCTGCCAATCCATGCCAAAGGTCTCTCCGACCACTCATTCACATTCATGCATCAGTGTCATGAACCATGAACACATTGGAGGCAAAGTGGGTAAAGTGTCTTGCCCAAGGACACAGCAGCATGGTGGGGGGAGTGGGATTCGAACCACCAACCCTCCGGTTATTGGGTGACCTGCTCTACCTCCTGAGTCACTACGGCCTCATTTTTGTTTCTCTTTGAGAAATAATGCAACTTTGAGCTAGAAAACACAACTACACTGCAAAAAGTCAAATATAAGTAAAATGAAATAAAGGCTGTTTATGCTTGTTTTTTTGTCTGACAAGTTATTTATTCTTTCTGTACAGTTTATGTGTAAGAAAATTTTACATGCTTTCCAATAGTTTTAACTTTCATTCATTCATCTTCTTCCGCTTAATCCTTTTCAGGTCGCGGGGGGACTGGAGCCTATCCCAGCATCTTTGGGCGAGAGGCAGGGTGCACCCTGGACAGATCGCCAGTCCATCGCAGGGCCAACACAGAGAGACAGACCACCATTCACTCTCACAGTCATACCTAAGGGCAATTTAGAATCCCCAGTTGATGCCAATTAACCTAACTTGCATGTTTTTTGGCATGTGGGAGGAAACCGGAGAAATCCCGGAGTAAACCCACACAGACACGGGGAGAACATGCAAACTCCTCACAGATCACTGTTGGTCAGGGGCTGGGATCGAACCCAGGATCCCCCAGCCAAGGGTGAGTTGCTGTGCTGCCGCAGTGCTAACCACTCCGCCACCGCTTGTTTTATGCAATTTGATGTCAAATTGTCTTGCACTGTTGGCAAATAATTTTACTTAAAATATAGAAAAATTCTGGCACTAGATAATCCTTGTTAAAGTTAGAAAAATTACTGCCAACAAAGATTATGGGGCAAGTTTACTAAGGCAGTGCAAATTAGCGAGTGCGCAAATTAGACAGAGCACCTAAGGGATTGGACAGTTTTTGCCAGTGATCTACTAACAACAGCAAAATTATGAACACAGATGTAGTCACTTCATTTCAATAATGACTACCCATCCACCAAAAGCACCGCAAAATTGCGCACAGGCTCACTTGATGAGGAAGCGAGTCATCAACAAAGGCACAGCTAGTTCAGAGGAGCCTAATATATATATTTTTAAGCTTTTTTAAGCTTTTGTTTAAGCGCAAACCCCAATAAAATAGTTTATTTTTGTTTGTCATACGTATATCAAAGTTTTGATCTTCATTTCACACGGCAGACCCCTTTGTTTAGTATGTATAAATTAAGGACTGCTCATGAATAAATTAATAAAACCGGAGTGGTGGCTCAGTTGGTAGAGCATCCGCCCCACACCCGGGAGGCAGGGGTTCAAATCCCGGCCGGGTCATACCAAAGACCATATAAAAATGGTGCTTTCTGCCTTCTAGCGTGGTGCTCCGCATAATGGAAATGGGTGGGATGGGGAAAGTAAAGTTACACACAGAGCTACCAGAGGACTGACCCCCCGCTGTAGCTTTCACTACTTACAGTAGCTGTGTGGCCTAGGGTCAGAGAAACGGAGATAGGTGCCGCCCATATACACCTTCAGGTGTGAAGGGATTAACTAACTAACTAACTCATGAATAAATTGATTATTGACAAATGTATTTATTTTATTAACACAAGAACTGTCAAGATGGTCTGATGGAGACCCTGGGGTTTTATTATGTGAATAACTTTGTTTTAACAAAATCTACAGGTCTCCCAGTCCATGACTTTTCATAAATACTGTATGTGTGTTTTATCTTTTCTGAAGTCTGGAACATCCATCCATCTTCTTCCGCTTAATCCTTTTCGGGTCACGGGGAGGCTGGAGCCTATCCCAGCATCTTTGGGCGAGAGGCAGGGTACACCCTGGACAGATCGCCAGTCCATCGCAGGGCCAACACAGAGAGACAGACAACCATTCACTCTCACAGTCATACCTAAGGACAATTTAGAACCCCCGGATAATAAAATTAAACACACATGATTTCACTTATTTCTTGGACAGCCACAGCAGATACTGCTGTCATTGAGTTACTACAATGTCGCAGTGTCGGGGGACGTTATGGATCTGTGCTCCTTTTGTCCACTCCAGGTAGGAAGGGCTGTAATATTTTATGGGTACAAATTCATTCTTTCAGAAAGATTTTTCATTTTATTTATTTGACCTTTATTTTACCAGGTAAAATATTTGAGAGCATTTCTCACCAGCGATGTCCTGGGGTATCATCATATGTACTTAATGTCTGGTTTTATTCTTGTTACCTCCGCCAAAGGGGGAGGTTATGTGATCATCGGCGTTGGTTTGTCTGTTTGTTTGTCTGTTTGTCTGTTTGTTAGCAAGATAACTCAAAAAGTTATGGACGGATTTCCATGAAATTTTCAGAGATTGTCAGAAATGGGGTATCCTACAGATGATTACATTTTGGGGGTGATCCGGATCACCGTCCACAAGAAAACCGCCATTACGCAAAATGCCATTTTCGTGAATAACTACTGAACCACTAATCCTATCATTGTCAATCCAATTGCTAGTCATATGTTTTCATGGTCAAGGAATCTGAAAACGTACACACAAACACTGTATGGGGGGAACTGTGGCGCTAAACCACCATTACGGAAAATCCCATTTTCGTCAATAACTACTGAACCACTAATCCTATCATTGTGAATCCAATTGCTTGTCATATGTTTTCATGGTCAAGGAATCTGAAAACATACACACAAACACTGTATGGGGGGAACTGTGGCCGCCATTACGGAAAATGCCATTTTCATGAATAACTACTGAACCACTAATCCTATCATTGTGAATCCAATTGCTTGTCATATGTTTTCATGGTTAAGGAATCTGAAAACATACACACAAACACTGTATGGGGGGAACTGTGGCCGCCATTACGGAAAATGCCATTTTCGTGAATAACTACTGAACCACTAATCCTATCATTGTCAATCCAATTGCTTGTCATATGTTTTCATGGTCAAGGAATCTGAAAACGTACACACAAACACTGTATGGGGAGAACTGTGGCGCTAAACCGCCATTACGGAAAATGCCATTTTCGTGAATAACTACTGAACCACTAATCCTATCATTGTCAATCCAATTGCTAGTCATATGTTTTCATGGTCAAGGAATCTGAAAACGTACACACAAACACTGTATGGGGGGAACTGTGGCCGCCATTACGGAAAATGCCATTTTCGTGAATAACTACTGAACCACTGCTTGTCATATGTTTTCATGGTCAAGGAATCTGAAGACTGTATGGGGGAAACTGTGGTGCTTGGCGGAGGTCTGCGCTCTCCGAGTTCTTTTCTAGTTCTTAATCCTATTTGTGTAGAGACTTTGCACTGAGATGTAAAGTACATTTTAAATGAAATAAATTATTATTATTATTATTATTATTATTATTATTATTATTATTATTATTATTATTATGCTATATACTGTATAAACAAATGAAATTTAAAAAAAAATCCTCTGCAGGCTGATGTTCAGTTCAGCACACCAGCCTCTGTGAGATTGTTTCTGTTCATATTGATCTGTTCTGTCATGCGCAGAGAGAAGCTTCTGAAAACACTCCAAATAGCATGTCTTACCTTTTTAGAAGATTTTTCTTCTGGCCTTCTTTAAAGAAAAATCTTTCATTTTGTCCTTTATGTCCAGCTTACGAATATCGTCATACTGTATGGATGCATGCTTGATCCAGTCTACTTTTTACCAAGTTCAAAGTCCACTGTCCCACGTACAGCTGTCTGATGTAAGCAGTCATGGCCTTTCTTCTCCCTTCACTCTTATCCTCCCGGTGAGGGCTTTACCGACCCACCTGTCTCCTCATTTCAGTAATTAGCAGCTCCACCTCCACTTGATCCTTTACACTTCGGGATTTTTTGAGTAATTCATTTTTCCTAAACTCTTTTCCTCTCAATAATTTTATGTGTGCCACTTTCAAACTTTTTTCCGAACATTTTGACTGAGCTAATAACTTCTTACCTCTCACTGGCCCTTGCCTAATCATATGTCAAAACAATTCCTCCAGTAGGCTATTGTTATGTGGTACCAATGTGAGTCACTTGTAAATTAGACCAATCAGCTGCCACACATGAATATCTAGTGATGGACATAAAATTTGACCAATTAACAACAATGTGATCTTTTTCATTGGCTCATGATAGTCCCTGATCTTCATAGGCTTCTGGGCTTCAGCCCAGCCTATCCCATTCAGTAAGGCAGCCATTCCATTGTTGCATCTGCTGGGTCCAGAATTTGGCAAGGTTTTTCTTTCATTTTTCAAACAAGCAAGGACCCAGTTGTACACAGAAGCGAAACTGAAGGCAAATGAAGTTTAAAAAAACAAAACAAAATAGGTAAGTAATAAGGTTGGACCCACACCATGGGGATCTTAATCCTATAGGCTGAAAGGAGAAGGAGAGAGTAAGTGACTGGTATTCACTTGGAGGTGAGTTATTAATAATCGACAGGAGAGGATTCTTATCTGGAGATTTGAGGGCAAACAGCAGGTGAAGGTTTCCAATGCTTAAGTAATGAGCCAGAATGGTATGGATGCCAGAGTTTGTGAGGCAGTGGTTTTGGAGGGCAGAGTTCCTTACTAGGTGGGTTTTCAGAGTCCAGATCCAGATGAAGGTTTCCACACAAATGAAGCATGGCCATGGCTGAACAGTTTGGACCTATCAGTATCTCAAAATCAGTTGTTTCCCATAGAAACCCAAACTTTGTTTTACCCAAGCTCCAGTCAATGACATTAACTCTGATGCTAACAGACCAATCAGAGGTCTGGCTTTGAGTAACAAATCTTGGGCCTTATGTGGCTCTGTCCTCCAGAGGGAGAGCCAATGATGTGAGGATTATGGTGGTTATTTTTTTTATTTTTTTTTCTCCAGCCTGTGGTGTTTGCTAGCTTCAGTGCTAAAGGGTTGCTCACCTAGAGAAGCTCTGGGTAGAGACTGGATTGATATCACAGCCATTGGCATGGTGATGGAGCCTGCAGACGGTTGTCTTTAAGTGACATACTGAAAAGCCCCAGATGCGCTATTTAGTATGTACTATAAATATAAGTATTTCCAAGAGAAAAGAGGTTTTAATGTTTTACTATTACCATGAGACCCATAAACATTTAGAAGACATTTTAGAAGGTTAAAAACCACATACACTTGGAGTGAATGGGATCTTTTATGAAAAAATTGCAAGAGCTTCCTTGTCTTCCTTATCTTCTGAACATGTCTCGACATGTATATCAACATTTTAAATAACTGATCTAATGATCCCAACCCCCGACTAACAGTGATCTGTGTGGAGTTTGCATGTTCTCCCCATGTCTGTGTGGGTTTACTCCGGGATTTCTCAGGTTTCCTCTCACATGCCAAAAACATGCAAGTTACGTTAAATGGCATCAAAACTGGGGATTCAAAATTGTCCTTAGGTATGACTGTGAGAGTGAATGGTTGTCTGTCTCTCTGTGTTGGCCCTGCAATGGACTGGCGATCTGTCCAGGGTGTACCCTGCCTCTCGCCCAAAGATGCTGGGATAGGCTTTTAGCCCCTCCGCGACCCGAAAAGGATTAAGCGGAAGAAGATGAATGAATTATTAATTTTGTGGGGGAAATGCATTACCTATATAATCCAGCCTATCATAATTTGCACCACTCCTTATGACTTGTTGAGCTGACTTTAACAAATCTGAAGTTGTGCTTAAAATGGTGGGACAAAATATAAATTAAAAATGGTTTAAAATAAAAATTGGTGTTTTTGTATTGTTGATGAGTCGTCATTGTCACATGTGTACAGGGTTCAGATTAACCTCTTGCGCTCCGTTGTACAGCGGACGGGCAAGTCTCTGTGTCCTAGAGCACACGAGAGTGCACGATGCCGGATGCATGACTCAGACGCATGATCCTGATGGTGGTGATGTAGTTGGTGATGGCGTCCAAGCGCGCACTGAAAATAAAAGCTGCAGACACAGCCGCGAACAGATTAGTTCATCTGATTGACCTCTCATTCGACTAATAAGAGCTTTGAATTGGGTTTCTGAAACCTTGAAGAACCAATGAATGAAAACCTAGCCAGAAGGACCCGCCTCCCAACGGCTGTGAGCCAATTGAAGCACAGAAGTTCGCTGAGCTGTTTTGTCTAAAGCTGGGTGAATAGAGACTGCTTCAGCAGCCACAGGCAGTGCTTTATTTTTTTTATTTTTTAATTCCAGCAGAGTGTTTAGGATTCTCTTATATGGTCATCATAGACCGACGGAGGCCGACGACGAAGGTCGTGAATCATTCGCCAAAACCGCAATCATGGAATTATGTTTTGACCGGGTCGCGAGACCAGAACCACGAGCGGACCAGCGTCGGTTTGTCTGACAATGAGGAAGAGAAGTTGGCCAAGACAATGTGGCTGTGAAGAGGTAAGGTGTTATAAGCCAAATTATTTTTTATCCCTGAAAATTGTAATCAAAAATGACTTTTGACCGATCGGTAAATTACAACTGTGCGGCGCACGATGTCCGAAGTGCGTGCGCTGCGTTACACGGTTCTTCGCCGCCTCCGGACCGTGAACGCCCCCCCCCGCCGCTACGATTCTGTCGCGGGGGGGGGGGCGGTGACAGCGTTGCTGTGGAAACATCACCACATCCGAGTGTAATCCGTCATGTAGCGATGGCCGAACTCCGTCCGCTGTAGCGAGGGAGGGGGGGGGCACCCCCCCCCACACAGTAGCAGGGGGGGGGGGCCGCGGTGACAGCGGTGCTATGGAAACATGCCACATCCGAGTGTAATCCGTTATGTAGCGAGGGCGGATCTCCGTCCTCTGTAGCGGGGGGTGGGGGGTGGACAACCTCCCCCCCACACACACACACAGACACAGCCCTGAATGGGACCTTTCATTAGAGCCCTAAATGAAGCTTCTATATTGAATCATTCAAAAGTTACAGACATTTTTCCAAACTGTGCCATTTGGCACAATTTGGCACAGTTCCAAAATGCCTGGGAACAACCTGAGAACAAAGCTGTGTAAAATATTCATTTTTTGTGGTATTGTTACAAAATTTGGACCTCAGCTGGATAACACTTGGTTCTACATTTCTGTTGCATTTTCCAGCCTGGATCTGAAGCTGTGTGTTATTTGCAAACATTTGTATCCAAAAAAGCACCCAGGCCAAATTTATTTTCTTCAAGTTCACTATGTTTAGATGACTGTAACTCAGTGGCTGGAGCACTTAGAGAGATCATGTTTTTTTTTGCCAAAAAATTCAAAGTGTTTTCTTTTAAATGAGACCAACCCCATGAAGATGCTGCAAAGGGTTGAAGAACAGCTTTCGATTTACTTTGGACACATTATTTTTTGGCGTTTTTAGGGAAATTGACCGGAGTGCAAGGGGTTAAGGACAAGGTGAAAAGTTTAGAGGCCTCTGGATTGATGCTGCCACAGAACTATGTTCACTCTGAGAACTTTCTCTTTATTTGTTTTGTTTTGGTGTGTGTATATGTTTTAGTTTAGTTTATTGAACAGGAACAATGTACAACAGCATTAATCAGAGGAAAATATGTTTTGTACCAGATTATAGTAGTTGTCTGAGCTAATTTCCATCTGCAGTTCCTAAAACACACAGACATATTTTACACATAGAGCAGTATTGAAAATTACACGAAGCACATACAGTATGCAAGTACAATAATAAAAAAAGTATATTACATAACAAAAGTGCCATAAGATTGTAACAAAAGAAATATAGTAAAAACACAATGTAGTAATAAAAAGTAAGTGTAACTATGCCCTATTTAACCCCCTGCCCACCCTATTTCCTTCAATCCCCTGTAAAGTGCAGTGTTACAGAATTTGATATTAGACATATTGTGGAGATAAAATAACCAGACCGACTTTCCGAGCAGACAAACTCTATTTCACTCTCACATCTTCCAAAATCAGGACAATGAACATTAAACATTTGTAGCAGGGACTCTCTCTTTTATATCCCAAAGCTCACACCTCCCTGCTACCTGAGGTCCTGCATTCACTATTCACTCCCCCAAGACAATTCCCCTTACCCCCCAGCCCTTTGATCTCCATGCTCTCTCAGTCTGAGAGGAAAACTACTGAACTCTACAATATGGGTCCCAGCATGGGTCCCCCACAATATATTCTTTATCTAGTTAGGGGAACATGACAAATGATTAAAATTAATGCTGACATATCTGTTTTTTTAAAGGCCAAATGTCACGTAACAGGGTACTTTAAATATCTTGAAACTAGATATAAAAGGGAACCGATCCGTTCGGGTCTTGGTGCATATGCTTCAGTAACAACGGAATATTCGTTAATTTAAAACTGCCGCGCTTGGCCTGACACGGCCCCTGGAATCACCTGAGGAAGAAGGCGGAAGTGACGAAATCGATTGTACCCTAGTTTGATGCTTGGGGTATTTCAATTGATTGTTTATATGGAGACTGGAAGGTTGAAGTGAGCAACAAGAAAGAAAAAATTGGATATTTCACCCATACCTTAAAACGGGACTATCAGGGACAGCTGGGTAATAAGGGACACTTCTCTGGGAAATGTTTTCATACCTGTCAAAGTGAGACGTTTTCGCCGTACTTCAACACCGTAAAAAGTGGCTATAAGGAACGACGGAGCAACAAGGGACACCTCTCTGGGAAATGCCCCAAATGCAACTCGTGTTGTTATTGTCAAATATTTTAAGGATTCATGGATATTTGACAATAACAACACAACTCAGCATCCGGCGCTAAATTAAAAAAAAAAAGCAGAATTCTGTATTTGTCAGGCGATCTCTGTCTGTTCCGCAACCGCTGCACAGCTCAATGTGTTAAACCATTGTCCTAATGACTTCTCATTGTAGTGAGAATAGCTCAAGCTGAGCGATCAGCCCGCCCGACAATTAGACTAATGAGTGACTCCACACTTCTCATGGTAGTGCGAATAGCTCACGCTGAGCGATCAGCCCGCCCAGACAATCAAACTGATTTACTCCACACGTCTCATTGAAGTGATAATAGCTCAGGCTGAGGGATCTGACAGCACCAGCTGTGGGTGATCACACACAGGACGGGCTCCTCAACACACTCAGTTTTTTTTCCAGTATATTTTTTCTTTTGGGCGTACAGAAATGGCAATATGCCCGTTTTTGCTAAAATTGCATTTTCCCCGTATTTTCCTTAAAATATTTGACAATAACAACACGAACTACATTTAAAACATTTCCCAGAAAAGTGTCCCAAACCACTCCGCCGTCCCCCACAGCCGCGCTTGGCACCAAAATACGGCGAAAACGTCTCACATGACAGGTATGCGCCTCCATTTTCATATTGATCTGGTCAATTTCTTGACAGCAGCGGCTCTCCTCCACTGTAATAATAATGGCTTCCGAAAAATCAATATTTATGGGGCGCCCTCGACAGACCCCCTTCGGCTTCGCAATTCTGGAGGCGATTAATGTCCAGTTCAATGACATTTTCCACTGGTTCTGCTCTCTGGTCATCGTTGGAACTGTTGTCATCAGACAAAGCATCTGATTCCATCTCGGATGGCTCGAACCTGTAAGGTTCTATGCCTCTGTCACTGTCTGAACCACTGACAAAAAAAAAAAGACAAAACTAAACTAATTTGTTCACAATCGCTGTCACTTTCCGCCATGATTGTCCAATGTTGATAAGTGTGAATGTGGATAGGCAGGGCAGCCAGGGTACAACTGGTGATGTCAAAAACATGGGCGTGGTCTGGACTGGCTGTCACAACGCCAGCAAGCAAGGTGGGGCCTTCACCTGGTGTATTTTGTGCAATTATGTAAATACAGGTGGGTGATATGGTCTCCGGTATGAATATTTGGTTTAAGCTATGTGTATTTTATCTAAATTCGTTGTCATTTAGAAAAAAAAAATACGTGACATTTGGCCTTTAAGGAAGTGTTTCTTTGTTTCTGTGCAAAATGTTTTCAAGTTTTTGCACATTTTTAGTTCTGTTGGGAGTTTGTTCCATTTTGTTATTGTTTTAAATTAACATGCTGATTGACCTAGTGTTGTTTTTCTTTTGGGTATGGCACACTGCCTATTGAATGTTGACCACGTTGTTCTGCTCATCTGTTGATGTTAATTGAACAAACTGTTTGAGTGGTGGAGGTGCCATGTTATTCATTATCTTGAAGAGTAAATGTAAGTTTGCAGATTTAATGACACTTTCAAAGTTTAGCATATTATGTTTGGTGAGTATTTGACAGTGATGATATTGTTATGTTTTCCTATCCAGGATCCTTAGTGCTTGTTTATAGAGTAACTCCAGCGGTTTGATGGTTGACTTGTTTGCCTGTGACAACATGGTATACCAAATGATAAATGAAACATAATCATTGCGTTCATGTAGGTTTTGGCTCCCTCTTTTGTCAGTGAGTTTCTTATGTCTAAAGTTGGATAGATTGTATTTTAAAGTATGACAAACCTTTTTAATATGTTTTTTGAAGCTGGGTGTAGTATCTAAAATAATGCCCAAGTATCTGAACTCATCTACATTTGTAGTTTTTTTCTCCCATAACAGCTATGGTAGGGTAGGTTTTGTGATTTTGTTTGCTTGAAAAAAAAACATTGTTGCTGTTTTCTTCACATTTGATGTCAAACGAGTCACTCAGCCATTTTGCAATTTTGTCCATTGCCACTGATAACTTGGCTGCCACATGTTCTGGGTCCTTCCCATGTGTATGGATGACTGCGTCGTCAGCGTACATCTGGATATCAACATCTTCACACACAAATGGGAGGTCATTGATATATAAACTGAACAGTGGCCCCAGAACAGATCCTTGTAGTATCCCCATGGTGCACGTTCCCACTTGTGACACTGTACCATTTAAACAGACACACTGTGAAGCACCCACCTAGGTAGGATTTTAGCCAGCTAAGGGTATCCATGGACAGTTTGTACTGGGTCAACTTAGACATTAATACTTCATTATTAACTGTGCCGAAAGCCTTAGATCTAGAAAGACAACTCCTACTACCTCTCCTTTGTCAAGATTCAGTTTTAGGGATTCTAGGAAAAAGCAGCATGCTGTTTCAGTGGAATGATTAGTCCTTAAACCAAACTGCATGGGATGCAGGAGGGCCTCTGACTCAAGATGTTTCACTAGCTGTTCAGCTACAACTTTGTGTTGTAGCAATATTTAATAAAATATAGTGTAATAAGGTACAGGAATTATTTATTTGATAGTGGGTGTGCGACGGGACAGAGTTAAACAGTCACCCCAACACTCACTAAATATAATAGAAAAGCACTGGTAAAAAGGAGGCACCAGTTCTAAAACAACAAATTATTGATTAATTATTATTCATTAATTTTGGTACCTTCAATTACTTAATGAATCAGTCTCAAAAATTAGTGAGTTCTTTTACTGCGGTGACCCAGGAAAGCATATATGCAAAGGAAAATGCTTCAGCTTCTCTTGTTTACAAGTTTATTAAATGGAACTCATTCAGGTTACATGACAGTGCATTCAAATGGTGGGTAAATAAGTTCAAATGATCCGCAGGTGTTGAATATCACGTCAACTGTTAATGGATTCCTGAGCATAAAATCAATAGTTAAACCTTTGTGGAACCAAGAGGAAACCAGATTTTATATTTCAACTGCAATGCAATGAAAGGCTGAGGTAACTAACAAATCAGAACACAATTTTATGGAGAAAAATTACATATGCTGATTATCTGAAAATGATACAAAAATGAAAGGAGGTTATTTAAAATGAAGAATAGAATTTTCCTTCAGTTTATAGCTTTGTCCTACTGCTGAGGGACTGGTTTTCCCTGTGTCATCTTCCCCGGTGGTTCTAGGTTATCCATGGCTCCAGAAACACAACCCAACAATCAATTGGGCTAAAAGTACCATCTCTGCCTGGAGCCCATTTTGTATGGCCAACTGTATGCATTCAGCTGAATGCTCCCCATTGTTCTCTGTTCCCCCCTCCCGGGCTGAGCCGCCGGACCTCAGCTTCGTCCCTCGGGCTTATCACGATTTGGGCAAGGTCTTTAGCAAGTCAAGAGCATTGTCGCTGCCCCCTCACCGGCACTGCGCTATAGACCTCCTCCTGGGGGTGAGGCTGCCGTCCAGCCAGCTGAACAGCATTTCCGGCCCAGAGAGGGAGGCGATGGAGCAGTACATCAAGGAGTCGCTGAACACCGGCCTCATTCGGCCATCTTCGGTCCCGCTCGGGGCCAGATTTTTCTTTGTCAGGAAGAAGGATGGTTTGCTGCACCCGTGCATCGACTACCGGGAGCTCAACACTATTACCATCAAAGACAAGTACCCTCTGCCATTGATCAATTCAGGGTTCGAGCTCCTTCAGCGTTCACGGGTGTTCACCAAGTTAGACCTTAAGAACGCTTATCATTTGGTCCGCATTTGCGAGGGCGATGAGTGGAAGACGCCCTTTAAAACACATCAGGGCCAATTTGAATACTTAGTGATGCTATTCGGGCTCACTAACGCCCCCGCCGTCTTCCAGCAGTTAATTAATGACATCCTCCGTGATATGCTTTATTAATTCATATTTGTCTACTTTGATGATATTTTGATTTTCTCCCGCTCGCCAGAGGAACATGAGGTCCTTTTAAGGGCTGCTCTACAATAGCTCTTGGAGAACCAGCTGTTCGTGAAGGCCGAGAAGTGTGAGTTCTCTACACCATCCACCACCCTCTTGGGCTTCACCGTGGCTGAGGGGGAGCTGATTGCCGACCCGGCCAAGGTAAAGGCAGTGTTAGATTGGCCAACACCCCACTCCTGCAGGGAGCTCCAACGCTTCCTCGGGTTTGTGAACTTCTATCACATGTTCATTTGGAACTAAAGTGGGATTGCACTGCCTTTTACGCAGCTGACCTCTATTAAACTAATAAAATATAATGTATAAGCATCCCAAAGTGATTAAACAAAAAGTTGATAAAACTCAAATTAAACATGAAGCCTCTAAATTTAAGGATTTGGCCTCTCTTCCTCCTCATAATTTAAAAATTAAATGTGGTTTGTTAAATATTAGGTCTCTAACGCCCAAGTCTCTGCTAGTCCATGATCTGTTAATTGATCATCAGATTGATTTAATATTCCTTACAGAGACTTGGATAGGGCAAGAGGATTATGTTGGTTTGAATGAATCAACTCCCTCTGGTTATTTAAACCGTCAAAATCCCAGAAGTTCTGGTCGTGGAGGAGGAGTAGCAACAATTTACCATTCCAAATTACTAGTTAAAGTAAAGCAAAAAACACGTTTTAATTCCTTTGAGGGCCTGGTCCTCAGAATTGGGCATTTTAGCAATTTTAGGCTAAAACCAATTTTATTTGCCATAGTTTATCGTCCTCCATCAATCTACTCGGAGTTTTTATCCAAATTTGCTGAATTCTTAGCTGATTTAGTGCTGAAATCAGATAGAATAATTATAGTAGGGGACTTTAATATATATGTAGATGTAGATAGTGATTACCTTAATTTGGCATTTAAATCAATATTAGACTCGATGGGGTTTTCTCAGAAAGTAGGAAATTCTACCCATTATCTCCACCATACATTGAACCTTGTTCTGACATATGTCATAGAAATAGAAAATCTGGTAGTGTCTCCTCATAACCCTGTACTGTCAGACCATTGTCTGTTAACCTTTGATTTTACTATTTCTGACTATTTGGCTCCTAAGGGAAAAAAAATACTACAGTAGATGCCTCTCAGATGATGATGTTACCAAATTTATGCAGATTGTTTCCTCTATGCCATGTGTCAACACAACAGAAAAAAGCTATAGACAGCTTGCTCCTTCTGTAATTGATAGCATGGTAGATAGTGTTACAGCTTCTCTGCATCAGACTCTAGACATTGTGGCCCCTTTAAAAAAGAAAAAAGTCTAATCGGAGATTTCTAACTCCTTGGTTCAACACAAACTCGTAGATTAAAACAGAAGACTCATCAATTAGAAAGAAAATGGCGCTCCACTGTGACCGATTTTTACAGCCCATTATTAGTGTCCTGAAGTGAAATAAAGAGAAACGATTCTGCCAGCTGGATAACCTTTGTTTCTCTGTGTACAGGAGAAGAGTGGAGAAGAGACAAAATCTGCTCTCACTGTTCTGCTCTTGTCAGCAGCTTTGCTTCCTTTATAGTATTCCTCTCTGCTCCAAATATGGTAGCAGCCTTGAAGACAAGACCCAAAGACACACTGTCGGAGCACGCGACTCAAAAGAATGTGATTCTTCACCCATGACTGCAGGCCTATGTATGGATCCAATTCCATCATAAAGTTCGCAGATGACACCACGGTGGTTGGACTCATCAGGGACAACGATGAGTCAGATTACAGGGCAGAGGTTGAGCACTTGGCTACTTGGTGCGCTGACAATAACCTGCTCATTAACACCAGCAAAACCAAGGAGCTCATAGTGGACTACAGGAAGGAGAGGGGAGAGACACATGACCCCATCCATATCAATGGCATAGCTGTTGAACGTGTCCCCAGCTACAAATTCCTGGGGACGCACATCTCGGAGGACCTGTCCTGGTCAGTTAACACCACCAGCCTGATCAAGAAGGCCCATCAGCTCCTCTTCTTCTTGAGGACACTGAAGAAGAACCATCTGTCAACTGACATCCTGGGCAACTTCTACCGCTGCGTGATAGAGAGTACCCTGACCAACTGTGTCACAGTCTGGTATAGGAGCTGCTCTGTTGCTGACCGTAAGGCGCTGCAGCGGGTGGTGAAAACCGCCCAATGCATCACAGGGACTCCACTTCCAGTTATAGAGGACATCTACAGGAAAAGATGTCTGCGCCGGGCACGCAGCATTCTTAGGGACTCCAACCATCCTGCTCATGGACTGTTCCAGCTTCTCCCCTCCAGAAGGCATTTCAGAAGCCTTCGGACTAGAACCAGCAGGTTTAGGAACAGTTTCTTTCCAACAGCTGTCACGTTATTGAACTTAGTTCCCCGCTGACTCTCTTACCATCATCTCTTACCATCCTCACCTGTACATAACTGCCCATCTAACTTATTGTACATTATTTGCACATAGCAGTACTCTTAACTTTCTGCACTGCTGCATATATTTGCTTAAATTGCACATACTGTTAATTACTGTATATACTGCACTGCTGTCCTTTGCACTTCTGATTGGATGCTAAACTGTGTTTTGTTACCTTGTATTCATACATGTGTAATGACAATAAAGTTGAATCTAATCTAATTTGACCTTACTTGACAATCTTAACAGTTATTTCCCACAAGGCTCACCCACTGTCCTGCTCACTGAGAACATTCCGTACAGAGGAGTGATAAAACATGCATGCTGAGCATATATTCATTATGATTTACCTCTCACACTATGCACTGAATATGTAGACACTACATTATTGAGTATGTTGTCTACATCAATCATTACACAACAGGTTAATATATGAGCAACAATTTCCCACTACAATAAAAGATGTGAATAATAAATGGTGAATTTCTACCACATTTTCTTTCTCTTGATCATATATGATCACTAAAAATAATAAAAAAAATGTACAAGACAGTCAAAGCAAAGACATCAGTGAAAGTACACCGTAACAAGTTTAAACTAACACATCATCAGCCATGACATAGAAATTAGCATGTGTGGAGGGTCACAAAAAAGCTGTTTTTGAGAGTGTAAGCACTCGATGTGGAGCAAGCAAAGTAGGGAAGCATTCACCTACAACATGTGAACTATGTATCAAGGGAATTGGTAACACAGTTTCCATAATCATTGTGGAAGGGAAGTTGAGACATGTCCAAAGCAGTATAATTTAGAGCTGAACTGTCAGAAACATTTGCAGGCATATAAGGTTCAGGTTCAGGTTACTTTATTTGTACCCGTAGGTAGATTTGTTTTGCAGTTGGTGACATCCATATTTACAAGCCACTAATTACATTCAACATAGACACAAACACAGGCACACATCTTACAAAATAGGTAAATATAAAATATGTACAATATAATTTTTATAGCTTGTTCAACTCTTTGACAGCAGCAGGGACAAAGCTGTTTTTGTAGCGCTGGGTTCTACTTTTTGGGACAGCAAACCTCCGTCTGGAGGGAAGAAGCTGAAAGTTGCAGTGCAAAGGGTGGGAGTCATCATTTAAAATCGAGTCGGCCATCCTCTGTACTTGTCTGGTGTACAGGGATGTCAGGCTCAGCTGTGACTCACCAAGCAAACGACTGGACCATCTGACTACCTGATCCAAGGATTTCCTCTGTTTCAGTTTTATCTGACCAAACCATGACATTAAAGAAAAGGATAAAACAGATTCAATAAAAGCCCGATAGAACATAGTCATTATGGTTCGGTCAATTTGGAAGCGTGCAAGTTTCCTCAAACAATGCAAATTTTGCTGACCCTTTTTGCACACCCTTTCACAGTTCACCTCAAAGTTCAATCCACTATCAATAATTGTCCCAAGATATTTGTACGATTGTACACATTCGGTGGTCTGGCCTTTTAGTATGGTGACTTTGTGCCTGGGAGTTTTCCTCCTAAAGTCAATAATCATATCTTTCGTTTTTGTTGTATTCAGCTGCAGGTAGGAATCCTCACACCAGTGAACAAAGTCATCAACTACTGGGCCGTGGCCACTCTCACCATCCTGGAGGAGACTGACAATGACTGAGTCATCAGCATACTTTATAATGTGTCTGTTGTCATGTCTGCTCCGACACATGTTTGTGTACAGGATGAAGAGTAGTGGTGACAACACACACCCCTGAGGAGAGCCAGTAGAAGAGCACTTTAGGTCAGACAATGTGCCATTGACCCTTACTCTCTGCGTCCTGTTGGTTAAGAAATCCAGAATCCAACCCACCAGATTATTGCTTAAATCAAATTGTTGCAGGAGCCTTTCAACTAAAATATGAGGTTGGATTGTATTAAAGGCAGAAGAAAAGTCCACAAATAAAAGCCTGGCGTGTGTCCCATTAAAATCCAGATGTTTAAAAAGCATGTCAAACAGAGTGACAGTGGCATCCTCCACTCCTCTGTGAGGCCTATAGGCAAACTGCAGAGGATCCAATGCATGCTCAGTCTGCTTTAGGACCTCAAATCTGACCAGTTTTTCAAAAATTTTCATTAAAATTGAAGTCAAAGCAACTGGTCTAAAGTCGTTTACCGTTTTAGGACAGCTGGATTTTGGAACGGGAACAACCACGGCATCTTTCCAGATCTTAGGCACATGTTGTGTCTGTAAGGACTTATTGAAAATATAATGAAATATAGGACTCAGTTCATGTGCACAGGACTTTACCAGGCGTCCACATATATTATCAGGGCCCTGACTTTTGTTCACTTTTACAGCGCGGAACTCCCTTTTAACATCCTGCATCTCAATATTAAAGTGCTGATTGTCTTTGAGTTTCTGTTTCAAATCTTGGATTTCTGTGCTAAAATCAAAGGAGTCAAAACGACCATAAAAACAATTAAGAGCATTAGCCAGCTCTGTGTCTGAACTAAAACCATCTAAAAACACATGATTACTGCGCTCTGTGCTCTGAAGGCCTGCAATAGTTTTCATACTGGCCCAGGCCGAACCAAGTTTATTTGCTGCCATCTTGCTTTCCAACTCTGATTTATAATTCTGTTTTGCTCTTAAAATTTCAGCCTTCAGCTCCTTGGTGGCAACCTGTAGCGCAGAAACAGACCCTTGTTTAAAGGCAAGAGCTTTCCTCTGTAAGCAGGATTTAACTGATTTAGTAACCCATGGTTTGTTGTTGGGATATATTTTGACACGTTTACGTGGAACAATCTTATTTTGACAGTGAGCCATGTATGAGCATGTGAGCTCAGCCAGAGAGTCCAAATCATCCCCGCAGGCCATTATGAACATCTTCCAGTCTGTACAGTCAAAGCATTCCTGGAGGCTGTGCTCTGAATCCTCTGTCCACACATCAATGTCTCTGGTCTCCACTTTGCCTCTTCTGAGAGCAGTTTTATATGTGGGCAGCAAATGAACACAGTTGTGATCTGATGATCCTAAAGGAGGAAGGGGGAGTGATTTATAGGCCCTCTCTATGGATCCATAGCACAGGTCCAATGTCTTTTTTCGCCTGGTTGGGCAGGAGACATACTGATGAAAGTTTTTAAGTGTCTTCTTTAAAGAAACATGGTTAAAATCCCCAAGAATGAAGTTTGGCGCCTCTGGAGAAATTGACTGCAGCCGCTGCACCACATCAGAGATGGTGCTGGAGGCGGAGTCAGCGTCTGCCCTCGGATGAATATACACAACTGTGATGAAAAGTTGGGGAAACTCTCGAGGCAAATAAAAGGGGCGTAGTGACACAGACAGCAGCTCCACATGGGGTGTACAGATGCGCTCTCTGACCGTGACAGATGTGCAGTACTGCTTATTAATGTATAAACATACTCCGCCCCCCTGACGCTTCCCAGTTACCTCTTCCTGCCGATCCGAGCGCAGCGGAGCTCCAAAGCCGTCAATCCACAGGTCTGCATCTCGATCATGCGCAGTAAGCCAAGATTCAGTGAAAGCCATGACGCAGCAGTTCTTAAAATCCTTCTGGTAACGTACATTGCCTTGAATTTCCTCCACCTTGTTTCTCACAGACTGTGCATTCCCAAAAATGATCGAAGGAAGAGGAATGTTACCAAACTGACGTCTCCTAAGGCGCAATTTCACACCTCCACGTCTTCCACGCTTCCTCCTGCCGCTTCTTTTTTCACCGCTGTGACCGTCTCTCAAAATAAAGTCCGGCAGATGAAATTTGGGCGCAATCAGAGACTCTGCACCAGCTGTGTTAAAGCGCAGCAACACGTCCCTGGAATATTGTATTCTGCCCGCTATTCTGCTCGTCATGGAGCCGAACGCGTTTACCTCAGAGACAAAGAGCCACAGCACAGAAAGCAGCAGTGCGAGATATGAGAGGAAATCCATGTTGCAGATACTAGGGAGCTGTTCGCCATATATTCCACAAACGCTCCAGAGCAGAAACGACACAGAGGATTTTCTAAAAACGTAAAAAAGTACAAAAAACACACACACGCACACAGGCACTATATCACCAAGCTGCTGGTCGCTGCGTGCGCATGCGCCCAAATATAATGTAGCATATTTGTAACAAATAACTTCAAAATCATATGCCTGATTAGGGGAAGAATACAACAGCTACAGAATTGAAGCACCACTACTACCAAGAGCAGTATTAAGCCAATACGGCTAAAATTAAGGTCAACTTGTGCTCTTTTGCTCACTATGGGGTTCTCCTGTGTTCGTAAGAAAAAATAACAGGTTAGCAGACATATAATAAGTCCCAACAGCATCACAACAAAAGTGGCACAGCTGTGTCTGGTGCAGTCTTTCTCCTGATGTCTCTGTGGGGTCTGTGCTTCATCGACCTGCTGTGGCAAAAGATGGCCAATGTCCTGGCCATCCATGTCTGGTGGCACTCTGGTAGGGGAACCTAACAGTATGTCTCCCCTCTTATCATGTGTGCCCTATCTATTTCTCTGTTGCAAACATTATGCCGGACACCAGAGGTTCCGTCAGCAAACCTTTGCACAGGTAAACAGGCGAGCACCTGTTGTCAAAAGGTGTTACTTGGTCATCTTCTTCTCGTCCATGTCTACAACGTAGGATGGTGGTCGTGGCTGACCACTTCTCTTCTGCTTCTCGTCCGTGTCTGATCTAGGTTCTTCTGGCTTGACTTCCGGGATCTTCTTGCAGTGCGTTGTGTGGATCCACGTTGCTCTTCCCGCGATCTTCACAGCCATGAATGTCATCAGAAGGACCTGGTGTGGACCCAACCACCGTTTACTGTGCCAGTTCTTCCGTTTGAAGCTTTTGATGACCACCCAGTCACCGGGTTTGATGTTGTGCAGGACTCCCTCTGCTGGCCTGGGCAGGGCAGCCTTTACCTGCTGTGAAATGTTTTGAAGTTAGCAGGACTGTACAGAGCAATAAGATAACATGGCATTCTCAAAATGTGAAGTAGTGGAGGTGAAGGTCTCTTTTCCATGGAGAAACATAGAGCTGGGGGTTGAGCAAACAGAATCTCAGAAGGTGACATGTTATATTTCTTCCTGACTCACATGTGCATGTACATGAGTGCTAATGGGAGGCATTTAGTCCAGGGTAGGCCAGTTTCATCTTCAGGGTTGGCAAGTTTGTTTTTCAGAGTGTCATTTTCACGCTCAATGGTGCCACCTGATTGTGGGTGGTAGACACAGTGTTTTCTCAAGTCAAAGCCCAATGTGATGCTCAAATTAGTCAGTGCTTCATTTACAAAATGCTTACCATTGTAACTGGAAATTTTCTCTGGTATTCCCCATCTGGGAATAATTTCTGATAATAATGCTCCGGCCACAACAGTGCTTGTTGCATGTTTGGCTGGAAAGGCCTCTGCCCATTTGGACCACATGTCAACCATTACCAAACAGTACTCTTTATCCTCAGCTGGGGTGAGCTCAATGAAGTCCATCATGAGATGCTGAAAAGGTCTTGCAGGAGGCGGATGGGCTGCTGGAACCTGTTTGGGAACCCTGTGGGCATTATTAGTTGCACAGATTAGACACTTTTTGCAAAAACTGTCAGCATATACAGTGAAAACAGTAGTGAACCAATTTGCATGCAGTGGTTGTATCATCCCTTCTCTTGACACATGGTCTTTCCCATGAGTCAGTTTAGCAAAATGATGGAAGAAATGAGCTGGTAAACAGGGGAGGGCATTTTGGGCCCCTCCACACACCAGCTTGGTCTTTGTAGCATCCTTTCTTTGTCCACTTCTGACATTCCTGTGTGGAGGAAAGAGACTGCATGGTAAGAAGTGAGTCAACAGGAGAGGGGGGTTGGCTAGTAGGAGGGCAAACACACAAAGGGGAAGAAGGGGTCATGACATGGGCTGCAGCAAGAGACAGGGCTGCAGCTTTAGGAGCAGCATCAGCACGTGTGTTACCCTTGGACACAGGGTGAGAAGACGACGTGTGGGCTGTGCATTTACACATCGCCACAGATAAAGGAAGGAGAATAGCTTCCAGCAGGCGTGACACATATACAGAATTTTTTTTCCACCGGTGAGCCTGCAGAGGCAAGGAAGTTATGTTCACATCAAAGGACACCAAAGTCATGCACCCCTTCAAAGTGACCGATTGCCCCGTACCATAAGTGCATGCCTCTGCCAAGGCAACTAATTCAGCAGCCTGTGCAGATAGATGAGAAGGCAAAGAGCCAGAAAGCAATGTGCAATGGTCATTACAGACAGCCCAGCTCACTTTGTTGCGGCCTACAGAAGGGTCAACAGATGCAGAGTCGTCAACATAAAGGACAAGGTCAGAGCTGGGAAGTGGAGTATCAGGAAGGTCAGGTCTAGGAGAGGTGACAGAGTCAACCAAGGATGAACAGTCATGGTCACAGAGTGAGTCAGCATCACACTGTGGAAGATGAAGGTATGAAAAATCAGGAATGAAAGAGCGACAATGAGATGCCATACCAAGGAAAGAAAGGAGCTCCTTTTAGTTTTAGGCCTGGCCATGTGACAAATAGCATCCACATATTTGGGAGAGAGATTTGCCCTGAGCCGATATTTGATGACCCAAAGAGGTTACCACAGGTTTTCAAAACTGTAATTTGGGCTCCAAGGCTTTGTGGCCTTCATTAGCCAAATGGCAGAGAAGTTTGATGGAGTCTGTTTGACACTGTGATTCATTAGGTGCAAACAGCAAGAGGTCATCGATATAGTGAATCAGGACAGAACCCTCTGTGAGTGTTAATGAGCTTAATGAGTCTTCTAAAGCAGCATTATAGATAGTAGGGATTTCATAATAATATCCTTGAGCTAACCTGGTGAAAGTGTAGAGTGCCCCATTAAACTGGAATATAAACCCAGAAGAGATTCAAAACCTGGAGTGATGCCGTTACGTGCCTCTGGTCTGAGTGGGTATTGTGAGCATTTGGGTCTGAAATCAGACTTTGGTGTGATTATCACTGGAGGGCAGTTTTTTTTAATAAGCCCTACATCATATTTGTGTGCAGCCGACAGAGATAATGGAACATGTGAGAGCATGTGATCTTCCTGCGTCTGTACAGAGGGCATAATAACAGATTTCATCCATCTGTACTGCCTGTTAGCATCCAGCATTTGGATGAAATGCTCACAGGGAAGTGAAACCGTATACTCTGCACGAAACATTTGCAGAGAGGGGGAGAATAAAACTGTGGTGAGGCCGGCATAGGGAAGTGGTGGGGATGGGACCCAATCATCAGTGTGATGAGCAGCGAGGACTCGTGTGCCCATGTCACACCACTCTGAGGATGGGGTTTTCGTGAGTGAAATATGTGGGTGGCTGTGTGGAACTGAGATCTGAGAACATAGTAGACATGTGAGGTGTCAGTGAAATCAAAAGAAAGCAGAAGTCAGCCACCCATACGATATGTGTTGTTTGCAGTAGTGTAGGTTTAACTTGTATCCATTGTATTTCATATGCTGTGTCAGGGCCCTGTGAAAGGTGTGATGTGCAATGCATCCTGTGCGGTGGCATGGAAACTATGGCATGTGGCGAAAGCTTCTTTCCCATTTCAATCAAATGGGAGCTTTGCCCTTCATCTGTCAGTGCCCATTCATAAATGTACAGCTGAGATGGTACTTTAGCAAACATCAAGCTGGGCGTTTCAATTTGAGTTCCCTGCGGGGTGCAGGAGAGAGAGAGTAAACTGTACATCAAATCTTGACCTAACAGGCTGAAAAGGCACTGAGGAGAAAACAGGAAGCCATGACTAAAAGTTTTTCCATCCACCACACATGACAATGGTTCAGTGAAAAATTCATGAGTGAAACCGCCACTTGCCACTTGCGATGTGAGTGAGCGGGAAGTAAGAGGGGGCTGTAAACCTGATGATGAGGACAGAATTTAATCTGTCACCCCAGAATCTACCATAAAATCTATCATTTTCCCTGAAACTTCTACTGGCAGAATTGGCAAATCTTTGAAATTGGAAGTTGAATACCTAACTAAAGTGGTGTGCACATCTTTATGATGGTATGTGTGTGTATGTGTTGCTGCAGCAGATTGTTATTAGCAAGCTCATGTACGGCGTCTGCTGGGGGTGAAAATAAAGAAGGCACACATGCACCAGTCTTATCTGCCTGACATCACTGTTGCTGCAGTTGTATCAGCCCTTGACATTGTGCTTGTGAATGGGGCTGGGGTGGCTGTGGTATGTTGCGCTGCTGCCAGGACTGATGTCCTCCATGCTGAAAATTGACTCTGCCTCTTCCTCTGCCTTGGAAGGTATGTTTGGGTTTTATCGGGCAGTCTCTCACCCAATGTCCTTCTTGTTTACAGTAGGTGCAGCTGGAGAGCTGTGGGCATTCCCTCACCCAATGCATGTGTTCTTTACATCAGTGGCCAAACTGGGAAGAAGGCCTGCCATAAACTACATGTCGAGGTGCGTACCATACGCCCCTGTATCTGTCATGTAGTCTTCAGGGCAGGGAATGTCTTCCACTCCATTAAAACTTTCCTCAGCCAGTGAAAATAGTCACCCAGCGGTTTGTCGTCCTTCTGCGTGCAGTTCGCCACCTTGCTCAGATCAGAGCATTTTCTACACTCCGTGATGATGGGATCCATCAGTTTAAACAGACCGTTCTTGTAATCTTGATTGTGTGTGTCTGATGATGTGCCCCAGTCCTTGTGATCCGGTCGAATGTCTTTTTCAAACAAAGGCATCAACTTTGCCATATTTGTTCGTGTACATTTTTGTGCCATAATCCATCGAAGTTCATAGAAAGCGGGCCAATAAGTTTGACAGAACGCGTCCAACTGTTCACAGAAATACAGTGGGTCATTCTCCAATTGTGGGAATGTCGCTGCAAACTTTGGTATGTCCTCCAGTGCCCATGGTCTGAACACAGCTTCGGGTCCTTCCCGCCCCATAACCTTTACCATTGGCATAGTGGTAAGAGGGTCTGGTTGATGTTTGATGTCCCCTCGCCTTTTATCTGCTGCTGGTTGGCCATGGATTGAAGGTCCCAACAATCCCTCAAGTTCCCATTGTCCCTTATGCTTCGTAGCACCTGACACTGTCTTCTGTTCAGACTGGATGTGTTTCTGTTTGGGGGGAGACGTATCATCTACAAACATCTTCTGTGTGGGGGGAGGCGTATCATCTTCAGGTGTGAGTGAAAATGGCCCAGGCAGAGCTGGATACAATGCCGCCATAAAAGGGTTAGTGGGAGGGGAAGTGGGAGGACCGGACAGTCGCACTTGTAGGGAAGGAGAATGGGATCCCCAGCATAATGTGATAAATGTTATGCTTTATGTTGTCTCTTTCTTTGCCTGTTCATTCACTTTCTTTTTTTTTTTCTTTTTTTTTTTTTTTACATATCTGAACTTTGTGACTGTCAGCATTAATCTTATTTCTCAAAGCAATAATTGTTTAAAGTAAGAAGGATCTCCCCCCCCCCCGGAGGAAATTTAGGGTGGCAGATCCACTCCTCAATAAATTCAATAAATTCCAAACTTTCAGGACCATAATTGTCAGTCATAAATTTCACCTTCGGGCCGCTCACGCTGGAGGGACACCGTTTAGGTCCTGACTCACAGGACCTCAATACTGACCAATATGACTGCCAAACACCACCAAACGTCTTAAGTGTGTGCCTAACGCATTCTTATCTTGACCGCTGGTCATCCCAGGCGTCCCCAGGCGTTCCCCAATGCTTCTCACTGTGACTTTAGACTATGTCCCCAAACCTGTTTATAACAGGTACTGTACACCGTCTTCAGTTTAGTCCTGCCACAAGATCAACTGGCCAGACCCCAGAATTTGTCCTACCACGGGACTTTAACCTGCTGGACATGCACAGATATTGGTCCAGTGAGGTGAACTACACAACTGACAATTTACCAATACAATTTGCATAAAGGGCTCAATAAATTTTACTTACTTTAACTTTAGGATACTTGTAAAATGGATTCTTCTGGATAGTATGTCACCCCTTGGCCACCGCAGCACTCCCGTCACCAAAGTGGGCGGAAAGAGCCGAACTCCATTCGGGGTGATCAGCCTGCATCGACGGACGAAGACTGGTGATACCTATCCCACTTTCTGACACCAGGAATGTGATCGAATTTTGCAGCCCATTATAAGTGTCCTGTCATAGCCAGGAGCGGTACTGGGGTTAAGCTCCCAGTGCTCATGAAATACTCCTTATGGCGTGCATCTCGAAAAGCCTCTGACAACTATGTCCAACTCCGAGCCTGCCCATGTGGTTTAGTCTCTAAGCCCGGCGGAACTGCTTTTACTAATAGGAGAAGGGGCGAGGGCGGATCTCTGGCGCCTTAAAACCAGATGCTTCGGGTAGATGGTGGCTCGCCAACCTGGGAAGGTAGCCCATCTAGGGGAAGGTAAACCCTGATTTCAAATCTCCACTGCCTTGCGGCACACCCGGTCACGGGAAAGGCTTCGGGAGTCAACCCTGAGGAAAAATCCGGAGTCGGAGCCCCTAAGGCAGTTCTCTGTTGTGCTCAACATCGTTCTGGCAGCTCCTGCGACGGCGCTGGTGCTAAACTATAGCAGCCCTGCTGTTCCTTTGGATTCATCAGTGACGTGGAGAGGGGGGACATGCTGCATGGGTAACATCTTGTCCTCCATATCTTCCTGCCCAGGCTTGAATCCTACCAACGCCCAACGCTGGAAGGTAGAACACCGGTGCGCATCGGCCTGTTCAGCCACAGGCGGTGCTGTCCCAGCAGAGTAGACGTTTAGGATTCTCTTCCATGGTCATCATAGACCGACGGAGGCCGACGACGAAGTGAAATAAAGAGAGACGATTCTGCCATCTGGATAACCTTTATTTCTCTGTATACAGGAGAAGAGTGGAGAAGAGACAAAATCTGCTCTCACTGTACTGCTCTTGTCAGCAGCTTTGCTTCCTTTATAGTATTCCTCTCTGCTCCAAATATGGTAGCAATCTTGAAGACAAGACCCAAAGACACACTGTCGGAGCACGCGACTCACAAGAATGTGATTTGACCTTACTTGACAATCTTAACAGTTATTTCCCACAAGGCTCACCCACTGTTCTGCTCACTGAGAACATTCCGTACAGAGGAGGGATAAAACATGCATGCTGAGCATAAATTCATTATGATTCACCTCTCACAATATGCACTGAATATGTAGACACTATATTACTGAGTATGTCGTCTAAATCAATCCTTACACAACAGGTTAATATATGAGCAACAATTTCCCACTACAATAAAAGATGTGAATAATAAATGGTGAATTTCTACCACACCACAAATTTAGATGAAATCTATTTAGCTTGGAGAAATCATATTTTAATTTATAAAAAAAAAAAATCTCTGAGAAAAGCTAGAACAAGTTATTATTCTGCATTAATAGAAGAGAACAAGAATAATCCCAGGTTTCTTTTCAGCACTCTAGCCAGGCTGACAAAGAGTAAGGACTCTGTCAATCCTAGCATTCCCTTAGAGCTTACTACTCAGGACTTAATGAACTTTTTCAATAATAAAATTTCATCTATCAGAGATAAAATCAGTCAGATTCTTCCCACCGTTAACTTAAATACAGTAACTACTGCAACTCCTTCAATTGACATCTGTTTGGATCAGTTTACTCCAATTGACCTTTTAGAGTTAGACAAAATAATTTCCTCATCCAAGCCTTCAACTTGTCTTTTAGACCCTATTCCTACCAGGTTATTTAAAGAAGTCTTCCCATTTATTGGTAGCTTTATTCTTCAAATAATCAATTCTTCATTAATTTTAGGCTATGTACCGCAGGCTATTAAAACTGCTGTAATTAAACCCTTACTCAAAAAGCCAATGCTGGATCCAGGAGTTTTAGCTAACTATAGACCAATCTCTAATCTCCCTTTCATTTCAAAAATCTTAGAGTTGTCAGTACGCAATTATTTAACCTCTTGCACTCCGGGATACCGCGGGCGGTCACATCTCTGCGTACTAGTGCACCCTCATGCACACTAGGACGCACACTGTGTGTCTCAGAGCGCACTGAAAAAAAAAGCTGCATTTCCGTTCTTCCACTACAGACACAGCCGCGAACAGAAAGCCAAAGGAGTGCTTTGATTGGTTTAGATTTGATTGACCTCTCATTCGACTAATAAGAGCCTTGAATTGGGTGTCTGAAACCTTGAAGAACCAACGACTGAAAACCTAGCAAGAAGGACCCGCCTACCAACGGCTGCGAATACAGCGAGCCAATTGAAGCAGAGAAGTTTGACGATTGAAAGCGTGCGTCCCGTGCGTAAAATCTGTTTTGTTTAAGCTACTGTGTGTGACGGTAGTGTTCGCCAGTGTTTTTTTCTTACTACTGTTCTTATTTGTTTTGAAAAATCGTTCGCCAAAACCGCAATCATGCAAGCGCAAAACCTCAATAATGGAATCATGGTTTGACCAGGTCGCGTGACCAGAACCATGAGTCGTAACAAGCGGACCAGCGTCATGTTCATCTGACAATGAGGAAGAGATGTTCGCCAGCGACACTGCTGTTGTGGACAGGTAAGTGTTATAAGCTAAATTATTCTTTATCCCTGAAAATTGTAATCAAAATGACTTTTGACCGATCGGTAAATTACAACTGTGCATCATCGCCACATGACGGACAGCGGCGCACGGTCCGGTCACAGGCCGGTGCACGGTCCAGTCATGGAACGGTCCCCCCTCCCGCTACTCCTCTGTAGTGGATTGCAGATATATTGCAGATATTTTAGTACAACTGTCTGTAGTAGACCCGTGCTCCGCGGTCCGTCATGTGGTGATGGACGATGTCCGTCCTCTGTAGCAGGGGGGGGGGGGGAGTTGTTATCCTCTACATTGCAGATATTTTAGTATAATTTTTATTGCACTGTAGGTTATTTTTTTCTTGTAAAAAAAAAGCCACACATTTTTTACGTGGCAGGCTTCTTTGAGTGTGGGGGCTTGATTGTTCTTTCATTCATTCATGAATGAATAAACAACCCCCCCCCCACACACACACACACACAGCCCTGAGTGTCACCTTTCATTAGAGCCTAAGATCAAGCTTCTATATTGAATTATTCAAAAGTTACAGACGTTTTTCCAAACTGTGCCATTTGGCACAATTTGGCACAGTTCAAAAACACCTGGGAGCAACCTGACAAAAAAGCTGTGTAATATATTCATTTTTTGTGGTATTGTTACAAAATTTTGACCTCAGCTGGATAACACTTGGTTCTACATTTCTGTTGCATTTCCCAGCCCGTATCTGACAGCTGTGTGTTATTTGCAAGCATTTGTATCCAAAAAAACACCCAGGCGAACTTTATTTTCTTCAAGTTCAGTATATTTAGATGACTGTTACTCAGTGGCAGGAGCACTTAGAGAGATTATGACTGTTTTGCCAAAAAATTCAAAGTGTTTTCTTTTAAAAGAGACCAACCCCATGAAGATGCTGAAAAGGGTTGAAGAACAGCTTTTGATTTACTTTGGGTACGTTATTTTTAGGCGTTTTTAGGGAAATTGACCAGAGTGCAAGGGGTTAACCACTTGGAGGGAAATGGTCTATTTGAAGAGTTTCAATCTGGGTTCAGAATCCATCATAGTACTGAAACAGCCTTAGTGGAGGTCACTAATGACCTTCTGATTGCATCTGATAATGGACTTGTTTCTGTACTTGTCCTTTTAGTCCTTAGTGCAGCTTTTGATACTATTGATCAGAATATTCTACTTATAGATTGGAACACTATGTTGGACTTAATGGAACTTCGTTGCAATGGTTTACATCTTATTTATCTGACAGGTTCCAGTTTGTTCATGTCAATAATGAGTTTTCTTCCAACTCAAAGCTCAGTCATGGAGTTTCACAGGGATCTGTGCTAGGCTCTACTCTTTTTAGTTTATATATGCTTCTGTTAGGCAGCATTATTAGAAAGCACTGTATACATTTTCATTGTTATGCAGATGACACACAATTATACCTGTCAATGAAGCCAGATGATAGTAATCAATTAGCCAAGTTAGAAGCCTGTCTTAAGGAAATCAAAGCTTGGATGACTTGTAATTTCCTGCTATTAAATTCAGCTAAGACTGAAGTCATTCTTGTTGGTCCACAAAACCTTAGAAATACCTTTCCAAATCAAACTTTTAGTTTGGACGCAGTTACTCTTTCTCTTAATAGCTCTGTGAGGAACCTTGGACTTATTTTTGATCAAGATGTTTTTCAATTCACATATTAAATTTGTTTCTAAGTCAGCCTTCTATCATTTGCGTAATATTGCCAAGATTAGGAGCATCTTGTCTCAGAGTGATGCTGAGAAACTGATCCATACTTTTGTTAGCTCTAGATTAGATTATTGTAACTCTTTATTATCAGGTTGTCCTAAAACATCTCTAAAAAGTCTTCAATTGATCCAAAATGCTGCAGTTAGAGTTTTAACAGGTACTAGAAAGAGAGATCATATCTTTCCGGTTCTTCATTGGCTTCCCATAGAGTTTAGAATTAAGTTTAAAATCCTTCTTCTCACTTTCAAAGCTCTAAACAATCAGGCCCCTTTTTAATTAAAAGATCTGATATTACCCTATTATCCTAACAGAGCACTATGCTCCCAAAATGCTGGATTACTTGTAATACCTAGAATCTCCACAAGTACAATGGCGGGCAAAGCCTTCGTTTATCAAACTCATCTCTTGTGGAATCAGCTGCCAATCTGGATGTGGGAGTAAGACTCGATCTCTGTTTTTAAGAATAGGGTTAAAACCTTCCTTTTTGATATAGCCTACAATTAGGGAGGGATCATGTGTTTCTGAACCCTCCCTTAGTTATGCTGCTATTAGGTTTAGACACCCAGGGGACCTCCAATAATTGCACTGGGCTTCACTCCTTTCTTCACGCTCAATGAGTTTTTTTTATTTTGCTGGTCATTAACATCTGTTTGTTCTCTCCCATAGATTGAGTCCTCATCCTGCTGTTTGCTCTCTACATGTCTGTTCTTTTCATCTTCTCTATCCCCTCACCCCCCAGCCAGTCGCAGCAGATGACTGCCCCTTCCTGATCCTGGTTCTGTTGGAGGTTTCTTCCTGTTAAAAGGGAGTTTTTCCTCTCCACCATCGCCAAACGCTTGCTCACAGAGGATCGCCTGATTGCTGGGGTCTTTCTGCAATTGTGGGATTCCCCTACAGTTGAAAGTGCTATGAGATGATTGTTGTGAAATGGCACTATATAAATAAAGTTGAATTGAATTGAATTGAATTGAATTGAATTAAAGTCCCCTTTCGGTGGACTGAGGCTGTTGAACTGGCGTTTCGCAAATTAAATCACCAGTTCACTGAAAGACCCATCTTGGCCCAGGTCGGCCCACAGCTTCCATTTGTCCTTGAGGTGGACGGGTCTGATTCGGGGGTTGGCGCTGTACTATCGCAGTGCACTCCCCCCAATCAGAAGCTTCGCCCATGCACATATTTCTCTCGGCGGCTCATGCCAGCTGAGAAGGAATTATGACAGGGGACAGAGAGCTGCTGGCCATTAAGTTGGCGCTTGAGGAGTGGAAGCACTGGTTAGAGGGTGCTGTTCACCCCATTGTTGTGTGGACTGACCACAAGAACCTCGAGTACTTGCGGTCGGCCCGCCGACTGAATGCCAGGCAGGCTCGCTGGTTGTTATTCTTCCATCGATTTAACTTTACTATCACTTACTGGCCTGGCACCCGGAATACCAAACCGAACGCGCTCTCGCACCAGTTTGATTCCGAGAACGTAGCAGCCCCCAATCCATCGTGCCTCCTGCATGCGTTATTGGAGCCCTTACTTGGGATATCGTGCAGAGGGTCCGCCAGGTCCAGTCCCAGGAGCCTGTGCTAGTAGGGTGCCCCTGGAACCGTCTGTATGTCCCCACCGTCCTCTGCAGTGATGTCATCCAATGGGGTCACACCAGTTGCTTTGCCTGCCATCCTGGTATCACCTGAACCATTGATTTCGTCAAGCGGGAATTCTGGTGGTCCATGCTGCAGCGGGACGTCCAGGAGTACGTCAGAGCCTGCCAGACGTGCGTCCGGAGTAAGACTGACTCCACCCCCCCATAGGGACTCCTCCATCCCCTTCCCATCCCTGGTCGGCCATGGTCCCACATTGCCATGGATTTTGTGACCGGGTTGCCCTCCTCCCACGGCAAAACGGTCATTCTGACCATCGTGGATTGCTTCTCCAAAGCGGTCAATCTGGTGGCCCTCCCCAAACTCCCATTGGCCTTGGAGACAGCGGTCCTCCTCACCGACCACGTCATCAGAATCCACGGCATCTCTATTGACATTGTGTCTGACCAGGGTCCCCAATTCACGTCCCAGGTTTGGAGGGCCTTTTGCTGGATGTTGGGAATGACGGTGAGCCTCTCATCCGGAAATCACCCCCAGAGCAATGGGCAGGTGGAGCATGCCAACCAATCCCTGGTGGCTTCCTTGTGGTGCGTAGCAGCTGATAACCCCTCATCCTGGAGCACACACCTGACCTGTGTTGAATACTCCATGAACTCTGTGGTATCCTCCACCACCGGACTAACGCCCTTTGAGGCGTCGTTGGGGTACATGCTGCCTCTTCTTCCCATGGCCGAGAGGGAGGTTTCGGTGCCATCTGTAGGGGCGCACACCCGGCGCTCCCAGTGTGTTTGGAGGTCTACTCGGGCCATCCTGACCCGCACCACTGAACGCACCCGGGCGCTGCTGATCGAAAGTGGGTGCCGGCCCCAAAGTACGTCGTGGGACAGCAGGTCTGGCTGGCATCTAGCCAGATCCCTCTCAAGGATAAATCCAAGAAGCTGTCCCCCTTTTCCTTGGGCCTTATCCCATCGCCCGGGTAATCAACGACACATCAGTCTAGCTTAAGCTGCCCTTGTCCCTGCGGGTGAACCCCACCTTCCACATCAGCAACATCAAACCCCTCTCAACCAGACCCCTTTGTCCCCCCCCCCAAGCCTCCCCCTCTTCCCCGTATCATCGATGGCCACCCTTTCCACACTGTTCGACGGATTCTGGATGTTTGCCGTCAGAGTTGGGGCCTGCAGTAGCTCATTGATTGGGAGAGTTACGGGCCAGAGGAGCAATCCTGGAATCCCTCATCACAGGTAGTGGACAAGGAAATGCTCCAGGCTTTTCACCGTGCCCACCCGGGCAAGCCCTCCGGTCCACCAGGAGGCGTCCCTAGAAGGGAGGGCCCTGTCATGGGCAACGGGAGCACGCCCCTCCCCTCCAGTCTCATCTTCTGCACATCAGCCAGCGTACTTAAGGAGGTCTCCTCCGTGCAGTCTACACTGGCTCGTCTGGGTGTACTGCCCATTTTTCAAACTAGCTTCAAATTGTTTGAAATGTTAACACGTCATTAACCTTCTTTTTCTCTCCACTTCAGGTTGCTGCCACCGTGTAGGTGTGTCACTGGGACTGCGTGCACTCTCCTGCTCCAGATCACTACTCATCAGCGACTTCATTGCCTCTGTCAGGCACCATCAGCTCCACTACTCCCCTCTACCCTACTGGTTCGTCTATTCTCCTCTGGGTCCTGCTGGTCATCCCTGGATTTCCCAAGTAAGTGGCAATTTGGCTCTCACATTTTCCCCTTACTCCACTCCTCAGCTTACGGCTCTTGTCTTCACTCCACAGGTCCTTTCCTCTGGCGAGTGACTGTTTCTGTAGCTGTGCGCTGCTGTGTTTTGCTATTAATAAATTGTCAAACGTGCCCCTCTGTGTGATTCATCCTGTGTTTGGCATCGTGCACGTGAGCTGTCAAAGAACTTAACACGCCATGACATGAACTGCCCGGGTGGCTCTGTTGGCATTTAACTGAAGTGCACTGCTGGGTCATAAATAGGGGACCAGCAGCAAGATGGGCCAATTATCTTCCATAAAGAGGAGTTTGAACAAGCTTTTGTCCAATGAGGGAACAGTTTTTTGTCTGTGAACAGCCAATCAAATGCGGGGGCATTATCCAACAGAGAGGCAGCCTGAGGATTGGTTAGAAATAGCTGACTCAAGTTTTCAGAAAACATTCATTCAGTTCCTATGAAATTCATTATATACTCAATATAAAATCTAACTAAATTAAGTGACTCAAGGCCAATATTAAGTGACCATGCTTTTTTACTATTACTAATAAGTTTAACATTCATTTGAATAATATTCATGAAAAAGACATTCCTAAGACATGCACGCACATTTAAATCAAGGATTAATGAATTATTGCAATCCATTATTGTCCATCACAAAGGCGATTATCTTCACAGTGTCCAGAGTTATTCTGAGGAATGAGAGCTTGAAGAACAGTCAATGTTCAATCAGAATTAACAGTTCCAGATTGCCCAAGTAATGAAACATATTCCGTAGATGTCCACTAGGAGGTACTGTTGAGCTGTAGATAATTTTTAGGTCTTGGTATGTGAACAGGGGCAGCCTAGAGGCTTCTGCTATATGACCAAAAGAAGGAGGCAACCATACATCTGTCAGCTTAAGGAGTTTACGACTTTTTAAGAATATCAGTTCCTGGTACGAATGGATGCTATCAGCATGAACTGTCTAGTTGGGGTTTGACTCCAGAGGTTTTATAGTCCACTTAAGCCTTTAAAAGCAAGTCCTTATCAGGTTTCTCTACAAAAGGAAAATTGTTTACACTGGGGTCCTGATGAAGAAACACAGCAATTCTTGACGAGAGTTGAGTGAGAGTTTCTTTAAGATGAAGAAGAGTGATTTCCTGAATTAGCCTAAGGAGAAGCGGATGCTACAGTCTACAACCTTTGAGAAAACAGAGAGTATACTTATTGGTCTGTAATTGCTGATGGTTTGTTTGTCTCCTGATTTATGGATTGGAGTTACAATTGTTGATTTTAGAATACTGGGAAATGTGCTCTCCTCAAATGATCTGTTAATTATTATAGTGATTGACACTGTTAAATGATTATTGTTTGTTTTGATGAATATGGTGTCAAGTCCATGGATATCCATAACTCTAGAATTTGACAGAGATGAGAGAACCTTGTTTACCTTTAACTCATTTGTGGGTTTAAGACTGAGGGAAGTTTCATTGTCTGTTATTATTGGGTGAAAATCTTTATTTTTAAAATTCTTACCCAATTATAGACAGAGATAATAAAATATTTATTAAAATGTTCTGCTATGACCAGACTATCACTATGATTTTTTTTCCATTTATATTTAGTTGGATGGTCTTGTTTGCTGGTCTTGCCTTACCTGAAAGTTTGTCTATGTTTTTTGTTACACAATCTGGTTTATTTGTAAATATTAGGTACAATAAGGTTTGAGATGAGTTAGTTATTCTTGTTGGATTGTTTATTAATCGAGTCATTTGAAATTTAGTGGTAAGATCCTGTATTTTTTTTTCCTTCTAGTTGTATCAAGCCAGTTTAGATTGAAGTCCCCCATGAGGATTAATTCTTTGCTGCCGTATCTTTTGAGCATTTCTGATAAGTGATCAAAAAACATATCTTTGGCAGTGGATGGTCTATAGATTGAGAACACAACTGTCATGAATTGCTTCTCAGGGCGGAGAACTGAGACCCACGCGCTGAACTGCAGTTGTTGGAATTTATTACACACACACACAAAAAAAACCCACAAGTCCCAAAAAGTGCACAACAAAAAATCCAAGAACAGACATTGAGAAAAAACTTACAGACTGAGATGACCAGAGCAGGATTTGGGCTCTGGTGGACACTCGGGAACAATAAGAGGAGACACGGAGAGAGCAGGTAAAAGACTTATAGCTGCAGCAGGTGGTGAGAGCTCAGAGGACTGCATGAGCTGAGCCTCACCGCCGGGAATCAGGCAAGATAATTTGTGATTTTGTGAATGAGAATAGAAAGGCACTTGCCTGAATTCCCAGGGCAGGGTGTTCTCTGTGTTCTCTGCTGCAGCAGGTATTGGGTCAACCCTCTCTGTGACTTCAGTTGAAGAGGGCCTCCCATGGAAACGTTGTGGAGCCGCCCCTCCAGCCAAAGCGATTGGCGGAGCCAAAGAGGAAACAGATGGCCTTTCAGCAATGTGAGAAAACGGTGAGGCGAAGCAAGGAACAGCAGCTGCAGGAAAGCAAGAATCTGACGGGGCAGCTGGAGAAGACAAACACTGGGAATGCACTGCTGCGGGGGTCTTCTGCCTCGGTGGAGGGGGAGTTGCTAACTGAGAGGTGGGAATCTCCTTCCAGTGGTCTGATGCTGGATGACGGTGCCGTGGAGCAGATGGAGCTGGAGAAACAGGAGCAGGGAATGGCACACTGGAGGAGAAGCAGGGTGTCTTCCGTGGAGCGCGCCTCCGGTTCGGCTTCGGGCTCGCTGGAGGCAGCCCCCACGTCAGCCCGGGGAAGGACTGCTGCAGTATGACGAGCGTGGACAGCAGCTCCACAAACTGGGGATACTTCCTAAACCCGGGATGTGCCTCGACAATTCCCACCACTCCATTCACATTCTCCCAGATTTTCTTAGGACTGCAGGAGGTGAGGGCTTCATCCACAAAGCTCTGGACAAACGCCGCGGCTCATTCTTCCTCCATGCTCAGGAATATCACAGCTGATCTCCCCTTGGCTGATGGAGGTCGGCACACTGGGGACATAATTGCTCCACGGGACAGGTGAGTGAAAACAGGAGGGCAAAAATCCACTAACTACAGCAGCTGGGTCTCTACTGGTGACAGTCTACTGTCATGAATTGCCTCTCAGGGCAGAGAACTGAGACCCACGTGCTGAACTGCAGTTGTTGGAATTTATTACACACACACAAAAAAACACAAGTCCCAAAAAGTGCACAACACAAAATCCAAGAACAGACACTAAGAAAAATCATACAGACTGAGATGACCGGAGCAGAATTTGGGCTCTGATGGCGATGAGGAAGAAAATTTTAACCAAGACTGCCGCAGCGAGAAAACAACATGACATGTCTTTAAAGAACAGAGGAACCAGATGAAACAATGGGCAGCAGGTGTAGGGAGCATGAGCAGGCAGGTGACCTAATTATGCAACTACTCACAGCTGAGATGACTAGAGAACAGACGGTGAGTAGATGACAGGGTGGGAGTGTCTGGAAGAGGAGGTAGGGCACTTATGTCACAGAAAAACAAAACATAACTCCTAAACTACAGAAACTGACAAAAGAATAATAGTTAATAGTTAAAAAAAAAGATAAATAACTAGCAGAACAATAAACCACCAAAGAGCCATCATAAACCAACATACAGGAAAATAACACAGCACGACAAACACAGAAATAATCGGAAATAAATTAAAACCCTTGGTTAGGTTAGTGAAGGCCTGACCGGCCTTGTCAGACCACCTGAATGGAATCTTAGAGGAGGGGAGTTTAGTGAGTGGCTGGGCTAGCATACCGTAATTCCGAATGAAATGGCAATAGAAATTAGCAGACCCCAAAAACTGCTGCAACTGCTTCTGAGACAACAGGATGGGCCAGACAGTAACAGCCTTAACTTTGCCGGGTTCTGCAACAATCTGTTTGTGGGAGATGATGAAACCAAAAAATGAACTTGTGGCTGTGTGAAACTCACGTGTCCACTTTGACATACAGGTAGTTCTCCAGCAGCCGTTGCAGCACGGCCCTCACGTGGACCCGGTGTTCCTCTAGAGAGTGGGAGAAAATAAGAATGACATCCAGGTAGACAAAAACAAATGAGCCAAGAAAATGTCTAAGGACATCATTGATGAGCCGCTGGAATATGACTGGAGCGTTGGTTAACCCAAATGACATCATCAAGTATTCGAAATGTCCGATAGGGGTGCGGAACCCTGTCTTCCACTCATCACACTCTCTGATCTGGATTAGATGGTAAGCATTGCGAAGGTCCAGCTTAGTGAACACAGAGGCACCCTACAACAGGTCAAACGCAGAGTTGATGAGGGGTAAAGGGTATTTATCCTTGATTGTGATGTTGCTGAGCTCCCTAAAGTCAATGCAGGGCCGAAGGGAGCTGTCTTTTTTGCCCACAAAAATGAAACCTGCCCCCACCGCTGACGAAGAAGGTCTGATGATGCCAGCGTTTAACGACTCCTAAATGTACTTCTCCATGGCCTCATGCTCCGGCGCCGACAGGCTATAGAGTCTGCTAGATGGTAGGGTGGCCCCAGGCTGGAGGTTAATGGCACAGTCATATGAGCGGTGGGGTGGGGGTAAAGAGAGCGCGTTGGCCTAGCTAAAGACAATGGCCAGATCCTGATATTCTGAAGGTATATTGACTAAATCAGGAGTTTGGGTGGGCAATGGTAAAAGGGGAACAGATGAGGAACAAGCAGCTGACTGAAGGCAGGCGGACAAACAAAAGGTCCTCCAGGAGATGATCCTCCCCTCCTTCCAATCAATAATGGGATCATGCAGACTTAGCCAGGGTAACCCAGAATAACAGTGGAAGATGAAGAAGTTAAAACAAAAAGGCGAAACTGCTTCCTGTGGTTGCCAGAAACTAAAATGGAAATGGGTTCTGTTCTCTTAGCAACCCTAGTGAGTGGCTTCCCCAAAACAGTTACCAAAGCTAATGGAACATCCAGCTCCTGGCACGGGAGCTTAAGTCGGGTTGCCAGACTCTCCAAAATAAAGCTCTGTTCCACACCAGAATCAACGAGAGCAGTGGTGCCGAAATCAGTGCAGCCGTGAACAAACTGAATGGGTAAACGAAACTGGTAAGGGGTCTGGACCGTTTCTTGTCCTCCAGTTCCCCCACCGTGGTGAGCAACCCCCCCGCCTCTGGCTGACTAGGGCAGTGGCTCCCCTCATGTTCGGAGCTGCCCACCTGACATCGCTCCTTGGAGCATTCCCGAAGGCAGTTATCTAGCTTAATAGTCAGGGAAATTAGCTCATTCAGGGTGGCAGATTTATCTAACCGGGCCAGTTCCTCCTGAAGGCTGGAACTGAGGCTGCGAACTAAAATACTACAGAGAGCCACTTCCTCTCACCCCACCTCCACTGCTAGAACCTGGAAATCCACCGAACAATCAGCCATGGACCTGGCTCCCTGTTGGAGATTTAGGAGGCGGGTGGTAATAACATAATCTCGATCAGAATGGTCAAAAGCTTTAGTAAATTCCAGCCTCAACGGATAATAGGTGTAACTGTGATAATCGGGATGGTTCATAATAGCATATGCCCTAGCCAAAGCCCGCCCCTCCAGCAAATTAACCACATAACTAATCCGGCTGTGATCTGTAGGGAAATCCCCCAGTACACGATGAAAAACAAGGTTACACTGAAGAAGAAAGCCTCGGGCCCCTCCCACTTTACCACGGAAACGGACCAGCATGGGTACCAATGTTACAGGCGGAGAGTGTGTCAACGGAGGGAAAGGAGAGAGGGAACTAACCGATGTAGCTGATTGCATCTGCTTATTTTGCATTGATTATGGTTATCTTAGTTTGGGGAGTTCATGCATTACTGCATTCTGTCTTTGGGTTATTTTTTGTTTTTGTTTATTTATGAATTGCCGTGTACTTATTCTGTCATCTGTAATTTTGCCCTCATTTTAGTTCCCTTTTGTTGTATATTTAGTTGTCTGGTCATTTATAGTTACCTGGTCTTTGTCTCGGGTTCATTAGTTGTTATTGGGTGTTATTGTTTCTCTCAGTGTGACAGCTGTCTGTGCTCAATTCTGCCTGTCAAGACTGGCATGCGGGCTTTGACAGCTGTCATTAATTACCCTTATCACGCTCACTCGCCTCACCCACACCTGCCACTTATTGTACTGTTTCCCTGTTCCTATTTAAGGCTGGCTACAAGACTCTTTTCCTCGTAGCGGTCTTGTCATCAGAACGTTAATGTTATGTTTCTCGTCATTGCCGGACAGAGCTCCCGTCCTGTAGAATCCTCCTGGTGTTTCCCTATTATCTACTTTAACTGTGTGTATTTTTATTCATGTGTGTCTTTCTGTTAATAAATGTGCAAACTCACAGCTCCTGTGCTTGGTGTCTCCAGCCTGCCCAAAAGGGTGATTCATCACACTGTGGACTGAGGTAGACCCCCTGAGTCACCTTATCCCATGGCCTGGTGGCCTAAGGACTCTGGGAGGCCGCCAGATCCATCTTAGTCCTCAGTCTGGGGGCCCATGGACTGGGGCAGAGCCCCCGACCCACATTGTTCTCCAGTTTGAGGGCCTTTGGACTTTGGCAGAACCCCTGACTCGTTGTTTGTTCCAGTTCGGTGGCCCATGGACTTGGGTAGACCACCCGATCCGCTTTGTTTCAGGTCTTGAGGCCTTGAACTTTATTTGGCCCATGAACAGTGATGGTTTTGGACTTTGCTGTGTGTGTGTGTGTGTGTGGGGGGGGGGGGGTTACAGTTTGTTTCAGCCAGCCTGGCCTTTTCCACCACCACCCACACTGTGTGGGGCTTTGGGTTTTTCCCTCTTGTTGGTGTTACTCTTGGGTCGTCTGGGTTCTTCCCCTTAAGGGGGGTTCCTCTAGTGGTTTGGACAGGGCTGCAACCTCCGTTCACATTTTATGTTCCTTTTTTGGACTCATTATCATTTTTATCATTACTGTTACTATATGTGTCCTGCTTTCTCTCATGGTTTTGTTGTGTTTGCTTGTGGTGTCAGCACTTTCAAATACTTCTGCTCCTCATTATTGGCCTTTTGTGTTGTTAATTATTCACAGCTGTATCTGATTGTGTTGATCACCTACTATCCTTTATATCCAGCTCTTGCCTCACTCCCATTGTGGCGATCTACTGTTAAGAAGTCTGTTAAGTTGACTGTTTTGATGTCTGTTTAGTCAATTATTTTTTCACAGTTCTCTCACGCATAGCTCGACACAGTTTAGGTTTGTTTCTTCATTGATCCTGTCATACAGCTTGTGTTATTTTTTCCAGCCTCATGCTGCGTTTGTGTTTTCTACAATAAATTATGTTTCCTTTTCACCTGGCAAGTTGGTCCTCTCCGTTGCCCCGAAGGGGCCACTATGACACATTCAGCATGATCAGTATGTTTGGTTTGGCAAAGGTTTTACTTATATCTAAATCAGAGCAAACAGAGCAACTGCTGTCAAATTCCAATCTTGTTTTTCAGAAACATGGCTCACACCAACAACACCTGTGGGAGTATTTAATATCACAGGCTACTGCGTCATGATCCTGGCTGCACTATGTTGTCTCTGTCTCCCTAATTACTTATGCCCCACAGCTGCTGCAGTTTCACCAGCCGCTTCTCATTTGAACAGTGTTTAAATAGGGACCAGAGCTTCAATTCTTCACGGGGATGTCAACTAAACACGCTTCAGGTGACAGCTCCTCACCCCTGACTCAACCTCTCCTCCAATGTGGGAAATTGTAAGATTAATCTTCTGTCTGCCTGCATCTTCATTTCTGTGTAATCCTCCACTTACCTGTGCACAGGTGGACCATCCTCCTGCCGGACTTAGCTTTCATCCTCCCGGTGGATCCGGATCTTCTGTCCTCCCGGCGGACTCAGGATTCAGTCTTCCCGACGTAAGGGAGCCCGTGTCACCAACTCAACACCTGTAAGTGGACATTAATGAACTGTGCAGTGATGTCTCTTTTTCCCCCTCGACTCAGGAGAGTCAGCACGAGCACTGTATATATCTGCACTGGGATCAAACTCACCATCACCATCTATGACAGCTGGGAGAGGAACATGGAGCATTGGCAGTTTCCCGCAGCCTACACCCCTCCAACCCATAAGGAGAATATCAATAGTATCATTTTCTATATTGTTAATCACAGTTGCTCACCTTTCACCTCTCTCTGCTCTTCTCTCCACAGGGCTGTCAGACTCTCCATTCACTACCACCATCTGCGCACAATAAATCATTGGTTAAACTTTCTAACAATGTCTGTAGTCTGCTTCTGGGTCTAAACTACTAAATCATGTCAGTACATCCCTGTCCGTCAGACCCAGCAGACGCTACTAACTGTGTGACCATGCACCATCTTAACATCGCTGAGACTTGGTTAGCTCAGATTTTAGATCAGCAGCGGACTGTTCTTTATCAGCTCACACAGATTAATGAACGGCTTAATCAGCTTACCACCGCTCATCACACTCAGATCAATACAGAAAATAACTAACATGCTAAGAGACTGTGCACGGTCCCACCCGTGCTCAGGATCATGACAGTGCCCCCCCCCTCCCCAAGGGGCAGGTCCCAGACACCCCAGGGCAACATCAAAAAAGAAAAGAGGACCCACTTACAAAGGAGACCCCCCCCCCCACCCAACAACAAAAACAACCCTCCCCAGATGGGAGGAGAGAAAACCCAGGTGCGGAGGGACTGAACCAAACCAAAGAAATTCACCCACGACCAACAACACTGAACAAAAGAAATGAACAGAACTCTGGGACATTCAGGTGACACAATGAAGCAGTTCAGGTAGTTTGTGAGAGTCCCAGAGCCACCCAAACCCATGGTGGAACAAATCGGGTGGTCTCCCAGAGTTCCAGAGCCATTCAAGCAGAGGGCATAGCCCATCGGGTGGTCTCCCAGAATCCAAACACCACCGGAGTACATGCTGGAGCAAGTCGGGTTGCCTCCCCACATTCCAGGACCACCTAAGCAAAAGGAGCAGTCCATTGGGTGGCCTTCCAGAGTTCCAGATCCACCCAAGCAGATGATGAGGCTCGTCGGGTGGTCTTCCCACATCCCCGAGCAAATGGGCCACAGGGCATGACACGCCCCCTCCTGGGGGCGGCAGTTGTAACTTGTGCCATATACTGACCACAGGGACTGATCAGTAGACCCCAAATGAGGCAAATGGCTGATCAGAGAAGAACCCAGATGAACTGTCGGCTGACCAGCGGGGAAACCCGGCAAAGTGGGCTACCGACCAGGATTGCCGACTGATGAGAGGACCAGATGAGAAAAGTGACTGCTCAGTGGGGACCTCCGGTGAAGACGGGGAACTCACGATGTCCTCAGTTGACAGAACCCTCAACAACCTTGGGCAGAGACTGGGGACTGTCAACAACCTTGGGTGGAGACAGGGGATCCTCATCAACTTTAGGCAGAGGCGGAGCACCCATAGCAGCCTGGGACATTGGCAGAGCACCCATGACAGCCTTGGACACAGGCGGAGCACCCACAATGGCCTCGGACAGAGGCGGAGCACCCACGACGGCCTCGGGTGGGGGAGGAGCACCCACAACGGCCTCAGGCGAAGATGGAGGACCCCCGGTGACCTCAGGTGAAGACAGAGGACCCACGATGACCTCCAGCAATGATGGAGGACCCGTGAGGAACCCGGCTGAGACAAAATGGCTTACGCATGAGAACGCCCGGCAAAGAAGATGGTCGATCTGCGGGGAGTGAGTTGAAGGCAGAGAAGGAGGCCCCACGGTGACCTCTGATGAATGCAGAGGACCTACGGTGACCTCAGGTGGAGGTGGAGGATGACCATCAGTTGACCCAGGTGAGGACTCAAGCAGGAGAGGAGAAACAAAACCCGGATCAGTGTCGCTGGCAGCAGTGGAGCCCAGCGGGGAGAACTCTGGAGCAGAGGGCATCTGCAGCTGATTCTTTCCACCATGAGTGAGATAAGCTTTCCCCAACACTGATAATTTAAACACAGGAAGGAGTAATTGCCTTGGCTCGAGCTCCACTGCCATCCAGGACAACAATAAATCAGGCTGGGATATCTCGGAACCACTCATCTGGACAACCATTCCCGACATTGCCACCTCGGACGAGGGGGAAGAAGAAAAACACCAGGTTACTATCACTGGCAGCAGTGGAGCCCGACGAGGAGAACTCAGGAGCAGAGAGCATCAGCAGCTGATTCTCCTTGCCATGAGCAAAACAAGATTTCTCTAACACTGATAACTTCGAAACAGGAAGGAGTACTTGCCTCAACTCAGGCTCCACCGCTGTCCAGGACTTCGGCAACTCCAGCTGGGGCGTCTCGAATTCCATCGTCTGGACATCTTCCCTCGACACGGTTGCCTCAGAAAGGGAGGAAGGCACAAACACCAGGTTACTACCACTGGCAGCAGTGGAGCCCGGCAAGAAGGACTCTGGAACAGAGGGCATCTGTAACTGGTCCTCCTCGCCACAAGCAAGACAAGATTTCTCAAAAGCAGATAATGAGGAGACAGGAATGAGGACTTGCCTTGACTCAGACCCCACCACCGTCCAGGACTCTGGCGACTCTGCTGCGATGACCCCAGCAGCAGGCTTGATGGTGGATGCGGCTTAAAGTCGTCCAGGCACGACGACCAGTGTGGGTTGATCTCCCTGTGGGGTGGCTAGAACTGGAGGTGACCTCACTGCTGGCGTTGAGCCCCATGCAGCTGAAACCAGGGGGCACGCTCTTGTCGGCTCAAGATTCAGCTCACAGGCACTGCTTTTCTCTCAACCAGAATATGGCTGTAGGGATGGAACGGAGTCCTCCAGAGCCGCAGGCTCTTCCGTCGTCCAGCGGCTCCATCCCAGAAACAGCGGACACTCAGGGGAAACGGGAGGAGACACAGGAGTAGCAGGAGAGGATGAGATAGCAGCATCAGTTGGTGAGGACTCTGCCTATTTAGGCTGCTGTCGCTGAGTCTCACCACCGGGAATAAGGCAAGACATTTCATTTTCAAGTGCAGAGGAAGGAGAACACACTTGCCTTATTTCCCTGGGCATAATGGTTTCTGCTGCTGCGGGACCAGATGGCGTCCATCCAGAGGCTGAGGTCGTCTCAGGTAGCTCCGCAGGCTGGGGAATGCATCTGTGATCTCAGCTGCGGGGTTCAAGAAACTTAGGGTTGCCTTCGGCGAATGGGGAGTGCAGGTATCTGAAATAAGATCTTCAATGGTTTGAGTTCTCCACACCCCATCCGCTTTCAGTCCAAAACTTCAATAGTCCGTACCTGCTGAGTCCTGTTCGGGTTGGGTCCAGCTGCAGGCTCAGCAGGTGACGAAGGGGAGGGTGGCAGTGGTGGTAAAGAGGGGAGTGGGAGCCCCCGCAGTCAAGGAAGGGAGCACAGGTTTGGGCGAGCATCCAAAATGTTAACGGCTGCTCCCAGACAATCCTCTGCCTCCTCTGGGGAAAGTGAACTGCCAGCTGTGGTAACCAAGTCCCACAGCATTCTGATAGCCCAAAGCTCTTCCTCCTTCTGTCTCCTCCTTCTCCTGTTTCCCTTGTTCGCTGGGTCCAGTGTTGGTGGCGATCTTTTGTCATATTGGCCCCTTCAGGGCAAAGGAGAGGACCCACTCGCCAGGTGAAAAAGGAAACATAATTTATTAGAGAAAACATAAACACAGCATGAGGCTTGAAAAAATAACAAGCTATATGGCAGGATCAACGGAGAAGCAAACCTAAACTGTGACAAGCTGTGCATGAGAGAACTGTGAAAAAATAATGAACAAAACAGACATCAAAACAGTCAACTTAACAGACTTCTTGACAGTAAATCGCTACAAAGGGAGTGAGGCGAGAGCTGGATATAAAGGACAGTCGGTGATCAACATAATCAGATACAGCTGTGAATAATTAACAACACAAAAGACCAATAATGAAGAGCAGAAGTAACTGAAAGTGCTGAAACCACAAGCAAACACAACAAAACCATGAGAAAAAGCAGGACACATAAGGCGCTTTTCCACTACGGTCAGTACGATACAGTTTGGTACAGGACGGGACGGTACAGTTTGGCCCGCTTTGTTTTTCCACTGCACTAGGTACCATTTGAAGTGGGTCGGAATATAGTTACAGTGATGCAGCGCAACCCTCTCCCTCCCGTTACGTAAAACCAGCGTAACTGGTGTAAAACAAGTGTAACGTTACGCAAAACCCAAGCAGGCAGGTTACACGACACCTGCCTTCTCTGTCTTTTTTTGCCTGACCAAACGCAAAAAAGGAGAACAGAAAGCAGAGGCGGCAAAACTACACATTCTGGAAAAGTACTGGAGCGTTTAGGAATCCATAGAGCAGTGTAAAGAAGACATGTGACTTGTAGCATATGAGCCGTTAAATACTGTATATATTTCAACAGGTAAACAGTACTGAGTTAGGCATAAGATATATTTAACAATTATAATGCATTTTAAGCCAAAACAAATGGATCTAGGATTAAAAGTAATTAAAATAATGCAGTCACAAGGTTACATGGAGAAATACGTGGATTAACTGGAAATATATCGTACTGAGTATTGCTGACTACATGTAGATACTGTATAAATATATATTCTCTGCATCAACAGTGAACTATACATGTATTCATGTAGTATTGCCCTGGGAATTTAGACAATAAACCTTTGTACTTTTGCAGATGTCTCTATTTTGTTTTACAGTCTTCAGCAAATAATTGTTTTGGTTACTTTTCTTAAAAATGAGCCATTATTTTCAGTCACTATTAAATGGTTCGTACTGTTGACTTTTTTCCCACCCGTGTCTTAACAGACAACATAGAAAATCATGATGCAGACACATAAATCACTAAATTGTTTATTCCAATCAGAGCAAATTACAGATAATTTAGAATGTGCAAAATTCAAACCTTAAAAAAAAAAAAAAAAGAAACTGGAATGGGTCACACACACCAGCCATGCTGCCTCACTGAGAAGGAACTGGTTGGCCCCTGATCAGAGATGCAGATCTTCATCCTGCATCTCTGTAAATAGTAAGGCAAGGTCTGGTTTGGGTGGATCGTTTTCTCCTTGCCTAGATGAAAGACAGAAATGGGTGGTGGATAATTAAAGCAAGTTTAAAACATATTTGAGAAATGAATGAATGAATGAATCTTTATTTCTGATAGATTAGATTAAAAGAAAGGAACAGAATAATAGAACAAAGGGGAAAAAAATCCAATAAGGTCAAATTAAACAGCAACTCCTCGGATTATACAATTCATCATAACTTATCCGAAATGGGTGATGGCTGAAGCCGCAGCTTATATTGCCCACCCATTTTCCATCTAAGAATTCAAAAAGAAAAGAAAATAAGAGTGATTACAAATCAGAACAAAGCCAAGACAAAATGTGACAAAAACTAAGCAACAGCACAACACAGACTTGATATGATAATCCTAATGTGATTTTACATGTCATTTTGTATATATGTTTGGAGTATTTCTTCCTTTAGTTTTTGTTTAAATTGCCCAAGCGTTGTACATGATTTTAATTCAGGTCCAAAAGCGTTCCATAATCTGACTCCTTGCACTGAGACACAGTGTTGCTTGGTGGTAGTTCTCTTCTGAAGGTTTTTGAAATATACATGTTCCTCTGAAATGATATTGTTTCTCCCTTATTTGGAACAACTTTTGGATATTTGTGGGCAGTGATAGATTCTTCGCTTTAAACATTATTACTGCAGTTTAAAAGGCAACCAGATCTTTCAACTTGAGAGCTTTTAATTTAAGAAAAAGTGGGTTTGTTGGTTCCCTGTAAGCAGCTTTGTTTATTATTCTAATAGCTCTCTTCTGAAGCATAAAGACTGGATATATGTTTGTTTTATATGTATTTCCCCATACTTCAGTACAATATGTCATGTATGGGAGTATCAATGAATGATACAAAGTCTATAGCGTGGGTTGATTCAGCAAATATTTCACTCTGTGTAGTATTGCGATTGATTTGCATATTTTACCTTTAATATAATTAATATGTGACTTCCAACACAGTTTTTTATCAATTATTATGCCAAGGATTTTAATTTTGGATACCCTTTCAATCTCTACACCATTTACACTGAGTTTAGATACCAAGTTGGTGTGATGGTGTGAAATAACGTTATCAATAAAAGTTTAGCCACCGCTGTGTCGCCCTGGTTTCAGGTGTGGGTGGTGTTTTGTGCTTGTATTGCTAAAATATAAAAGGAAGCACTACAATGGGTCTCAAATATTTGTAATGTGTTCTTTTACTGGATGAGTTTAAAGATGAAATACTATAGACTACACATATAAACTAAATTCTAATGGTGACTGAACAACTCCCATTCCCTAAAGTGCAAGATACACTTTTATGACTATAACTCATAAAGGATCACAGAAATGACCTGGTAAAAATAAATAAATAAATAAACAAACAAGCGGTTTACCTATACTTTAACTTAAAAAGTAAAAGATTTGACTATAAATATGATTGATGTGGTTGTTTACCTGTCACAATACTGCTGTCAAAACGTCGCCATTCCGAGCAGATCCTGTTTGGACTCTACAATCAAAATACACACACCTTAAGTTCATACACAGCATGAAAATGCAGCGTGTAAAAAACACCTTTTTAACGAGGATTACAACTAGCTTATTTCATCAGATATTGTCAACACAAGGCAACATACTAGGACGGACGTCGCATTGAGCTAGGTCATCGTTTAAACACGATTAAGTTTTCATCTGTCCACAGTGAACTTTCCACTGCTCGGAAATATAATGTAAAACATGAATATCACATCACTCACCGTCCTGTATATCACAATATCATGGCTTCAACTGCTGAAGTTGGGTGCATCGCGGCTGTACATTCAATTCAATTTGGGTGGCTTGGTCTAATTACTGGTGCGTCTCCATCTATTTTCTAGTGCGTCTGCTTGTGCTCCCCACTGCAAGCTCAGTCTGCTTCCCTCTGCATTCTCTCATCAGTCGAAATGCACAGAAAACTCTGCTGGACCGCTGTGTTGCTTTCTGCTGATTTCTGTTAAGCCATTTTATCGTTGTTGTTTATAATATTACTTGTTCGCTGGCTCACGGACGAAAAATTGCAAATGGCGGCCAGCCAGCGATTCTGGAACGTCAGCGTAACACCCACTCTCATGACGCTACGCCTGGACGAATCAGTGGCCAGCAGTGGGTTGATGTAACAGTGCCGGTACGCTTCGGACCTGCTCTGGATTAGTCCCGATAAAATAGGAACAGTTCCAACAAAACAGAACCATAAGGACTTCCGGTCCCTAATGGAAAAGCGAACAAAGGGTGCAGAACCATACCGAACCGTACCATACTGACTCTAGTGGAAAAGCACCTATATAATAACAGTAATGATAATAATGATGTGTGAAGTGTGAACAGAGGCTGTGGCCCTGTCCAGACCACTACAGAATGAGACTTTCATACCAGATCGTTCGAGGCCCGGGTTAACAATGACCGCCACCTACGGGTACAAATAAAGTAACCTGAACCTGAACAGGTGCTGTTAACCGACAAGGTACCAGTGGAAATTGGGCTACTGTTGGACGAAGATTGAGGAGGAGGAGAGGGGGAAGGCATATTAGGAGGGAGAGAGAGAAAAGGAAAGGCAGAAATGTGGAGATGGGAGTAGGACATTAAATGTAGGGACAATGATTGATGAAGGCAAAGAGTTGGCTGATATGATGGAGAGAAAAAAGGTAGATATACTGTGTGTTCAAGAAACCAGATGGAAAGGAAGCAAGGCTAGGAGCACTGGAGGTGGATTTAAGCTGTTCTTCTATGGTGTAGATAGGAAGAGAGATGAAGTAGGAGTAATCTTGAAGAAAGAGTATGTGAACAGTGTTCAGGGGGTAAAGAGAGAGTCAGACAGAATCATGAGTTTGAAGCTAGAAGTCAAAGGTGTGATGTTGAATGTTTTCAGTGTGTATTCCCTACAAATTGGATGTCAGGCAGAAGAGAAAGAGGAATTCTGGAGCAAACTGGATGAATTGGTAGAGAGTGTTCCCAGGGGGGAGAGAGTAATGATTGGAGCAAACTTTAATGGACATGTAGGTGAAGTGAACAGAGGTGATGAGGAGGTTCTAGGTAGGTATGGTATTAAGGAGAGAAATGTGGAAGGACAGATGGTTGTGGATTCTGCTAAAATAATGAAAATGACTGTGGTGAACATATACTTCAAGAAAAGAGAGAAACATAGGGTGACTTACAAGAGTGGGGGAAGGTGCACACAGGTGGACTATATCTTATGCAAAAGGAGAAATCTGAAAGAGATAGGAGACTGCAAGGTGGTAGCAGGGGAGAATATAACTAGACAGCATTGGATGGTAGTCTGTAGGATGACTTTTCAAAGCAAGAAGACGAAAACAGTGAAGACAGAGCCAAAGATTAAGTGGGGAAAGTTACAGAAGGAAGAAGGTTGACTAGAGTTCAGGTAGGAGTTTATACAGGCTCTTGGTGGTAGGGAAGAATTTCCAGATGACTGGGAAAATACAGCAAAAGTATTGAGGGAAATGGGTAGGAAGTTATGTAGTGTGTCCAGTGGACAGAGGAAGGAAGACAAAGAGACTTGGTGGTGGAATGAGGAGATACAGAAAAGTATTCAAAGGAAGAGGTTAGTAAAGAAAATGTGGGATAGTCAGGGAGCTGAAGAAAGTAGATAGGCGTATTTGGAATTGGGGTGCATGGCAAAGAGAGAGGAAGAAAAAGCAAAGGAAAAGGCATATAGTGAGTTGAATGAGAGGCTTGACACTAAGGAAAAAGAAAGGGACTTGCATAGAATGGCGAGATAGAGAGATTGAGATGGAAAGGATGTGCAGCAGGTTAGGTTGTTTAAGGACAGAAATGGTAATGTACTAACAAATGACAAGAGTGTGTTGAGAAGGTGTGGAAGGAGTACTTTGAATAGCTGATGAATATAAATGAGAGAGAGAGAGAGAGAGAGAGAGAGAGAGAGAGAGAGAGAGAGAGAGAGAGAGACCTTTAAAATAAGCCTTTATTGCACACTTCCAAAAAAAGTAAGCACACCAACATCATTCCACCAAGTGTGTCACATTGGAAAAAGTGCAAACTGAAATGTCCCCCCCCCACACACCACACAGAGCATTCCTTGCAGCCCACCTAGTCAAAGATCCAGTTCTGTGACAGTCAATTACAGTCAATTAAATGTCATATACAAGTCTGTTCAAACAATATCCCAAAAATGTGTGAAACAGGCAGAGGAACGACCGCCATTCATTCCTCCTGTCGGGCGCGCTTGACCGGCGTTCCCCCTGCTGCTTTACGCAGGGCTGTCAGGTGTTTCTTGAGGCGATAACGTTTCCTTTCATCCAGGAGGTCCAGACCAACCTGCCTTCTTAGCACATCCACAGACTTAATGAATTTATCACTGTCACTGAAGTAGTCGGCGACCCTAATGGCTTTGTTATAGGTTTCATCCAGAAAAGCATTGATTTCGTCCAGTGAGTACAAACTCGTGTTTGTACTGCATTTTGCGTCAATAGACCCAGTATTAGACACAGCGTCGTTATCAGATTCCATTTCCTCGGCATCACAACTCAGCTGACTGCTTGGTTCTCCTGGGCCAGTGGATTCATCATGGGCCACATTTTCCTGGACGCCACCCTCAGCAGCTAACTGTCGCTGTTCCATCCCCTGCTGTGTAACGGTAGCAGCTGCCGGAATCACAGCCGCTGATGTCACACAGCGAGATTCTGACGCACCATCAGGTCGGTGCTCCGTCCCCTCCACCGAAGCGGCAGCAGCTGGCGGAGGCACAGCCACTGACGTCACACAGCGAGATGATTGTGACGCACCATCAGGTCGGTGCTCCGTCTCCTCCTCCGAAGCGGGAGCAGCTGCCGGTGGCCCAGCCGTTGACGTCACACAGCGAGATGAGTGTGACGCACCATCAGTGACCCTTGTGGCGCCATCGCCATCAACGCTCCCGGCCGCAAACTGGGCCGCAGGCGGCACAGCCGGGCTGTCCACAGACACAGCGGCAGGCTCCGGAGCTGGGGTAGCGGGAGCGGAGGCTGCGCCGCCGTCCGCAGCTGCGGCGTGAGTGGAGGGCTCGCTGTCGGCACCATCCGCGGCCCCATCAGGGCCCTCCGCCCGCTGCCTGTGCGGACAAGCGAACCGTTTATGGCCCACGTCTCCACATTCAAAACACTTCATCTGTCCCGAGCTCGCATACACCATATAAGATCCATCCCTGTGCTTGACCCTGAAGGAGACTTCCAGAGTCTGAGTGGGTGAGTCGAGAAACATGAACACCTGTCGCCTGAGTGATTTCACATGCTTGAACTTGGTGGCCTTGCATCCCAAAGTCAGAGTTGTAAACGGGCCCGCAAACTTCCCAAATCTGCAGAGCTCCACCGCCAACTGCTCGTCAGTGATGAAAGGTGGAACACCTGAGACGGTGATTCTCGTTGATGGGACAGATAAGGGGGACACCTGTACATATGTTTCCCCGATAACCACACCGCTTACAATCAAGGGTGTGGACATCGTCTTCAGCCGCCAGAAACACAACCACAGCTCTATTCATTCGGGAAGCAAAGCAGACCGCGTCAGGGCCCACCTGCTTGGCCACAGCCTCCAGGACCTCCTCCACAGTAACAGCGCTGTCCGGGGGAACGATCCTCACCCCCTGGTGGATAGATGGAGGTGGCTTTCCCAAGGCCGCCATCCTCCACCCAAAAAAACAAAAACTGGAAAAGCGGACAGCAGTAGAAAACCGAAAAAAAGTCCAAACAAGCCACGGAGTTCCCTATTTCCACCCTCCTCCTTCGGCCGCCGGAAACAGAGAGAGCAAGAGAGAGAGAGAAAGAAAGAGAGAGAGAGAGGAGGATAGATGAAGGAAAGACAGTGAACAAGGAAGTCCTGAGAATTAGCAAGACAGAACTGAGGGAAGCTTTGAAGAGGACAAAGAATAGAAAGGCAGTTGGTCAAGATGACGTACCTGTGGAGGTATGGAGATGCTTAGGAGAGATGGCAGTAGACTTTTTAATCAGATTGTTTAATTCAATCTTGGAGAGTGAGAGGATGCCTGAGGAGTGGAGAAGAACTGTTTTGGTACCAATTTTCAAGAATAAAGGTGATGCTCAGAGCTGTAGTAACTACAGAGGCATAAAGCTGATCAGCTACACTATGAAGATATGGGAAAGAGTTGTTGGAGCCTGGTTAAGAGGAGAGGTGACAATCAGTGAGCAGCAGTATGGTTTCATGCCAAGAAAGAGTACTACAGATGCAATGTTTGCTCTAAGAGTGCTGATGGAGATGTATAGAGAAGGTCAGAAGGAGTTACACTGTCTTTGTGGATCTAGAGAAAGCATATGATAGGGTGTCAAGAGAGGAAGTGTGTCACTGTATGAGGAAGTCAGGAGTGGCAGAGAATTATGTGAGGGTGGTGCAGGACATGTATGAGTACAGTGAGGTGGTGAAGTGCGCTGTAAGCATGATGGATGGAATCAAGGTGGGGGTGGGATTACATTAGGGATCAGCTCTGAGCCTCTTCTTGTTTGCCATGGTGATGGACAGGCAAACAGATGAGGTCAGGCAGGAGTCTCCATGGACCATGATGTTTGCAGATGATATTGTGATCTGTAGTGAGAGTAGGGAGCAAGTGGAAGAGAACTTGGAGAGGAGGAAGTATGGGGAGAAGAGGAATGAAAGTCAGTAGAAGCAAGACAGAATACATGAGTGTGAATGAGAGGGAGGCCGGTGCAATGGTGAAGATGGAAGGAGCAGGAATAGTGAAGGTAGATGAGTTTAAATATCTGGAGTCAATCATCCAAAGCAATGGAAAATGCACAAGACAGGTGAAGAAGAGAGTGCAGGCAGGGTGGAGTGGGTGGAGAAGACTGTCAGGAGTGGTTTGTGACAGAAGGGTAGCAGCAAGAGTGAAAGGGAAGATTTACAAGACAGTAGTGAGACCAGCTCGTTTCAACACTTCTATGTTGGTTGTCTTGTCTTTCCATGAGATGTTCATTATGGCTTGAAGGTGTCTCATCATGTATGCGTGGAGTTTCTTTATCTGCACTCTGTAGACAGTCCAAGTTTCAGCACCGTACAATAGAGTAGCCAGTATTGTTGCTCTGTACACTTTGCATTTCACACGGATAGACACATGTCGATTGTTTCAGTCTCTCCCTCAAGTTTCCAAACACAGAGCTCGCTCTTCCCATTCTGAGAGATAATTCATCCTCTAGCCTAGCATTCTCTGAAACAGTACTCCCTAGATACTTGAAAGTCTTGCACTTGACTAGTGGCTCTGTACCAATGCTGATCTCTTCTGGTAGTGATGTTGATAACTGGATGTTAATTTTGAGACTGAATTGGCTAGCTGCTCTTGCTAATTTCTCCACTAAAGATTGCATATTTTCTGCACTGTGTGCAACTAGAGCACTGTCATTGGCAAAGAGCATTTCTCTAACTACCTTGATTGATGTCTTACTTTTGGCTTTAAATTGTGCCCCATTGAACAACTCTGCTTTTTCCTTGTTTGAATGTATACTCCTTCTGAAGTGAGAAAGAAGGGGTATACTTTTATTCATCCTATTGTCTTGTCTAATTAATTTTGACAGGTGCCACGCCCCCTTTGACCTCACCTGACCCTGACCCCACCCCCTTTGACCTGACCTGACCCTGACCTCGCCCCGTAACCTCGTATAATGAGGTTGCCAATTAAAATGCTCTGAACTTCTCATCAAATTGAGTGAAATTGACAGCTTTTTTTCTAATCTATTGTTCATATACAGTATGTTGTAAGGTCGCAATGGGGTTATGTGTAATGATGTTTTAATGATGACAAGAAGTCTTGACAGATTGTGATTTTATTCTATTGTCCATATACGTATGTTTTAAGGTCACAATGGGGTTATGTGTAATGAGGTTTTAATGATGACAAGAAGTCTTGACAGATTGTCCATATGCAGGATAGCATGAGAATGGAATGTTAACAATGCTTTTCTCACACACACACACACACACACACACACACACAAACACACTTGCTCTAAAAATGCTTTAAAAAGAACAGACACTGCGGTGGACATCAGGCCGCCATCAGTAAAAAAAACCTGCATCACCATGAGCAACCCAAAGAGAAACTTCGTCGCCAGACGTATCACGCTTACCTCTACGAAGTTGGGTCCAGATCCTTCAAAGTTTCGGGGTCCTCAATCCAAAATTAAAACCTTGACCGTTGAACCGGCGGGGGAACGGCTTGCTCCAACCCCAGAATCTCAACAGCCCTTGCAGACCCCAGAGATCCTACAGCTCGAGCAGACCCTAGAGGCCCTGGGACCCGTGCAACGCACAGAGACCCTGGGGCCCCAGCTGTCCATGGAGATTCCAGAGAACTAATACTCTCTACGATCTGTAGCTCTTCCAGACACCGACGATATAGACCGTCCTAAAACCCCGAGTCCCACGGACATCGAGTGTGAATGTGCGGGGTGTCAGATCCCACACCCTTCACATACATTATCGGGCCATAATTCACCATCAACGCCAGTAACATTGCCAGAAGATCATCCTGACGGGGGCATGAGCGACGGGCTCTTCAGACTTGTAAAATCTGGAGGAGTTCCAGCATGAGAAATGTCTGGGATGTCATATTAATCACCCCAGTCAGAGGCAGCACCAATGCTTGGATGTGATCACCGAGGGTTTCTACCAGGAAAACTTTCGCTGGTTGATGGGGAGACTCTACACACTGGGGTTTATTCCAGTCATCCGACACCTCTTACAACCCTACAACATTCAGGCTGATGAACACCGAATCAAAAATACAGCACAGACTCTCCTGTTGAAGCTGCAATCGACCAGAGTCATCCACGATCCCATCAATGATATGTACGAGAAACTGGTTGGAAAAAAATAAGATTGACCTGGCACATCTTTAGAAAGCCACGGAGCTGTGGATGAATCTTTTGTTTTGGGATGTCTAAAAAAAAGAACAAAATTGTCGATAATGGGGAGTTTCATTGAGAAACTTTGGAGCAAGTTTGAGACCCATCTTAACTCTCTTTACTTAGTAAATCTCTTGTATTGTGTTATTGATAGCCGAGCAAATAAAAATGTAGCGGGTGTAAGGGGCGACGTGGAGTGTGAGAGACTGGAGAACCTGTTTGAAAAAGTACGGACTTTATCCATCGATACACCGTGGAAAAGACTGGTACAAGTCTGTGTGACTGAGTGCAACTCCAACTTCTCCCACAGTTTTAGAGAGATCATTAAAAAAATGGGGAATGACCCTCTCTGGCCTAGTCATCTACTTACATTCTATGCTTTGTTTGTTGATGTTACCACAGAACTTTTGCAAGCCAGACACCCTATCGACGTCTTTGGTGAACTCCTGAAAATACACGGCGTCATTCGTAATACTGTAGCTCATTCTGTCCTAACTCAAACTGTAGCTATTATAAAAGGCGGGTACTAAGTTTCTGATACATTTTGTAGCGTTAGATTTCTTTTGTTTTTTACTTGTCACACATTTTATCCTGTGTCGATGTTAGTTTTAGGTTATTTTTAAGAAATTGTTTTTTAAATCTTTGATCAAAAGTGTTTTTTCACACATACATCGCTACGTTGCAACGATGGTATAGAGATATTTAATTAAAAGAAGCTGAATAAAGATCCTCTGTCCTGTCTTTTTTTTCTCATTCTGATTTCATCATGTTAGAGACATGCTTTATGAAAACGGTGTATTACAACCCCGCACACCCAGTTAGCTTCAGAGGTGTAGAACGACTCAGCAGGGGCTTGCAAGATGAAATGGGGGAGAAGGTCGGGGTCAAAAGGGTCAAAAAGTTTTTATCTGAACAGGATGCTTACACCTTACACAAACCCGCAAGAGTATATTTTCCTAGAAACAAAGTTTTTGTTCCACAACCGTTAAACCAATTCCAAGCCGATCTATGCGATATGTGGGCTTTAGCCGGATATAATGACGGCTACAATTATTTATTAACGGTTATAGATGTATTTTCCAAGAAGGCGTATGTATGGGCTCTGAAGAAAAAGACAGCCGCTGAGGTGGTACAGGGTCTTGAATCCATTTTTGAAGAAAGCCAAACACCCGTCAAACTACAAACCGATGCAGGAAAAGAATTTTTCAACAAAAGTTTTGAGGCTTTATTGGAAAAACATGGTATAACACATTTTTCCATGGCCAGCGATCTCAAGGCCTCTGTGATCGAAAAGTTTAATCACACGTTAAAAGGCAGAATGTGGAGATATTTTATGGCCAACAACACACTGCGGTACCTCAACGTCTTACAAGACTTGGTGGCGGGGTACAATCGAGCTTATCACAGCAGTATTAAAATGGAACCTACGCAGGTGACCGCCGAGAACACGAACCAAGTGTTTCAAAACCTGTACGGCACACCCCAAGCTCGACAGAGCAACCGATTAAAGATGAATTTTAAAAAGGGGGACTCCGTCAGGATATCAAAGTTGAGGGGAGTGTTTGATAAGAAATATGAGCAGAGGTTTACGGATGAAGTGTTTACGGTGTCCGAGTGCATCCCCCGCGACCCCCCTGTTTACAAACTGATAGATTATGATGGAGAACTGATTCGAGGTTTGTTTTATGAGGTGGAACTGCAAAAAATAACGTTGGACCATGACAGAGTCTGCCACTTGGAGATGATTCTAAAACATCATACCATCAAAGGTGAAAAGCAGGTGCTGGTTGGGTGGAAAAATTGGCCCGAGAAATTTAACAGTTGGGTCAAGGCCTCTGATTTAAAAAACATATAGACATTCACACACACCCCCGAGCGCAGTGTTTACGATCATTCAGTCATGTACGAATCTAAAGATGAGGGGATTTTCATCACCCTACCTCCCAACGCCAGTTTTGATGTTTTTAAAGACAACACAAGATCCAGTTTTTGCATGGATTTGGTGCAACATATCGATTTAGAAGGACCGTGGGAGGTTGCTTTGACAGAAATTTCATACCCACAAACTTGGTATAGCCTGCCTCAAAAAGATGCCTACTTTTATTGGAGAGCAAAACTGCGAGAACCAGAAATAGAGACTAAAGTTCATTATCAAAGGATTACAGGCGGTTATTACAACGATATAAATCAGTTCAGGGCTGAGCTAGAGGGGTTCTTTCGAAAAATTAATTCTGATATTTATATGGTCTACAGCAACATTCAGAAAAGAATGGATTTCCAGAACGGAGGTCAAACTCATGTACGCTTTGACACGCCGGCGGCTTACATGCTGGGTGTTGAACCGGGAGAATGGTTCAAGTGTGACTGGAAGATGGCGCCCTATCCGGCCGATCTGAAGGCCGGATTTTATCACATGTACTGTTACAGCGACGTGGTGCGTCTGCAATTAGTGGGGGACACTTACTCACCACTCCTGAGAACGATCAGTATCGAAGGAAAATACGGTGACTTTATCACAAAGCATTTCAACCCACCTTATTATTTACCTGTAGCAAAACAACACATTGAAACCATCCACGTGGAGATAAAAACGGATCAAAACAAACCGGTGGAATTTACTCAAGGGAAGACTATAGTGACGCTTCACTTTAGACCTAAACCTTGAATAAACAACGTATATAGCACGTCCATCAACACACGCGTGCATCATTCGGTCTACAACCACCATTGCGTAGTGGGTATCGGTGTGTGATTAGACGCGTTAAGTTACAACGTCTCAACAAACAAAATGACTCTCGCGGGTCTGAGGGAAGACCCCCACCATTTTATACATTATTATGAGAATCAAGTAGGGGGTGCTTTACTGGGGTTTTTTGGAGCACCTGTCATGTATGGATGAGATATCGGCTCATTGTTTTCAAGACTGTTCCGTTTTGTAGCCCCTCTGGTGAAGAAAGGTTTCACCATTGTGAAACCTCATCTTAAAACAGCGGCTAGCGGCATCGCATTGGACGTGTTCAACCAAACGGTGGGAAAAATGATGAACAAAGACTCGGGACAAGAGGGCTCGGGGGGTATTATGATCTTGTCACGCAGATCAAGGAAGCAACCCCCCGGCGAGCGTGTCTCATCGCTCTCCCATAAATGCACTGGCCCTAAAAAGAGAAAATCAGTTGGGAAAAGTAAGTGGGTGACGAGGAAGTCCAGAAGTCAGAGCTCGGATATATTTTAAGCAAAAGTTTTTGAAGAAACTAAACCGGAAAAAAAACATGGCGCTGTTAATCAAAAATCTCCTGAATGCTCCCTTGCTGAGTTGGATTTATTTTCAGTGCCTATGACGCAGCTGTCTGTGGGGGATAAAATCTACAAGGAAATTTCCCCCATGTCGGCCATCACCAACGGACGTCCTATAGAGTTTTTCATCCCCAGAGATGGGGAGAAGTACCTCGATATAAACGACACCCTGCTGCACCTCCATGTGAAAATTACCAACACAAATGGTACAAACTTGGCAGACGGCGTGACGGTGGGTCTCATCAATTACCCTCTAAATACGATTTTCAGTCAATGTGACGTGATCCTGGGAGATAGACTGATTTCACAATCCAGCGCCACACACCCCTACCGAGCCTTAATTGAGACGATACTGAACTATTCTGAGACCACGCTCAAGAGCCAATTTAGTGCCGGTCTTTTTTACAAAGATACGGCCGGAGCTGTAGATTTTATCGTGACCGTGGACGGCCCTAATGCGGGTTTAAATAAAAGAGCCCGTTTTACCACCAATTCTCGCGAAGTGCACCTGCTTGGTCCTCTTCACAGGGACATATTTTTTTGTGAGAGGCTCATGCTGAACTCTGTCGATTTGAGAATCAAAGAAACCTCCGCCAATGACGCTTTCTGTTTCACGGGAGCCGGCGATTCCACTTTCCGTTCGAAAATATTGGGGGCCTCTCTATTTGTTAAAAAAGTGTCCGTGTCCCCTGCGGTCAGATTAGACCATGCCGTAGCCCTAATGAAAGGCAATGCACTCTACCCCCTCTCATGTGTCAATGTAAAAACATACTCCATCCCACAAAATTCTAGGATGTGCAACCAGGAGAATCTATTTCTGGGGGGCATCCCCAAATATGTGGTTCTGGGTATGGTGCATCACGAGGCTTTCACGGGGAGAAGAGACCTTTCGCCTTTCAATTTTATTCACAACAATGTGGAATATCTGGCTCTCTGTCAGGACGGTTGACAGATCCCTGCCAAGGCTTTCCAACCTCAGTTTAATAACCAACTGTCTGTTAGGGAATTTTACAACATGTTCCTGGCGACTGGGAGACATCTTAAAGATTTACCTCTCAGTATCAAGAGAGAGGAATTTAACAATGGGTACACCCTGTTTGTGTTTAATCTCGCCCCGGGGGATGACAATGACGCCCTGTCCACTGTGTCGAACTGTAATTTAAGACTGGAGATGAAAGTTAGAACGGCCCTTCCCCATACCACTGATAGTCTACGCCTGTTACGATTCTATTCTGGAAATTAACTCAAAAAGAGAAGTGCAGGTGGACTATTACTAGGAAGATGAATAATATTCAACTGGAGAGTCTTCTGCGTCGTCTGGTGGGCGATGTGTTTTGTGGTGTGTAGCCCTCCGATCAGCTACCATCGTTGACCCCTGCCTTTAGACCCCCCGCCTACTTTGTCATCAATACATATCCCGCACACATGCCCGGAGAGCACTGGTTAGCCATCACTCTGGAAAAGGACGGCGAAGCCACTTTTTTCGATTCTTATGAGTTTCCACCCAATTTTTTTTTTACTATCCCAACAGCGTCTTAAAGTTCTTGGAGAAGCATTCACAAAACATCAAGTACCACAACGCCCAGTTACAGCATCAACTATCAACGACTTGCGGTCAGCACTGCGTCTATTACCTGGCACATCGGACCTGTGGATTATCTTTTAAATGTGTACTGTCATCGTACAAAGAAGATGTGATGAAAAATGACCTGATGGTGTACAATTTTGCGAGAAAATATCAAGATTGTATCAAAAATAAAATCGGTGCACCCCCTAAACAGGGGTGTTGTTCTTTACAAGTGTTCAAACACCGTCTTGTGTAGAAACTTAGGATAAAGAGTGTATGATATATATACGCTCTGACGATATAGAGCAGGGGTCACCAACCTTTTTGAAACCAAGAGCTACTCCATGGGTATCGAGTCATGTGAAGGGCACCAGCTTGACACACTCCTCTAAAATAACAAATTGTATATATACACACACACACACACACACACACACACACACACACACACACATATATATATATACATAAATAAATAATTATCAATAACTTAGAGTGGGTAACAGACAAGATCAATATTCAACACTTTATTTTTATTAATCTCAGCAATTGTTCAGATGATCACTTCTACATTTCATAAAAAAATGTCCAGTTTTCACCAGTCCCTTTTAACCATAAAAAACTAAACCCTTTTAATTCATGAACTATGTTGAACCATGTTTGAAAAAGTTATGCAACATTTAAGAAAAATCAACTTTCATATTGAATAAATCTTATCACATTTTTAACTGAACAAATCTGCTGCAATTCTGCTCAAAATCTGTTACATTTAATAAACACACTTTTGTGTGTTCTTCTTCACTGGAATTATATCCATACAGTTCTTGCCAAGAATCATGCTGAGTAATAACCAGCACCGCGGCAGCAGTTTACCCTCGGCCGCGGGGATCGTGGGTTCGATCCCTGCCCCCGGCCAACAGTGATCTGTGTGGAGTTTGCATGTCCTCCCCGTGTTTGCGTGGGTTTCCTCCCGCATGCCAAAAACATGCAGGTTAGGGAGTTAAGGCTTGTCATTGGACTGCAGAACAAATCTACCTACGGGTACAAAAAAAAAAAAAAAAAAAAAGAGTGGGCAGCAGTTTCATGACGCGTATTGAAGTTTTTTTTTTTTTCAAAAAACTTTATTGAGAACAAGGTCCACATAGTGCCGCTTCGCCGTCTCCCCGCAAATAAAACACACGCAGCTTCCTTTCACGGTAGGAAAAAAGAACTCTTCCTCCCGCTCACTTTGAAAATGATAAATTTTCTGTCTTTTTTTTTTTTTGTCATGTTTTTGGGCTAGGAAACTGCACTGCGGTCACCATCTTCACTGCCTGCTAGCTTACTCTCCACAAGCGCGAAGGTTTTGTCATGCCCACAATACTGACCTTTGAACTAGGTCAGAGTTCACCTTAACTTTACGTATAATAAACATATTTTCATTTTTTTTTTATTTTTAAGACATTGTCATTTTAAAATCTATATAAATGCAAGTGTGATTTTAAAAAATAGCGGCAGAAAAAATTACATCTTAGACGCAGCTCACTTGCGACTTGTGCTATTTTTAGAACAGGTCTGCGGGCGACTCATGTGGTCCTTGCGGGCAACATGGTGCCCACAGGCACCGCGTTGGTGACCCCTGATATAGAGTGTATGATTGGCAACTGTGTTTCTAATACAGTGAGTAATTACCCTTTTTGTGATTTTATATGAAAGAAAAGAAAGACTGTACACCTGAAATGTATGATGAATGAACGTTTTATTGTTAAAAAAAAAACAGAAAAAAAGATGTATGGTTTACAATTATATCTAATCTCAAATTTCTCTTCTTAAGGAGTGGTCTATCGAGAGGGGAGTTTCTTTTGTCTTCTATTCCCCCTCGTTCTAGTCTCAAATTCAGACTCTCTTTTTCTCATGGGGTGTGATCCAGGTTGGGGACAGCGGAAGTTTCTTTTTTTTTTTCTCTCTGGCACGGCGTACGTCTCGAGGTTTTTCAAAACCCACATCGACGATGCTGCTCATACTCATCTTAAGAAGTCGACATTGATCACGCGCTTGTGAGTTGCTCACAGCCGATAAAGGAATATTGAGTTCAGACAGAGTGTTTAAAAATTTCGGCCACCCCGCAGGTGCAGGGGGTTGATGTTTTTTATACGGGAGTGAGAGGTGTTTGAATAAATCAGTCATATGAGATCCTTTCAAGGCCTAGCCCTTGTAAACAAACACCCCCTTTGAATTCCACCCCCCCCATAACTCTGGGGCAATTTCCTCAGGATGTATTCGACATTCTTATGATCATGCGTGGGGAGGTTTTACAGAACCTCTTCAACCGTATTGTCAAAATCTAAACCATCACACATGCTGTGGGGTGATGCGGGAGCACCCACGGTGGATAATGCGTGGGTACCGTCAGAAGATGAGGCACAAGCACGTTCGCTGTCACCACCCCTACCGACACCTGATAGGGATAGGTGGTCAGGCTCCCACTACAGAGTCAACGTTACCCGCCGTCGCTCATTATGATCCTGTTTCATGAGCTTGAGGTATCTCTGCAGTAGAGCGTTGTACTTTTTTTTATTTTCTCATAAGCACTCAAGCCTAGTTCGTTTAATACAGCTTCCATTCTGGAGTCCAAATCATCCTCTGCATTTTCTCTGACGGTCGTTGGTCCTGTCATAAGGTTTAACTGTTGAGGTGTGAGCAGAAACATCTGCACTTTCTTCAAAGTCATCTTTTTATTTTTAATTTCTTCTCACCAGTCCACCGATAAGATCCCCAATCATGGGCACCGCAGCGGATAGCAGAGGCAATAGAAAACTACCCGACTGTTTTTTCAGAACCTGGTGTTTGCGTTTTAAACTAGTTTTCTTGTCGGCCAACAGTCTGATAATTTTTTTCTGCCTTTGTAGTTTCTTGAACTGACAATCGGACAATGGAATGTTCCCTTTTAAAAGATTCAGAGCAATCTCACACAATGTCTGAATAAAGTCTGGAGAGCTGTGGATGAGAATATCCCTGCGCTTTTTGGAGGAGGCGTGGTACAGCGCCGTGAGTAAAATAGCATTCCTCTTCATACGTGCAGACATAATAAACTAGGCTGATGTTTTCAGGTTCAGGTTCAGGTTACTTTATTTGTACCCGTAGCTAGATTTGTTTTGGGCACATAGACAGTCAACCTCTCGTGAGGAAGCATACCCGTCCTCAACCTGTATTGTTCTGGACAGGAGGGTGTGAGGTCTACTATTAAATACCCGTGGGGATATCTGGTGGCATCTTCAAAACTCTCTAGGAAGAAGGTCTTTTGTGATGGGAAGATTTGACATGCTAATATATCTATTTGTAGTTTATCCCGTGGGTTTTTAAACATCACCAGATAGTTGCTGTTCAGACTAATGGTGTGGGTGTATTTACCTTTATGGAAGTTGTTTTGCGTCAGCATCATGACGCTCATGTTTCTATGATGCCTGTACTGGGTAAAAATTCTTACTACTTCAGGATGGTCGGAGACTTGAAATATAGCATCGTCCAGAATAATCAAGTGTTTCTGATCGGGAGGAAACAGGTTTTCATCTTCAAAAGAATCAGGGAGTCCTTCAGCAAATTTTATTCTTTTATTTACCTTCTGCAGTTCACTGTACATAGGCTGATGACAGGTATAAATCCATACAATGTTTTCAGGTAAAATATTTACAACATGTTCACAGTCTTACAGTCGCTCGGTCCCACCACTAAACATGAAAATGGAAAGGTGAACCTAGGATTAAAATCAATCTCCTCTATATCCTGGGTAAGATGTGACATTTTTTCCTCAAAAAAATCTAATAACCAAAAGGCAGAGTGGTCCCATCCCTAAAGAGACATCTTTTATCATACACAACTCCGAACGTTTTCTGAAATGACAAGTTTCTCAATACAAACCCCCTTTTATCACGTCGTATGTTGTAATGCGGTGTCTCAATCACTCTCTCTCCCGAATTTGTCATGTAATCCTCCGCCAAATCTCTGATGCTGTCAAAATTCACACGCTCGCAACATGATTGGGTTTGCTTGATACCTTTGACCTTCATAACAACCTTCTTTTTGTTCCTCGTTTGGTAGGCGTTACTCTTGGGGCCTGCAGATACAAATTCCTGAATGGTATCCCCATCCAACTCATCCGTCAAATCCCCCAGATAATTACCCAACTCCAGAGGCGTCTCACCATTCTTTACCACGTAAATTAAATTATCAGTGTCCATGTAAAGAACCGTCTTTTGCAGTTTCTCCAGATAACCGTACAGCTTCAGACGTGCCTGGGCTGTGGTAAAGGCGGCTATAAAGATGTTGTTAGTTTTACCGGGGGGTAGAATGTAACGATCGTTATATTTCCACCTAAGTAGTGCTTTGTCATCATCCAGAACCCGAAAGTATTCCACCTTGTATTTACCCAAAAACAAGTAGGTGAAAAACTCTTCAGGTTCTGAGATCACAACGGTCTGAATCAGATTATCTCTCTGCGCAAATTTCCCCCAAAGCGAGTTCAAAATCAGTTTTGAGATGCGGCGACAGAGCGGATTCTCTTGTATTTTATCGGCGTCTAACAGAATGCCCTGATGACAGTGATAGTCCCTGATGTATCTGTCGTTGCCCTCATGATCGGTGACATCTGGGGGGTAACCCAATGCTTCCTGTTTTTTTTTTTTTAGAAATTTGTGTATGTAATCTACAAACACCGTGTTGCTACTCTGATCAAAATGCCACACTTCTGTGATTTCACCCACCGTGTACCCCAGCTCCAGGGCTTTGTTAAAGTCCTCAGTGACCCAGACCCCTGTCAATTCTCTTGCCTCATTGCCGTGCGCACAAACAACATCTTGTTGGTTGGTTTCCGCACATGTTCGACACAGTGGAAAGGTTAATTTACCTCCTGAACTTTTGTAGGATAGAACGGGAAAAAAGAGGCTGGGTGGGTAGACAGTAGCTCTGATTAAGCCGAGATACCTTCGAGAATCCCCAAAATCTTTGTAAATGATGGTGGGGTGGCCTAGAGGGTAAAAGCAAGTGCTGTTAACATAGGGATACAGAGAAGTGACATCTACATAGTGCACTGTTTCATCCGCCCCTGCTGTGTGTCTCAGTTTTAGAGAGCTCGTCCTGCCTCCGTAAAGGGCCCGACGCAGTAAGAGGGGCTCGGGTGGGTTAAGCATTTTCAGAAATTGTTTCACCTCCTCGCATGATTTTTTTTATCTCATCCCACTCGTGCTCCCTCATCACCGTAACGTGAACACCGCTCATAGAACGTAACGCCTGCAACATCTCCTCACTTTTCAAATGCAGCTCTCCAAATGTAATGCCCCTCAGAGGGCAGATCTCCGTGCTTTTAAAACTGCAAACACAACCGTGGAAATAGCAGCCGTTGAACTCATAGACGTGCTTCAAACCACCGATCTCCGCATAGCCGTCTACAAAAAAGGGCCCCATCTGTTTTCCCCCCCTGTTTAAAGCGTGCTGGATGAATATTTTCTGACTGTGCATAACCCATTCTAACCATTAGATCAAGGAGGGACAAAGTCTTTTACACTGATGTCTGTAGTTGTTGGGGCACAGGATGGCGAGGGTGTCAGGGGGCAGGTAATTGGTGAGAAACACTTTCATACAGGCCGATGCTTTTGTGACACTGGAGAAAGGGTCCACACCCGTGTCGGTGAGGAACCACTCTCTAAATTTAACGCACCCCGTGGCTAGAATGTCCATGTCATTTTTACAATAATGCAGAGCCTCACGTTTAAAGTCAAACAACCCGTCTTTGACCCCGTTATACCACTCATCGAACTCCGCTCGCTCAGCCACCGTCATACGTTGGTGTACAAGGGGCGCTGCTGAAGACATTCTACGACACGGTGGTGGCATCAGCCATCACTTTTGGAGTGGTCTGCTGGGGCAGTGGCATTACAGCAGCCGATAGAAAGAGACTTAACAAACTGATCAAGAAAGCTAGCTCTGTCCTGGGGCAGCACCCTGACCCAGTGGGGGAGATAGGAGAGAGAAGGATGGTGGCTAAACTGTCATCTCTGCTGGAGTCTGAGTCCCACCCTATGCAGGACATACTGAACGCACTGAGGAGTTCTTTTAGCAGCAGATTACATCATCCTAGGTACACAACCGAGAGGTTTCGCAGGTCCTTCCTACCTACGGCAGTCAGACTGTATAACCTAAGCAGGGCTGCTCGCAGAGATAGCAAAAAAACGTGACGACCTAATAGTATTGAATGCAATAGATGCAATAGACTAACGCAATGGTCCCCTCCAGTATATACAACTAGGACAGTATCGGTCGCTACGGAGAGTGACAATATGTATGGGTACATATCCATACTATGTAGGATAACTAAGTAGACGGCTATGCTGTTTATTCCATCTTGCTACAATGCTCCACACTTTGTATATATATTTATATATTGATGTGTATGTATGTATATCCACTGCTCTTATTTATATCTTCCGTATCTTCTTAATTATTGCTCTGAGTGTTGCTATCCCTGTGCTGTTGCAATCCTGGAATTTCCCCATTGTGGGACTAATAAAGGCTTATCTTATCTTATCTTATCTTATCTTATCTTATCTTATCTTATCTTAGGTTCTATGCCATGGTCAGACGGTGGTGGGTAAGGACCTACATAATTTAGACGCTCCATGGCAGAATATCCGTGGGGGAAGACCCCCTTTCTCACCTCGCTAAAACCTAAAGCTTTAGGCATCACGTTCAGACGCATAGGTAGGAAGGATATCGAGTCAGTGAATTTAAGTTTTTATATATATATATATATATATATATATATATATATATATATATATATATATATATATATATATATATATAGACTCAACAGACTGCAAAACAAATCTACCTACGGGTACAAATAAAGTAACCTAAACATGAACCTGAACCTGAGACTTAAGAGGAGAGTGCCTGCTGAAATGTTCAGTCTGTTCTTTGCTTGTGAGATGTGAGTGTGTAATAAATCGTCTGAAATGAATCTGCCTCTTCATTTACACACTCCACACTGGTGACCCAAGACGTATTATGGAACACGAGGCAAGATCCCCGGAGCTGGCCCGGTCAGGAAGCTACAGCGAGGGGGCAGCCATCCCACAGACAGCCCGGACTGGAACCTCCAGCCACGCGTGTGCGGTGTCAGTCAAGCTACCGGATTTCTGGCAGCACAACCCGCGCTCTTGGTTCCACCTCACCGAGGCCCAGTTCGCCCTCCGGGGAGTAACGGCAGACGACACCAGATTCTACCATGTGGTCGCAGCGCTTGACGCCCACACAGCTCAGCAGGTAGTGAGCCTGCTCGATCAGCCACCAGCCAGCAGCAAATATGAGACGCTCAAGGCTGCGTTCATCCAGCGCTACACGCTCTCGGACTGTGAGAGAGCGGAGAGGCTCCTGATGCGGACTGAGTTAGGAGATGGTTCGGCCGTAGACCTGATGGAGAAGATGCTGGCGTTAATGGGCACGGATGATGGGCACTTTCTGTTTGCCCACCTCTTCCTCCGGAACCTTCCGACAGAGGCAAGAGCGGTTCTGGCCAATTTGCCGTGGCTGGCCACGTGCGACTACCGTGCGCTAGCCCAGGAGGCAGACCGGATCATCCTCATCACCAGGGCGATCACAGTCAATGCGGCAGCGGCGGAGCCCAGCGAGACGACCAGAGGAGGCGAGGAGCCACCAACGGTTGCAGCAGCGGGGGCCAAGGAGCGCCAGAGAGACACGCTCTGTTTCTACCACCGCCGCTTCGGAGAGAAGGCATGCAGATGTGCGCCCCCATGCCAATTCAAGCGCTCGGGAAACGCCAGGGCCGGGGGTCGGTAGCAGCTGCGACCCTCGGTGAAGAGAACAAGCTGCTCTACTTGACGGACGCACGCTTGGGGAGGCGTTTCCTCGTGGACACCGGAGCCCAGAAGCATTTCATCCTGCCGACCTACGCTGACCGGCTGGCAGGACCTAGCAGCCCCGAGATGTTGGCAGCGAACGGCTCGGATATTAAGACCTTTGGTGAGAGGACTCTGCTCTTATCTCTACACGGCCGTACATATGAGTGGACTTTTGTCGTAGCAGCACTGAATTACCATATCCTGGGGGCTGATTTTCTGTGTGCACATGGTTTACTGGTTGATGTTGCTAACAGGCACCTGGTTAATGCACTGTCCTTTGACTCTCTCCCCTGTACAGCTTGAGTGACCCAGCTAACAGCTCAAGCCAGCGTCACAGCTACAGGCGTTAAGTTCCACACACTGCTCACTCAGTTCGCAGCACTCACGGTCCCAACGTTTTCCGCAGCCATTGCTAAACACGGGGTGGAACACTTTATCACCACCACCGGGTCGCCCGTTTTTGCAAGACCTCGGTGCTTGGACGCAGCTAAACTGGCCAAAGCGCGCGAGGAGTTTGCCAACCTGGAAAGGTTGGGCATCAACAGGCGCTCGAACAGCCCATGGGCATCCCCGCTACACATGGTCCCTAAGGCTGAGGGATTGTGGCGACCATGCGGGGATTTCCGCAGGTTGAACAATGCCACAGCGCACGACCGCTACCCAATTCCCCACATACAGGATTTTTCCGTTCACCTCGCCGGAGCACGCATTTTTTTCAAGATAGACCTGGTCCGCGGTTACCACCAAGTCCCAGTGCGCGCTGAGGACATACCCAAAACAGCGGTAATAACTCCGTTCGGTCTATTCGAGTTCCTGCGCATGCCATTCGGGTTAAAAGGGGCGGCACAGACGTTCCAGCGCATGATGGATGCAGTGCTGCACGATCTCCCATTCGTGTTCGTCTACCTGGACAATATCCTGGTAGCCAGTGCGTCCGAAGACGAACACTAAACCCACCTCACGACGGTTTTCCGGAGGTTGGAGGAGCACGAGTTAATAATCAACCCGGGGAAATGTCAGTTCGGCGTGACGGAGATTGATTTTTTGTGGCACCGCATCCCTCCGGAAGGAGCGATCCCGCTTCCCGACAAGGTGCGCGCCGTGGCGGATTTTCCCCGGCTTCAGACGGTCAGGGCGCTGCAGGAATTTTTGGGGATGGTGAATTTTTATAACCGCTTCCTTCCCCACGTGGCACAGCTCATGCAACCATTGTACGCCGCGCTCAAGAAACAGAAACCCGCGGATAGGGTCGAATGGACCCTGGAGCGAGAGCGGGCATTCTCAGAAGTTAAAGCGGCCCTGGCAAACGCCGCACTGCTGGTGCATCCGGACCCGGTGGCCCGCATAGCGCTCACCACCGACGCTTCAGACATGGCCATAGGGGCTGTCGGGGAGCAGCGTGTCGCCGGGGCTTGGCAGCTGCTCGCCTTTTTCAGCAGAACTTTGCGCGACAGCGAACGTAAATACAGCGCGTTCGACAGAGAGTTGCTGGCTCTCCACCTGGCCATATGCCCTTCCAGTTCTGGCTGGAAGGTCGCAGCTTCACCGCGTTCGTGGACCACAAGCCGCTAACATTCGGGACGGCCAAGGTTTCAGAACCGTGGTTGGGCCGTCAGCAGAGACAGCTGGCCGCGATCTCAGAGTTTACTACTGATATTCAACATGTGTCGGGTAAACTGAATGTGGTGGCGGACTGCCTCTCGCGCGCCGTGGTGGCCCCGGTCTGCGTGGAGATAGATTACACAGCCATGGCTGCGGAGCAGATTAGCGACGCAGACGTGCGCGCGCTCCAGTGTGGACCAACAGGGTTAAGGCTGGAGAGCAGGGTGCTGCAAGATGGCGCCCCCCCCCCCCCCACAATCTGCGATGTCTCCACGGGTCGCCCGCGTCCAGTGGTCCCGGTCGCGTGGCGCTGCCGCGTGTTTGAGTCGGTTCACACTCTGGCGCACCCAGTCAAAATGGTGGGAGAGAAGTTTGTGTGGCCGAGCCTACGCAAACAAGTGAAAGATTGGGCTGCAGCCTGCGTGGCGTGCCAACAAGCCAAGGTACACAGACACACGAAGGCTCCCTTGGAGCCATTTCGTATTCCGGCTAAGAGATTCGACCATGTTCACGTGGACCTCGTGGGCCCCCTCCCGCCATCACAGGGGTGCACACACCTCCTGACAGTGGTGGACCGCACCACGCGCTGGCCAGAAGCGGTCCCGTTGGCGGCAACCACATCCGCAGACGTAGCGCGCGCTTTTTTAACAGCATGGGTGGTGCGTTTTGGAGTCCCGTCGGACATTACGTCCGACAGGGGCCCTCAATTTGTTTCCGAACTCTGGTCCGTGATGGCCCGCAGCCTGGGTGTTACAATTCACTGCACAACCGTGTACAATCCACAGGCCAATGGGTTATGCAAGCGTTTTCATAGATCACTGAAAGCAGCACTCAGGGCTTCACTGACGGATGCAAATTGGGTAGACAGGCTGCCATGGGTTTTATTGGGGTTGCGCTCTGCGCCGAAAGAGGATCTGGAAGCTTCCCCGGCAGAGCTCGTTTTTGCGCAGCTACTACGGCTGCCCGGGGAATTTCTGCCAGATAATCCCGCGCCGGGCAGCTGCCCGTCTCAGCTTTTGCAGCGTAGCGCAAACACAGGCACGCTACCGGGCCCTGCCCACCACAGTTTTCCGCGTGTTTTTGTGCCTAAAACTTTGAAGAGCATGGAGTTTGTGTTTGTCAGACACGACGCCCACCGCCTTCTATTGCGCCCACCCTATGATGGACCGTTCAGAGTGTTGGAAACAGGGGATAAGCATTTTTTGCTAGACTTGGGGGGTAGGAGGGAAAAATTGGCATAGACAGACTCAAACCCGCTTTCGTTGTGGCGGACGAGCAAGTGCTGTTGGCTAGGGCCCCTCGGCGTGGAAGACCCCCACGGAGAGCTCCCCAGGGAAACGATTCACCAGAGCAACCACACGGACAGACCGAAGTGGCCGCCCCCCTAGTCACAGCCCACCCGCAGTCAGACACACTCCCAGCAGCCCCCCACCGGCACAGCAGTTACAGCAGAAACGGGAGGAGACGGAAGCCCAAGCAGCATGTGGACTGATATTCTATTGTTCTATCACAGCATGTGGACTGTTATTCTATTGTTCTATCTAAGATGCTGGGGGGGGGGGGGAGTTTAGCACCTTGGCTCAGCCAGATTATTTAGCATCTCAGACAAGAGACAGTGGATAAACATGGGAGAACAATACGCAGGAGGTTCCTGGCGAGATAGCAGGAAGGAGTCAAGAACGTAGGGGGTTGAATGCAGTGTGATGCAAATGTCATGTTGTGTGTGGAGAAATGCCATGAGACTTAAGAGGAGAGTGCCTGCTGAAATGTTCAGTCTGTTCTTTGCTTATGAGATGTGAGTGTGTAATAAATCGTCTGAAATGAATCTGCCTCTTCATTTACACACTCCACAATATACACACACACACACACACACACACATATACGTATATATATAATAGCGGTTTTATCTGTATAAGACTTTTCACAGACCAGCCACAGAAAAGAACAGATAAAACGTTGTAAGGATCGAGTAATTAGAAAAATAACATGATTAAAACTCACCACTGTAGCTCGGTGGAGAGTGGATTTTGACGTTCATTATAATTTCTAAAAAATTAGTCAAGTTTTAATTAACAATACAGAGAAAAAAAAGTTTTTTTTATAAAGTTTTGAAAGTCAAATATCACCTCTCATCTTAATCCGTATTGCGGCTCCTTCGAGTGCGAAAATGTGTTTCAAAATCAGTTTCATCATTCATTCCTTCATACTTATAGACAAAACGAAACAGCCCCTATAGAGTATTGAGCAAAGCTTTGTAATATGAATGGCAGATGTGACCGTTGTGAGTGTGTGCATGTGTGTGTGTGTGCGTGTGTGTGTGTGTGTACGCGTGCGTGCGTGCGTGCGCGCGTGGATCCACTGGTAAATATCTCTTGCACGTTGTAAGGAGGTTTTTGCAAAAATGTGCTCATTAAGTATGAAGTCTCTGAAGTGTGCAAAATTGTATTGTGATCAGTCATTATGGTTCTGGTCGTTATGATCGATGTGGGTGCATGTGTGGCAAATGAGTCGGGGTGAAGGGTCAGAAGTTGCTGTCATACAAGAGCGACATGGTAATGCAGGTTTTTTTGCTGGTTGCGGTCTGCCACAGCGGTGTGTGTGTGTGTGTGTGTGTGTGTGTGTGTGCGTGGGTCCGCTGGTAAATATCTCTTGCACGTTGTAAGGAGTTTTTTGCAAAAATGTGCTCATTAAATACGAAGTCTCTGAAGTGTACAAAATTGTATTGTGATCAGTCATTATGGTCCTGGTCATTATGATCGATGTGGATGCATGTATGGTGAATGATTTGGGGTGAAAGGTCAGAAGTTGCTGTCATACAAGAGCGACATGGTGATGCAGGCCTTTTTTGCTATGTTTTCTTTTTAAATTTCCCACCTTGTACAAAAGCTGAAGTCATATGGTATGGTAAAAAGAACACGCTGATGCACAGAATAAAAATAATTTAACCGCTGGTAAAATATCTCGTACAAGTTGTAAGGATGATTTGCAGAAATGTGCTCGTGAAGTCAGAAATCTCTGAACCATACAAATTTGTATTGTGAATGGTCATTGTGACCGATGTGGGTGCATGTGTGCATGTGTGTGAACTAAAGAGTTGGGTGAATGGGTCAGAAGTTGTTGTCATACAAGAGCAACATGGTGATGTGGGGTTTTTTGCTGATGGCGGTCTAATGTCCACCACGGCGTCTGTGCTTTTTAAAGCATTTTTAGCACACGTGTGTGTGTGTGTGTGTGTGTGTGTGTGTGTGTGTGTGTGTGTGTGTGTGTGTGTGTGTGTGTGTGAGAAAAGCATTGTTAACATTCCGTTCTCATGCTATCCTGCATATGGACAATCTGTCAAGACTTCTTGTCATCACTAAAACCTCTGTACGCATAACCTCATTGTGACCTTAAAACATACAGTATATAAGATAAGATAAGAGATAAGATAAGATAAGATAAGCCTTTATTAGTCCCACAACGGGGAAATTCTAGGATTGCAACAGCACAGGGATAGCAACACTCAGAGCAACAATCAGAAGGCAAGAAAAAAAAAAAAAAAAAAAAAAAAAAAAACAAGCAAGCAAGAGCAGCTAATATACATATGTACGTATTACTATAAAATATATATATATATATACACACACACACAGACACACAGTGCAGAGCATTGTAGCTGGATGGAATAAATATATGAATATATGAACACACAGTGCAGAGCATTGTAGCTAGATGGAATAAATATGTAAATATATAAACACCCACAGTACGGAGCATTGCAGCTAGGTGGAATAAATATGCAAGTATATAAACACACACAGTGCGGAGCAATGTAGCTAGATGGAATAATATGTAGATATATAAATATATAAACACACCCAGTGCTGAGCATTGTAGCTAGATGGAATAAATATGTAAATATATAAACACACACAGTGCAGAGTATTGTTGCTAGATGGAATGAAACAGCATAACCGTCTACTTAGTTATCCTACATGGTATGATTATGTGCCCATACATATTCTCACCCTCCATAGCGACCGGTAAGTTCCTAGTTGTATGCCGGAGGGGACCATTGTGTAAGTCTATTGCATCTTTTGCATTCAAAAAACTATTAGTTTGTTACGTCTTTTTGCTATCTCTGCGAGCAGCCCTGCTTAGGTTGTACAGTCTGACAGCCGTTGGTAGGAAGGACCTACGAAACCTCTCGGTTGTGCACCTGGGATGATGTAGTCTGCTGCTAAATGAGCTATATGGACAATAGAATAAAATCACAATCTGTCAAGACTTCTTGTCATCATTAAAACATCATTACACATAACCCCATTGCGACCATAAAACATATATGAACAATAGATTAGAAACAAAGCTATCAATTTCACTCAATTTGATGAGAAGTTCAGAGCATTTTAATTGGCAACCTCATTATGCAAGGTCACGGGGGGCAAGGTCAGGGTCAGGTCAAAGGGGGAGGGGTCAGGGTCAGGTCAGGTCAAAGGGGGCGTGGCACCTGTCAAAATTAATTAGACAAGACAATAAGATGATTAAAAGTATACCCCTTCTCTCTGAAGTGTCTTTGAAGGCCACCTCAAGCATGGCTGCCAGATGTAGCAAGAAGAGTGTAGGCGCCAGCACACACTCTTGTTTCACCCTGCTGCTTACTGAAAAGTCTTTAGATACTGAACAACTCATTGCCACATTTGCTTGCATACCTGTATGGAGTGCCTCGATCAGGCTGAAAAACTTCTCTGTACAGCCATATTTCTTGAGTACCAGCCAAAGTCCTTGTTGCGATACAGTATCAAAGGCTTTACTGAAGTCTATGAAGACTGTCATGAACTTGGGTTTGGCGGTTCTAAACCCAGTTCTGACCCGTGGTTATTTTGGCCCACTTCTCTATTTTCCATCAGGCGCTTCAGGGAGTCCTTTGGGTCCTGGCTCCCTGACAGCTCGGGCAAGCCCACCTCCTCCTGTCAGTATCACCAGCTGATCCTCATTATTGGGTATTCACACGTCATTCATTCTTATTCACACACTCATACACTCACTCATGCACACGTGTTTTCAATTATGTCCAGCCCACACATCTTCACATCGGCAGTCCCTTTCCTTGTTAGTATTACAACTACTTTAACGCTGTGAGAGTTGAGAGAGATCACCGGAGCATTTTATGCGCTTCTTACATGGCAGCATGTTCCTCCATGTAAACAAGCATCATTACCTTTGTTTACTTTCAGTCTGACGTCTTAGTCTTTTCTAATGCTTCAACTTTGGGTACTCCTTTGGTGTTAGTGGCTGAATCCGCCTTATCCTCATCCACCGGACTGCACAGCCACCCCGGATTGCTCCAGCTCTCTAAGTCTATGTTTGTCTTTCACTCTGTGCTGACAGCAGCCCTGCGGCACTAGGCATTCCTCTCCTCGGGCTGTAGAGCATCCAGGCGGCATCCCTGTATGTCTGGTGGCCTAAGCTCACCATTTTCACTCTCTGTTCATTGTAGGACTGTTTATTGGACAAGGTTTGGGTTTTTTTGTTAATTAAGTGCGCAAATCAATCTCTGCTCATGGGCTTCTTATTTTGTCCTCTGTGCGCCGTGTAATGGCGCACGAGGATTCATAACAGAAGACTACATAAAGCGGAATGTTCTATTCGATACACTTTTCTTGAACCTGTTTCAAGCAGAAAATCATGTCCATTGTGCTTCTACCACTTCTAAAGCCACACTGGGTTTCCGGTAGTACATTCTGCGAGATGTGTTCATTGAGTCTGTTCAGTAGTACACGTGAGAGAATCTTACCAACAGTAGCTAGCAGTGATATACACAATCTTTCCTGTCACCTTTCTTGAACAATACTTGCATCCTTCCAGTCTTGAGGTACTTTCTGGGCATCCCATATCTCTTGGATGAGCTTGTGCAGGCAGTTGGTCAGCTGAACACCACCAAATTTCCACACTTCTGCTGGAATTCCATCCCTTCCTGGAGCTTTACCATCCTGTGTTGTCCTGATAGCTGCCATTAGTTCATCAAGATTTGGTGGTTCATCCTAACTTGATAGAGCTGGTCGCTGCACTAGAGCTTCTTTAGACTCTTCAGTGAGCTCTTCAGGGTTGTTTAGTAGTTGGTCAAAGTGGTCTACAAATCTGTCCAGGATTTTGTCTTTCTCCTGCAAAACCGTTTCACCATCCATAACCTTTAGTTGGATCAATCCTCTTGGTTTAGGGTCGTAGATTTCTCTCAAACCTGTGAAGAATGTTTTCATGTTCTTCCTGTTTGCTGCCATTTGAAGTTCCTCCGCTTTTTCATCCCACCAGTTGGACTTCATCTCTCTCGTGTACTTCTGTAGCTCACTCTGAGCCTTTGAGTATTTCTTCTTCTTCAATCTTGTGTTACACTGTAGGCTTTCCTGCCTAGCTGTATTCCTCAATTCTAGTAGTTTCTTCAGGTGTTCATCATGCTCATCAAACCAATCTTGATGTTTCCTCTCAGGGTGGCCTAATACATCACTTGCAGTCTGATACACCGTATCCTTCAGTGTTGCCCATTTCACTTCTATGTCATTCTCTGAGTTGTTGTTTGTCCCAGTCTTTCAAGTTTTCATCCATTTCCTGTGTAATTTCTTCCTGCTTCTTTTGGCCTTTCAGTGCACTAGTGTTTAGCTTCCATGGTGGCTTTGCACCCGTCCTGCAGTGCTGTTTTTGTCTGCAAATCCTTAATCTAGATCTCAGCATAACATGATCAGTACCACAGTCCACACCTCTCATTGCTCTGGTGTCCAATACATCCCTTGTGTCTCTCTGCCTTACAATGATGTAGTCTAACAAGTGCCAGTGCTTGGATCTTGGGTGTATCCATGTCTTCTTGTGTGTGTCCTTGTGCTTAAATAGGGTGTTGGTGATCCCAATGTTTTACTCTGAACATAGTGCAAGCAGAAGTTCTCCACTAGCATTGCACTTGCCTACTCCATGACTGCCTAGCACTTTTTTCCATTTCTCAGTGTCCGAACCAACTCTGGCATTAAAAGCTACAACAAGTATCAGCCTGTCATCAGTCGGTACACGCCTGAAAGTCTCACATAAATCACTGTAGAACTCTTCCTTCACCTCCTCTGCGTTGGTCATTGTTGGGGCATATACACTGATGAGTGTGGCATACATTTTCTGCTGTAGTGGGAGTGTCATAGTCATTATCCTTTCGTTGATTGGCACCGGTTCCTCATCAAGCATTGCTGCTATCTCCTTTCTAACTGCAAAGCCCACTCCTGCTTCTCTCCTTTCTTGAGTTGATTTCCCACTCCAAAAGAAGATGAACCCATGGTCTTCCAAGCTGTCACATCCAGGCAATCTTGTTTCACTAAGTGCAGCTATGTCTACATTGTACCTGTTCATTTCCAGGGCCACAAGCGCGGTCTGTCTTTCTGGGCACTGTGATGTTGTTCTGTCCAACAGAGTGCGTACATCCATTCTGCTACACACAAGGCTGCTGTTTTCCTCTTCTTTTGTCTTCCTGCTCCTAGTTTACTTTTCGCTGCCTGTCGGAGTGTGAACAGAGCAGTGTTTGGAGATGGTAGTGCTGACAAAAAGACAGGAGGTGGAGCTGGAGGTGGCAGAGTTGAAGATGCTAAGATTTTCATTGGGAGTGACTAGGAGGGACAGGATTTGAAATGAGTATATCAGAGGGACAGCTCAGGTTGAGCAGTTTGGAGACAAAGTAGGAGAGACAAGGCTGAGATGGTTTGGACATGTGCAGAGGAGGGATAGTAAATATATTGGACAAAGGATGTTGAAGATGGAGCTGCCAGGCAGGAGGAAAAGGGGAAGACCACAGAGAAGATTCATGGATGTAGTGAAGGAGGACATGGAGAGGGTTGGTGTTACAGAGGAAGATGCAAGGGATAGAGTGAGATGGAGACAGATGACCCGCTGTGGCAACCCCTAAAGGGAGCAGCCAAAAGAAGAAGAAGATTTCTTATATTTATATGACCACCAAATACACTTTTTGGTTTCATCATTCACTCCCACAGGACTTTTGCATAGTTTACAGTCTGGAATAGTTTTGTAGTTCATTGTTTTTCCAGTGCATAGGATGTCATAGTAGTGTCCTTTTTTAGAGCTGTCTTACCCTGGTTTAGACTGGTAATAGCTGGTCTAATTCCTGTGCCTTGCCTGGTGGTAGATGAGCTGGTCTTAGCTAAGCTGGTGCCTGTTTCCAGCATTGTGGTGCCTGGGCATAGCCTGATTGTAGCTGGACTGGTGCCTGGATTTAGTGGTCTAGACTAAAGACAAAAAGTATTAAAATGTGTGTCTGTTGCAGTCCATTTGATTGTGTTAGGGCTGGGTGATACGATTTACTGAATATATTTGTTCTATCAATACATTTGGCTTCCCACAATTCATAAAATGGTTGTATTGGGCATATTTGAGTATTTGTCAGGTTAATATGAGCAATGACTTCATGATCTCCCCAGCTGCCGCTGCTGAGCAGCGATGAGCTCTCAGCGTGGCTGTCCCCCCCATGAGTGTAGTGCATGAGCAGCGCATGCACTATACTGCAGTGAGCAGAGATAAAAAGGAAGATAACAGAATAAAAGCAGGCCCACCTTAAGCACAGGAAATGGGGGGGGGGGGGGGCAAAGAGAAGATAAACATTTCCAGTCTGAACTCTACAGGTGTAAAATCAAGCTCACTTCCAAAAGAACTTTCAAAATAAGATCGTCTATCCGGTCTTGCTTTTCTTCAAAATAAGAGCAAGTGGCTCACCAAATAAAGAACTGATGGAATGTAGACACATTAAAACAAATAAGCTACAAATGATAGTTCTATCACTTATTAGACCGCAAAGTATTGTGTGGTAAGCTGAAACATTTCTACCCATGTGGATAAATTTTGTCATGAGATGACCCTCGCGGATCACCATAAGACGCCAAGAGTCCACCAGTGAGTTTTGCAATGATGGTAATTTATTAAAACAACAAGACAAGACAAGACTATGAGCCGCTCAGGGCAAAAACACACATTAAGCAATACAAGGGCTCGTAGGGCTAACCCCGGCCACTACGAGCAAAACTATGACATGACATGAGACACAAACCTGACATGAAGGTCTGACAACGCTTTGACGAGGATAGTTTGACGAGGTTTGACGATACTCCTGCGCTTTAACTGCCGCTAGTGCCCGCCTTATAAAGGCAAACACTAACGAGCAGTAATGACAAACAGCTGACCAACATTGACAGGCGGAAGCCCCACCGAGCGCCTTCACAATAAGAGCCCGGTGAGGCCAGAATACAACCCACAGCTGTCAAGGCCGGCAGCGAACTGTGCTTAGGCCGAGCGTGGACAGAACCCAGCGCTCGGGTCGTAACAAATTTGGCTACTTGATAATGTAAGTTCTGTTAAACAAAGGGGGAAAAAAACCCCGCTCTGCTCAGTTACATATTGCTGTGAAGAATTTTCTTCGACATAAGTTTTCATTATATTTGGTTATTCAGCTTTTTCATAAGTGAAATGAATATATACAGTATATAAAATTTCTAATAAAAATGCAAGTACAACCATTTTTTTAAAGGACATTCAGTGCACAAAAAAAAATTGTGATATGTATTGTGTATCGCGATATAGAGAAATTACATCGCAACACATTTTTTGAGCAATATCACCCAGCCCTAGATTGTGTCATGCTCTCTTGGAAATGATCTTATTCCAGGTCCTTTAATATGACAGGATTGGCTGCTGGTATGCAAAGTTTCCTGAGTTTTGTGTGACACTTCTCCTCCATCCTCTCCCTCTGTACCTGCCTGATTCCAACACTGCTTGACACTTCTGGTGATGCATAATTCAGTGAGGAACTAATTACCCTGGCAGCTGGCACAAAGAAATTTCCTCCCTGCCCTACCATTGCAGCAGCCCCTCACACTTTGTCAACATAGAATTTCCTGCTGCTGGGCACAACTGCAAGGAAACTCACATCACTGTTAACTATCCACATTTTGAATTAAAGTGGTATGAAGTTGCTTTCACTATTATTTGCCTGAACTGTATGACAAGGTAGACACAAGAGACTCAGATGAATAAAATATTCATGTGCCTCTCCACCTACAATGTATGATCAAAATAAATGATACACTGTTGTGGTTGCTCAGTGTCTGTGCTGGCTTTATATTCACCTCATTGGACTTTATTTATAAAGAAAGACATGAATTGCAAATTGCGCCCAGACAGAGACTTGCTACATCTACCTGAAGAGGATGGGAGATTAAAATGTGTTCTGAGTGTCTTTTCAAAATTTCCATAAAAGCTTAATTGGGATAGCATCTGTTTTACAGTGCTGTGTGAATCAAACAGCTGTGGTGCCACTTGAAGGTCCCGTCACTGAAGAAATTCACCACGATGGTGATCACTCAGAAATAGGATATCAACAGTGACTGCACCTTCATGAACTGTTAATAGTTTAGTCCATTACTTGCCATAACTTTATTGTTATTTATTGTCTTGAAAGACACAAAATGGGCCAGGGATTTCAAAGCTTATCCAAAATGCAACATATTATCTCAATTGAAGAGCCCTCAAGTTAATGCCATAACAGTTAAAACTGCAAGATTCGCAAGCTTTATAATCAGACAGCTCATTTGGATATTCATCAGTCATGTTCAAGGCAGCTGTTTAGAAACACTCCTCTTCCTCTGTGAAAATGCATCATTTTTTTTGTTTAACATTCAAATTAGAAAGTGTACCTAAAATGAAAACAGAACTCTCAAAGCAGCTGTAAAAAGATAAAGGCTGAAGCTACAACTTCTGCCAAATGGTCTCCAACCCTGTGTCACAATGGCCTGTGTGTTTTACTTTCAGCCAGTGTCTTCAACAAGTGATTTCACTGAATTTCTTCCCACTGAGGTCAGGAGTTCCTGGCAACGGAGGGCAAAGGACAGAGCTGCGTGGAGGAATCTGATCAGACCTAAATGAAACCGTCATTGTCGCCCTTGACAGACTGCCATGATGATGATGATGATGAGTGCTGATCAGTGAAAACATCTGCTGAAGGAGCTGGGTGGAACAGAAAACTTGCTGGGTGATGGGCCACTGTGGAACAGGGTTGGGGGCCACTGCTTTAAAGAATACGGGTAGTTCTTTAGATTATCTAAATAATCAATAAAAATAAACAAAAAGAGAGTGAGTGTAAATATCAAAAGAGAGTGTAAACATCCACCATATTATATCATATTAAATATGCCTTGTGAGAGAGTGAACAAAAAGAAATAATATGAAAGTGTTAATTTATTAGCCTGAGCATAATTTTATATGTCTTATACAGTATATTATATAATAATTATACACACACACACACACATAGTATACACACACACAAACATATATAGTGTATATACACTGTATACACTGATATGTACTGTATGTATATTGTACAGTACATTACACACACACACACACACACACACACATATACAGTGAATCTGGAAAGTATTCACAGTGCTTCACTTTTTCCACATTTTGTTATGTTACAGCCTTATTCCCAAAGTGATAAAATTAGTTGTTTTTTTCCCCCTCAAAATTCTATACACAGTTTTTTTTTAATTTTTAATAAATTTGCAAAAAATCTCAAAAACAAATTTTCACATTGTCATTATGGGGTATTATGTGTAGAATTTTGAGGAAAAAAAATGAATTTAATCCCTTTTGGAATAAGGCTGTAACATAACAAAATGTGGAAAAAGAGAAGCGCTGTGAATACTTTCCGGATGCACTGTATATATGTATCGTGGATATAAAAAGTCTTCACACCCCTGTTCAAATGCTAGGTTTTTGTGATGTAAAAAATGAGACCAAGATAAATCATTTCAAAACTTTTTCCACCATTAATGTGACCTATACCCTATACAACCAAGTTGGAAAAACAAACTGAAATCTTTTAAGGGGAAAAATAAAAAACTTACAATAACCTGTTTGCATAAATATGCACACCCTCATACTCATACTTTATTGCAGCACCTTTGCCTTTTATTACAGCACTCAGTCTTTTTGGGTAGCAGTCTATCAGTGTGGCACATGTTGATGTGGCAATATTTGCCCACTCTTTTTTTGCACAAATGCTCCAAATCTGTCAGATTGCAAGGGCATCTCTTGTGCACAGCCCTCTTTAGCTCACCCCACAGATGTTCAATTTGATTCAGGTCTGAACTCTGGCGGTGCCATTCCAAAACCTTAATCTTCTTCTGGCGAAGCCATTCTTTTGGCCATTCTTTTTGATTTGGGTGTGTGTTTTGGGTCATTGTCATGCTGAAAGATGAATCTCCTCTTCATCTTCATCTTTCTAGCAGAAGCCTGAAAGTTGTTGTGCCAACACTGACTGGTATTTGGAACTGTTCATAATTCCCGCCACCTTGACTAATGCCCCAGTTCCAGCTGAAGAAAAACAGCCCCAAAGCCACCAACAATGCTTCACTGTAGGTATAGTGTTCTTTTGGTCATGAGCAGTGTTGTGTTTACGCCAAATATACCTTTTGGAATTACTGTATGGCCAAAAAGTTCAAGCTTGGTTTCATCGAACCATAATGTAACAAGATGGAGGGTAGATAAAAACATACTGTAACTTACAAGGTCATTTTAAACTACGTGAAGAGTCACAGGTAGCAATCAAAGGGGAAACTTTAAAATTAGTATGTTCAAAGGAATTTATTAACAATAAAATACAGTATGTACAACAGATGCCCACTTAAATAAAAAGCCCAACCTAAAAGGAGATCCACTCTTCTAGGCCAGACTCCATCTTCCACCATGACCCCAATGCCCTCAGGAAACCTGTAAGAGGGAAGACACTTGCCAGCAGTATATCCAGATTTCTCTTTGTCACCATCAACATCATCATCATGGGGTGCTTCTATCTGGGAACCAGATGCTTACAGTCCAGGCAGAGCTCTTCACTCTGCCTCTTGCTGTCCTTCGCCTGCAGCACCCCAACTGCTCCACACAGAAGTGTCCTCCCCCAAACGTTGGTATCATGGTTGTCCTCTACCGTTGCTCCTCCTCCTCCTCAGTCATGCCCTCCTTCTGCCATTTCCTCTGGGATCAACAGCCTCCTCTCATCCAGCTGGGCTCTCTCCTTGGCAGGACTGTCTCCTCAGGCAGGGCCCTCTGGTCCAGTGGTGTAAAGACAATAATCTCTTCCTGAACGTGGGAAAAACCAAGGAGACTGTGGTCGACTTCAGGAGGGTACACACACAACATGCCCCTCTAATCATCGATGGAGCAGCTGTGGAGAGGGTGAGCAGCACCAAGGTCCTGGGGGTGCACATCTCCGAGGACTTCTCTTAGTCCAAAAACACCACATCACTGGCCAAGAAGGCTCAAACTCGTCTGTATTTCATCTGCAAACTGAGGAGAGAACAAGTCCCACCCTCCACCCCCCATTATGTGCTCATTCTACCAGGGCACCATTGAGAACGTCACCAGCTGCATCTTCCTCCCAGAAGACACTACAACGCACAGTGAAAGCAGCCAGCAAGATCACTGGTGCCCCTCTGCTCCCGCTCTCGGAAATCTACCTCACCCGCATCACCCACGGAGCCTTCAGCATTGCAGGCAATACCTCCCACCCCTCACACTCCCTCTTCAGTCCCCTGCCCTCATAGAAAAGGTATTGGAGCCTCCAGGCCCACTCCACAAGACTGCTAAACAGTTTCGTTCTGAACTCTTTCCACTCCCCTCCCCCCCAGGACCATAACACGCTCACCTGCACAATAACTACCTCAGCTGTTGGCACAGAAAGGCTGGCACACCAACAGTAAAACATTTGCTGCTGTTTGTTTCTGCACTTTACTGCAACCATTTGCACAAATGCCATATCTGTTGCTGTCTGTTATTACAATACTGTTCATGTGCAGTCCCATCTGTGACTGCCTGCACCAACACAACCACATTGAACTTGCAACTGCGAGTATTACTGTTATGACCTGGTGAGTGCACTCCCCTCCCGTCCTGTGGGAGGGTCCCCGGCTCCACAGGTAATCAATACACCTGCATATGTGGATGCACCTGCTGTCTCTTCGCTGCCAGCGCTTAAAAGGACCAGTTTGTGAACGCTCCAGCACTGGCTCATTGGGTATACTGCCATAAAGAATTAAATAAGTAAAGTTTTAATTATCTTGGAACCCAGTGAATCATCCATTTCTCTCTTTCTCCTTCTCAGGTTGCTGCCAACTCTGCAGTGTGTCTCCAGGGATTTGTTGTGTGCTCACCTGCTCCTTCATCATCGGCTTCACTCCAGATCGCCTACTCCACCAAGTCAGATATCTCACCAGCCCTGCTCATCCGCAGCTTCCATCCTCATTCATCCTTGCCTTTCTGGGTTCCCCGTCGGGCTCTCTGCTCTCACTTGCTGGGCTCTCCTCTGGCGAGTGAGGTGTTGTTTCCGCTAATTTTGCTCCAACTCTTTTCAATAAAACTGTATGTAAAACTTTGCCTCTCTGCGTTGTGTGCATTCTCTGCTGTAGTATCTTGCACGTGGGCTGATATTTCTAGTAATCATGACAGAATGAGCCAGCCACGAATTAGGCTCAACAGGTACATCAGCGGCGCACTCTGCTCTTTACCGCCTCGACGTGAGAGAGAAGCAGGTGGCCGTGCTGACTGAACAGCCGCAGACCATTTACGCAGCAGCTGAGCATGGTCACCAAACACCTTTGTGACATGTCTCGTTCGGGCCCTCTCCCTCCGCCTGCCATTCCAGTTTTTTTCCACTATCCGCCGAATCACCTCTGTTCCCTCAAGTGCCCCGTATGCGGGGGATGTGGGGAAATTAAGGGTTTTTTGTGTTAGGTTCAGGTGTATCTGCGGCAGGTGGGCGGGGGGTACCAGGACAACACGTCTAAAATTCACTTTTTGATCCTCCTGCTGTGAGACCAAGCCCTCAGCTGGGCTCAGTCTATTTTAGATAAAGAGGGCCATCATTACACTTTTCATAGATTTATTAGGGAGTTTTCCCAGGCTTTCGATCGCTCGGAGACTGAGGGCAACATCATGAGTTGTGTTTTGTCACTCCACCAGGGTGGTCATCAGCAGCCGATTACTCTGTGGAATTTTGGGTCGTCATGGCAGATTCTGGTTAGAATGACATTTCCTTAAGAAGCATCTTCCTCCAGGGTCTCAGTGCCATCCTTCGTGATGAAATGGCAATTCATGCTGCTCCCTCCTCCCTTGATGAGCTTATCAATCAAACCGTTAGTTTGGACAACCGCTACCGCGAGCGCACCAAGGAGCAGAAGGCTTCCTCCGGCCCGCCCGTCTCACGCATGTTCTCCCCGGCTACTGGCATAGGTGAGACCGACTCCTCCTCCGAGGCTATGGTGCTTGGCAGAGTCCGACTGACTCCAGAGGAGCACCAGTGATGGAGGAGAGCCGATGCTTGCAAGTATTGCGGCTTACTTGAGCACAAGATATTTAATTGCCACCTTAAGCCAAAAAGACGCGGCCCATCAGTAGCTGTGGGGTTCTGATGGGCGGGAACTCTATTCATCCCCTGGTAACTTTTCCTTTCCGGCCCTCATTCAGCTGCCTGGGGTTGAGAGGAGGGTTTCAGCATTAATTGACTCAGGAGCAGAGCAAAATTTCATCTCTTTGCGGCTCGTGCAGGAAATTGGCATTCCCACAACTAAACTGCAGGCTTCGCTAAACGTTGCAGCACTGTCTGGTAGTTGTGTTGCACCTATTACTGAGCGCACAGCACTGATTCCCGTCCTTCTGTCCAGGAACCACCGGAAGACCATTTAGTTTTTTTTCTCCCTAGTCCGTCCTCCCCGGTGGTTCTGGTGTATCCATGGCTCCGGAAGCATAACCTTCCATCAATTGGGCACAAAATTCCATCTCTTCCTGGAGCCCTTTCTGTTTAGCATCCTGCCTCTGCTCGGCCGAGTGTTCACATCCCTTTCCGTCTCCTCTCCTCCGGTGGAGCTGCCGGATCGCAGCCTTGTACCTGAGGTCTACCATGACCTTTGGGAGGTCTTTAGCAAGTCAAGAGCCCTCTCTTTGCCTCCTCACCGCTCTTATGACTGTGCTATCAACCTCCTCCCGGGTGCGCGGTTGCCGTCCAGCCGGCTCTACAGCCTTTCTGGGCTGGAGAGGGATGCGATGGAAAGTTATATTCAGGACTCCTTAAACGCCAGCCTCATTCGGCCCTCCTCGGCTCCACTTGGGGCAGGGTTTTTCTTTGTCAGAAAGAAGGACGCATCTCTGCGGCAGTGCATAGATTTCCGCAGGTTAAATGCCATTACCGTCAAAGATAAATACCCTTTGCCCCCGATCAACTCTGGGTTTGAGCTCCTTCAGCGTGCGCGGGTGTTTACTAAATTGGATCTGCATAACGCGTATCATTTCATTTCGTAACACGTATCATTTCGCATTCGCGAGAGGGGCAAATGAAAGACAGCATTTAAAACTCACCTGGGGCAGTTTGAATACCTTATGATGCCCTTTGGGCTCACCAAGCTCCCCCCACCCCCCACCCCTCCAGTGAATGATTAATGACGTCCTGTGCGACATGGTTAATCAGTTCGTTTTTGTCTACCTTGATAATATTTTGATTTTTTTGCGCACGCCAGAGGAGCACTCAGTCCATGTCAGGGCTGTTTTACAGCGGCTCCTGGAAAAACAGCTCTTTGTGAAGGCCGAAAAGTGTGAATTTTCCACCAGCTCCACTTCCTCCCTGGACTTTATTGCTGCTGAGGGAGAGCTGAGGGCCGATCCGGCCAAGGTGAAGGCTGTGCTTGATTGGCCTACACCCCATCTCTGCTCTCACTCGTTGGGGTCTCCTCTGGCGAGTGAGGTGTTGTTTCTGCTAATTTTGCTCCAACTCTTTTCAATAAAATTGTGTGTAAAACTTAGCCTTTCTGCTTTGCGTGCATTCTCTAGTGTAGCATCTTGCACATGGGCTGATATTTCTAGTAATCATGACAATTACTGCTCTACTTTTTCTGTATATAGGATTGCTGGGTTTTATCGTTTATCTTTATTTGCACTATGGGAGGTCTGGGTCTATCTTTTGTTGCCATTTGCACTACGGCTAGCATTACTGTACATAGACTGCTGTTGTTGCTTTTCCAGCCTTATTCCTTTTGTTTTTTTTTATATTGTGCCCATCACTGAAGAGAGAAATACCATTTCAATTGTCCTGTATGTCCTGTACGTATAGTAGTATTGACAAATAAAAATCTTGAATCTTCAGTCTTGAATATATAAATTACACACACACACACACACACACGTATATACAGTATATGTATATATATGTGTGTGTGTGTGTGTATATATTAACATGTATATATATAATTGTTTATTAATCTATTCTATTTTATGTGTTATTAATCTATTGTAATTGTTTTTAACTTTTTATGGCTGCTTTTCCGATTTCATTCATCATATTTCTTTTATCTTACTGATAAATGTGTGTGTTTTCTGTAAAGCATTTTGGTCAGTGGATGTTTTTTTTTTTAAATGTGCTATATACTGTAAATAAAGTTGACGACATAATCATAGTATACCTGTCACGGTGGCCCTCACGAGCCACCATAAGACGCCAGCAGTCACCAGTGAGTTGCAGTGATGTTTATTAAGAGGTGCAGGAACAGAGAATGATACACACAATAGTGCGGGTAAGACAATCACAGGACGTACCTTAACAGGGAAGTATAACAGGAACAGAGCGTATCATAACAGGTAGCGTAACGGGAGGTTAACAGGAAGGTTAACAGAGACTGCTGCATCGGGGAGCATTCAGCTCCTGCTTTTAACCCCGGTCACTAATGACCCCGAATGCAGCACAGCTGTTGACTCTGACAGCAGGGAGCTCCACCGGGCGCTGTCACAATAAGAGCCCGGGGAGCTAGAAGGAAACCTCTGCTGTCAAAGCCTGGAAATGATACAAGATCTGAGTGCGGACGGAACCAGCACTCGGGCTGTAACAGTACCTCCCCCTCAAGGCCGAGCACCTGAGCAGCCCAAGTAACACCCAAGCCCCCACCCCACCCCCCTAGGGTGGGCGGATGGGGCGCTGGTAGGAGGGAGAGAGTCAAAAAGAACAAAACGATAACCGGAGGCCAACAAAGCAATCACAGAGACGGGTTGAGGGAGAAAAAAAACAAAAAACAATACTCCCTTATGTGTGGGTAACCGGGACAGAACCCAACAGGCAATACATATATCGGTTTAAAGCAATAAATTGACATTAGGCAGAGGAGGGAGGGAAAAAAAAACACCAAACACAGCTACGAAAAAGCAGTGAGATACAAAATCACATATCAGGCCCCCCCGCACATCCCAAAAGTTTACAGACACAGACATAATGAAAAACCCCGGGATGAGTGCAGTCCTGGCTCTGAGGGATGGAGGCTGAAAGTTCGGGGGGCCGTCCGGCATCAAGCGGCCACAATGCAGGCAGGGGGATAAAGGACAGTTCGGGCGGCATACTCCAGTCCCATGCTCGGAAACAGTAAATTTCAGGCGGCCGGACTAAGTCGCCAAACAGGGGGTCCAATGGGTCGGGAGGCCGACCCAGAGAGCCAAATGGGCGCGGCAGTCCTTCAGGCGGCCAACCCACATCGCTTGCCCACCAGAACCGTAGGGGAGAAGTAGCCGGCGGTCTCGCTGAAGAAGGGAAAGACAAGGGAGAACCGGGCGGAGCGTTCGGAACCCCAACGGCCCCAGGTGGAGGTGGGTCGAGCTCCTCAGGAGAACGGGGAGGATGATGATGGTGATGATGAAGATGAGGGAGATGAGCCCATCCAGTATCCGGCGGCAGGGGATCTGCAGCTTCCCCACCGAACCTGGAAACAGCTGGTGCTGCGTCCTCGTTGGACCCCGATTGGGTCGCGGTTGCTCCCGCGAAGGACCCCGATTGGGTAGGCGCCGCACCAGGACCGACCTCCAACCCCGAACCTGGAACCTCTGGCACAGCGGGCGACTTCAGATCCGCGCCGGCGACCCTGGGAGAAGGCTCGGGAGAGAGAAAAGAACCGGGATCAGGATCATCGGCAGCGCCAGAACCCGGCGAGACAAGCTCGGATGTAGCGGGTGGCCACACCCGGCTTGCCTCCCCAAGAGACAGGCAAAAGTGCTCTAAGATGGAGTAAAGAAAGACAAAACAGAGCACTTGCCTGATCTCGAGTTCTGATGCCGTCCAGGACTTCGGCGATCTGGGCTCTGACGGCAGGGGGTCGACTTCAGGCTCCCACTCAGCTACGGCGGGCTCCGCAGCTGGCATGATGGTATGTGCAGCTCCTGGACCCTCCGGCACCGAAGCCCACGCCGACAGCCCGCACGGCGTGGTGGCAGGGGACCCTTGACCCGCTGGACCGGACCGTTCATCCGTGGAGCCCCGGGGACGCTTCCTCGTCGGCGCAGGCTCCACGCTGCAGTCCGCCGTCCTCCTCCACCCACGACGTGGCTGCGGAACCGGAACCAGGCTCTCCAGAACCGCAGGCCCCCTCCTCACCCAGCGACGTTGGCCTGGCATCGAGGACTGCTCAGCGGAGGGAGACACAGAGGATGCGGGGTTAATCATTACAGCCACAGCAGGTGGTGGGAGCTCGGGGAGCTGGAAACCCCGAACTCCACCTCCAGGAGTCTGACAGAGCAAATCACAATAATGTGTGTGTGAATGAATTTGGACTTGCCTGTCTCCTGAAGGTTGAGTGGTGCCTGCTGTAGCGGACGTTGCTCCTCCCTTTCCCCGCCGGACGGTGACAGCGGGCCTCCTGGAAGGACGAGGTGGACCCGCTGGAGATGGTTCCGGGACGGGACTCGCCAGGGCTGGACTCGGAGTACACACAGTGGCCGGGGTATGCGTCGAGGAGGAGGGGGCGACAGCCGAAATGAGCTGGGCATGGGACGCTGACGAGAGAGCGGAAGATGGCCCAGTGGGAAATGAGGCTGCGGGAAATCCCCTCTGACGAGGCGCAGGTGAGGCAGCTGTACGAGGGATAGAGCCCTTGTGGCGACCCGGAGCTGGATCCGGACGGGGTTCATGCTGAGGAGGGTTATGGAGGTTACGACGGTCTCTGGTGGAAGGCGAAGCGAAGGTGAGGCCCGGGAACCACCGCTCCTGTGCGGAGACAGAGGCGAGGAGGGCGTCGAACTCGGGGAAATCACGCAGCTCTGGATTCCTTTCCACCAGTCTGACTGCTGCCGCCACATGCTTAATGACTATGGACGGGTGCACAGCGGAGCGAGCGGCAGCCACTTGGTCCCGGACCTTGATTGCAGTCAGCTGCAGCTCCTCCGGGGGAATCCCGAGTGACATCGTGCAGGATGGGGAAACACCTCTGGATGGCGCGAACTCCCGGGCCGGAGCGGAGGCAGGAGCGGGATCCCGAAGCGAAGGGTGACATCTCCTCCTCTTCGGCTTCCTGCCGGGATTTCCCTCCAACCCACGGAGTATTTCTCGCTGCGTGGCAATGTCCAACCTCCTCGCGCTCACCTCAGGATGACAGGCGAAGCGGGGGAGGTAGTCGAGGACCTCCTCAGCTTGGTCCAGGTACCAGTGCACGTCACTGCTGAAGTCGAGGAGGGAAGTGGTGTTGAGGATTTCGTCCACGCACTCGAGGGCGTCTGCAAGGACATCACTCGGACTCTGAGTACGGGACCTCCGCGACGGCATGTTTCAGCAACGGTACCCAGACAGGTAAGAGTAACAGTCCAATACTGCTAAACTCACGGTGAATGGCGTCTCAGCGCGACGCCCCTCTCCGGACGTACTGGCAGCAGTCTACTGTCACGGTGGCCCTCACGAGCCACCATAAGACGCCAGCAGTCACTAGTGAGTTGCAGGGATGTTTATTAAGAGGTGCAGGAACAGAGAATGATACACACAATAGTGCGGGTAAGACAATCACAGGACGTACCTTAACAGGGAAGTGTAACAGGAACAGAGCGTATCATAACAGGTAGCTTAACGGGAGGTTAACAGGAAGGTTAACAGGAAGGTTAACAGAGACTGCTGCATCGGGGAGCATTCAGTGCCTGCTTGTAACCCCGGTCACTAATGACCCCGAATGCAGCACAGCTGTTGACTCTGACAGCAGGGAGCTCCACTGGGCACTGTCACAATAAGAGCCCGGGGAGCTAGAAGGAAACCTCTGCTGTCAAAGCCTGGAAATGATACAAGATCCGAGTGCGGACGGAACCAGCACTCGGGCTGTAACAATACCCAGTATATTCAAAATTTTACTAAAGCCATATCCACATTGGACTGGTATTACCTGGGGACCTGCAGTATTCTTTTTTTCAGGTGTTCCCTGGGGTCTCCACAGTGGATCATCTGTCGCCATTCTCATTTGTGATGATCCACAAGAGATTTTACACCAGATGGCCTTCCTAACGCAACCCTCCCCATTTAGCCATGCTTGGAACCGGCCAAAGGAATATACCGGCTTGTGCTTCCCCTCTGGCTGCACTGCAAAAAATGAAATCCTAGTAAGAAAACACCTTAAATCAAGGATATAATTCTTGTTTTTTTATTTTTTTGTCTGACAAGATCATTTTTCTTGTGCAGTTTTCTGTAAGAAAAATTTACTTGTTATATTTTTTACTTGTTTTAAGCAATTTAATCTGTGATAAGATTAGCTAACTGGACCAAAGGGCTGACAAAACCACAAGGACACATCCAGGAGTAGATTGCAAGATGTGTTTATGGTGCGAGGTTCTGTGATGACTGTGCAAGTGCTCCTGTGAGAGAAGAAAAGCACACAAGGTAAGTAAGGGTTTGATAAATGGCAAAATGTTAATAAATATTTTGTTCTTACTTCATGCATGTGTGGGCAGGCCCAGACTGTCGTGTAGAGCAAGAGAGGTGAGGAACAGGGATGAGGAAGTCCCTCCTAGCTTGGTGGCTGAAAAGAGGAGTCCAGAACCAGAGGAGAGGTATTCCTGTGATAAGAGGGGTTAATATGACGGGGTCCTCCCAGGCTTACTTAGAACCCGGAGGAGAGAGAAGCAGAGCTGCCCCCACTGTTCCAATATGCCTCAATAAGAGGTGAGAGACACAACTGGGGGGTTTGCCTGTTAGTCCAATTCTGTGGAGATCCTCAGAGGGGAAAAGTTTAGATAAATGTTCTTTCTTACTTGGAAAGGTCCATGCTGGGGCAGAGGGAGGAAATACATGTTGGCGATAGTGATGGGATGGCAGGCTCCGGAGCGTTGAGGATGCTCTGAGCTTCTCCAGGAAATATTTGGCAAAGAGCGTTTTGAGGCGTGTATTGTTGACGTACTGTATGTATTGACGTCATTAGCCTTGCTGGCCAGTCGTACCACATGACTGGGTCAGGAAGATATTCATGATTTTGCACGCAACATGAAATAAAATGAGCAGCGATACACAATGGAAATCCTCGTCCCTCACGTTTTGTGTTGTTGATCTTTGACTGTGTAAGGGATTTGTCATAGCCAACTTTAAGATGGAGCCAGCACCAAAAACTCGGACTTCTCCCGTTTGGAAATATTTTGATCTCATTTCTCCCATTGATGCATTTTCCACAAATAGTGGATATTTTTTGCAACTGAAGTGATTGCTTAGAGGTAAAGCATCTGCCCCACAACTGGGAGGCTGGGGTTCAAGTTGCAGCTAGGGCATTCTTATAATTTTATTTTTATTTGCAAGGTGAAATGTCTGTTGTGTTTTATAGAGCCTGGATCATTATTATGCATCATTATGCTGAGGGACTATTGTGCCCTGCATGAGAATAAGGACAGAGGTGAATGTACTGGGAGACAGAAATGTGTCTATCCTACACTGTACAAACTTTAAGCTGTATCCTCTGTGCTCTGAGAGAGTATTCTCCAAAGCTGGAGAAATAATTAAAAAAAAAGAAGAAATCACCTTAGTCTAAAGACTGTTGAACAATTATTATTTCTTAATAAAAATGGATAAGTAGCACAAGCACATTCGCTGTAGTCACCTTAATTTTATTATTTCTTTTGGAGGAAGGCTGGTCCCACTGATTATGGAGCCCTGTAGGGTGCTGTCCTCCTCCTCCTCCTCCCCCTGTGCCAGAAGTTGATGGCCTTTCTGGCAGCATTTCTCCGCTCTCCTCTGCTGCCGTCTCCGCTGGCCTCTTTGCAATGTCTTTGATCGGTATTAACCAACGTTTCATTTTTAAAAATACTATCCTAGGCTTAAAGCGTAGTGTGTTGATTTGAGCTGTTCAGACAAAATCTACTGGTGCACACTGACCTGTGTGTGACCTGTGACGCAGTTAAAGTGACATGTCACTTGTGTATTCTCCCCCCCCCCCCCCCCCGCCGCATCTCGGGCCCCCCACTTTGGGAACCTCTGCTCTAGAAAGCCTCATCTGGCCATCACTAGTTGCTGAGCGCATGCAGTGAAGAGGTCCACAACAAAGGCTGAAGGAGGCGTGGCAGCAACCAGGACCAGTGGAGTAGTCTTAGCAGTCCAACAACCAGAAGAGCACTGAGACCTCCCTTGGTGGGGGAGCTGGCCAATTGTTGAGTGATGAAACCCAGCTGCAAACAATCAGAGAGTTAGGAGATGGATGTTAGTGTGTCTCTCACCTGCTGGAGCATGACAGTCTGGTTTTAAGTAAAAAAAATTCTGTCAATGGAGAAAGAAAATTTTACTTATCAAATTGCTTAAAACAAGTAAAAATTTCTAGACACAAGAAAAAAAACAAAAAACTTATTTTAAGCAATTTGATAAGCAAAATTTTCTTGCTCCATAAACAGAATTTTTTTTTTTACTTAAAACCAGACTAAATTGCTTAAAACAAGTAAATATATAACAAGTAAAATTTTCTTATAGAAAATTGCACGACAAGAAAGAATATCTTGTCAGAAAAAAAAAAATTATATCCTTGATTTAAGATATTTTTTCTTACGAAAATTTCATTTTTTTGCATTGTGAATAATAAGCTTTCCTTGGCCTATTCTATTAAACTGAGCACCAAGCTAGAAGGTTGAAAGTGTCGTTTTTATATGGTCTCTAAAATCTACTGTATATAAAATCAGCCAAAGGTTTCACCAATTAGAGAGTTGATTCATGTATACAAACTACTAGAAATCATTAAGAAGTATTGGGTGAATAATCTTAAGGTACTTTTAGACCAAATGTGAACAGGCGAATTTTACATTTTAACTCAATGTAAACACACAAATAGACATGAATCCGTTGTGAAGTCCGTCGTCTGTGTCTCTGTTTTTACGCACTTTAATGTGTTGAAACAAAATTCTCTGTGTCGTTTTTGTCCTTGAATGTTTGTGGACTGTATAACGAAGAGCTCCCTGGATCCATCAGTATGGATTTCCTCCTTACTTTTGCACTGCTGCTTCTTTCCCACCGGCTCTTTGTCTCTGAGGTAAGCGCAATTACGATTATGCCAGGAAGAATACAGTATTCCAGAGACATGTTACTGCATTTAAACACGGATAATGCAGCATCTGTGATTGAGTCTGTGCCACAACTGCCGGACTTTATTTTAAGAGACTTTCATGGACACAGCGATGAAAAGAGAGACAAGAGGAGGAAACGCAGAAAGCGTGGAGGCATGAAATTAAGCCTGAGGAGACATCAGCTTAACAGCATTCCTCTTCCTTCCATGATTTTGGGGAACGTACAATCCCTGAGAAATAAAGTGGATGAAATTCAAGGGAATGTACGCTATCAGAAGGACTTCAAGAACTGCTGTGTCATGGCTTACACAGAGACGTGGCTTACGGCGCAAGACCTGGATGCGGACCTGTGGATTGACGGCTTTGGAGCCCCACTTCGCTTGGATCGGCAGGAAGAGGTAACGGGGAAACATCAGGGGGGCGGCGTATGTTTATACATTAATAAACAGTACTGCACATCTGTCACAGTCAGAGAGCATATCTGTACACCCGACATGGAGCTTCTGTCCGTATCACTACGCCCCTTTTATCTGCCCTGCAAGTTCCCCCAACTTTTCGTCACGACTGTGTACATTCACCTGAGGGCGGATGCTGACTCCGCCTCCAGCACCGTCTTTGATGTGGTCCAGCGGTTGCAGTCAATTTCCCCAGAGGCTCCAAACGTTATTCTTGGGGATTTTAACCATGTTTCTTTAAAGAAGACACTTAAAAACTTTTATCAGTATGTCTCCTGTCCAACCAGGCAAAAAAAGACATTGGACCTGTGCTATGGATCCATTGAGAGGGCCTATAAATCACTTCCCCTTCCTCCCTTAGGATCCTCAGATCACAACTGTGTACATTTGCTGCCCACATATAAAACTGCTCTCAGAAGAGGCAAGGTGAAGACCAGAGACATAGATGTGTGGACAGAGGATTCAGTGCACTGCCTCCAGGAATGCTTTAACTGTACAGACTGGGAGGTTTTCACACTGTCCTGCAGGGATGATTTGGACTCTTTGGTAGACGTCACATGCTCATACATCGCTTTCTGTAAAAATATGATCGTTCCACGTAAACGTGTCAAAATATATCCCAACAACAAGCCATGGGTTACAAAATCAGTTAAATCCTGCTTACAGAGGAAAGCACTTGCCTTAAACAGGGGTCTGTTTCTGAGCTACAGGTTGCCACAAAAGAGCTGAAGTCTGAAATTTTAAGAGCAAAACAGAATTATAAATCAGAATTGGAAAGTAAGATGGCAACAAAGAAGCTTGGTTCAGCCTGGGCCAGTATGAAAACTATTGCAGGCCTTCAGAGCACAGAGCGCAGTAACTGTGTGTTTTTAGATGGTTTTAATTCAGACACAGAGCTGGCTAATGCTCTTAATTGTTTTTATGGTCGTTTTGATTCCTCTGATTTTAGCACAGAAACCCAAGATTTGAAACAGAAACTCGAAGACAATCAGCACTTTAATATTGAGGTGCAGGATATTAAAAGGGAGTTCTGTGCTGTAAAAGTGAACAAAAGTCAGGGCCCTGATAATATATGTGGGTGATTGGTAAAGTCCTGTGCATGGGAATTGAGTGCTGTATTTCATTACATTTTCAATAAGTCCTTACAGACACAACATGTGCCTAAGATCTGGAAAGATGCCGTGGTTGTCCCCATTCCAAAATCCAGCTGTCCTAAAACGGTAAACGACTTTAGACCAGTTGCTTTGACTTTAATTTTAATGAAAATTTTTGAAAAACTGGTCAGATTTGAGGTCCTAAAGCAGACTGAACATGCATTGGATCCTTTGCAGTTTGCATATAGGCCTCACAAAGGAGTGGAGGATGCCACTGTCACTCTGTTTAACATGCTTTTTAAACATCTGGATTTTAATGGGACACATGCCAGGGTTTTATTTGTGGACTTTTCTTCCACTTTTAATACAATCCAACCTCATATTTTAGTTGAAAGGCTCCTGCAACAATTTGATTGGAGCAATAATCTGGTGGGTTGGATTCTGGATTTCTTAACCAACAGGACACAGAGAGTAAGGGTCAATGGTACATTGTCTGACCAAAAGTGTTCTTCTACTGGCTCTCCTCAGGGGTGTGTGTTGTCACCACTTCTCTTCATCCTGTACACAAACATGTGTCGGAGCAGACATGACAACAGACACATTATAAAGTATGCTGATGATTCAGTTATTGTCAGTCTCCTCCAGGATGGTGAGAGTGGCCACGGCCCAGTAGTTGATGATTTTGTTCACTGGTGTGAGGATTCCTACCTGCAGCTGAATACGACAAAAACTAAAGATATGATTACTGACTTTAGGAGGAAAACTCCCAGGCACAAAGTCACCGTACTCAAAGGCCAGACCACTGAATGTGTACAATCCTACAAATATCTTGGGACGATTATTGATAGTAATTTAAACTTTGAAGAGAACTGTGAAAAGGTGTGCAAAAAGGGTCAGCAACATTTGCATTGTTTAAGGAAACTTGCACGCTTCCGAATTGACCGAACCATAATGACAATGTTTTATCGGGCTTTTATTGAATCTGTTTTATCCTTTTCTTTAGTGTCATGGTTTGGTCAGATAAAACTGAAACAAAGGAAATCCTTGGATCAGGTAGTTAGATGGTCCAGTCGTTTGCTTGGTGAGTCACAGCTGAGCCTGACATCCCTGTACACCAGACAGGTACAGAGGATTGCTACCTCCATTTTAAATGATGACTCCCACCCTTTGCACTGCAACTTTCAGCTTCTTCCCTCAAGACGGAGGTTTGCTGTCCCAAAAAGTAAAACCCAGCACTACAAAAACAGCTTTGTTCCTGCTGCTGTCAAAGAGTTGAACACGTTGTAACAATATATTGCACATAATTTAGTTACCTATTTATTAATTTCATTTTATATTTACTTATTTTTGTAGGATTTTTTGGGGGTTCTAAATCTTTTATTGGGTTTTAGACCTTTGAGTTTTTAACCTCTTTGACTAGTCTTTAACTTTTTAATATAACCCTTCTCTCTTATCTTTGGTTTTTCTCTCATCTCTTTGTCTTATATCCTGATTGATGGAGCCTTGAGCATCTTTATCATGTTTATAGTCAGCTTCATGTGTGCCTGTGTTTGTGTTTATGTTGAATGTAATTGTGGTTTGTAAATATGGATGTCACCAGACTGCAAAACAAATCTACCTATGGGTACAAATAAAGTAACCTGAACCTGAATTCACAGTCAGAGTGAGTTGCAGACAGGCGAAGTTGCCTTAATGACTTCTGCAGCTCTGTTCAACCTGCTGTGGAAATTCCCAAAACACCGTCACAATCAGGTTTGCATTGTCTGACGGGGTGTCACCTGAGAAAGTTGTCCCTTTCTTCAAAATTTCACCTGGATGATGGGTTGTTTACATTGCTAGCCTTCTAGCCTTGTTAGCACATTCACGGCAGGAGTCCTTGAGTAAAAAACTCCAACACTCCATGTTGCAAAAGGGGTTTACAACAGAGAGTGGCGTGATGACGTAGCCGGCTGGTACAGTCATCACGCCGACATACATAAGGGAGAAGCTGGCAATGTTGCGGTGTCTTTTCCAGCTCTCTCACATAAGCACACATAGGAGAGGAGTGCTCATTCGCATGTATTGTATTTAATCAGTTCATGTAATAAAGTTCAGTTCCAGCACAGCCCTCTTGTCTGTCGTCATTCCCAAGTTTGTAGACATAACATTTGGCTACAAGAATTAGCGAACCATGGAAGCGTGCCCAAGACTGCTGAGACCTTTCCCCGAGCCCTCAGGTGAACTGCTAGTCATGTGGCTATGTTGGCTGGACGCATTTGAGACCTACGTTGCAGTATTGGACCTGGGAAAGCTGGATAAAAGAAGGAAGCAGGCACTGCTTGTCCACAACCTGGGCACAGAAGGTCAGAGGATTTTTCACATGCTTGGGCTGACGGACTCGTATGGAGACGCTGTGGAACTACTAGCTAGCTACTTTGCTACGTCAGACAATGTGCTAGCACGCCATATAAGATTCTGCCAGAGGCGACAGGGAATTGGTGAGTCCACCCAACAATTTGTTGCTGATTTGAGACATCTGACTAGCATGTGCTGGTTTGGACTGTTCCAGCTGGAGTTAGCGGACCGGTTAGCATTGAAGCTAGGTGTGCGTGAACAACAGAGACAGCCAAGAGAAGTGACGTTAGCCAACGCAGTAGGCATGGAGGAACTCAAAGATATGGCAGTGGAGTTCAAGACAAACCCAAGGACTGCTCCGAGAGGCCCCGTGTGTGGTAACTGTGGTTCCCCGATGCACCATGAGAGAGCACGTTTTTGCCTGACAAGAGGACAATGATGTAACAAGTGTAGAAGGTACAATCATTTCGCCAAAGTGTGCTAGTTGCCAATGTGGTGGGGCCCTCCAAGCAAGAAAAACTGTTCGCCAGTGACCACCATCCACGGCGTAAGCCCCAAAATTGATTCCAACGCATATGGCATGGTTGAATTGGATGACGTGACTGTACCGCTGCTGCTCGACACTGCGGCAATTAGGTCGATGCTAAACTGGGCCACAGTGAAGAAATTTTTCCCCAACTACCCAATTAGAAAGAACCCAGCGGAACTGTATGGCTACGGTGGTCACAGAGTTAGCAACATGGGTACAATCATATTAATGACCTAATACAAGTCGAGGATTGTTTATGACTTCGAGTTTCAAGTGACTACACATGGTGAAAACATTATGGCATGTGCCCTGTTCTACCAGTTGGGCTTCACCATCCCTGACAATACCAGGTTCACTTTATCTGGCTATGGTAATTGGGACATAACAGACATTGAGGATGATAATGTGGTGTGGGACGAGTTTACAAAGGGCGACACTGACACCAAACAAGCCGTCCTGAGCGCACAGGAGGGAAGCTGCCCAGAGGGGGGGCAGCAGCCGGACTTGCCTCAGATCCTCGCCCAGCCGGAGACTGCGGAGGCCGCTGTGGAGTTGCAGGAGAGGGAGTCTGTGCACAGACAGGACCTAGGGGCACAACAACCGAGCATGGAAGTTATCCATGACACGGAGCAACAACAACAAAGCACATCAGGCAAGGGAGAAGAGGAACCGGCCCCCTTCAGTATCCTCGCTCAGCACCAGTCTACGGGAGCCGTAGCTAAGCCAACGGGTGAAGGGTCTATAACAGTAAGTGACACAGGAGAGACACCGGATGTCTTTAGTACCCATGACCAGCTTTGGCTTCCAGAGACTGCTGTGGGGGCGTTGGGTGAAGAGTCCGTGACTAATGCGATAACAACGGAGGTAGACGTAGCATCACCACGATCTCAAGGGCATGTGAGTCTGAGCAAAGGGCCTCTTCAGGTGATAGACTGGGTGCGAGTATGCACGGATGATCGACTGGGTCTGCAGCCAGTTAAGTCACCTTCTACAAGACCGCAGATGCCCTTGAGGATCGTGGCGCAGCCGGGACCTGCATGCTTCAGATTGACGGATGGTTCGGTACAGCACACACACAAACCATCTCTGGGGCATTCAAGTGGCTGCTCCAGGCAGCAAGGCTTCGCAGGAATCAGTTGGTGCAGCACGGGACCCAGGTCACAGCATTAAGAAGATTGGTTCCAGTCCAGAGGACACAGCATCTCCAGGGGCGTGTCCACTGCCGGCCCACCACAAGGCCCCTCCAGCAGAACCGCCTTCCCCATGGAGGACTGTAAAAAAATAAGTGACTGTTTAAGTAGAACCGTGGCTAAATAAGTGGCAGAATAATCCACTTTGCTGTGTCGGGTCAAGCGGCGGTCCACCCACTGACCGCCGTAATGTATATGATAAATTGAGGAGGGTTTAAATTATTGAAGTGTTCTGTCTTTTTTCCGGGGGGGGGGGGTAATGTTGTAGAGGGGTTTACAACAGAGAGCGGCATGATGATGTAGCCGGCTGGTGCCGTCATGACGCCGACATACATAAGGGAGGAGCCGGCCATGTTGTGGTGTCTTTGCCAGCTCTGTCACATAGGCACACATGGGAAAGGAGTGCTCATTCGCATGTATTGTATTTAACCAGTTTATGTAATAAAGTTCAGTTCCAGCACAGCCCTCTCGTCCATCAACATTCCGATCCAGCTGCAGAGCTCACATTCCATCTGTCTCCAGGTGAGTGTCATTCTCATTTTCAAACTAGTTTACTCTCCAATGCTGATACTTTTACTCCGGTGATGACAGAATCTCAAGGCCATTACTAGCTAGCGCTATCTCTCGGATGTGAACGTGCGAATGCGTGAGATTTGTGTGTGCTTGCCCCTTTCCATTGACTTTGTATGCATTCATGCCGTGCAAAAAAATTTGTTTTGCATTTGGTCTGAATGCACCTTTAGAAACAAGGCAGTCAAAGATATCATCCTTTGGCCCTGATGAACCCTGATTTATTATTTACTTCAATGTGCAGAAACGCATGCAATCACATCTACATATAGATCGGATGATCACAGTATTTCACCATTATGGTGTGCTTAGCTACTTAAACACTAAGCATTTAATGAAAGAGTCCTACATTCCTGACACTATAGTTTTGAGAAAAAAAATAATAATGTGCTGGAGGTGAAAAGAACAGTTAAACATTTTTTCATCCTTTTGGTGGGTTGGAAAGAGATTAGCAGGCAAGGGACTGGAGTGGTCATCTAGTTGTAGAGCATCTTCCCCACTTCTGGGAGGTCATGGGTTTAAGCCCCAGCAGGGTCATATCAAAGATTGAATGAATATTGCATTTTCTGCTTTCTGCTTAGCATAAACAGAATAGAGAAAGAAGTTTGCTGCAGAACACCACTTTCCCACTGTAGCTTTAAAACTTACAGAAGCTGTGTGACCTACCGTTATGAAATAAAGATCTGCAGCTCCCTATGCATCACATGCTGTACAGTAGGTACATGATGGACTTAAGTTTAGTTGCTAAGACTTATCCCTGCTGGGTATAAGTTGAGTGTGAATTTATTAAACTAGCAGAAATGACAAATTTCCAATCAGTTGCTGTTTATATTCTTACTAAATATTACAAAAAATATTAATTCTATAATTTGAGGGACTGGACCACTGTGGTGAATCAACAAACTATATATCATAGACAACTGACCCATGAAAAGTTTCTAATTACTGCCCTCTGTATTGAAACTTCAGAAGAGTATTGCCATCATGGGACCTCATTGGACTAATTAATATTTAAAATTATATTTAATATAACATAATATTTAATATTAGGTTAACCTAATATTTAATAGTAGGTTGCTAACATCAAAGACAGTGTGAGAACAGGGATATTTAGTTTTACAATGTTGTGAATAAAACAAATAGTGTCTCTTTTTTAACCTGACAATCACAGAAATTAAAATGTTATTTTACTCAAGAGTAAGAAAAAATATGGCATAATCAAGAAGTGGGAGGAGATGGTGAGAACAGATTGGAGTTCATGGGCCTATGGTTGATGGTGGAGGTTCATTGTTTATTTGCTCCACTGGGCGTGATCTATTCATGCTATTGTTTTCTGGAGTGATTGTAATTCACCAGCCAGGGCGTGTAGGACACCTTTTTCATGCAAGCTGAAATTATTGCAAACTCTTCAGATTTAAAGAGATAAATGCTATTTATACCCCCTTTACACAGGGGTGGAGATTGTCGGGAGATCGCTGAGTGATGACAAAATCGCCAGATCTCTAAATCTTTCAATGACCTTTTAGCGATCGCCAAAATCTCTCAATGATCTCTCGATCATCTCTATGGTCCTCAAAGTTTTGACTCATTCCAAAACAATCTCTCAGTGAACACCAAAGGTAAGTGATCTCTCAACTCTGTTGGTCTTTCATCGAATGCTCAGCAATCCCTCACTGATCTCTCTGAAAAAATCTGCATTCATTTAAAGATGGCTTAGACATCAGTGAAGGATCACTGATCGTTCAATGAAAAACCAACAGAGTTCATTGAAAGATCACTGAGAGATCACTCGGAAATCGTTACAGTCTGTGCTATCAGTGAGGGGCACCAAAGATCTGGAATAACATACCACTTGCAATCAGAGAACGTGCTACACTAAATACTTAAGACTCATTGTAAAAACTTGCTTTTAAACAACCAAAACTCTACCCATAACTAGTGGTTGCTCTGCAGGATAAGCCTGTATACTGTATGTGCCCATGCATCACACACATATGTCCCACCTCTTGTTTGTTGCTGTCCCTTGTTGCTGTGAGGTGCTTGGGTGCATGTGTGTGTAATCATACACTGCACTTCACGTGTGTGACATTTGAATATTTTGTTTTGTAACACCTTAACTATGCACTTTGTACAGTTTCACTGCAGTTGTTCTGCTCATGTATGATTGTTTGTTTGTGTGTTTTGTGACCCACCGGAGGACTACAAATGCAAAATAGCAGTATTGCTAAATCTGGCACACTTACATTTGTATTAATGTTCATTAGTATGTATTGTCCCTTTCAAATAAATATTAAACTAAACTAAACAGTTCTTTTTGGTGAGCACTAACAAAGAACCATTAGATGGTCTGACAGACAGTTTGAGATTTTTTTATGTGAATAACTTTGTTTGTCTCCCATTCCAGGACTTTTCCTAATTATGTGTGTTATGTTTTTGAAATCTGGAATGTATTAAAATAAAACACATACAATTTCATTTCATTTATTCCTTGGACTGCCACCCATTGTCATTTAGATCACAGCTGGTCACGGCTCTAGTCATATAAGGTATTATGTCCATATAAGGAGTGTTTCAGTTTCCAGAGATGTTTTTGTTTTCTGTGCTTTTTATCCCCTGCCGGTCGAAACCCAAAGGGGGATTATGTTATTTTTTCCCCCTTGTCTTGTTAAGCAGCTAGGTAAGCAGAACAGAAATCTGCTTCCCTTATTGTGCTAAACAGATTTACTTTGCCGAACTGAAACCGACAGAAGGAAAACTGTTTCTTCTACTGAAAAGGTCTCATCACAAGTCTGGTATCTGCACCTGTTGAAGGACAGAGAGACACGTGTGTGCCTGTGTGTGCGTACATACAAAGAGGGTGGCAGGTCACACCCCCATCACCCCCAGAAACCCAGAGCAAGCAAGAAAGTGCCACCAACCCCCACAGAGCACAAATGTCCTGAGGCCAACAAGCCCCAGGACAACCAGGCATCTGCCCCAGGAGGGATGGCCAAGGGAGGTCGAGCCCCAAGCAGTGCACCCCCACCCACCCAGCGGGGCCAATGCCAGCCTGGAAGAATGCCAGGGGGATTATGTTATGGGTCAGTCCGTCCATCAGTCCATCTGTCCATCCGTCCATCCCTCCGTCTGTCCTATTTTTGTGAAACCAACTCTTCCTACAGTTTTGTCCCAATTGATTTGAAACTTGGTACCAGGGTTTGATATACTCTGATGATGTGCATATTGCAGTTTGGTTCTGAATGGATGATTTTTGCAGGAAATGTAGCCCCTGACCTCTGACCTCCTGTTTCATCTCATTTCATAGATGCCGTCTTGTGAAATCAACTCCTCCTACAGTTTTGTTTGAAATGTTTTGAAACTTGGTATCATGGTTTGATCTACATTGTTGATGTGCATATTGCAATTTGACTTTCATCCAATGACCTTGAGGTCAAAGGTCAGAGGTCAAAAATTCCCTAAATCTAAACACAATAACTACTGAAAGAAAGGATGCAGGCTTTTCAAACCAATACAGTAGTTGTATCTAAGATGTATCTTTGATTATTTACACCCTGACCTGACTATGGGTTTGTGGTCAGAAGGTCAAAGGTCAAAGGTAACATTCTATTTTCACTATGGTAAATGGTAAATGCTAAATTTACTATTAAAGCTAGGGCCACCAAAACCTGGTACACAGATTCACCTTGGGATCCTGACCTCAGACTATGGGTTTGGGGTCAAAAGGTCAAAGGTCAAGGTTAACATTACCTATGCCTTATTACTGTACAATGAGTAAACCTAGGGTTACCAAACTTGGTACACAGGTTCACCCTGTGACCCTGAAGTGTGACTATGTTTTTTGTCAACATCAAAATCACTTATAAAGTATATCTCAACAACAAAGAAAGCTAGGATCACCAAACTCGGTGTACAGGTTCATGCTGAGACCATGACTTCTGACTACAGGTTTGGGGTCAAAAGGTCAGAGGTCAAGGTTGACAGTTGCTATGCCCTCTTACTATGGAATTTGTAAAGCTCTCCATTATTGTCACCAATTTTGCTGCACGGGTTCACCTCAGGATCCTGCCCTACAACTATGGGTTGTATACTTTGTTGTTTATTCATGGTTGATGGGCTTATCATAATTTGGTTCTGCCACAGTAATTATATTGCAAAGTTGAAAACTGCTCTCTGTCAATAAGTATTGGGAGCTTCAAAGAAAACAGAGGTGGGGGATATTGCACTCACCTTAGAGTGCTCTTGTTTACTTTTTGTTGTTGTTTTCCTCCTAATATTCCATTGTATATCCTGATCTAGGAGAGAGAAGAGGAATCACCATTTTATTCACCAGACAGCAATGTGATAGCTCCGAACAGACACCGAGCCTGAACCTCCGCGATAAAAAAGATCACTGTCTACTGAGACATCTGTTAGTAGACTTAAATCCACTCCGGGTATGAAGGGCTACTGCACAGACATTGTTTTGTGAATACAAATTGATTTTGGTATGTAAACAAATGAAATTACCCTCATGACAGGCTTCTTCAGCACCACACTGCCGGTCTCTGTGAAGTTGTTTAGGTCTGCATCATCTATAGTTAGATAATTGTAAAGACTCTATGACTATTATTATAATCCCAAAAACACAAACAGAAAGTAATCAATGGTGATAATAATAATAATGTCAAGCCAATTAATCTCCCCAGAACTGACTGAAACAGTAGCTCTCCCAATGAGTGCTCACATACTGTCTGCAGATGATTTAAAAGATACAGTGTATATATTCAGCCTAAGTGTCTGTGGTCTGTGTTTGTGTTTTGCAGTCTGGAGCTCATGTGAGAAGGGAAGCGGTGGGAAGCTTTTGCTCCAGCTGTGTGCCATAGTTTTTGGCCTGTGTGCCACAGTAAATACTAGGGGTGTAACGGTACGCCTAAAATCATCGTTCAGTACATACTTTGATTTTAAAGTCACGGTTTGGCTCATTTTCGGTACAGTAAGGAAACCAAATGCAAAACATAAAACTGCTTATCTTTTGTATAAGCGGGAACAGCTTTGACAAAAAACCCTGCAAACTGCCAGCAGTAAATTTTCCAATAAATAAAATGTATGTAATTAAACAAATAAATTATCTTTTTAGCAAATAAATGATGCAGACAAGTGCAGCAATAGAAGTTTGAATAGTCTGAATTATTCTTTTATTATAGAGAATTAAAGTTCCTTATTGCCTGAAGCAGTGTTTTTAACCAGGGTGCTCTGGTATGTTCAGGTTTCTGTGGAAAATTAATTATCTAATTTTACTTGTTAATTGGTCAAAAAAATTGCAAATAATTTGTCATTGTTCTGTATAGGCTCTGAAGGCACTCATGTGCAACAACAGCAAATTATTTTCAATTTTTTGGACAATTAAGAAGTTAAATTAAGTAATGTCCAACAAAAATCTGAGCATACCAGGGCACTCTTGAAAAATACTGGCCTCGGGTGCAGCATTAACAGATTTAGCTTTTTCTTTAAAGGATGGTGTTGTGTGGGGATTTGACTTATGGGGCTTGCCGTAGCCTCGTCAGGGGGTTGAGGCTGATGACGTCAGACGGGCTACGGCAAGAGAATATATTGAGTTGTTTTGTACAATAAAGTCAGTTCAGTGCTCAGTTGAATATGGCTTCAGTCTCAAGTTATTCCGACATAACATTTGGCGATGAGGATAAACCATGGGAGCGTACATTAGACAACTACCTCCATTTTTGCAGTCTCCAGGCATGCCAGCTGTACCATGGGGTCACTGGCGGGAGACATTCAAAGTGTATGTGGCCGCGGACGGTCTGAGCAGCGCCGATGAAGAGAGACGGAGGAGCCTACTCGTTCACTGCCTTGGTGAGGAGGGCCAACGGATATTCTTTGGGCTGTGTGAAAGCGGCTCACTGAAGGAAGGTCTGGACTTAATCCATTGTTGCTTCAGAGACCATTCCAACATCACGGCATGAAGATATAAGTTGTTTGACCGCCAACAGCGAGCTGGTGAGTCCACCCAGCCCTTCATTATGGAACTACAGTATGTAGCTTAGCGAGAGAGTGCGCCTTCGGGGCTATTGAGGAGGAGCTAGTCTGAAACAAGCTAGCTCACGGTACAAACAATGAGTGGCTGAAGGACAAACTGACACTGACTGCGGATGTCCTCACGCTAGAGAAGGTGGTAGAACTGATTAGGTGGATTGAATCCACCGCCCAGCTGGCCCTGCCAGTATGGACTAAAGAGAACGTAGCTACTCAACTTTTCCCTCCAAGCCTGTCTGACAGCAACGTAGCTAACTCTTCGGGGCGGACCCCCAAAAGGCGGAGGACTATTGCGCGGGACAGGGCCTGCACTGTCATTACTGAACCATCGGTGGCGGAGCCCGAGGGCAGGACACAGGTGTGTGCAGCAGGCGCAAAGAAGGGACCATTAAAGTGGTACGTCCTACAGCTGGACGGAGTTGATGTGCCACTTATGGTGGACTCAGGAGCCGGTAAGTCCATATTAAGTATGGCTACTTTGAAAAGACTTTTCCCGGGCAAAACCATCAATGCAGGGGCAGTGAAAATGTTTGGATACGGTCACACCGAAATTGAAATGGTGGGTACGGTCAGCTTCTCGGTGAAATGTGGGTTAAAGATTATTCCTGCATTCACTTTTAAGGTTTCCCACCAGGGGGTTGACTTTCTGGGGATCGATCTGCTGGGTGAACTGGGGTTCTCCATCACCGACCCAGGGCGCTCAATGGTACTGACAGTGTTCCCTGAATGGCATGTCCGCTGGCCAGTGTTGTTCATGGGTCTTGGATGAATTAAGGCATTCTACCACCACCCGCTCATCAATCCAAGCGTGACACCAAAAAGTCAAGCATTACGCCGGCTTCCCCTTGTTCTGCAGAACGATGTCACGGCAGAACTAAACAGACTGCTTGAAGCTGGCATCATCGAGAGGGTGGATGCTTCACCCTGGATGTCAAATATCGTGGTGGCCAGGAAAAAGACAAGTGGCATCCGGCCGTGTATCGACCTTAGGATGGTGAATAAGGCAAATTTCCCGGACAAGTACCCGCTTCCCACAGTGGAAGAGCTCACTGCAACATTCAGCAGCTCAAAGGTGTTCACGAAGCTAGATCTTCACCAGGGTTACCTGCAGGTGCTCCTCCACCCAGCCAGCAGAAACCTGACAGCGTTCATGACCCACATGGGCGTTTTCAGGTACACCCGCATGCCTTTTGGTCTGAGCTCAGCACTCAGCTGTTTTCAAAAGATCATGTTCATGATTCTGGCCGGCCTCAAGAGTGTGGTGGCGTACCTGGACGACATTGTGGTGCACGGCACATTGCGGGAGCAGCACGATGGTCGTTTGGGCCAGGTGATGAAGGTGCTACAGGAGCATGGAGTCACATTGAAGAGGGAAAAGAGCCTCTTCGCGTCGGACTCCATCGAATTTGTGGGATTCCGTCTGACAGCCAAGGGTCTGAGGCCCCTGCACTCAAACGTGGAGGTGGTCCTGCGTTTCCCAGATCCCACGACACCCGCACAAATTTCCTTGTTCTTGGGCATGGTGAACTTTTACGGACATTTTATTCCCCATTACTCTGAGACAATCGAACCACTCCGGGTTCTTTTGAAACAGAATGCACTGTGGTAGTGGACTTCAGCCTGTTCGGTGGCAGTCGCTACGCTGAAGTCTCAACTCACCTCCTCCAGTGTTGGCCCACTTTGATCCAAAATGGCCAACTTTTGTAACTTGTGACGCATCTGGTTTGGTGGTGAGAGCAGTTATGTCTCAGGTACAAGATGGTACCGAGCACCCTGTGGCGTTCGCGTCGAGGTCTCTTTCAGCGGCTGAACAGAAAAATGCCATGGGTGCATGGGTGAGAGGGAGGCACTCGCTTGTGTTTGGGCATGTGAATGGTCACACATCTATTTCTACAGGTGCCACTTCACCCTGCGCAGGACCACCGGACGCTGATGACACTACTGGAGATAATGGGCTCAGGACGCAGACCCCAACAGGTCCACAGGTGGACGGAGCAACTGAGGGCCTACAACTTTACTACCCAGTTCACCCCTGGAAAAGAGAACATAGTGGTGGACACTCTGTCCTGTGCCACGGCCAACACCATGCAACCAGATGATGACAGTGATGATCCCACGAAGGCAGATCGGGTCGTCACGATGCACGGTCCCCTACAGGGCATGGTATCACTCCAGGAGCTCCGGACAGAATCGGAATGGGACCCCACATTGTCACAACTGTGCTCGGTCATCAGGGAGGGTTGGCCTGCAAAAGTGCAGGGCGAGCTGGCACCTTTTCACCGTTTTAGGGATGAACTGAGCTGTTGGAATGGTGTGTGTGTAGCGAGGGGACACTGCAAGTTGATCCCAGTGTCTCTGAGATCACGAGTTCTGGCGATGCTCCACGAGGGTCACCTAGGTGTGGTCAGCATGAAGCAGTGTTGCAGGGATTCGGTTTGGTGGCCTGGTATTGATAAGGATATTGAAACTATGGTAAAGAACTGTGTCCTGTGCTTGGAGAGCAGGAAGACCGGCAAACCCCCCACCCCTGCGACCATTACCATACCCCGAGGGCCCTTGGAAGCACATCCGATTAGACATCTTTGGTGAACTGCATGCAGCACCCCCGAACAACCGGTTTCTGCTTGTGGTCTACAATCTTTTTTCTTAATGGCTGGAGGTGTTGCCCACTAATTCAATGACGATGGATGTTGTTACGGGATTCCTCTCGTCATTGTTCACCAGATAGGGGGTCCTGAATGCAGTCACTACAGACAGTGGTCCACAGTTCATCTCTGGGGCACTTGAGGAGTTTTTCGATGCTAGGGGCGTGGAACACATCAAAACAGCGTTCTATCACCCCTAAGCTAATGGGGGCGTAAAGCGTTTCAACAAGACTGTAAAAAATGGACTGAGAGCTCACTTGGCGGACGGATTCACGTTTCTGGATGCTCTCCATAGCACACTCATCCACTACAGGGCAACGGGCCATGCTATGACAGGGTGCTCCCCGGCAAAACTCATGCTGGGGCACAAACTCCACCTGCCTCTGGACCGATTGAGACCACCCATGACCCCTTCTTCAGGGAGCACGGTTTCTCTACAGAGCCAGGCCGTTGCTCAACAGCGAAAGATGAAGTGACAGTTTAACAGGAAGTACAGGGTGAGAGCTCACGGACTGGGGGTGTTGGACCGAGTTTGGATCAAACATCTCAACCGCACGCATAAACTGCAACCTTTCTGGATGGGGCCCCTACAGATCATGAGGCAGCGGGGCCGGGACATGTTTGAGCTTTCGGACGGGTCACAGTGGCACTCTAGTCGAGTCAGGAGGTCCCTGCCCGAACAGAGTTCAAGCGCTATGGTGGAACAGACTGGTGTGGGTGGCACTTATTGGATGCGGGCGTTAAGGACTCGCAGGTGCAGCCGACAGTGGCTGAAGTTGGATCCCCTTCTAGGGGACGCCCGGCTAGAACACATCGGAGGCCCAGGTACCCGGAGGACCGTGTTAAAGACAGCGTTAGCTAATGCGTGTTGGACATGGGTGGTAGAATAATCCATCCCAGCATGGGTGTGGCGTTCTGGTAGTGTACTCAGATGTCCATTTGGTTGACTGAATTTTGGCTGTTCAGTGAAAAAAAAAACCACATTTGTTATTTATGTTATGGGGGTTCTCCATTTTTTTTTGGGGGGGGGGGTATGTTGTGTGGGGATTTCACTTATGGGGCTTGCCGTAGCCTGGCCAGGGGGTTGAGGGTGATGATGTTAGGTGGGCTATGGTTAGAGAATATATTGAGGTTTTTTGTATAATGATGTCAGTTCGGTGCTCAGTTCAACACGGCTTCAGTCTCACGTTATTCCAACATCACAGATGGTATTATTTTCTTGCTGAAGTGGGCATTTTTGCCCAGTCTCTTTCTTATGGTGGAGTCATGAACACTGACCTTAACTGAGGCAAGTGAGGCCTGCAGTTCTTTGGATGTTGTTGTGGGGTCTTTTGTGACCTCTTGGATGAGTGGTTGCTGCGCTCTTGGGGTAATTTTGGTTGGCAAGCCACTCCTGGGAAGGTTCACCACTGCTTCATGTTTTTGCCATTTGTGGATAATGGCTCTCACTGTGGTTCGCTGGAGTCCCAAAGCTTTAGAAATGGCTTTATAACCTTTTCCAGACTGATAGATCTCAATTACTTTGTTTCTCATTTGTTCCTGAATTTCTTTGGATCACAGCATGATGTCTAGCTTTTGAGGATCTTTTGGTATACTTCACTTTGTCAGGCAGGTCCTATTTAAGATAAGATAAGATAAAATAAGAAAAGATAAGATAAGATAAGCCTTTATTAGTCCCACAATGGGGAAATTCCAGGATTGCAACAGCACAAGGATAGCAACACTCAGAGCAACAATCAAGAAGACAAGAAAAACAAGAGCAGCGAATATACATACTGTATGTATGCATTGTAGCTAGATGGAATAAATATATAAATATATATACACACAGCGCGGAGCATTGTAGCTAGATGGAATAAACAACATAACCGTCTGCTTAGTTATCCTACATACTATGAATATGTACCCATACATATTGTCACCCTCCGTAGCGACCAATATTGTCCTAGTTGTATACTGGAGGGGACCATTTGTGTAAGTTTATTGCATCTTTTGCATTCAATACTATTAGGTCGTCACGTTTTTTTGCTATCTCTGCGAGCAGCCCTGCTTAGGTTATACAGTCTGACAGCCGTAGGTAGGAAGGACCTGCGAAACCTCTCAGTTGCGCACCTAGGATGATGTAGTCTGCTGCTAAATGAGCTCCTCAGTGCGTTCAGTATGTCCTGCATAGGCTGGGACTCGGACTCCAGCAGAGATGACAGTTTAGCCACCATCCTTCTCTCTCCTATCTCCTCCACTAGGTCAAGGTGCTGCCTCAGGACAGAGCTAGCTTTCTTGATCAGTTTGTTCAGTCTCTTCCTATTGGCTGCTGTAATGCCGTTGCCCCAGCAGACCACTCCAAAAGTGATGGCTAATGCCACCACCGTGTCGTAGAATGTCTTCAGCAGCGCCCCTTGTACATTTAAGTGATTTCCTCATTGAGAACAGGTGTGGTGGTAATCAGGCCTGGGTGTGGCTAGAGAAATTGAACTCAGCTTTCCAAAGATGTGATAAACCACAATTAATTTATGTTTCAAATTGGGGCAATCACTTTTTCACACAGGGTCATGTAGGATTGGATTTTTTTTTTTTTTTACCCTTAATAATAAACGCCTTTATTGAAAAATGATTTTTGTGTTTACTTATGTTATCTTTGTTTTGTGGTGAACACTCAATGGACCTGTTGGACCGGTTCTGTGACTCGCATTTCAGGTCAGAACAAAGGCAGGAAGCTTAGCCTTGTTATGCAAGGCTGGAGACTGTGGGGGGTCGATTAAAGGATGCGTGGGAGACAGTGGAAGTGATATCATGGAGGGAAATGCATTGTGACTGTCTTTGTTATGCAAGGTGGTGAAATGCATTGTGACTGTCTTTATTATGCAAGGTGGTCTGTGGGACATGTGATCTATGAGGTGTGAAGTCCCTGATATTTAAGGACGAGAGTTTACTGTTTCATCCTCTCTTTTTTCTGCTTTGAAATGATGGAGATGTGAATAAAGCTGACTCTGAGAAAGAACGCTGCCTCGTCATTTTCACATCTTCCACACTGGTGACCCCGAGACGTATCATGGAAGAAAGAAATTCCCCCGGGCCAGCCGCGTCAGGAGCCGCCAGCCAAGCGAATGCCGCTATAGTCCAGCTACTGGACTTCTGGCAGAACAATCCGCGCTCCTGGTTCAACGCAGTTGAGGTGCAGTTCAACCTCCGGGGGATATCGGTAGATGTCACGAAATTCTACCACATAGTCGCAAAGCTGGACAACAACACGGCCCAGCATGTGGAAAGCCTGATCAACCAGCCGCCGGAGAGTGACAAATACGGTGCGTTGAAGGCTGCACTCATCCAGCAATTCACCCCCTCGGCGGAGGAGCAAGCAGAGAGGCTTCTGGCGCTGACGGAGGGGGAAAACGACATGCCCGCGAGCCTGATGGAGAAGTTGTTGAAGTTGAAAGACTCTGATGATGATCACTTCATTTTCACCCACCTCTTCCTCAGGACTCTACCGTCAGCAGCGAGAGCGGCTCTGACCAGTTTGCCACTGTTGGCCCTATGGGACTACCGCGCGCTGGGCCGAGAGGTGCAGCGGATTGTCAACGCCACCAAGCGGCACGCAGCCACGGCCGCTGCAGCGGAACTCGGCGCGATGACCGCAGACGACAGGAGGCCAGAGACAGCGGTGCCAGACTCACCGACGACGGCGGCGGCAAGGGCCAGGGAGCGTGGACCGGACGTCTTTTGTTTCTACCATCGCCGCTTCGCAGAGAGGGCACGCAAGTGTGTACCGCTGTGCCAGTTCGGGCGTTCGGGAAACTCCAAGACCGGGGGTCGGTAGCAGCTGCGGCCCTCGGGGAAGAGAACAAGCTGCTCTACTTGTCGGACGCACGCTTCGGGAGGCAGTTCCTCGTCGACACAGGCTCCCAGTTGAGTTTCATCACTCCTTTCTACGCGGACAGACTGGCGGGTTCCGGAAGTCCCCTGGTGACAGCGGCGAACGGCTTGGAGATTAAGACCTTTGGTGAGAAGACTCTGCTTCTGTCTCTACACGGCCGTGCATATGAGTGGACTTTTGTTGTAGCAACAGTAAATTTCAATATGATGGGGGCTGATTTTTTGTGCTCACATGGGTTGTTGGTTGATCTCGCTAACAGGTGCCTGGTTAATGCACTTTCTTTTGATTTTGTCCCCTGTGCAGCGCAAGTGGCCCCGCCTACAGCACAAGCCAACGTCACAACAGCAGGCGGTAAGTTCCACACACTGCTCACTCAGTTCCCAGCACTCACGGTCCCCACATTTTCAGCAACAGTCGCTAAGCACGGGGTGGAGCATTTTATTACCACTACCGGACCGCCCGTTTTTGCAAAAGCTCGGTGCTTGGACGCATTTAAACTAGCCATAGCACACGAGGAGTTCGCCAACCTGGAGAGGTTGGGCATTATCCGACGTTCAAACAGTCCGTGGGCTTCCCCCCTACATATGGTCCCGAAAGCTGACGGATCATAGCGCCCTTGCGGGGATTTTCGCAGGTTAAACAATGCTACAGTGCACGACTGCTACCCAATCCCACATATCCAAGATTTCTCGGTTCATTTGGCAGGGGCGCGCATTTTTTCTAAAATAGACTTGGTCCGCGGTTACCACCAAGTCCCAGTGCGCGCTGAGGACATACCCAAAACAGCGGTAATAACTCCGTTTGGTTTATTAGAGTTTTTACGCATGCCATTCGGACTTAAAGGGGCTGCTCAGACGTTCCAACGCATGATGGACGCGGTGCTTCGCGATCTCCCTTTCGTGTTCGTCTACCTGGACGATATTTTAGTAGCCAGCGCGTCCGGAGACGAACACGAAAAACACCTGGCCACAGTTTTCCGAAGGTTGGGAGATCACGGGTTAATAATCAACCCAGTGAAGTGTCAGTTCGGGGTGGCGCAGATCGATTTTTTAGGACACCGCTTCTCCCCCGAAGGAGCAGTCCCGCTGCCTGACAAAGTGCGCACTGTGGCAGATTTTCCCCGGCCGCAGACAGTCAGGGCATTGCAGGAGTTTTGGGGAATGGTGAATTTTTATAACCGTTTTCTCCCCCGCGTGGTGCAGCTCATGCAGCTGCTGTATGCCGCGCTCAAAAAAAAGAAACCCGCAGATAAGATCGAGTGGTCCCCGGAGCGGGACCAAGCGTTCTCGGAGGTGAAAGCAGCCTTGGCAAAGGCTGCGTTGTTGGCACACCCAGACCCAACGGCCCGCATAGCGCTCACGACTGACGCGTCAGATGTGGCCATAGGGGCGGTCGTGGAGCAACATGTAGCCAGGGTTTGGCAGCCCCTCACCTTTTTTAGCAGGACCTTGCGCGATAGCGAACATAAATACAGCGCGTTCGACAGGGAGCTGCTCGCCCTCCATTTGGCCATCCGCCACTTTCAGTTCTGGCTGGAAGGACGCGCTTTCACCGCGTTCGTTGATCACAAACCGCTAACATTCGCGATGGCCAAGGTCTCGGAACCGTGGTCAGGCCGGCAGCAGAGACAGCTGGCCGCGATATCAGAGTTTACCACTGATATTCAGCATGTGGCGGGCAAACTCAATGTAGTGGCAGATTGCCTCTCGCGCGCTATGGCGGCCCCAGTCAGTGTAGGGTTAGATTATGCAGCCATGGCCGCAGAGCAGGTTAATGACGCGGACGTGCGCGTGCGCGCGCTCCAGTCTGGACCAACAGGGTTAAGGCTGGAGAGCAGGGTGCTGCAAGACGGTATGCCCCCCCTAATCTGCGATGTCTCCACTGGACGGCCGCGTCCAGTAGTACCGGCGGCGTGGCACCGCCGCGTTTTTGACTTGGTTCATTCTTTGGCGCACCCTGGAGTGCGCGCGTCGGTCAAAATGGTGGGAGAGAAATTTGTTTGGCCGAGCCTCCGCAAACAGGTCAAAGAGTGGGCAGCAGCCTGCACGGCGTGTCAATGAGCCAAAGTACACAGGCACACGAGATCTCCTTTGGAACCGTTTCACATTCCAGCCAAGAGGTTCGATCACGTTCATGTGGACCTCGTTGGACCCCTCCCGCTGTCACAGGGGTGCACACATCTTCTGACAATGGTGGACCGCACCACGCGCTGGCCTGAAGTGGCCCCGCTGGCATCAACCACGGCCGAGGAAGTGGCGCGTGTGTTTTTAACAGCTTGGGTGGCGCGCTTCGGCATTCCGTCGGACATTACGTCCGACAGAGGCCCTCAATTTGTTACCGAGCTTTGGTCGACAATGGCCCGCAGCCTGGGTGTCACAATTCACCGCACAACCGCGTACAATCCGCAGGCTAACGGGTTATGCGAATGTTTTCATAGGTCATTGAAAGCGGCTCTCAGAGCGTCACTGACGGATACAAATTGGGTTGACAAGTTACCATGGGTGTTATTGGGGTTGCGTTCTGCACCTAAAGAGGATCTAGAAGCCTCCCCAGTGGAGCTCGTGTTTGCGCAGCCACTCCGGCTGCCTGGGGAGTTTCTCCCAGATAACCCTGCTCCAAACGCCTCCCCGTCTCAGCTGTTGCGGAGTGACATAGAATCAAGCACGCTGCCCGGCCCCGCGCACCACAGTTTTCCACGCTTTTTTGTGCCTAAAACTTTGAAGAACGCAGAGTGTTGTTTTTGTTAGACACGATGCGCATCGAACCCCACTGCGACCGCCTTATGACGGACCATTCAGGTTCAGGTGCAGGTTCAGGTTACTTTATTTGTACCCGTAGGTAGATTTGTTTTGCAGTCTGGTGACATCCATATTTACAAGCCACTAATTACATTCAACATGGTCACAAACACAGGCACACATCATACAAAATAAGTAAATATAAAATATGTACAATATATTTATAGCTTGTTCAACTCTTTGACAGCAGCAGGGACAAAGCTGTTTTTGTAGCACTGGGTTTTACTTTTTGGGACAGCAAACCTCCGTCTGGAGGGAAGAAGCTGAAAGTTGCAGTGCAAAGGGTGGGAGTCATCATTCAGATTCAGAGTGCTAGAAACAGGGGACAAGCCGTTTTTGCTAGATTTAGGGGGTAGGAAAGAGAAAATTGGCATAGACAGACTTAAACCCGCTTTTGTGGTGGCAGAGGAGGAAGTGCTGTTGGCAAAGGCCCCGCGGCGAGGTAGACCACCACGGAGGGTTTCACACAGTAATGTTTCCCACAGTAATGTTTCCCCAGAACACCCGCAGAGACTGACAAAGGGTTTCCGCCCCCAGACGGCAAATCCCCACCGGGACAGTGCTGCAGAGACGGTGAACCCCAGCTACAGCAGATTCGGCAGGAGGCTGAAGCCTATCCAGCATGTGGACTGATGTGTATTGATGCTATCACGGCATGCATGTGGTTATTTTCTTGTTGTTCTGTTTTTCTAAAATGCTGGGGAGGCTTGTGTGGTGAACACTCAATGGACCTGTTGGACCGGTTCTGTGACTCGCATTTCAGGTCAGAACAAAGGCAGGAAGCTTAGCCTTGTTATGCAAGGCTGGAGACTGTGGGGGGTCGATTAAAGGATGCGTGGGAGACAGTGGAAGTGATATCATGGAGGGAAATGCATTGTGACTGTCTTTGTTATGCAAGGTGGTGAAATGCATTGTGACTGTCTTTATTATGCAAGGTGGTCTGTGGGATATGTGATCTATGAGGTGTGAAGTCCCTGATATTTAAGGACGGGAGTTTACTGTTTCATCCTCTCTTTTTTCTGCTTTGAAATGATGGAGATGTGAATAAAGCTGACTCTGAGAAAGAACGCTGCCTCGTCATTTTCACATCTTCCATACTGGTGACCCCGAGACGTATCATGGAAGAAAGAAATTCCTCCGGGCCAGCCGCGTCAGGAGCCGCCAGCCAAGCGAATGCCGCTATAGTCCAGCTACCGGACTTCTGGCAGAACAATCCGCGCTCCTGGTTCAACGCAGTTGAGGTGCAGTTCAACCTCCGGGGGATATCGGTAGATGTCACGAAATTCTACCACATAGTCGCAAAACTGGACAACAACATGGCCCAGCATGTGGAGAGCCTGATCAACCAGCCGCCGGAGAATGACAAATACGGCGCGTTGAAGGCTGCACTCATCCAGCAATTCACCCCCTCGGCGGAGGAGTGAGCAGAGAGGCTTCTGGCGCTGACGGAGGGAGAAAACGACATGTCCGCGAGCCTGATGGAGAAGTTGTTGAGGTTGAAAGACTCTGATGATGATCACTTCATTTTCATCCACCTCTTCCTCAGGACTCTACCGTCAGCAGCGAGAGCGGCTCTGGCCAGTTCGCCACTGTTGGCCCTACAGGACTACCGCGCGCTGGGCCGAGAGGCGCAGCGGATTGTCAACGCCACCAAGCGGCACGCAGCCACGGCTGCTGCAGCGGAACTCGGCGCGATGACCGCAGACGACAGGAGGCCAGAGACAGCGGTGCCAGACTCACCGACGACGGCGGCGGCAAGGGCCAGGAAGCATGGACCGGACGTCTTTTGTTTCTAACATCGCCGCTTCGCAGAGAGGGCACGCAAGTGTGTACCGCTGTGCCAGTTCGGGCATTCGGGAAACTCCAAGACCAGGGGTCGGTAGCAGCCACGGCCCTCGGGGAAGAGAACAAGCTGCTCTACTTGTCGGACGCACGCTTCGGGAGGCAGTTCCTCGTCGACACAGGCTCCCAGTTGAGTTTCATCACTCCTTTCTACGCGGACAGACTGGCGGGTTCCGGAAGTCCCCTGGTGACAGCGGCGAAAGGCTTGGAGATTAAGACCTTTGGTGAGAAGACTCTGCTTCTGTCTCTACACGGCCGTGCATATGAGTGGACTTTTGTTGTATCAACAGTAAATTTCAATATGCTGGGGGCTGATTTTTTGTGCTCACATGGGTTGTTGGTTGATCTCGCTAACAGGTGCCTGGTTAATGCACTTTCTTTTGATTTTGTCCCCTGTGCAGCTCAAGTGGCCCCGCCTACAGCACAAGCCAACGTCACAACAGCAGGCGGTAAGTTCCACACACTGCTCACTCAGTTCCCAGCACTCACGGTCCCCACATTTTCAGCAACAGTCGCTAAGCACGGGGTGGAGCATTTTATTACCACTACCGGACCGCCTGTTTTTGCAAAAGCTTCGTGCATGGACGCAGTTAAACTAGCCATAGCGCACGAGGAGTTCGCCAACCTGGAGAGGTTGGGCATTATCCGACGTTCAAACAGTCCGTGGGCTTCCCCCCTACATATGGTCCCGAAAGCTGACGGATCATAGCGCACTTGCGGGGATTTTCGCAGGTTAAACAACGCTACAGTGCACGACTGCTACCCAATCCCACATATCCAAGATTTCTCGGTTCATTTGGCAGGGGCGTGCATTTTTTCTAAAATAGACTTGGTCCGCGGTTACCACCAAGTCCCAGTGCGCACTGAGGACATACCCAAAACAGCGGTAATAACTCCGTTTGGTTTATTAGAGTTTTTACGCATGCCATTCGGACTTAAAGGGGCTGCTCAGACGTTCCAACGCATGATGGATGCGGTGCTTCGCGATCTCCCTTTCGTGTTCGTCTACCTGGACGATATTTTAGTAGCCAGCGCGTCCGGAGATGAACACGAAAAACACCTGGCCACAGTTTTCCGAAGGTTGGGAGATCACGGGTTAATAATCAACCCAGTGAAGTGTCAGTTCGGGGTGGCGCAGATTGATTTTTTAGGACACCGCTTCTCCCCCGAAGGAGCAGTCCCACTGCCTGACAAAGTGCGCGCTGTGGCAGATTTTCCCCGGCCGCAGACAGTCAGGGCGTTGCAGGAGTTTTGGGGAATGGTGAATTTTTATAACCGTTTTCTCCCCCGCATGGCGCAGCTCATGCAGCTGCTGTATGCCGCGCTCAAAAAAAAGAAACCCGCAGATAAGATCGAGTGGTCCCCGGAGCGGGACCAAGCATTCTCGGAGGTGAAAGCAGCCTTGGCAAAGGCTGCGTTGTTGGCACACCCAGACCCAACGGCCCGCATAGCGCTCACGACTGACGCGTCAGATGTGGCCATAGGGGCGGTCGTGGAGCAACATGTAGCCAGGGTTTGGCAGCCCCTCGCCTTTTTCAGCAGGACCTTGCACGATAGCGAACGTAAATACAGCGCGTTCGACAGGGAGCTGCTCGCCCTCCATTTGGCCATCTGCCACTTTCAGTTCTGGCTGGAAGGACGCGCTTTCACCGCGTTCGTTGATCACAAACCGCTAACATTCGCAATGGCCAAGGTCTTGGAACCGTAGTCAGGCCGGCAGCAGAGACAGCTGGCCGCGATATCAGAGTTTACCACTGATATTCAGCATGTGGCAGGCAAACTCAATGTAGTGGCAGATTGCCTCTCGCGCGCTGTGGTGGCCCCAGTCAGCGTAGGGTTAGATTATGCAGCCATGGCCGCAGAGCAGGTTAATGACGCGGACGTGCACGCGCTCCAGTCTGGACCAACAGGGTTAAGGCTGGAGAGCAGGGTGCTGCAAGACGGTATGCCCCCCCTAATCTGCGATGTCTCCACTGGACGGCCGCGTCCAGTAGTACCGGCGGCGTGGCACCGCCGCGTTTTTGACTTGGTTCATTCTTTGGCGCACCCTGGAGTGCGCGCGTCGGTCAAAATGGTGGGAGAGAAATTTGTTTGGCCGAGCCTCCGCAAACAGGTCAAAGAGTGGGCAGCAGCCTGCACGGCGTGTCAATGAGCCAAAGTACACAGGCACACGAGATCTCCTTTGGAACCGTTTCACATTCCAGCCAAGAGGTTCGATCACGTTCATGTGGACCTCGTTGGACCCCTCTCGCTGTCACAGGGGTGCACACATCTTCTGACAATGGTGGACCGCACCACGTGCTGGCCTGAAGTGGCCCCGCTGGCATCAACCACGGCCGAGGAAGTGGCGCGTGTGTTTTTAACAGCTTGGGTGGCGCGCTTCGGCATTCCGTCGGACATTACGTCCGACAGAGGCCCTCAATTTGTTACCGAGCTTTGGTCGACAATGGCCCGCAGCCTGGGTGTCACAATTCACCGCACAACCACGTACAATCCGCAGGCTAACGGGTTATGCGAATGTTTTCATAGGTCATTGAAAGCGGCTCTCAGAGCGTCACTGACAGATACAAATTGGGTTGACAAGTTACCATGGGTGTTATTGGGGTTGCGTTCTGCACCTAAAGAGGATCTAGAAGCCTCCCCAGTGGAGCTCGTGTTTGCGCAGCCACTCCGGCTGCCTGGGGAGTTTCTCCCAGATAACCCTGCTCCAAACGCCTCCCTGTCTCAGCTGTTGCGGAGTAACATAGAATCAAGCACGCTGCCCGGCCCCGCGCACCACAGTTTTCCGCGCTTTTTTGTGCCTAAAACTTTGAAGAACGCAGTGTTGTTTTTGTTAGACACGATGCGCATCGAACCCCACTGCGACCGCCTTATGACGGACCATTCAGGTTCAGGTGCAGGTTCAGGTTACTTTATTTGTACCCGTAGGTAGATTTGTTTTGCAGTCTGGTGACATCCATATTTACAAGCCACTAATTACATTCAACATGGTCACAAACACAGGCACACATCATACAAAATAAGTAAATATAAAATATGTACAATATATTTATAGCTTGTTCAACTCTTTGACAGCAGCAGGGACAAAGCTGTTTTTGTAGCACTGGGTTTTACTTTTTGGGACAGCAAACCTCCGTCTGGAGGGAAGAAGCTGAAAGTTGCAGTGCAAAGGGTGGGAGTCATCATTCAGATTCAGAGTGCTAGAAACAGGGGACAAGCCGTTTTTGCTAGATTTAGGGGGTAGGAAAGAGAAAATTGGCATAGACAGACTTAAACCCGCTTTTGTGGTGGCAGAGGAGGAAGTGCTGTTGGCAAAGGCCCCGCGGCGAGGTAGACCACCACGAAGGGTTTCACACAGTAATGTTTCCCACAGTAATGTTTCCCCAGAACACCCGCAGAGACTGACAAAGGGTTTCCGCCCCCAGACGGCAAATCCCCACCGGGACAGTGCCGCAGAGACGGTGAACCCCAGCTACAGCAGATTCGGCAGGAGGCTGAAGCCTATCCAGCATGTGGACTGATGTGTATTGATGCTATCACGGCATGCATGTGGTTATTTTCTTGTTGTTCTGTTTTTCTAAAATGCTGGGGAGGCTTGTGTGGTGAACACTCAATGGACCTGTTGGACCGGTTCTGTGACTCGCATTTCAGGTCAGAACAAAGGCAGGAAGCTTAGCCTTGTTATGCAAGGCTGGAGACTGTGGGGGGTCGATTAAAGGATGCGTGGGAGACAGTGGAAGTGATATCATGGAGGGAAATGCATTGTGACTGTCTTTGTTATGCAAGGTGGTCTGTGGGACATGTGATCTATGAGGTGTGAAGTCCCTGATATAAGTTTACTGTTTCATCCTCTCTTTTTTCTGCTTTGAAATGATGGGGATGTGAATAAAGCTGACTCTGAGAAAGAACGCTGCCTCGTCATTTTCACATCTTCCACAGTTTAATATTTAAATTTGTTTGATGATCTGAAACATTTAAGTGTGACAAATATACCAAAAAATGAGAAATGAGGAAGGGGGCAAACACTTTTTCACACCACTGTAACATTTTCATTCATGTTGGTTTGTTGGCTTGTTTGTCTGTCAGCAGGATTATGCAAAAACTGCTTTACGGATTTGGATGAAAATTTCACCAGAGGTGGTTCTTGGGCTACAGAGGAACCCATTACATTTTGGTGATGATCTGAGAGTGCATACCTCCACCAAGGGCCTTGTTTATATTTTGCAGCAGGATTACACAAAAACTACTGGACGGATTTGGATGAAATTTTCACCAGAGGTGGCTCTTGGGCTACAGAGGAACCCGTCACATTTTGGTGATGATCTGAGAATGCATACCTCAGCCAAGGCTCTTTTCTTCTCACAGAGTGTTATCAAGAATACCCCATAACTACTCGACAGTCTTTGAAGCAATTTTCATCAGAAGTGTCTCTTGGCCTACACTCAAATCCATTACATTTTGTAGGTAATCCATGAGGGATGGAAGGAGCCTTGGTGGAGGTATGCACTCTGAGTGCTTTTCTAGTTTTTGTCTTTTTTCAATTTACCTATTCTTTTCTTGTTACCTCCGCCAAGGAGGTTATGTTTTCATCGGCGTTGGTTTGTCTGTTTGTTTGTTTGTTAGCAAGATAACTCAAAAAGTTATGGACCGATTTTCATGAAATTTTCAGAGATCGTCACAAATGGGGTATCCTAGAGATGATTAGATTTTGGTGGTGATCCGGATCACCGTCTGGATCCAGGAATTTTTTTTTTTTATTTAACATTGCGAGATAGGGCCATTTTAAATATTTTTTCAATTTTTTTTTTTGTTTTTTGTGCATGTAACTCTGCCAAAAAATCGTCAGAACACTTGGAAAATAAATAAATAAATAAATAAATAAATAAATGTAGCATTAATATTTATGATGTTAAACACTGTATGGGGGGAACTGTGGTGCTTGGCGGAGGTCTGCGCTCTCCGAGTGCTTTTCTAGTTTCTGTATGTCAAAATAAGTTGCTAAAACGATTGTAAATAAATATGACAAGACTAAGTCTTTCATAAGATTTTTACATCTTGCAGACAATTCTTGAGTTGTACAATTATTCCAACACATACCTGTTTATTGCATAAGACTGTCAAGTGTGTGGTTTGGTTTAAGACTGAAGTCATAAGACCTTTGGAAGCTGAGCCAGGCTCATAACTCTGCATGACAGTGTCACATTTTGAGCAGATCAGTGGAATCCAATTAATCTTGGTTATATCCACATAAAACCCTCCTGCTATTTCATTTAATGAAGCCAGGCAGCTTCTTCATTTCCTCCCTGCCCTGCACTGTGTTCTCATGACAACAGGCTCCCCGTCCAATACCGCCGACTGCTTTGTTGCTGTGAGCTGCTGTGCATTTTGGGCTCTTAGGATTCCCTCAAAGCCCTTAATTGCAGACAAGAGATCAAACAATCTACAAATACTCATTATGATCATGGATGTTCATGTTTTAAGTGTATGGACGTGGATCTTGATTTTTATTGAGAGCCTTATGAGAGTGAACATTACTTACAGATAATGAAGGCTGTCCTCAATAACATGAGTAGCATCTGAATCATCTTGTAAAAGATTTAAAAAGGGTCTAACACTACTTCACAAAGTCTCTTTTGTGTACATAGCGGATGAACTATGGAGACAAAAGGGGACTAAGCTCAGTTTATGCACTTCTAGTGTGCACTGGACCACATTAGGCATCCTGTGCCTCACTACAAAGATGGGTCCAGATGTTTAACATCTTGTTATTTGAAGTAAACCGAAATGCAGCCCATCATCCCACAGGGGTAAGACTCTTCAAAGAGAGAAAGGTTATTTCCAATCAAAACTGTACCTTTGTAGAAACATCCAAAGTGAAAAAGTTCCAGGCATTAGTCCTCCTTCAGTTTCATTGATGCTGCTGCAGGAGAGGAGGATCGGGTCCTCTATTGCTTTGACACAGGGAGGACTGGCTGTTAGCTAATAAATCTTCAGAATTTGTGAGGGTTTTCATAAAAAAGTTTTTTTTCCTTTTTCCCTAAGGTGAAACTGAGCATTTTCCTCAGCACTGACACGACACTGACAGTGTTACATGAGCTGTTTATGAAGCCCACTCTGCCCCTGTGGAATGAAAGCTTTTACAGGAACATATCCATTCCATTAAGGCATGACCATGACATCCCTGAAGGACATCCCAAGACAGCCTAGTTGCTTCAAATCCTTTAAATTCTACTCTTTTGCCTTTTGGTACAACTGCATTCCTCTGTGTGAGCTCTGCACAGGTCTACCATGTCAGCTGCAAGAAAGGACACATAGTGTAATTGCCTTCTGAATGATGAAAATTAAGCATTGCATTTGTTTAGCTTTAATGAAACTGAAACAATTAAATGGGCTGGTGTCACTTTGCATTTCATCAGTATCAAGGTAGTGGGGCTATAGCAGTTACGATGTATGCAGCATCTTTCATACATAATTTAACATCACAAACCACTATCAATCTGAACTGTGCTCTCATTCAAACCTCACCTTCTCTTATGGCCTTTTCCCTGTAGTCACACATAAGCCTAGCTGTGCATTGTCAGCTTAAAGTAGGATCACAAGACACTGTCATTGTCAAGATGTGATCAAAGCAACTCGCATCATGCCCAGATGCACCATGCCAAAAGCACACCTCCAGTGTGACTTTGCAGTGAAGAACCTCAAAACAGCAGGGGAACACAAAATCCTTCTCATTCATAATACACTAGATGGCTTTTAAATAGTCACCAGCAGGCTGCTGATCTGGGGCAGCTATGCACAAAGTTTGACCGCTTAATACAGGAAAGGAAATATAATTATTATATTATTATAATTAAACTCTCTAGAATTACCTGTGATTATATGTAATACCGATTCATGAGTTGCAAAAATGAGACTGAATTAATAAGTTTCTGTAACTTCACCAACCAAAATTGTTTGTGAACTTAAAGCTGCAGTAAACAAAAATCTGAGAAACTAAAAAACAAATACAATTATAAATATAACCATTGTTCCCCTAAGGGGGATAGCTCAGTGCAACATTAGTATGGGAAATGCATGTACACATGCAATTCACTGAAAACAATCTCTAATCACATCCCTGGGTAGGGTGCACCATAAACCTCCCAAAAATTGTCCATAGCTGTATCCAGGTAGTCCACCCGCAGCACAGCAAGCTGGGGAAAACCTACATGTTACCAGCCCAGATCGCCAGAAGCTGTGGCAGGTTAGAGAGATAGCAGTTCCAATTGCTTTACATAGGTTTTGTTGTTTTTTTTTGTTTTTTTTTTTTGGTACGAGGCGAGTAGCAGCTCGCCATCTTGTCATTTGAGAGAATTTGGCGCACAGCTAGCAGCCTTGGAGAGAGTTTGGAACTAATGGCACATCTCCAGGCTATAGCTCAAGGTTATTGGTGTGGTCGGCCTAGCTTTCCATAAGGATATTGAAGAGAAAACCTTTGTCATCACAGGAGGATGGAGTTAGCTCCTCCGATGGATGAGGGGCTCTGTGACCAGCCTCAGAGGTCCCCAGGTTCCTAACGACAAATGACACAACACCTTTCTCTTGGGTTGAACAGTCCAGCTTGCTGACGGGACAAGCCTCAACCCCATGGGACACGTGGCAGACTTCTTTCTCAAAACACTCATGCTGCCAAACTTGCAACAAACCAGCCTGGGACTGATACAAATAGAAAAGCTGTTAAGCCAGCTTGTTGGTGGACTGGTTGGTTAAGCCGGAGCCACCCAACAAAGGTCTCTCTGAGGTGACTTTATGACGGGGGGGGGGGGGTATAGTGTAGGTTTGCGCCCCACCAAAAGGTGTAATTAGAGGCTTTCTTCAGTGATGTGCTCATTATGAGATGGTGTAATACTAATTACTGTATTTCTTAACTGAATGATATATTTTTAGCATAATTCTTTAAAGTAAATGACATTCACAGCAATATAATGCATTACGTGGCACCCATATCTGTTTCCATGACCCTAGACTGCAAAGCCTGTGTGTGTGTGTGTGTGTGTGTGTGTGTGTGTGTGTGTGTGTTACCACTTGACCATCCTTCTAATGAAGATCTATAGATTAGAGAGTTTTTAGAAGTTGTCATCAAAGAATATTAGCTGATTTGTTCATTAATGACATACAGTAGATATGTTCTTGTAACTGCTAATGTTGTTAGCAAATACACAGTAGTTTTGTTTTTACCTGTTATTTGTCTTTTTTTCAATCAAACTATATTATTTTTGTTGATCAATTACATGATCAAGGATCAAATCCTCAAATCCTCCACCATCATCCCTGTCCCCAAGAAGCCACGGATCACTGGACTTAATGACTACAGACCTGTAGCGCTCACCTCTGTAGTCATGAAGTCCTTTGAGCGCCTGGTCCTGTCCCACCTCAAGTCCATCACCACCCCTCTCCTGGACCCGCTGCAGTTTGCCTACCGAGCCAACAGGTCTGTAGACGATGCAGTCAACCTGGCCCTCCACTCCATCCTGCAGCACCTGGACTCCCCGGGAACCTACGCCAGGATCCTGTTTGTGGACTTCAGCTCCGCATTCAACACCATCCGCCCCGCTCTGCTCCGGGACAAGCTGTCCCTGCTCAACGTGCCTGACTCCCTCTGCAGGTGGATCATCGACTTCCTGACGGACCGGAGGCAGCATGTGCGGCTGGGAAAGACTGTCTCAGACTATACTAGCATCAGCACCGGATCACCCCAGGGCTGTGTACTTTCCCCCCTACTCTTCTCCCTTTACACCAACTCCTGCACCTCCAGCCACCAGTCTGTCAAGTTGATCAAGTTTGCGGACGACACCACCCTCATCGGGCTCATCTCCAACGGCGACGAGTCCGCCTACAGGAGAGAGGTGGCCCAGCTGGCGTCCTGGTGCAGCAATAACAACCTGCAGCTGAACGCTCTGAAGACAGTGGAGATGATTGTAGACTTCAGGAAAGTCACTACTCCTCTGCCCCCCCTCACCCTCTCAGGCTCTCCCATCACCACTGCTGATTCCTTCCGCTTCCTAGGCACTACCATCACCAGGGACCTCAAATGGGAGCTGACCATCAGCTCACTCATCAAAAAAGCCCAGCAGAGGATGTTCTTCCTGCGGCAGCTGAGGAAGCTCAAGCTACCCACCAAGATGTTAGTGCAGTTCTACACAGCCATCATCGAGTCCATCCTCACCACCTCCATAACCGTGTGGTACGCAGGAGCCACTGCCAGGGACAGACTAAGGCTGCAGCGCGTCGTGCGCACTGCTGAGAAGGTGATCGGCTGCAAGCTCCCATCTCTCCAGGATCTGTACATCTCCAGGACCCGGAGGCGTGCTGGCCGGATCATAGCCGATCCCTCACACCCTGGTCATGTACTGTTTGCCCCCCTCCCCTCTGGTAGAAGACTTCGGTCCATCCAGACTAAAACCTCCCGTCACATGAACAGCTTCTTCCCCTCTGCCATTAGACTGCTGAACACTAAGTGACTCTCGTGCACCATGTACAGCAGCTCAACCAGACTCATGTCAATCATCACTGTTTTCTTCCTGCATTACCGACTGCACTATATAGTTCTCCACAGTATCTGCTGCTGGCTAATATATATTTTAACTGTTGACCAGTATCACTTAATCTTATCCTACACTTTATTACATGTATAGTTTATTTCTCTTATCTTATCATGTTTAATGTTGCAGCATTGTACCGAGACAAATTCCTAGTTTGTGTACTACATGAACAATGGCAATAAACCTGATTCTGATTCTGATTCTGATTCTGATTCTGATTCTGATAAAAACATTAGATCCAAAAGGGGCTTTCCATGGAACGCCCCCTTATCATGGTGGAGGAGTTTGCATGCTCTAATGATCCCAGGAGCTATGTTTTAGCTATGCTAGCGTGTCCCAAGGCAAAAGAGTCCTGGGTGAAGGAAGAGACCAAAAGCAGTCATAGTGGATCTCCATGAAAACGTTAAAAACAAGGATCCAATATATTCCACCTGGCACTGGGTTGTCAGGTGGAGGGGCTCAACTGCAAACACCAGGCGGCTGAGGTTCTGCCCATAGGCCCTAGTAATGCTCAGCTCAAATGAGCCTTCCAGTAGGCTCACTACCTAGAGGATGAACCATTGTGCTCATGAATACTATGTGGATCAGGAGGTAGTCTGGGCTTTTCTGCTTAGGATGCTGGCCATGCAACCCTGATCCCTGGATAAGTGGTAGAAGATGGATGGATGGACTGATTGATTGATCCAAAAAGGTTTGTTTGCTCACTTCTCTTTTGCTACTTTTTTTAAATGGATGGTGCTGTTGTGACTCTTATGTATTATGATGTGCAGGTAGGATACAAAAGAAACCAAACACAATAGTAACGCTCTACCTTGCTGCACAGCTGTTAGCCTGTGCAGGAAAGCTGAAGGGCCGGCCCTTTTCAGACATATGGACTTCAGGAAATTATTTGTGCAAATCGCAACCTATAAAAAGAAAAACTAATAAAAGGGGCTTAGTGAAGCAAGCTCCATTTTACAGTACATTACACCTTGGGACAGTGACAGAGAGAGCAGAAGAGATAGGGTAGAGTTAGGCAATTGTGTTGTCGATGAATGTACCCAACCTCCCCGCTTCATCATTTATCTTGTTAAAACAGTGTATATGGACTTCTACATTGTGTAACTTCTTTCTTTGATAACACACAACAGTAAAGAATGAAGTGATCTGAATTCCTATATATTTTACTGTTACCTTGAACAAATATATTTTGAACATTATTCACAATAACCCTTTTGCTGAACCTGTACTCAATGGCCATGTCATCAACCATATGGAGGAGTTATAATAAAAGTTACTGTCATGTATCTTTACATATTTTTTAATCATTAGACATCCACACCTTGAAATTATAGTACAGCATAAATGTATGTGCATATGTTTACATGCAAAAACAAACCTTGACTTGTTCATTCACTTGGAGCTTTGCCACAGTAACTAACTCTGCTTGATTAATGGAGGTTACAATCTTGCCCGAGGAGGAGATAAGCAGCCTATCACCGCTCTAAAGCCTTTCCCCATGACCTTGAGAGAGCACTGTACATGGAAATAGACCTAGAGATGCTATTAGCTCAGGCCTGTCTCATCTGGCTCGGCTCAAGTGTGAAACTACTGCCTGTTGAAAGTCATATTTTTATTCTTTACAGACAGCTATCAGGAAATAACTATACATGTATTCGACATAAGTAAAAATTTTTCAGAAAAGATTCCTTGAAGAATTTGCACAAAAAAAACTATGTATGAAATCTATAATAAGCAGTTATATCTCTGTGTCATGATTCCTTGTAACAATTGGGTATTTTTAGGAAGTTGGAATGAGGAACTGAACATTTAAAATACATACAGTGTACAGTATATGTAACTCCCAAGATATCATGTACACACAGAAAAAAAAAAGATTCATGGTTTTTCACAGAGTTCTTTTGTTCTTAAATGAGCCTGAAGAACCTCTTTATTTAGAGGATGATTCTTTCCATGGAGCTGTATGGAGGTAGAATACTGGGCATTTGAGAAAAAGGTGCTTTATACAACAGTTACTTCTGACTGAGCAATCTGATTGGACAATGGGGATTACAGAAGTTGCTATGTTCACTGCTAATTGCACTCAGACAGTTCACTGAATTTGTGTCTCTCCGCTTCAGCTGTGTTCTAATGGTCTTTAAATTATCAGTGTCTTCTTATAATGCATAAAAATTGTAATACTATATTGGATACCTTAATTTCTACAGTAAGGCACTGTTTCAAAAGAGACTGTTCTAAAAATCCAGACCTCCATGACCCAGAGGTCCCACTCTTTTAAATATCCATTCATATATATTTCACACCTGTTTGCAACAAAATAGACAAGCTAGAGGTGTATTTACTGTCTCGACTAGCCAACCATAATAACTTGTGATGGAGTCTTTGCTTTATCTGAAAATGCCAAGGAAAAGCCAGCGAAGTACGAGGATACTAAGCTAAATCACTAACAAGATAATAACAAACTAAACACCGGCACAAGTCAGTGTGACCACCAAAACCTACTCAACAGATGGAGTGGTATGTATGTAAACACTGACTTCTGCATTGGGCAGTATTTATTTTGGTTACATGTGTGTGAAATGGCAATAGACCTATTCTTTTCTATGTTATGCACAACGAGATGCATCAGTTAACTGTGTCCATTCAGAAGGGACTATTTTTAACTGGTTAAATTAACAAAAGTCATAATATTTTCTCTTTTATTCTTGGTGTTTTATACGTTATTAATCCCACAGGGAAATTCAAGCGCATCCCCCTGGATGAGGAAACCATGGTACAGTGCCAGCCCCTTTACCATTCACACACACATTCACACCTAGGGCCACTTTGGAGTCTCCAATTAACCTAACATATATTTTTCAGTCTATGACAAATCACCGCTCTTATATATTCATTTATACCGTACTCCCTCATGTTTAATATTGCTTAACTATGGAATTCAAAACTGGTCTTCCAGTGCATCACTCAAAAAAAAAACCTTTTGGCTACCAGTGGGCACCTTTATTTTTCTGTGTGTAATGTCACTATTCAATGGGTCATATTGAAAGTGTCGTCGTCATCTGCCTCCGTAGGTCTATGATGACCATGGAAGAGAATCCTAAACGTCTACTCTGCTGGAACAGCACCGCCTGTGGCTGAACAGGCCGATGCCCGAATGGCAGTCCCTGTCACACAGGTCGCACTTGTGGGTGGTCTCCGTGCTGCTGGGTCTGTGGCGATTCTTCCTGCGGGTCCTTTTTTCATCTGCTGCAACAGTCAATGTCTCTTCACCCGCCTTGAGCTGTCTGGTCAGGGTGCCTCTCCATTTGGAGCGGTCCGTTGCAAGGTCCTCGCAGCGCTCAGTGTTGATCTCCAGGGCCTTCATGTCTCTCTTGCAGACGTCTCTAAAGCGCAGCTGTGGGCGGCCAACGTCTCTCCTGCCAGTCACCAGTTCTCCGTAGAGGACGTCTTTGGGGATTCTGCCATCCTCCATACGGTGAACGTGGCCTAGCCAGCGGAGCCTGCGCTGCCTGAGTAGAGTGAACATGGAGGGAAGGCCGGCGCGGGACAGAACTTCTGTGTTGGGCACTTTGTCTTGCCAGGATATGTCCAGGATGCGGCGAATGCAGCGCAAGTGGAAGGAGTTCAGTCTCTTTTCCTGCCGGGCGTATGTTGTCCATGTCTCACTCCCATAGAGCAGTGTGCTGATGATGCAGGCATTGTACACTGCCATCTTCGTCTTGACAGAGAGTTTGGGATTCTCCCACACTCGTGTGGTGAGGCGAGCGAGTGTGAAGGCTGATTTTCCAATCCTCTTGTCGATCTCTGTATCAAGGGAGAGGTTGTTGCTGATCGTGGACCACAGGTACATGAACTGATTCATGACCTCCAGCTCGTAGTCATTGATGGTGATGGTTGGTGGTGCTTCCGTGCCTTGCGCCAAGACGTTAGTCTTCTTCAGGCTGATGGTAAGCCCAAAGTCCTTGCATGCCTGGGAGAAGTGGTCCATCAGGGTCTGAAGTTCCTGCTGTGGGTGGGTTGCAACTGCAGCGTCGTCTGCGAACAGCATGTCTCTGATTAGAGCCTCGCGTACTTTGGTTCTGGCTTTCAGGCGGGCGAGGTTGAAAAGCCTGCCGTCAGATCTTGTGTGCAGGTAGATTCCCTCTGTTGCTGTGCTGAAGGCATGCCTCAGGAGCATAGCAAAGAAAATCCCAAAGAGGGTTGGCGCAAGTACACAGCCCTGTTTCACTCCGCTGCGTATGCTGAATGGCTCTGAGACGTTGCCGTCATGCTGCACTATCCCCTGCATGTTGGTGTGAAACGATTCGATGAGGCTTTGCAACTTTGGTGGGCATCCTATCTTTGGCAGGATCTTGAAAAGGCCCTCTCTGCTGACCAGATTGAGCGCTTTGGTGAGGTCGATGAAGGCAATGTACAGGTGCATGTTCTGTTCTCTGCATTTCTCCTGGAGTTGGCGGATGGAGAATATCATGTCTACCATTGATCGCTCAGCGCGGAAGCCACACTGAGACTCGGGATAGACACATTCGGCAAGCTTCTGTAGACGAAGGAGAACAACTCGTGCATAGACTTTGCCAACAACGCTGAGGAGGGAGATGCCCTGTAGTTGTTGCAGTCGCTTCTCTCCCCTTTGTTTTTGTAGAGGGTGATGATCTTGGCGTCCCTCATGTCCTGTGGTATGGCACCTTCCTTCCAGCAAGAAGCAGAGGACGTCATGCAATGGAAGCAGTAGGGCGGTCTTGCAGTGCTTGATCAGGTCTGGGGGTATGCCGTCGTTTCCGGGTGCCTTGCCAGCGGCCAAGCTATCAATGGCCTTGTTGAGTTCGTCGATGGTTGGCTCAGCATCAAGTTCGTCCATGGATGGCAGGCAGTCGATGGCATCAAGGGCTGACGGTGTCACGGTGTTCTGTCTGGAGTAGAGGTCGGAGTAGTGTTCCACCCATCTCTCCATCTGCTTGTTCTTTTCTGTGATCATCTCCCCAGTGGAGGATTTGAGGGGAGCCTTCTTGCTCTGAGCCGGACCAAGTGCTTTCTTGATGCCATCGTACATACCACTGATGTTCCCTGTTATGGCAGCGGTTTGAATGTCTTGGCTGAGCTGAATCCAGTACTCGTTGGCACAGCGCCAAGCAGTCTGCTGAACTTTGCTTCTCGCAGCCCTGAGAATCTGGAGATTCTTCTCGTTTGGGTATTTCTTGTACTCAGCAAGTGCTGAGCGCTTGGCTTCAATGACGGGGGTCATCTCGGTCAACTTGGCATCAAACCAGTCCTGTGACTTCGAGGTCTTCCTCCCAAAGGTAGCCAAGGCTGTGGGGTGGATGGTGTTTCACAGCTCTTCCCACTTCTGCTTTGCAGATTCTCCTTCTTGTGGTACACCAAGTTCCTTCTCAAAGGTGGAGGCAAACTGCTCAACAAGTTCTGGTTGGACCATCTCTGCTGGTGTCAATCCGTGCCTTTCCAGGCTGTCTAGCACGATGGAATTTCTTCAGCTGCAGCTTGACCTTGCAACACACCAATGAATGGTCTGTGTCACAATCTGCACTCTGGAACAAACGGGTGATTAGCACGTTCTTCAGTGAGGTGCGCCTGGTCAGGATCAAGTCCAGCTGGTGCCAGTGCTTTGAGTGCGGATGTCGCCAGGAAACCTTGTGTTGGGGCTTGGTCTTGAAGAACGAGTTTGTGATGCACAGATGGTGATATGTGCAGAACTCGAGCAGCCGCTGTCCGTTGTCGTTCATTCTGCCCACGCCAAATGGTCCAAGACAGGAGGGCCAGGAGTCGTGGTTAGCACCCACTCTGGCATTGAAGTCTCCAAGGAGAATGAGTTGTTCAGAATTGGGGATGATCCTGACAGTTGTTGCGAGATTCTCGTAGAACTCGTCTTTTGCCTCTGGTGTGGCTGTCAGTGTTGGGGCACACACACTGACGAGGGTGACTGGGCCTTGAGTGGTGTTCAGGCGGAGGGTGAGGAGTCGTGCAGAGCCATTGCTGCCCGGTTCCACCATCTTCAGCAAGGTGTTCTTCACTGTGAAGCCCACTCCGTGTTCCCTGTGTTCGTCACTGCCCTTTCCCTGCCAGTAGAACGTGTAGTCCTTCTCTCTCAGTGTGCCTGCGTCAGCCAACCGTGTTTCCTGGAGAGTGGCGATATCCACTCCCAGTCTCTTCAGCTCATTATTGATGATGGCAGTCTTCCTGGTGTCGTTGATGTCCTTGAGGTTAGCAGCGAGTCCTGTCATCATAGTGCGGATGTTCCAAGTTCCCAGTTTTAGAGTTGGTCTCTTTTGTTTTTTTGTCTTGCCTGGTGCGAAGGTTCTCAGCCTGCTGTTCGGACTTCTCCTCACTCCCATGCACCCAATGAGAAAAGCAAGCTGTGGCGGGACAACACCTTATTGGCTGGGGGCTGCCCAGCTTGAGGCGGGCGGTAGCTGTCCAGTGAGATCCGATGATCCCTCCCACCGTCGGGAATAACCCCTGGCGCCGCACTCTACACCAATTGAGCGGTGGCTTATAACCGGTAACTGTCATTCTCCGTGTTTTGTCTATGCCAAAGGCGAAGCTGGAGTGTCCTCTCCAGTAATCCGGTGTTCTACCTTCCAGCATTGGGCGTTGGTAGCATTCAAGCCTGGGCAGGAAGATATGGAGGACAAGATGTTGCCCATGCAGCATGTCACCCCTCTCCACATCACTGATGAATCCAAAGGAACAGCAGGGGCTGCTACAGTTTGGCACCAGCGCCATCGCAGGAGCTGCCAGAACGATGTTGAACACAACAGAGAACTGCCTTAGGGGCTCCGACTCCGGATTTTTCCTCAAGGTTGACTCCCGAAGCCTTTCCTGTGACCGGGTGTGCCGCAAGGCAGCGGAGGTTTGAAATCAGGGTTTACCTTCCCCTAGATGGGCTACCTTCCCAGGTTGACGAGCCACCATGTACCCAAAGCATCTGGTTTTAAGGTGCCAGAGATCCACCCTCGCCCCTTCTCCTATTAGTAAAAGCAGTTCTGCCGGGCTTAGAGACTAAACCACATGGGCAGGCTAGGAGTTGGACTTAGTTGTCAGAGGCTTTTCGAGACGCACGCCGTAAGGAGCATTTTATGAGCACTGGGAGCTTAACCCCAGTGCCGCTCCTGGCTATGACAACCTTGGAACCATTGAAAGTGTATTATCAGCACATATCCCTTAGTCTAATACATGTAACATAATACGGACTGGTTACACTCAACGCTCTACCATAAATATAATGTCCATTGTAATGTAATGACAATGTAATGGTAGTTATGGTGCCGCAATATAAAAGTCAGATCCCGATGGCCTGTGGCCTGTTTTTAAATATTCCCTTTGACTACTTGTGGTGTTTTAATGTAAGTATGAGCCACTGCCTGTGGGAGGAATGTGACAACACTCACAGTATTATGGATCAACTCTACAAAAAAGGGAAGTACTAATTTTCTGCTACATATCAAACAAGCCTCGTTTTATTTGGGGAGACTGTTTTGTGTAAGGGAAGTTGCGGGAAATCCTTTTCTCTTTCTATTATATGTAGATAATTTTAATGTTAAAATTAGGAGCACTCACAGTGAATGATTATTCATCTAGTGTCCTCACAATAGGCATGCCATGCACCTTGGCAGAGCTCTGATGAAATGCCTGAAAGGTCAGCCTGTCTGTTCATCTCCCAGCAGGAAAGAACAGAGAGGTAATGTCACATGAACAAGCTGTGCTTACCGAGTTCCACAATACAAACCCACAATACAAAGCACAAGGCCTTATTATTAATCAGTGAATGAAAAGATCCTTCTAAAGGATCTTAAATGTTAGTAAAGTCTGTTTAAACAGCTACACTTGCATAATGCAATGCACATATGATAGCATCAGAGCATATTTCTCCTGCTGCTGTGACATATTGAAGCACAGACATTTGATTTCTTCTGTTGATAAGCACTGTGTGATATCTTTATTCCCTTTGACAGCTAAAAGTGGTAAGGTGTAAAGAAATGCATACTCTCTTGCTTCACACATACATTCTTATTAAATTGTTGCCATGAAACCTTTTGTGCACAAAAGATAACATTTATCATTTCTTGCCTAGGGATTTTCTGTTTGCTGCTTCTGCAAATGAGGGGAAAAAGGCCTTAAAATAATATATTTCTTCCCAGTAGCCTTGGATTCACAACATGAATCTGTGTAAAAACCTGGAATTATGTGTCCATTAATTGGCCTCCCAACGCATTTACAGTACTCTGTAAGATCTTTTCAGTTGTTTTCAAAGCTTATATCCATAACACCAGTACATAACTTGTGAAGTTGTAGGTCCCAGAACACAGAGAGGCTGACATCCTACAGCTCAGTAGGGCAGGTAAAAGTACAGGTGCATAGAGTATGAGTCATATTAGTTATATTGGGTCCCCCCATCCCCCTGCTTCATTTGCATGTGCATATTTGCAAACAGTGCACATCACATGTAGTACAACTTACATAATACAAAATAAATGAATAGAGCACCAGATATACTGTAAATATAGCCACAGGCAGCAATCATTGGATTCCAAGTAGGTGTGGACTTCCAGGTCTTGTACTGCTTAGCAACAGCATTTAAAATCTAAAGTCTACTACACCTTAGTTTTTAAAGCAGCACTTTGTAACGTCCTTGCTCCTTGTAGGAACACTGAAAAGGCCACAACCACAGCGACCACAACCCAGTCCCAACAATCAACCACAGAGCTTTTTTTTGGTGGTGGCTAAAGTCGTGCCCTGTGATTTGCTGCTGGGACCGAGGCCACATCTGCTGTCCCCCCAGTAATGACACCAAAAAATGAGCTGTCGGAGATTGAAATGTGGCAATGTGAAATGTGACAGATTTTGTAGATAAACTGTCTCTCCTGGTGAGACAGTTTTGTAGATTTTGTATATATATATATATATATATATATGTATATATATATATATATATATATATATATATATATATATATATAGTATATACAGTATATATATACTGTATATATATATATATATATATATATTATTTTTTTTTTATAATTTGAGCGAGTAGGAGCATAGAGATCTTTAACAGCAAAGGTCCCAAAATTAAATCTTGGGGGACTTCATAAGTTATTTTTGTTCACTCAGATTGGTAGTTACCTATAGACACAAAATAGTCCCTGTCTTTTAAATAGGACTCAATCCAGCAAAGTGCTGTGCCAGAAAGTCCAATCCAGTTTTTCAGCCAGTCTAGTAAGATGTTATGGTCAACCGTGTTGAATGCAGCGCTGAGGTCCAGTAGAACCAATGTTGCCACTATCTGTTTTGAAGCGAATGTCATTAACTTGAGCTTTCTTGGTGCTGTGGTGTAGTCAAAAACCTGACTGGAAGACACCAAAACAGTTATTTAGTGTCTGCAAGTTGTCCAGTTGTTGAAAGACAGCTTTTCTATTATTTTGAGATAAGATAAGACAAGCCTTTATTAGTCCCACCAAAAGGGAAAGTTTGATATTGGCCTATAGTAACTGAAGGATTCCTGGCCAAAACAGACGAGTTCAAAGCTTACCATCTGCTTACTAAGGAAGCTCAGAATGCTTGCATTGCTCCTGTGGATGAGACACGTGTCATCTATAATGGAAATGTTTGTTTCTACTGCCTCAAAGAGATCCCATTCAATTTTGGTCAAATATGCACAAAATCTTTGACATGGTGAAAGGCCATGCTGTTTTCAACACAGATGCATACAAGAAACAGTCCCTGAAAAGTTTGGAACGTCAAAGGAGAGGCCAAGGAGAGAAGCTATTCCCTGGTGGGCCAAGCACAAAGAAGCCTACAGAAGGAAGTTATTCCTCTCCAAAGAAGAAAACGAAGCAATTCATTGAACTGTTGGGTAAAGAGTGGTCCACAGACAAATATGTCAGCAGCCTTCAAGGAAGGAAGGTCACAGTTGTCTGTGAACTTGACCTTTCCTTGCTGACATCAGAGGACAGTCGAAGAACTACGGTGACACTGATGAATCCACTTAACACCACACAAGAGGAAATGGACTCCTGAATAATCCTGTACAGCAAACTACACAGAGGAGAATGGATACCTATACGTCAGAGTCATATTGTTAAGAAATACAAAGAAACTGTCTTTCATCTCTGTTCCTTCACCTGCCCCCTATGGGGGAGAGGTGGGAGGATGCAGAGGGTTCCTGCTCCACTGCCGGCTTTATTTTCAGCAGGTGGAAGGGGAGTATAGGGATGATTCGGCTAAGGTCCGTTTTATGACCTTGTTGCTGCGTGACCGGCCGCTTGCGGGAATTCTCCAAGACATTTGACCATACGGAAAGTAAGGGGAACATAGTCAGCTAGCTGATGGGACTTCGACAGGAAGACCAGTCTTTTGCCGATTTCTCCATCGAATTCCTGGTCGCTGCAGCCGACTCTGGATGGAATGATGTTGCCCTGTGGAGGACCTTCCTCTGAGGTTTGGAGAAGCACCTCCTCAACGAGCTGGCTATTCGCACGTCCCCCTCCTCTCTGGATGAGATGATTGCGCAGGCTGTGGCCCTGGATAACTGGTTTAGGGAGTTTGTGAGGGAGCAGAAATCATCTGCTTCCCCGTTTGCTCCACAGCCGGTCCCCCTGGTCTCTGATGCTGTTCTGCTAGCGTCGGTCTTGGAGCCAATGGACCTCGGCGGTGTCCATCTGACTCGGAGGGAACACCGGCATCGCAAGAGGGCAGGGGAGTGTATTTATTGCGGGGTCCCTGGCCACAGAATCTCAAAATGCCCAATTTGGCCCTAAAAACCCAGCCTGTCAGTTGCCGTGGGGGGTCTAGCGGGAGGGTCTTTGCAAAATTCCCCTAACCGTTTTCAACTCACAGTCCACATTCAGTAACTGGGGGCCGAGTTCAAAACCTCCGTTCTGATTGATTCAGGAATGGAGCAAAACTTCATTCAACAGGCCATGGTTCAAAAACTGCAGATATCCACCAGGAACATGCCCGAGGTCTATCATGACTTAGGGGTGGTCCTTAGCAAGTCCAGGGCCCTATCTTTACCACCTCATCGGGGCTACGATTGCATTATCAACCTCCTCCCGGGCACGCGGCTGCCATCCAGCCGGCTCTACAGTTTATCTGGGCCGGAGAGGGACACGATGCAGACCGACATTAAAGACTCCCTCAGCGCCGGCATTATTCGGCCTTCATCTGCCCCTCTCGGTGCTGTGTTCTTTTTTGTAGGGAAAAAGGACGGGACACTGCGGCCTTGCATTGATTACCATGAGCTTAACGCGAGTACCCGTAAGGACACGTATCCGCTGCCCCTCATTAACTCAGCATTTGAGCTACTTCAACGGGTGTGTTTTTTCACCAAACTCGACCTCCATAATGTGTACTACTTGGTCCGCATTCATGAGGGAGACGAGTGGAAGATGGTATTTAAAACACCGCTGGGCCATTTTGAGTATTTGGTCATGCCATTCGGGCTTACCAACACCCCTTCCGTCTTCCAGCGGCTAATCAATGACGTCTTGCGAGATATAGTGAACCAGTTTGTTTTTGTGTATTTGGAAATCATTCTGATTTTTTCCTTCATGCTGTAGGAACACGTAGTCCACATTTGGTCCATCCTGCAGTGGCTGCTGGAGAATCAACTTTTTGTTAAAGCGGAAAAGTGTGAATTTTCCACTCGCTGTACTTCATTTCTGGGGTTCATCATCGCCGAGGGCACGGTAAAGGCTGATCCGGTGAAAATTAAGGTGGTAGTAGACTGGCCTACCCCCCAGTCCAGGAAGGACCTCCAACGCTTCCTGGGCTTTGCCAACTTCTACTGCTGATTCATCTGTGATTACAGTAAAGTGGCACAGCTGCTTACACAGCTGACATCGAACAGAAGCACGTTCAAGTGGCCCAAGACTACTGAATGAGCTTTTGTTACCCTGAAAGGCCTGTTCACCAACGCATGCGTCCTGGCGCAGGTGGATCCCGCAGCGCAGTTTGTGGTCGTGGTGGATGCTTCCGATTCAGGGGTGGTTGTTGTCCTCTCCCAGCGCACCAGCTCCAACCAGAAGCTCCATCTGTTCATGTATTTCTTCCGGCAGCTAACATGAGCTGAGAGGAATTACGAAGTTGGGTACCGTGAACTGTTGGCCATTAAGCTGATGTTGGAGGAGTGGAGACACTGGCTGGAGGGAGCTAGCCAACCGGTCATTGTCTGGACTGATCATAAAAATTTAGAATGCCTTTGATCAGCCTAACGGTTGAATTCATGGCAGGCTCGGTGGGCCCTATTCTTTAATAGGTTCAATCTCTCCATCTCATATCAACCAGAGTCTCGCAAAGCCAAGGCTGACACTCTCTCACACCAGTTTTCTCCCAACTCATCCTTTTCCACCTTTTCCTCCGCAGCTGCTGTGTCTCCCCCGGAGACAATTCTCCCCCCTCCTTCTTTCTTGGGACACTCTCGTGGGAGATTGAACAGAGGGTCCAACAGGCTCAGTCAACGGAACCCATCATGGAGGGAAGCCCACCGGACTGGTTGTATGTGGAAGAGTTGTATGTGGAGGAGTATGAGGAGGAGTTCCGGCACCACACGAGTCGGCTGCCTTTTTGCAACAGTGGCTCAATTCTGAGTTTTTCTTCCTCTTTCTTATTTACTATCTGGCTTCTCTGGTTAAACTTTCTGATCCGGCGACACCTTATCCATCACGGACACACAGATCACCCCAAATGTCTCCCGAGCCAGCGGCCGTAGCCACTGTTTATAGCAGGAGACGGTACAACAGGGACCAGCTGTTAGCACTTAACTGGCCCACTGTGCTAATGCAAAAACTTGACATACCGGGAGAAATCAGATGGAAACGGCATGGATGTTGAGTTGGAGTAAGATGGCGGGCGAGGAATATAAGGTACAGACCCGTCCTCCCATCCGTTATCATGGGGAACTTAGATCGCTACTCAATAAGACAGACAAGCTAGCGGCTATGTCCCACTACGAGAGGGTCGTCAGAGAGATTAGCATGATATTGTTTACTGAGATGTAGCTAACAGAACTAGCAACAGATGCTAACATCGAACTGGAGGGTTTCCACACAATACGGACAGACCGGACACCAGACAGTGGGAAGGCAAGGTGTGGAGGACTGATAATGTATGTCAATAACAGCTGGTGTAAACCGGGACACATCACAGTTAAAGAGCAACACTGCAGCAAAGCCATTGAGTTGCTAGCTGCTACCATGCAGCCTGTTTATCTCCTGAGGGAATACTCACACGTGATCTGCATTGTTATTTATGCAAATCCGACGGCAAACACTGGGGAAGGGCATGACGCCATCCACTCAGTCACTCGCAGGCTTCTAACAGAACACCCAGATGCTCTCCTCCTCATCTCTGGTGATTTTAACCATATCTCACTGTCCCCCATTCTGCCCATGTTCACCCAGTATGTCACATGCCACACCAGAGACAATAAAAAACTGGATTTATTCTATGCGAATACTAAGGAGGCATATACCTCATCCCCACTCCCCCAACTCAGGAGATTGGATCACAACTTGGTTCATCTCCTGCCGGTGTACAAAACCCTAGCACACAGACAACCTCCAGTTACGCGCACAGTGAAGATGTGGTCTGAGGAGGCAATGGACACTCTAAAGGACTGTCTTGAAATCACTGCCTGGGAGCAGCTGTGCGATCCACATGGTGAGGACATCGACGGCTTCACTCACACCATCACGGACTACATCAACTTCTGTGTGGACAACACCGTACCCACCAAGATCATACGGTGTTGCTCAAACAACAAACCCTGGATCAACCCTGAGATAAAATCATCTACTGAGAGAAAAGAAAAGGATGTTCAGGTTGGGGAACAGGGAGATGCTGAAGTCCATACAGAGGGAGCTAAGGAGGAAGATCAGAGAAGGCAAGGACAGCTTTAGGAAGAAGATGGAGGACAAGCTGCAACAGAGCGACATCGGTGGGGTCTGGGGAAGCCTCAAAACCTTCTCTGGGCTCCAGAATACCTCCTCCCAGGCCACGAGGGCAGGGAGTGGGTGAACAATCTGAACCTGTTTTTTAATAGGTTTGACCAACCGCCCTCCCCTCCACCTGCGCAACAACCACTGCTGCCTCTACCATCATCAAGACTTACTGTCCACCTCCCCCTCCACCAACACCCTCCCAACACCCAGCACACAGCCCCCCAGCCCCAACCTGACCCTCACTAAGACCCAGGTGAGGGCGGAGCTGAGGAAGATCAAGGCGAAGAAGGCCTCAGGTCCAGACTGCATCAGCACGAAGCTCCTCAAGTCCTGCGTAGACCGGCTGTGTGGGATTGTGGAGCACATCTTCAGCCTGAGCCTGAAGCTGGAGAGGGTACCAGAGTTGTGGAAAACATCTTGTGTGGTACCCGTACCAAAGACTTACCACCCCAGAGACCTGAACAGCTACATACCAGTGGCCTTGACTTCTCACCTGATGAAGACCCTGGAGAGGCTGCTCCTTGCTCACCTCCGCCCCCTGGTGGGAACAGCAATGGATCCACTCCAGTTTGCCTACAAGCATGGTGTCGGGGTGGAGGATGCAGTGATCTTCCTCCTACATCATTCCCTTTTCCACCTGGAGAAGCCTGGGAACACGGTGAGGATCATGTTCTTTGACTTCTCCAGTGCTTTCAACACCATCCAACCTGTGATCCTGAGGGACAAGCTGCTGTGTGCAGGAGTGGACCAGCACCTGTCATTGTGGATCCTGGACTACCTAACAAACTGGTCACAGTTTGTGAGAACCGAGGGTTGTGTGTCCGACACAATCGTCGGCAGTACGGGGGCCCCCAAGGGAACGGTTTTGGCTCCCTTCCTGTTCACCCTTTATACTGCAGACTTCTCACACAGCACAACACACTGCCATCTACAGAAGTTCTCTGACGACTCTGCGATTGTCAGCCTCATCTCCAGCGGAGATGAAGCTGAGTACAGAGGACTTATCCAGGACTTCACTGACTGGAGCCATCGGAACTGCCTCCAGATCAACACAAGAAAAACTAAGGAACTGGTGGTGGTCTGCCGCAGGCAAGGACAACCCCTCACAGCACCAATAAACATCCAGGGACCAGACATTGAGATGGTGACATCCTACAAGTACCTAGGTGTTCATTTGAACAATAAACTAGACTGGTCACACAATACCGATGCACTCTATAAGAAGGGACAGCGCAGGCTGTTCTTACTGAGGAGGCTCAGGTCTTTTGGTGTACAAGGGGTGCTCCTGAAGACCTTCTACAATTCGGTGGTGGCATCAGCCATCACGTTTGGAGTGGTCTGCTGGGGCAGCAGCATCACAGCAGCCGACAGGAAGAGACTGAACAAACTGATCAAGAAAGCTAGCTCTGTCCTGGGGCAACGCCTTGACCCAGTTGAGGAGATAAGAGAAAGAAGTATGGTGGCTAAGCTGTCATCTCTGCTGTAGTCCAAGTCCCACCCTATGCAGGACATGCTGAATGCACTAAGGAGCTCATTTAGCAGTAGGCTACATCATCCTAGGTGCGCGACCGAGAAGTTTCGCAGGTCTTTCCTACCTACGGCTGTCAGACTTTATAACTTAAGCAGGGCTGCTTGCAGAGATTGTAAAAAAATGTTACGACCTAATAGTATTGAATGCAAAAGACACAACAAACTTACACAAAATGGTCCCCCTCCAGTATACAACTAAGACAATATCAATCGCTACGGAGGGTGACAATATGTATGGGAACATATTCATACTATGTGGGGTAACTAAATAGACTGTTACGCTGTTTATTCCATCTAACTACAATGCTTCGCACTGTGTATATACAGTATATTTATATATTTATGTGTGTACATATGTATATTCACTGCTCTTATTTTGTTATCTTCTAAATTATTGCTCTGAGTGTTGCTATCCCTGTGCTGTTGCAATTCTGGAATTTCCCTGCTGTGGGACTAATAAAGACTTATCTTATCTTATCTTATGTCCCCTCGGCGCTACCCTGAGAGGTGATCAAGTGGGGGCATACTAGCTTCTTCGCCTGCCATCCCAGTATCTCCCGGACTATAGAGCTGCTCAGAAGAGCATTTTGGTGGCCCACACTCGGGAGGGATGTGTGGGAGTTTGTCAAGGCCTGTCACATCTTTGCCACTAACAAATCAGACTCTTCTCCACCAGTTGGCTTCCTCCCTCCTCTCCCAATGCCGAGTCGTCCATGGTCATGCATTGCTTTGGATTTCGTGACGGGCCTCCCTCTATCCCAAGGCAACACAGTGATCCTCACCACTGTCGACCGGTTCTCCAAGGCCATCCATCTGGTCTCTCTATAGAAATTACCATCTGCCACGGAGACGGCCGTCCTGGTGATGCACCATGTCATCCGGCTGCATGGAATTCCACTGGACATCGTCTTGGATGTGATGATGCCGCCTTCTGGTTGCGTCATCACACTGCCCTATAATATACCGTTATCAGTGTGTGAATGTGTGCATGAATGGGTGGATAGCAGGATCTGTTAAGCACTTTGGTCATCCAGAGATGAGAAAAAATGCTATATAAGTGAATACCATTTACCATTTAGGTTGCTAACAGCGCCTAATGACTTGATGTTAGCTAGGGCTGTCAAACTAGCTCTCCAGTTGGAGGCCACAGATAAGCTAGCTTCAGAGCTAAACTGGAGACGGTCACAGAAGCCTCCGGAGACAACTACGTTGGCGAATGTGGTGGACCCGGAGGATGAAGACAGTATCGACGAGGACTATGGGGCTAATTCGGTGAGCCGAAGGTCTGCCTTGAGAAGCTCTGATTGCGGGGGTTGTGGATCTCCAACACACCAGTTTAAAGTGAGAGTGTGCCCGGCAAGAGGGAAAGCAATGCAGAAAGTGTGGGAGCTTGAATCATTTTGCCAGAGTGTGCCGATTTCCAGTGCCGTGGAGCCCGCCGAAGAAGCCAGCCTGCTCTCCTACAATGACCATCCACTCAGTGAATCCCAACACCAATGGGTATTCCTGTTGCACGGTGGAATTGGACAATGTTGCTTTGCCATTATTACCTGACACAGCAGCAGTGCGGTCGATGCTGAATTGAGCCACAGTGAAAAAGTTTTTTTCCCATTTCACAGGATTAGGAGTAACTCAGCGCTATTGTACGGCTACAGCAGTAACAGACTGTGCAATGTCGGGACTGTGGAGTTGACGTTTTGCTACACAACTGAAGTGGTGCACAACTTCACGTTCCAGATGGCGGCACATGGTGATAACACCATGGGGTGTGACCTGTTCTACGCATTGAGTTTCGCCATCAGAGATAGTGCTTGGACTGAATGGTCTGGGTGTGGTTGTTGGAGCTCGCCGGTTCCGGTGGATGACGATGTTGTGGTTTGGGACGGGGTGCTTTCAGACAGTACTGGCACCGAGGTACTCACTTCAATCTCAGTAGAGGAACGGGATGGCTTCAGTGCCTATGCTCTGCCGGAGGTAGTAGGGGTGGCAGAGTTGGCGGGTGGAGCACTCATTCTGACAAGCGATACCAGGGAGGCACCGGACACCTTCAGCACCCATGTTGGTTTTCGGCCGAAGACGGGTGGGGGCTCTTCTGCAATGATGGTGACTGCTGCATTACCACAGAGTAACAACGGGGCCAGATGACATGAGAACATAGAGCTACCGCGTACACAGCAACACATCAGACCGAGTAAGGTACTGCTTCAGGTCATGGACTGGGTTCAGGTTTGGGCTGATGAAAGACCAGGGCAACAATTGGCCGGACCACAGCCGGCGAAACATTGGGCACCGCTGGGGAGTGTGGCAAAGTTGGGAGCGGCGTGTTTCCGGCCGACGGACGGTTCGGTTTGGCATGCTAACCAGCTGCGGTGTGTCCAGGTGGACGCTCCAGGTGGCAAGGCTACGCAGGAGCCAGCGAAGGTGGTGTGGGATCCAGACTGCTGCGTCTTGAAGATTAGTCCTTGCCCCAGGCACCTGCTGCCTCTAGGGGCGCTTCTGCTGAGGGGCTGCCACAGGCCCCCCCTGTCTGACCCACCTTTATCGTGGGGGACTGTAAATAAAAGACTGAAAACTGTTTAGTTAGGAGCATGGCTGTTCCAAGATTAAGTGGCAGAATAACTCACTTTTCCATGCAGACCGTGTGGCAGTCTACCCACCGGTCCTAGTTTTAAGTTTGTTCTTTATGATTTTATATTTGCTTTTTTAATTTAGTGTGTTTGTTTGGGGTTTTGTGTTTCCAAATTTGGGTGGGTTCCAATTATTTATTTATTTCAATTCAATTCAATTCAATTCAACTTTATTTATATAGCGCCATTTCACAACAACAGTCATCTCATAGCACTATCAACTGAAGGGGGGACCCCCACAGTTGCAGAAAGACCCCAGCAATCAGGCGATCCCCTGTGAGCAAGCACTTGGCGACGGTGGAGAGGAAAAACTCCCTTTTAACAGGAAGAAACCTCCAGCAGAACCAGGCTCAGGGAGGGGCAGTCATCTGCTGCGACTGGCTGGGGGGTGAGGGGATAGAGAAGAAGAAAAGAACAGACATGTAGAGAGCAAACAGCACGATGGGAACTCAATCTATGGGAGAGAACAAACAAATGTTAATGACCAGCAAAAAAAAAAATATTTCATAGAGAGTGAGGAAAGGAGTGAGGCCCAGTGCATTACTGGAGGTCCCCCGGCTGACTAAACCTATTAGCAGCATAACTAAGGGAGGGTTTAGAAACACATGATCCCTCCCTAATTGTAGGCTATATCAAAAAGGTAGGTTTTAGCCCTATTCTTAAAAACAGAGATCGAGTCTGACTCCCGAATCCAGATTGGCAGCTGATTCCACAGGAGAGGAGCTTGATAACTGAAGGCTATGCCTCCCATTGTACTTTTGGAGATTCTAGGTATTACAAGTAATCCTGCATTTTGGGAGCGTAGTGCTCTGTTAGGATGATACGGTAGTATCAGATCTTTTAAATAAAAAGGAGCCTGATTGTTTAAAGCTTTGTAAGTAAGAAGAAAGATTTTAAACTTAATTCTAAACTCTATGGGAAGCCAATGAAGGGAGGCCAGAACCGGAGAGATATGATCTCTCTTTCTAGTACCTGTTAAAACTCTTGCTGCAGCATTTTGGATCAGCTGAAGACTTTTTAAAGATGTTTTAGGACAGCCTGATAATAAAGAATTACAATAATCTAATCTCGAGCTAACAAAAGCGTGGATCAGCTTCTTGGCATCACTCTGAGACAAGATGCTCCTAATCTTGGCAATATTACGCAAATGATAGAAGGCAGTCTTAGAAACAAATTTAATATGTGAATTGAAGGACAAATCCTGATCAAAAATAACTCCAAGGTTCCTCACAGAGCTATTAAGAGAAAGAGTAACTGCATCCAAACTGAAAGTTTGATTTAGAAAGGAATTTCTAAGGTTTTTTGGACCAACAAGAATGACTTCAGTCTTATCTGAATTTAATAGCGGGAAATTACAAGTCATCCAAGCTTTGATTTCCTTAAGACAGGCTTCTAACTTGGCTAATTGATTAGTATCATCTGGCTTCATTGACAGGTATAATTGTGTGTCATCTGCATAACAATGAAAATGTATACAGTGCTTTCTAATAATGTTGCCTAACGGAAGCATATATAAACTAAAAAGAGTAGGGCCTAGCACAGATCCCTGTGGAACTCCATGACTAAGCTTTGAGCTGAAAGAAAACTCATCATTTACATGAACAAACTGGAACCTATCAGATAAATAAGATCTAAACCACTGCAACAAAGTTCCATTAAGTCCAACATAGTGTTCTAATCTATCAAGTAGAATATTATGATCAATAGTATCAAAAGCTGCACTAAGATCTAAAAGGACAAGTACAGAAACTAGTCCATTATCAGATGCAATGAGGAGGTCGTTAGTGACCTTCGCTAAGGCTGTTTCAGTACTATGATGGATTCTAAACCCAGATTGAAACTCTTCAAGTAAACCATTTCCCTGCAGGTGGTCAAATAATTGCGTAGCAACAACTCTTTCTAAGATTTTTGAAATGACAGGGAGATTAGAGATTGGTCTATAGTTAGCTAAAGCTCCTGGATCTAGCGTTGGCTTTTTGAGTAAGGGTTTAATTACAGCTGTTTTAAAAGCCTGCGGTACATGGCCTAAAGTTAATGAAGAATTGATTATATGAAGAATAAAGCTACCAATAAGTGGGAAGACTTCTTTAAATAACCTGGTAGGAATAGGGTCTAAAAGACAAGTTGAAGGTTTGGATGAGGAAACTATTTTGTCTAGCTCACAAAGGTCGATTGGAGTAAACTCATCAAGACAGACATCAATAGAAGGAGTTGTAATAGTGACAGTATTTAAGTTAATTGTGGGAAGAATCTGATTGATTTTATCTCTGATGGAGGAAATTTTATTATTGAAAAAGTTCATAAAGTCCTGACTAGTAAGCTCTAAGGGGATGCTAGGATTGACAGAGTCCTGACTCTTTGTCAACCTGGCTACAGTACTGAAAAGAAACCTGGGATTATTCTTGTTCTCTTCTATTAATGTGGAGTAATAACTTGTTCTAGCTTTTCTAAGAGATTTTTTATAAATTAAAAGATGATTTCTCCAAGCTAAATAGATTTCATCTAAATTAGTAGAGCGCCATTTTCTTTCTAATTGACGAGTCTTCTGTTTTAAGCTACGAGTTTCTGTGTTGAACCAAGGAGTTAAAAATCTCTGATCAGACTTTTTCTTTTTTAAGGGGGCCACCAAGTCTAGAGCCTGATGCAGAGAAGCTGAAACACTATCCACCATGTTATCAATTACAGAAGGAGCAAGCTGTCTATAGCTTATTTCCGTTGTGTTGACACATGGCATAGAGGAAACAATCTGCATAAATTTGGAAACAGCATCATCTGAGAGGCATCTACTGTGATAATATTTTTCTTTAGGAGCCAAATAGTCAGAAATAGTAAAATCAAAGGTTAACAGACAATGGTCTGACAGTACAGGGTTATGAGGAGACACTACAAGATTTTCTATTTCTATGCCATATGTCAGAACAAGGTCCAATGTATGGTGGAGGTAATGAGTAGAATTTCCTACTTTCTGAGAAAACCCAATCGAGTCTAATATTGAATTAAAAGCCACATTAAGGCAGTCACTATCTACATCCACATGTATATTAAAGTCCCCTACTATAATTATTCTATCAGATTTCTGCACTAAATCAGCTAAGAAATCAGCAAATTTGGATAAAAATTCTGAATAGGTTGATGGGGGACGATAAACTATGGCAAATAAAATTGGGTTTAACCTGAAATTGCTAAAGTGCCCAACACTGAGGACCAGGCCCTCAAAGGAATTATAACATGTTTTTTGCTTTACATTAACTAGTAATTTGGAATGGTAAATTGTTGCTACTCCTCCTCCACGACCAGAACTTCTGGGATTTTGACAGTTTAAATAACCAGAGGGAGTTGATTCATTTAAACCAACACAATCCTCTTGCCCTAACCAAGTCTCTGTAAGGGAAATTAAATCAATCTGATGATCAATTAACAGATCATGGACTAACAGAGACTTGGGAGTTAGAGACCTAATATTTAATAAACCACATTTAATTTTTAAATTATGAGGAGGAACAGAGGCCAAATCATTCAATTTAGAGGCTTTATGTTTAATTTGAGTTTTACCAATATTTTGCTTTATCACTTTGGGATGCTTATACCTTATATTTTTATTCACTTTGGAGGGAGCAGACAACGATTCTCTGATGGGGAAGACAGGGGCTAAGCTGAGGGGTGGCGGATGAAGAGGAGCTGCAGAGAGGCATGTAAGGCTGCGACTCTGCTTCCTGGTCCCAACTCTGAGTAGTCAGGGTTTTGGAAATTTGGATAAAAAAGATGCCAGATTGTTAGATAAATGAGAAGCACCATCCAAAGTGGGATGAATGCTGTCTCGTCTCATAAGACCAGGTTTTCCCCAAAAAGAGCTCCAATTGTCAATGTAGCCCACGTCATTTTTAGGACACCACACAGACAGCCAGCGGTTCAAGGATGACGAGCGACTAAACATGTCATCACTGGTCAGATTGGGGAGGGGCCCAGAGAATACTACAGTGGCAGACATCGTTTTTGCAAACTCACACACCGATTCTATATTAAGTTTCGTGACTTCCGACTGCCGGAGACGGATGTCATTAATGCCGGCGTGAATAACAATTGTGGAGTATTTACAGTTACTTTTAGCCAGCATTTTCAAATTTGACTCGATGTCGCCTGCTCTGGCCCCAGGAATACATTGGACTATGACCGCTGGAGTCTCTAGGTTCACGTTTCTGACTACAGAGTCGCCAATGATCAGAGTTTTTTCCTCAGCGGGTGTGTCGCTGAGTGGGGAAAAACGATTAGAAACGTGAACAGGTTGGTGGTGAACCGGGGCTTTGCGACTAGGCTTCCTTCTCACCGTCACCCACCCAGTCTCCTCGCTGCTGAGGAGAGCCGGGGAACCGCTGACAGTGGGACCTAAGCTAGCTAGCTCCGCTGCAGCTAATGGGCGTCCGTCGAGATTAACTGGCGCAGACGGTGTTTCAATGCAGCGGAGCCGGGATTCCAAATCAGACAACCTCGCCTCGAGCGCCTCAAAAAGACAACATTTATTACATTTACCGTTATCACTAAAAGAGGCAGAGGTGTAGCTAAACATCTGACAGAGAGAGCACACCAGAGGAGGAGAGGAAAGAGAGGTAGTAGCCATAGCTAGTGGCTGGAGAGCTGGAGAGCAAACCACACAGGCAAACAGCAAAACAGGAAGTGACGATACGTTACCACAAGGAAGTAACGATCAGAGGTCCTGGGGTGACGATCAGAGGTCCTGGCAATTGAATTGCAATTGAATTGCCGTGTATTTATTTATTTACTGTACTTATTTTGTACCCGTAGGTAGATTTGTTTTGCAGTCTGGTGACAAGCCACCAGCTGCCGGTTGTTGCGTGCGCAAGCGCCCTGTATCCCTAACCTGCATGTTTTTTTTTTAGCATGTGGGAGGAAACCGGAGAAATCCCGGAGTAAACCCACGCAACACGGGGAGAACATGCAAACTCTACACAGATCACTGTTGGCCGGGGGCAGGGATCGAACCCACGATCTCATGATCCCCGCGATCCCCCGGCCGAGGGTAAAACTGTGCTGCCGCAGTGCTAACCACTGCGCCACCGTGCAGCCCAGCCCATTAGATGTGTTTTCTTACTTTGTAAAGGGGGGAAGAATGTGATAGGGGTTTACTGTGAAGTGCGGCGTGATGACACTGCGTTCCGGTTGTGTCATCACACCGCCCTATAACATGGGGCATCCGCCATTCAGGCTTCCTCTTTGCCCAGGATGACTCTGCATACTGTGCATTCCCTGCAGTGCAACCCACTTTATATTAAAGCTGTGTTCCAGTGCAACCTCCTCATCCGTCTCCTTTAATACCAGGTTTGGGGACAAAACAAATGACACTAGGTGTGAATGTGTATAAATGTTAGAATAGTGGTCAGAAAGACAGCCACGTTTCCATCTATCTACCCCTGGGCAGCTGTGGCTGCAGTAGTAGCTTACCACTATCAGTGTCTGTCTTTAGAATGAATAATAAATCCATTGTAAAGTATCTTTGAGTGCCCATAGTAAGTGCTATATAAATCTGATGCATTATTATATTGTCAGATCCTTGCCTGCAGCAGTTAACATAAGTTTGTCTTAAAGATATAAAATTGTTGTCAGAAACAACTGGGCAAATGGAAAATACAAGGAAGACATTGCATATCTGTTGTACTGTATGAATATATTGATGTAAGTGGTGTGTCATCAGATGTGTGCAACATTGTAACTTTGCTGACACCTTTCCTCAGCAGCCCCAGTAATTGTAACAATGCTGCACCAATGCCAATTTGATCATTGCAGACCTTGTTCCTTCCAGGTTTCATCATATGGCAAATGTAGAGTCACCATATTACTACATATTTCATTAGACCACTAAGAGATACTGAACTCAGAACTCTCAGAACTCAGAACTCAGAAAGGATTTATTGCCAAGTACATTAACAGTAAACAACTGATAACATACGAGGGATTTGACTTGACACTGAAAACGACCTGCATTTCCGGTGACGCGGCAGCGTCGATAACACGCCTGTCATCAGACGGGTACAGGAAGCATAGGGAAGAAAAGGATAACACAATAGGAAAGAGCAAAAAAACATTGATTGTCAGAATACCGGTCATATATGATCAATATTATGATTACAAGAAAAAAAAAAAAGCCCTCAATGCACAATTAGCAGACAAGAATGTACACAAAGACACAAAGGGAGCAGTGAGTGAATGATCTTCTCATCAGTTTATTGAGTCAGTGTGGGTGTAGTGTTGAGTGGAGGTGTTTATATCAGTTAAGAACAACAAAGTCTCTTCAGCAGGAGATGTTTTGTCTAGCGGCTGGCACACTGTCCTTGAGCCAGGCAGCTGGCTGTCCATAAGAGTCAATGCAGCTCAAATGTTTTGGAAACAAAAAACTGCAGATAATCTGGAGGACTTGTGTGAGGGGCAGGTCAGATTAGTCGAATAGCACTGTTCCCAGAGAAAGAGACTTTATATTCTCTTACAGATTCAGTACTTTAATCCTTCAGTGCTGGACGTTGAATTCTTCATGGGCGGCTCTCAGCGTGATCATGATGTAATCCATTTTCCTAGACAGTTCTCCATTAGCCGCTGTCAGAGTCCTCCCCAATTGTTCAATTTGATGGTTAAGCCTCGCCTGGCCAGCATTTTGATAGGCTACGTCCATCTTCATCAATTTACGGTACACCAGGACAATCCCAGATCCAATCAGAAGGATCCCGATGACCAATGCTACGAAGATGTATAAATCTTCGACATCTTCGATAGAGAGATCAGACAGGCACAAGAGTTTCCAATTACTTGTGTCCCTCAAATAGCCCGCAGCCGCTGTTCCTGCGGGGCAAACTACCTCCCCCGGGGCACTTTTCCTTGTTGAAAAAATAGTGTCAATTGTGTTCAAAGCCCAGCTTATTAAATCCATAATTTTGTTCGATAATCAGCAGTAGAGACACGCAGACAGACGATAGCAAGCTGGGATCCAGTCAGTTAGGGGAGGAAGGAGATAAAAAGTCAGAGCTGGAGAGAAGGAAAAAGCGTCTGATACTGTATATCAAATCAAAAAAATATTGATGTTTGAGCTCCACAACTAAACTTTCATTGAATGTTTTGTATTTCAAAAATGATTGAAATGGTGCTTATCAATGTGATATATGGGAAACGGCACCATGCACCATGCTGCGCTCACTCGTACGCACACATGACATCACTACGCCGCAAGTATAATAGCTGGCTACCCAGGGGCAGCTGGTCTTTTTCTTTCCACCTTTGGTACCACCTCCCAGTCACCTCACTGTGTGCTCCCTCCTTAGCCTATTCAGCTAACAGTTTAATAAAAGTTAACCTCAACATGTGGACCTTTCCGCAGACCCTTATTTCTAGACATAGCAATTGGCAATGAGAAGAAACTTGGAAAATATCAAGATGGAAACGCTGCTGACATCACTGCCACCCTTTCTCGCTTTGCCCAGTGAGCCACCTATGCCTTGGTCACATTGGCATGAGTCATTTGAGACATTCATGTCTGCCATGGACCTGGCTAAAATTAGCAAGCTAAGGCTATGCGCCATGCTAATTCACTGCTTAGGCAGCGAGGGACAGCATGTCTTCAAGACGCTCCGACCTGCAGATAGCTACGAAGAGTGTGTTGCTGTGTTAACCGGACATTTCGTCATCCCAGAGAGTGTGCTAGTGAGGAGGATCAGGTTTCGCCAATGCCAACAGCTGTAGGTAAGTCGGTCCAGCAGTATGTGGTCGATGTCTGCCATCTGGCAAGCATGTGTAGGTTTGTACAACTGGAAGACAAGATGGTGTGGGATCAGTCAGTGGAGCATAGCACCAACCTGAAGCTACGAGAGAAGCTGCTAATGGCACCGGACGACTTGCCACTCTCCAGGTGGAGTTTGCATTCCAACTAAAAGCCGAAGCTCAGCTAACCACCTAGATAGGATCCTCCAGCCTGCACTCCCCACACTTCGCTTCGCTAGCACAAGCTGTTACCCCGGCTGTTGAGCCCAACGAACCCGCATCCTCCCTGGAAGACCCTGAAGTTAACATCGCAGGATGACAGGACAATAAAGCACGCCAGCCATGTAGTAACTGTGGCTCTCCCTCGCACGGGACATACACACCCGCCTGGCCTGCCAAAGGACACAAGTGCCAATGCTGTGGTAAGCTGAACCACTTTGTTAAAATCAGCATGGTAGGAACCATCACTCTACAGGTTCGCTGTGGGTCAAGAGTCCTCCTAGCATTCACATTTCAAGTGATGCACCCCGGTGACAACATCCTGGGATATGATCTTTTCCATGAGCTGGGCTTTACCATCACAGTTCACATGGGACTCAGTTTGACTGCTGATGGCCCGAGCCTGCTTAACTCAGAAATAGGCGCAGCCGCTCCTTATTTCACACCCCACCTTGACCGGAGCACTGAAGACTGGGGACTGTTCCTCGAATGGTATAAGCCTCCCAGAGCGGCCACTTCACTGCAGGAGTTCCAGTCTGTGTCAATGCAAGACTCGGAAGTACGTGGGGTTCATCCGGTCACTGATGAGTCCACTTCACCTCCACAACCCTCGACAACCTAACCAAGTCCTCCAATAAATGGTGCCCCAAAAACGATACTGTTCACCAACCACATGACAAGAGAGCAACAGCACACCTCGAAGATGAAACCGCCTTCCCTCATGGTGCTTGACTGGGTCCGGATCCGCTGATCCAATCTCCCATGTCAGCTGCAGATGTTCCAGTTATCAGCATCCCCACCATCACTGATGCAGATCGCTGTGCAGATCCCAATGTGGGACCTGGACTGGGATTTTGCTGTTGAATCAGCCGCAACTCCACCGAGGTGGCCCCCAAATTCACCTGAGCCAGTGCCACCAGGGCCGCGTCCCCCCAGGACTTGACAGAGGTTTCGCTGAGCTCCGAATTGTCACTGACTCTAAGGTCTTTGTTTTGATTTTCAGTCAGTGCATGGTCCGTTGAAAGTGGCAGAATAACCCACACGACCATGTGGGTTAAACAGTAGTCTACCTGGTTACCCAGGTTATAACAATTTTTTTTTTTTTTTCTCTGATGTCATCTTCAGAAATAAGTCTGGTGGTTCTTACAACAGATCCAGTCAAGTACATGTATGTTAGGCAATGTAGGAACAGTATTATCAGCCAAGCCGTATGTGTGTGTTTCTTATATCACTTGACTTTAAGATAACCCACATTTGTGTACATACGATCAAGTGTATGATAGCCGGTATGCTAATTTGCCTTACTGTTTACTTGCTGCCCTTGCTAATGCTAATAACGGATGTGGTTCAAAGCTTTTTCGGGGGTGGGGGGGGGGGGTTAAATGTGATATATGGGAAACGGCACAAAGCACCACGCTGTGCTTGCTTGGACACACATGTGATGTCATTACACTGCAGGTATAATAGCCCGCTACCCAGGGCTAGCTGGCTATAACACGTGGACCTGTCTGCAGGCACTTATTTCTAGACATAACAATCATGTTCTACCTGGATACACCTTTTCAGATATTTAGCAGTATTTACCTTTCATGAAACAAAGGAAAGAAAGATGATGTCAGAATTGATTAAGCAGATACAGAGATTGGCAGATGGCACATCGATGTACTGGCAGATAACATTATGAACATTTCAGATGCAACTGTCTTTCCCATAATTCCTGATGCATTTTTCATGTGGTAAGCAATATACTTGTAACCCTGCTATTTAAAACATTCCTACTTGAGTTGCAATGGGGTCAAATCCTGTCCTGTAGTGGTCTGGCTGCACACTGCTCTCTCTCCACTAATCATCTCATTCCCTACAGCTGTACTCACTACCTGCTGGCAATCACCACACCCTTTACGAAGCTCCAGCATCCTCCTTTCATCAGGAGCTCATCAGACTACCTCCATGCCCATCTCCTGACGCATGTGCAGCCAGTCCTCTCCTTCCTTCCAATGCACCTGAACAGGAAAGTTACACATTACTCCTGCAATATTGTCTCCTCACTTTCCTCCAGGACTCCCAGGTGAACTGTGGACCTCCCATTAGGCGGATTTGATCCTTGCCCTATTGGAGCCTCAACCTGGACCATCTTCTACCTTCTGCCCTGTAAGTGCATTTACCAACATTTCCCGAACCTGTCCTCCCCCCCCCCCCCAAGCACCTCACCTAATCCCCAGAAGCCTTAACCAACTGGGGTCCATTCTTGTGGCGCCAAAGTCTCCAGCCATCCTGCTCACCACCCAATCTCTCTTAAGCACCTGTAAGCAAACGAGAAAATCATTATCATTTATACATCTCTGAATTTTAACATGCTTACCCCTTGTCTTCTCTCTCCACCACAGGGTTGCCAGACTCTCGGCCCCAGCTTCTCACTATTCATCCATCCATGCATCTTCTTCCGCTTAATCCTTTCCAGGTCTTGGGCGGGGGGAGGGGGCTGGAGCCTATCCCAGCATCTTTCTGGGAGAGGCAGGGTACACCCTGGACAGATCACCAGTCCATTGCAGGGCCAACACAAAGAGACAGACAACCATTCACTCTTACAGTCATACCTAAGGACAATTTAGAATTCCCAGTTGATGCCAATTAACCTAACTTGCATGTTATTGGCATGTGGGAGGAAACAGGAGAAATCCCGGAGTAAACCCACACAGACACGGAGAGAACATGCAAACTCCATACAGATCACTGTTGATTATTGTTAACCACTACTTTGTTCTCTGGGTTGCCTGCTTTTGGGTCTGTTACTCTGAATCATGGCATGTCCAGTGAGGAAGATCATGAGTTTGAGACCCATCAGATGCCACCTAGGTGACTTTTCTGGTGTTGTGCCCATTCCTGCTAGGTGCTGCCAGATGATTGGTGACTGTCAGGTTTGTCCCTTTGGGGCGAAGAAGAGGACCCAATCGCATAGCAAAGTTCCAACATGATTTATTGCAAAATAACAAAATGTAGCACGAGCGCTGGAAAAAATAACAGAAACTGTACAGTAGGATTAATGAGATGAACCTAAATCGTGACTAGTTTGGAGAAAAAAACTGCTTGCTGTGTGTTTGAGAGAAGCAGTGAAAATAATAGTAGATCGCCACACTGAGAGTGAGGTGAGAGCTATATATATGGGGTAGCCAGTGATTAATACAACCAGACACAACGATGAATAATTAACAATGCAAAAGGACCAATCACAGGAAATTAAGGCGCTGTCACAATGAGTAAACACAAGGTGAAGAGTAGGACAGGATAAGGGTGATTATAATACACAGAATATAATACACACTGTGACTAAAGGTGAGGGCAGAATAACAATAATGACAACTGAAAGGAAACATAACTTAATGAGTGGGACATTTTTGTAAACGTCCCCCCCCCATACACACACACACACAATAGTGGCATGCTGTTTTTATAACTTTTGCAACTCTCAAGTGGAACAAGTACAGTTGTTGCAGCCCCATGATGTGCAGTTGCATTGCCTAAAAGGTGGTTGTTAAGCTTTAGCAACAGCTTGGCCGCTTCATCATTGATTGGTTGAGTCATTTGGCGATAGCTTTACCCTTAGTCAAAAAGGGCCCCTTTACACAGCATGGAGATCGTTGAGAGATTGTGCCAATTTTTGATCTTTCAGATTGTTTGGGAGATCCTTGTATGTTTTGGACTAAATCAAAACTTTGAGGACACCAAAGTCCTCAAAGTGGAGGTCACTGAAGATAATTGATAGATCAAAAATTGGCCAAATCTTGGCCAAGTCTTCACTTTCTTCTTGCCATGATCAGGCGAGAGTGCCTCCCCAATCCTTTCCTGTTTCTCTTTTCCCAGCTCCGGAGCTCATCAGCGCACCTGCGTGATTACACACCTGCTGCCGCCTGATTCACCACCGTATTTAAGGGCCAGTGTGTGAAAAGTTCCCCGCTGGATCATTGGGTTTGTGCCACCTCACGGTCATAATTCTTGTTGTGTGGTAAAATTAATTATTTCCCCAAATGTTGTCTTACCTTATCCTCTCAGGTTTGCTGCCACCTCCAGCGTTGTGTCTCCTGAGCCATGTTTGTACTCTCGCCTGAACCATCTCATCTCGAAGACAACGACCCCTCCACCCAGGATCCTCAGCCCTTCCTCATCCTTCCCTGCAGTCTCCAGACCCCTTCACCTTTCCCACACTGGAGTTCTCTGCCAGGCTCTCTGCCATTATCGTAAGACCCATTACCTCTGTTTACATTCTCCTGTGTGCCATTCCCAATATTAATCATCCCTCTCCTCTCTTTCTTCTTAGGCTGCATGTGGCTCCGGAGTGCAACTGCTTTCCTGTATATAGTGCAGCATTTTGATTTCGGGTTTCCTTAATTGCGGTGTGTGTATTTATTTCTTAAGTTAGCGTGTTATGTATAGGGTTTTGGGTTTTCAATAAAGTGGTGTTTGTGGTGATCCGCGCTGTGTGTTTTCTGTCTTTAATTATTTCCACAGCTGCACGCACACCTGCTTCTCCCAATTAAGTAGCCTTTATCAGGAGTGTTGCCCTGCAGTCTGCACGGAGACGTCTATGCTCCTCTTGGGTGAAGATCTCTGTGGGAATCCTCCCTCCATTGCTACAAGGAGTCTTACCTCCCTCCTCACGCTTCAACATCTCATCATATGGGAGTTTCGTCTCCTCAACTGTAAGCATCTGTCTGGATTTAATCATCCTCTACACCTGCTTCTCTCTCTCCCTTTCCCTGTGCACAGGTGGACCTACCTCTTGGAGGACGTCCTCCTGCTCCAGGTGGCGGACCGGATTCTATCCATGAACTGTGGGCTCCATTCGTCTTTACGGCAGAAGTGCTTAACCTCTGAACCAAATTCTCTCCTCTACTCAGACACTCAGCACTGTAATTATCTGCATGAGCATGACCTCACATCAGCGGGACCCTGGAAACTGGTGAAGGACAGACTACTCTTCAGTGCATTAATTACTCCCCAATCACCTTAAGACTTTTGTTCACTCTGCTTATTCAGCCATTGAATTTTGTGAACTCATTTTCCTGTCCTTTCCTCTCTTCACAGGGTTGCCAGACTCGTCCTGCTATGCACGCTTTGGCCCACACCTCCACACACTCACTCTCACTCACACACTCTCACTACTCAATAAAGATCATTGAGGTTTATTCAAGTCTGTGTCTGTGCTTGTTTTTTTCTGAAACATGTCAGTGTTAACTTTTCATCCGCATCTGAGTGTTCTTCTTAAGTGGTTGCTCTGCACTTAAGCCTCCTAAAAATTCCATCAAATCATAACAGAACGATCCAGCCAGGATCGAGGCTTAGCAGGCACTGACTCAGGAGAACTGTCAGCGCTCTCACGTTTGGAAGCCACGGAGCACCAAGTCATGCTTTTGTCTGAGCAGCTCTAAACTATCACTCAACAGTTGACCATGGTCACGGAGCATTTGTGTCGGCTTCCTGGTGTGGCCTCTCCCCCTTCTGTACCTGCTGCCCCGACAGCTCCCGTTTTCCACAGGACCATTTCCGTGCCTGTGCCTGCCCCCTATGGAGGGAGGTGGGGGATGTAAAGGGTTCCTGTTGCACTGTCAGATGTACTTCCAGCAGGTGGAGGGAGAATATAGGGATGATTCAGCTAAAATCCAATTCATGACCCTATTACTCCGCAACCTGGCACTCAAGTGGGCTCAGTCCATCTTGGGTGATCGGGAGGGGGCCTAATACACTTTTGAATGTTTCATTCAAGAATTCACCTAGACATTTGATCACACGGAGAATGAGGGTAACATCGCCTGCCAGTTGCTGGGGCTGTGGCAAGGGAGTCAGTAAGTAGCCGACTACTGTCAAGTTCCCGGTCGCCGCAGCAGACTCCGAGTGGAATGATGCTGGATTACGTAGTGTCTTCCTCTGGTGTTTGAATGCCAATCTCCACGATGAACTGACTATCCAGGTGAATCCCTCCTCTTTGGATGAATTGATCACACAGGCCGTGGCCTTAGATAACCGGTTTCAGGAGCGCGCTAGGGAGCAGAAGGCCACTGTTTCCTCGCCTGCCCCACAGCTGGTTCCCCCGCCCCCTCGCCCAGAATCCACGGCGCCGCCTCCAGAACCAGTGGTCCTGGCCAGGGCTCATCTGACTCGGGAGGAGCGCCACTGCCAAGAAAAGGCGGGGGCATGCATGTATTGTGGGGCAACTGATAATACCATCTCCAAATGCCCAATTCAGCCAAAAGAACCGGTCCATCAGTAACCGTGGGGGGTCTGGCGGGAGGTTCTTCTCAAAATCCCCCCAGCTCTTTTACACTTCTGGCTCTGGTCCAGTTACCGGGAGCTGAGTGCAAAACCTCCGCTCTGGTGGATTCCAGGGCGGAGCAAAACTTCATTCACCAGGAATTTGTTCGAAAGTTTCAAATCCCCACCAGGAACCTCCTGACACCTGTTAATGTTTCCACCTTATCTGGCCGTAGTCTCACGGTGGTTTCCTGGCAAACTGAGCCCATTTCGGTCATTTTGTCCGGTAACCATTGCAAGACAATTCAGTTTTTTGTGCTGCCACAATCTTCCACCTCCATGATTTTGGGGTATCCCTGGCTTCACAAACATAATCCAATAATTAAGTGGGCCCAGGGTTCTGTCGCCTCCTGGAGCTCATTGTGCCTGTCGCTGTGTCTCCGTTCAGCTGCTTGCTCACCCTTTTTTTGCCTGTCATTCCGGCATCACCTGTACAACAGAAGTCATTCAGCGTGTGTTTTGGTGGCCTTCCTTCAGGAAGGATGTGATGGACTATGTGAAGGCCTGCCACACATGCATCGTCAATAAATCTGACTCTTCTTCCCCAGTCAGTCTCCTCCATCAACTCCCTGGTCCCATATTGCTATTGACTTTGTCTCGGGTCTCCCTCCATCCCAAGGTAACACTGTCACTTTCACCATTACTGATCGCTTTTCTAAGGCTGTTCATCTGGTTCCCCTGTCTGGTCTCCCTTCTGCTGCCGAGACGACCAGTCTCCTATCCATCCATGTCATCCGGCTTCACGGCATCTCTATAGACATTGTTTTAGATCGAGGACCACAGTTTACTTTACGAGTCTGGAGAGCATACCGTCGGTCCCTGGGCACCTCCATCAGCCTTACTTCTGGATATCACCCCCAGAGCAATGATCAGGCCGAGCATGCAAACCAGTCCTTGGAGGCCACCCTGAGATGTGTAGCATCCTGCAACCCATCAACCTGGAGCTCACACCTGACCTGGGTAGAATATGCATTCAGCTCTGCCATCTCCTCCGCCATAGGACTGACACCTTTTGAAGTTGCCATGGGATGCACGCCACCGCTTCTACCCATGATGGAGAGGGAGATTACGGTACCTTTGGTAGAGGCCCACGCCCATCGCTGTTGCCGCCTCTGGAGGTCCACTCGGGCAGCTCTTCAACAGTTGTCCGAGCAGAATCACCTGTATGCCAACCGTATACTCCATGGGCCAGAGGGTCTGGTTATCCGCCGAGAAGGTACCGCTGAAGACGGATTCTCGGAAGCTGTCCCCTTGCTTTCTGGGTCCATTCCCGATATCCCAAATCATCAATGACGTCACTGTCCGGCTGAAGTTGCCGCCATCTCTTTGCATCCATCCTACCTTCCACATTTCACAGATCAAACCTCTCTCCCTCAGTCCCTTGTCTCATCCTCCAGAACCCCCTCCACCCCACCTCCCCCGGATCATCGATGGACATACCACCTATACTGTACTATCCAGCAGATTCTGGATGTGTGCCATCAAGGCCAGGGGCTGCAGTTTCTGGTGCATTGGAAGGGTTACGGTCCAAAGTAGAGATCATGAATTCCATGGTCCCACTTCCATGACAAGGGTATGGTCCAGGCGTTTCACCTCGCCCATCCACAAAAGTGTATGCCAGGAGTCTTCCCTTGAGGGGGAGGGGGCACTGTAATGATCAGGCAAGCGTGTCTCCCCCCTCCCTTCCTGTTTCTCTTTTCCCGGCTTCGGAGATCATCAGCATACCTGCGTGATTACACACCTGCTGCCTCCTGATTCACCACCGTATTTAAGGGCCAGTGTGTGAAGAGCTCTCTGCTGAATCATTGGGTTTGTGCCACCTCACAATCATAGTTCTTGTGTGGTAAAATTAATTATTTCCCCAAATGTTGTCTTACCTTCTCCTCTCCTTCTCTCAGGTTTGCTGCCACCTCCAGCGGTGCGTCTCTGGAGCTGTGTTTGTATGCTCGCCTGAACCATCTCATCTCGAAGACAACAGCTCTTCCACCCAGGCTCCTCAGCCCTTCTTCATCCTTCCCTGCAGTCTCCAGACCCCTTCACCTTTCCCACACTGGAGTTCACTGCCAGGCTCTCTGCCATTATCGTAAGACCCATTACCTCTGTTTACATTCCCTTGTGTCCCATTCCCATTATTAACCTTCCCTCTCCTCTCTTTCTTCTTAGGCTGCATGTGGCTCCGGCGTGCAACTGCTTTCCTGTATATAGTGTAGCGTTTTGGTTGCAGGTTTCCTTAATTGCGGTGTGTGTATTTATTTCTTAAGTTAGCGTGTTATGTATAGGGTTTTGGGCTTTCATTAAAGTGGTGTTAACTTTTCATCTGCATCTTAGTGCTCTTCTGAAGTGGTTGTTCTGTGCTTAAGCCTCCTCAAAATTCCACCAAATCATAACACTTCTCCACTGCTTTTTTATGAAAGGAAATACATTTACATTGAGCCTCAAATGAACAACAAATATTTGAAGTGTTATATGATGAAGTTTTGAAAAATAAAGAAAACTTCAAAAATTGATTTTGTATAAGAAAAAAGAAATGTGAGTGTTATGCAGAGTTTATTTTTCTTGTTTTCAGAGGACTTTGTCCAGGATTGGGCATTTCTAATTATATAGAACATTATCTCTTCGTGCTGTCTGTTCATTAAAACATTAATTACTCTTACCATTTTGAGTTTGAGCACAAGCCCCAAATATAAAACACTGAAAAAAATAAATTACTTCATTACAAAGGAGTGGGATCCTTTGGGGCCATTAATAAAGCTATTACACAAGTTTCCATGGGCACCTCACAGCAGAGATGTTCTTATCAGAGCCTCACTCAGCTAGCAAAGGGAGGTTAGCAATGTCTATGTGGCATGGGCAATGGGGAAGAGAGAAAGAGATGAAAGAGGACAGAAGAGTCGGTCAGAGATACCTCCAGTTGGCCGCGGGCTATGCCCTCAGCTCTCTTCTGATGGCCCCCCTCTGTCATGCTTTTGCAGCTATATCACATGCATTTCTAATAACTAGTGATTCTCTTTCATGCATTTCTCATCAAGCAAATATTTAATTTAGGTTTGGTGATTAACTTGATAATTTGTCATTTTATTTTTCATTGTGGAAGTCACCCAATAGTCAGTCCTGGGTTAAATGATTTTGCATTGTACATTGGTTGTTATCGCCTTCCTCCCCAGTCACCAGTACTATGAATACCATACCTGGGTGAATGCACACATTTACATGCCAATGTCTGAGGACCAAAGACAAGAAAGCTAAGACAAAGGAACAAACATTATTGTGTGTGGATTCAGTATACGTGATAGATGGAGAAAAAGTGCAAGGAAGGAAAAAATACCAAGGAAGGAAAAAATACCAGTGACTGCCATCTTGCTGTCTTCCTGGATGGCAGATTGGTTATGACACTTAACAAAGCCTTTATTTAAGAAGGGTGATAAATTGTTTTTTGATAATTGCAGAAAGATTTCATAGCTTCCTGTATTTTCTAAAATATCTGAAAGGGTCATATTCAATCAAGTTTCTGATTCTTTTACCAAAAATTATTAATTTATAAACACCAATATTGCTTTAAAGAATTATATCAAATATGCAGCACAAGAGTTAATAGAGAGCCTATGTCACGCCCCCTCTACTCCCGCATATGGGACCTTTGAAAAAATTCTCCATTGAAATGAATGGCAAGAGCAAAATTTTCTTTTGATCCTGGTCAAATTTTGCCACGAGTTACACCTGTGATGTTCTTCAATTTAAAAGATAATTTTCCACGTAAATCAAGTTGCCGGCTGTCGTATAATAACAGAGTAATATTTAGTTTTTGTTTCAATGATTGGCAGACAACAACTCCCATCATCCTACATCACTAAACACGAGCAGGGCAGGAAATTACTAAAATCTCACCTCCTGTTTCCTGACCAACAAAAAAAGGATCCAAAGAGGAGAAAAACAACACAAAGACATTGTTTTGTATTGTGAGAGCTGCAGGTGATCAGAGGACTGTTAGTTACTTCACCCTGGAAGCGCTTTTAAAAGATGATGTAAGTTCAGTCCATCGATGTTTGTAGTTTTTTTAATTTACGTGTTTTCACAACCTATTACCTTAACAGTTAGACAACAACCTACACCGTTATTTACGTGGAAAATTATATTTTAAATTGACAGACATCATATGTGTAACTCGTGGCCAAATTCCATCGGGATCAAAAGATAATTTTGCTCTTAACATTAATTTCAATGGAGATTTTTCCTGATTTAAGGTCCCATATGCGGAAGTAGAGGGAGCAGCGTCAATCAAGGGCTAGATAAAAATGAAACCTCTATATTTCTTTTAGACCTTTCAAAAGCCTTCGGTACATGGGATCAGTGTATTTTATTATACAAATGAGCTTTGTGGTATAACTGATGGAGCACTAAATTTATTCAAAAGTTATCTCAATAATAAAAGGCAGTTTGTTGAATTTGAAACTGTAAAATCTAAACCGTTACAATTGAGAACTGCTGTTCCCCAGGGTTCAATTTTTGGCCTTTTGCTTTTTATCATTTTTATGATGATATACAGAATGTATGTCAGTTTTTTAATGTTATAACTTATGCAGATGACACTATGTAGTTCTTGAAATGATACTAGTGTGAATGACAGATATTAATAATGAGTTAAAATGATAGTGATTGGTTAGCCATGAATAAATTTTCTTAAAATTAACAAGACTAAATTTATCTTATGTCACAACTGCCTTCAAAATTTGATAAATGGATTTGAAAATTAGTGATATTTCAATTTGAAAACTGATTTTTTTTTTGTTTGTTTGTTTAACACAAATTTAAAATGGAGTTCACATCTTGTGAAAAAAAAAATCCAACAAAATTTCTCAAATAACTGGCATTTTAAATAAACTAAAATATATTCTTCCCTTGAAAGCACTCAGAAATATTTATCATTGTTAAATATCCTCTCATCTTAATTTTGTAATTCTAGCATGGGGTTATATTTGTACAAGAATTATTCAACTTCAAAAAAGCACAGTCAGGATTATTTGTCACAGTAAATATAATGCCTACACAGATATTTAATAAGCCCAAATTCTTAAAAAATTCAGACAGTCTTTCTTCACATTTATTGAAATTTTACCTATAATAGAAGCCAAAGTAATCTACATATCCATAAAAATTTCAAATTTTTTTCATATAATTGTGTGAGGTATTATATATATACACTACCGTTCAAAAGTTTGGGGTCACTTAGAAATGTCCTTATTTTTGAAAGAAAAGCACTTTTTTCAGTGAAGATAACTTTAAACTAATCAGAAATACACTCTATACATTGCTAATGTGGTAAATGTGTCATGTGGTGATCCTCGCCACAGAGTTCACCAGAGAGTTTGGCTAAGATGTTATTTATTTTCAGACGTGACAAAACACAACTATGAACCCCTTAGGGCAAATACACACAAGAACTAGACTCGGGCTCGTAGGGCTAACCCAGCCGCTACGAGCTAACTGTGACAAAGCTATGATGACGAACCTGACATGAAGATCTGCGGCACTCACAGGTATGACGAGGCGCAGACCCAGGGCTTGGCAGGATGAAGATACACAAGCAATCCTCACGTAACATTGACCCAATGTTGACTGATACTCCTGCATCTTACCGTCGCCAGTGCCGGGCTTAAAAGGACGAAGCACTAACGACGGTAATGAGAATCAGCTGACCGGCCCTTGACAGGCGGAAGCCCCACCGAGCACTTTCACAATAAGAGCCCGGTGAGGCCAGAATACAGCCCGCAGCTGTCAAGGCCGGCAGCTAGAAGAACTTAGCCCGAGCGCAATCAGAACCGACGCTCGGGTCATAACAGTACCCTCCCTCCACGGGCGGACTCCGAACGCCCCAAGGAACCACCCTGCCCCCCCCCCCCCCCCCCCCCCACAGGGCGGGAGGCTGGGGACAGGTGCGGAGGGAGAGAAACCAACCCAGGAACAAAACAGACAGAAAAAAAACCCATACAGGACAATGACATGGCAACAACTCAGACCAAAATCACAGACTACTGAAACAAAAACACCAAATATTCAAAAAACAGAGCGATGACCTGAAAAAAAACTCAGATAAACACAAGAGAACAAATACACACGGGGAAGAATAAGGACCAGAACTACAGAGCCAGATAAACTAAATACAAGAACAAAACATTACCCGCTCATACCAGACTTAACATGAAAAAAAAAAAACAGAGCACTACTCGCTCATACCAGACTATACATAAAAAACAAAAACAGAGCATTACCCGCTCATACCAGACTATATGAAACAAAAACAGAGCATTACTCGCTCAAACCAAACTATATAAGGGACTTATATATAAGGGACAAGAGTTGCAAATTAGCTAATAGCTATACACTCTATGTGCAACACATCAGATTGATTGTCTTTGATTAATTGTCTATGTTTATTGCACTGTCCCTGTCAAATAAACTAATCTACTACTACTACTATATGAAACAAAAACAGAGCATTACTCGCTCAAACCAAACTATACATGAAACAAAAACGGAGCATACCCGCTCAAACCAGACTATACATATGCCAGATACAAAATAACCAGGACGAAGAAAAAAAAAAACACAAATACTGAGACAAACCCAGGGACCACTACCACCCCCCGACAGTTTATGTCGACCGATGGTCAAAGGAGGCGGACCAGGCGGCTCACCAGAGTCCAAAGTCCCGCACGTCCGCTTCTCCAGTGGTCGAACTAGGTTGCCCCAAGGCACACACAACAGGTCGGGTGGCCGACCTGTGTCCCTCAGCCACCAGTCCAGGGCATCAACAACCCGCAGCGGCCTCCCAAACGAGAACAAAACTCGGGAGAACCGGGGCGAGCGAACAGGGACCCCCATGGCCCCTGGCGATGATGTATAGGGGCGGTGACTCATAGGGAATCGATGAGCAGGGCGAGCCAAGAATCCGCTCCATGAAGAAGGGTCTGCAGCTCCTCCCTCGCCTAGGGACCACGCTCGCGCTGCATCACCACTGGACCCAGATTGGGTCCCAGCTGCACCCTCATTGGGCCCCGATTGGGCCAGAACCGCACCTGCGGTGGACCCCGACTGGGCCTCCGGTGCAGCTCCACTGATGAACTCCATCCCCGAACCTGGGACCTCCACCTTGGTGACACCGACCCATTCCCCGCCGGCGACACTAGAACAAAGCTCGGAGACAGGAAAACCGGGATCAGTATCACCGGTAGCAACGGAACCCAGCGAGACGAGCTCGGGCACAGCAGACGGCTGCTCCTCACTCACCTCCCCGAGAGGCAGGCAAAAATGCTCAACAGGGGACAGAGACAGAAAAGGGAGCACTTGCCTGCACTCGGGTTCCGTTGCCACCCAGGACTCCGACGATCTGGGTTCAGGGCGACTCTCGTCAGCTGGCTCGGACTCAGCTGCGTCGGGCTCCGCAGCTGGCACGATGTCACCTGCAGCCTCAGGTTCCTCCCACGCTGCTATCCATGCCGACGACCCGTATGGCGTGGGGGCAGGGAACCCTTGACCCACTGGCTCGGACCACTCCGGCGAGGAGACCCAGGGACGCTTCTTCGTCGGCTCAGGCTCCGGGCCGCAGTCCGCTCCTCTCCTCCATCCAAGACGTGACTGCAGGGCCCGATGCAGGCTATCCAGCACTGCAGGGGCCCTCTTCGTCCGGCGACACTGGCCTGGCGTCGCGGACCACTCAACGGGGGAGAACACAGAGGCAGTAGGTTTAATAATTTCATCCACAGCAGGTGGAGGGAGCTCGGGGGACTGCGAACCCCGAACTCCATCCCCAGGAGTCAGACAAGGCAGAATAATATCATGATGTGAGAAATTATCGTGCACTTGCCTTCCTCCCGGGGCAGAGATTGTTCCTGCTGAGGGGGACGTCGTTCCTCCTTCTCCCCGCTGGATGGCGACAGAGGGCCCCCTGGGAAAACGAGGTGGGGCCGCTCTCGGAGGTTCGCTGATGGGATACGCCGGCAGCGAGTCCAGCCGGGGATTCCACTGAGGGTTGCCCGCGCCGTTACACCGACGTCCTCGTCGGCCCCTAGACAGCGCGTACTCCTGGACCTGCTCCAGGACGGGACACCAACGCGGGGAGCGGGGATTCCTCCTCCCCTGCTTCCTGCTCTTCTCTTCCAGCCCACGAAGTAACTCGCGCTGAATGGCGAGTTCCTCCCACCTCGTTATCACCTCCAGGTGGTCGTAACTATCGAGGGGAAGGTTGTCCAAAAGCTCCTCAGCGTAGTCCAAATGCCTGCACACGTCGCTGGGAGCGTCCCACAGCGTAGCGGAGAATAACGTGCAGTCCACGTACTCCAGGACCTCCGCTAGCCTCCTGTCCAGGCGCCGACCGCGACCCCAGGATGACGGCATTCTCCCAGCAACAGGCATCCAGACAGGGAAGAACAAACAGTCCAAAATGGCACAAACTCACGGTGAAACGGCGTCTCGGTGCGGCGCCTCCGTTTAGGCGACCTGGCAGGAGTATACTGTCATGTGGTGATCCTCGCGGATCACCAAGAGACGCCACAGAGTTCACCAGAGAGTTTGGCTAAGATGTTATTTATTTTCAGACGTGACAAAACACAACTATGAACCCCTTAGGGCAAATACACACAAGAACTAGACTTGGGCTCGTAGGGCTAACCCAGCCGCTACGAGCTAACTGTGACAAAGCTATGATGACGAACCTGACATGAAGGTCTGCGGCACTCACAGGTATGACGAGGCGCAGACCCAGGGCTTGGCAGGATGAAGATACACAAGCAATCCTCACGTAACGTTGACCCAATGTCGACTGATACTCCTGCATCTTACCGTCGTCAGTGCCGGGCTTAAAAGGGCGAAGCACTAACGACGGTAATGACAATCAGCTGACCGGCCCTTGACAGGCAGAAGCCCCACCGAGCACTTTCACAATAAGAGCCCGGTGAGGCCAGAATACAGTCCGCAGCTGTCAAGGCCGGCAGCGAGAAGAACTTAGCCCGAGCGCGATCAGAACCGACGCTCGGGTCATAACAAAATGACTATTATAGCTGCAAATGTCTGGTTTTTGGTGCAATATCTACATAGGTGTATAGAGGCCCATTTCCAGCAACTATCACTCCAGTGTTCTAATGGTACAATGTGTTTGCTCATTGCGTCAGAAGGCTAATGGATGATTAGAAAACCCTTGTGCAATCATGTTAGGTCTGCAATGCTGTAATTGCTGCAAATGGAGGATTCTTTGACGAAAGCAAAGTTTGAAGGAAAAAATTATTATTTCAAATACAGATCATTATTTCTAACCTTGTCAATGTCTTGACTATATTTTCTATTAATTTTACAACTCATGGTGGTAAATAAGTGTGACTCTTCATGGAAAACACAAAATAATTGTCTGGGTGACCCCAAACTTTTGAACGGTAGTGTATATATATATATATATATATATATATATATATATATATATATATATATATATATATAAATAAGACACCCAGTATAATTACTGACAAAATAATACACACAGTATTCAGTTCTTCATTTCATATTATAAAGTTTCTATTGGGTAAATATGACACCATGTGTACAATTGTAATTGTTATGTTTGTTAATCATTGTTACAATAACATAAGCCTTTAATAGTCCCACAATGGGGAAATTCCAGAAATGTGTTGGTACTTGCTTTTTAATTTAAATGAAATGGCTATATCTTTCTTTTTTTGGTATTATATACTATGAATTGTTTAAAGAAGGAAAACAGTAATAATATCTGTGTGCCTTCCATGTCAGCGACCTTTAAATGCTCTTACTGGTTATTTCCTGGCCATAGATTTTTAATGTCTTTTGTATTGTTATACATGTATTATTTTACTATTTTGCCTTTCATGGTATAAATAAAGTATGCTTCTCTATGTCATGGGAAAAAAAACAGAAATGCAAGCATGTCTTCTGGGGATCTGACCCAAGTCTAATCTCAGTGGAAAAGTATTCAATGGATGGTTGCTGGAGCCTTTATCAGTGTTTAAAAACCTCCAGTACACTTGCAAAAACTGGTGTGAAAGCAGCTTATTTGAGGCATTCTCTATAGACCCCTGTATTAGAATGCACAGCTGTAAACAAATAATTTGTTTACATACTTCCCAGTATAGAGGTTTCAGCCTCTGTCGCTATGTGACGCTATGTACTATGTGGTCATTTTTTTAAAACAGTTTTCATTCAAATGTGTCAATTAATGTTGGTTTTCTCAAAGTTGATATGTCACATTTGTGCACAAGGTGTTCTTGTGCTGTGCCAAAAGTTGTGGGCTTGTTATTCCCTGTGGTGATCCGAGCACTGAACTCATCCACGCTCGGGTTACTCAGTATTTTCCCTTTTTCTCCCAGATTATTTTGGTTTGCTTATTATTGTTCTCCCAGGACTTTTATTGTGACAGTGCCGGGGCTGAACTTCCGGCTGTCAAAGCTGAGCCGGCGCTGTCACAGCTGATCTTGTTTTTGGTAATTACGTTCCCCCTTTCCTGTTTGGTTCTGTTACTTTTGTTATTAGTATTTAAGGAAGCAACTGAGGCTTACTCCTCGCTGCGACCTACATCTGTGTACCAGGACTGGAGTCCCTATCCCCGGCTCCAGTCTTCCCTCAGTGTTTGATTCGTCTTCGCTCCAGCACTTGTAAGTGTGTATTCTGTAGTGTCAGGTTCCGTCCTCGCTACATTCTTACATTTGATGTCAGTGTTCATTATTTTGTGTCCTAGTTCAATGTATGTGTTTTGCCCCACGTGGCTCTTTACTTTGTTCCTTTGTGCTTTCTTTAATAAACAAGCAAACTCTCTGTTGGCATCTGGTGCCTCATTAATGCCCTGAAAGGGGCATACATGACACTCCCAAGCTTCAATACCAGTGTGTACATTTGCCAAAATTTTAATCCTCCTAATTCCCTAACCAAGTTTTTGCACCCTTTGCACTGACGTTTGATGTTCAATATTTGTTTGGTGTTAGATGTTAGTTATACTTCATATTCATATTCCATTAGTGTTTACCTTGCTGCACCGTGGGTCTCAGAGTAATGTAATTTCAATTCTCTGTATGTGCTGTACATATGGCAGAATTGACAATAAAGTTGACTTTGACTTGACTTAATGCCTAAACATCACCAGCAAGAAAAGAGAAAGAGAAAAATAAGATTTAAAAAAATAAAACAAAATATATTTCAAAGGTTAAAAACTGCATAAAGATCATGTTCTATTCTATAGTATATACAATGGGGGGAATAAATATTGAACAAGTCAAGAATTTTTTTGTAGTACATACTGTATATTTCCACTTTTTGCTTTATCTTACATAACTTTATATACTGTGGGGAAAATAAGTATTGAACACATCAACATTTCTTTTGAAACATATTTATGATGGAGCCATTGACCTGAAATTTTCACCAGATATCAGTAACAACCCAGGTAATCCATACATACAAACAAATCAAGGCAAGTGTGTCCACAAAGATTCAAGATTCAAAGATTTTATTTGTCAATACTACTATACGTACAGGACATACAAGAGAAATGAAATGGCGTTTCTCTCTCTCTTCAGTGGTGTGCACAATATAAAAAGGAAAAAGGCTGGAAAAAACAACAACAGCAGTCTATGTACAGTAATGCAACCAGTAGTGCAAATGGCGACAAAAGAAAGACCCAGACCTCACATAGTGCAAATAGAGATAAACGATTAACAATGATGAAACCCAGCAATCCTATATACAGAAAACTAGAGACGTAATACCCGTAGTTGCAGTTCAATGCGGTAGTGTAGGTGCAGATAGTAACAGATAGGACTGCACATGATCAGTATTGCAATGACAGACAGCAGCAGATATGGCATTTGTGCAAATGGTTGCAGTTAAAGTGCAGACATACAGCAGCAAATGTATTACTGTTGGTGTGCCAGTCTTTCTGTGCCAACAGCTGAGATAGTTACTGTGCGGGTAAATGCATCACGCTGAACCCAGCGCTGCTTGCTTTACATGTGACCTCTGAATAAATGTTGCATCTTTAAATTGAAGAATTCTCTGGCTTATTCTTGGATCTTTCAATCAAAGAATCGGGATCATAACATTTTCTTGGTTTTGTCTCCCCGGATCTTCTGTTTATGTTTCTGTGTGACCTCTGTCTATGATTGTGTGTGTGCAGCCCTGCCCATCCTGTGAAACTTTCCTGCTGTCTCCGTTTGTCATGATTGCTCTCCCCACCTGTGCTGTGTTGTCTTGATTACTCCCCCTGTCTATATATGTGCATATCTGCCTGTATTCTGTCTGGTTTCGTTATTTGTCACCTGGTGTTTAACACACACTTCTGCCTGCTTTTGCCTGTTGGATTATTATTTCTTTTTCAGTTTTGCTCCCTTGTGGAATTATTATTTTGGCCCTTGAGCTAGCCAGGGCTTGCTCAGCTCTTTAAATAAATCATATGAAACTTGTAAACTCGCGTTTGGGTCCAGCTCTCCTAACACCATCCCATGACATATGTTTTGCAACAATAAAGTTGCAAAGGTCTGTTATGTCCACAAACCTGGTGATAAACAAGGCCAATGAACACCAAATCAAACCCACCCTAATTTGGAAACACAATCACACAAAAGCACACCAAACTAAAATAGCAAAATAAAAAGCAGAGCATAAAACAACTTAAAAAAAAACTAAAATAGGACTGGTGGGTGGGCTACCACATGCCCCGCACGGCGCAGTGGGTTATTCTGTCACTGTTACTATGTCTCTCTCTCTTTTTTTTTTTGAACAAACAAACTAAAAATAGCCGTGCTCCTAACAAAAACACAAAAACAGGAACTATAAACAACACTGAGTCCATCAGCACAACCATTCAAGCAGATGGTGGGTCAGGCAGGGGGTCCCTGGGCAGCCCCTCAGCAGATGCGCCCCAAGAGATGGCATGCCCCCGGGGCGAGGACCAATCTTCAGGACACAGGAGCCTGGATCCCAAACCACCTTCACCAACTCCCGTCCAGCCTCGCCTCCTGGAGCATCCTCCTGGACATGCCGCAGCTGGTTAGTGTGTCTCATCAAACCATCAGACAACCGGAAGCACGCCGCTCCTAACTTTGCTACTATTCTCAGGTGTGCTCAATGTTTTGCTGGCTGCCATCTGATCCAACTTCGCCTTGGTCTTTCGTCAACCCGAACCCAGTCCCTGACCTGAAGTGGGACCTTACTCGGCCTGACATGCTGCTGAGCATGCGGTAACTCTTTGCCCCACCCTCTTCTGCTAGCGATGTAGTGGTCACCATCATGGCAGCAGACCCCTCACCAAACTGCGGCCGAGTACTGAAGGTGTCCAATGCTTTCATGATGTCTTTCATCGGAACAGGCGTCCCGCCCTCACGCTCGCCCTCCCTTTCTACTTCCCACTAAGCACGGGCACTGAAACTGTCCTGATCCGAAACTGAACTGGAACTGGGCGACTTGATGGCGGGGCTGCTCGTCAGCTCTTCATCCCAAACCACAACATCGTCAATCACCGGAGCCCGCAAGCCCCAACAACCACAACCAGACCATTTGCTCCCAGTGCTGTCTCTGATGGCAAAACCCAGTCAGTTGAATAGGTCACACCCCATGATGTTATCACTGCACGCCGCCACTTGGAACATGAAGTCGTGCACCGCTTCAAAGTTGTAGCGAACAGTCAACTCCACAGTCCTGACATTACACAGTCTGTTACCGCTGTGGTAGGGGAAAAACTTCTTCACCGTGGCCCAATTAAGCATCGACCGCCCCACCGCCATGTCAAGCAGTAATGGTACCTCAACACCGTCTAACTCCACTGTACAATACAAATACCCATTGGTTTTTGGACTCACTGAGTGGATGGTTGTTGCGGGCGGGTGGGGTGGTTTCTTTTGCAGGCTCTCTGGCTCAGATAAATGGCACACCCTGGCATAATGATTCAAGTGCCCACACTTGCTGTATCATTTCCCTCTTACCAGGCACACTCTCCCATTGTAACGGTGCGTCGAGGACCCACGACCCCTGCAAACAGAGTTTCCTGGGGCAGACCTAGTAGCATTGGCTTCGTAGTCTTCGTCCATGCTATCTTCACTCACAGGGTCCATAGCGTTAGCTGAGGCAGGCGGCTCCAGCGGCTTCTGTGATTGGCACCAGTTTAGCTCAGAAGCTAGCTTATCGGCGGCCTCCAACTGGAGAGCTAGTTTGGCAGCCCTAACTAACGTCAAGTTATTAGACGCGGTTAATAGCCTAGTATGTAACCCAGCATTGCATATGTGCTCAGCCAATTGGTCTCACACCATCTCATCTTCCAGTGGCCCAAAACGGCACTTGCTAGCTAGCTGCCTAAGGTCAGCAATGTATTGATGAATTGTCTCACCAACATGTTGGCGTCTCTGGTGAAAGCGAATTCTTCATACCATCACGCTGTCCGGGGTGGTGAAATGGTTTGCTAGCAGCTCCACGATGTCCTCGTATGAGTCTGTTGTGCAGAATCCTCTGGCCCTCAATACCCAGGTTGTGGACAAGGAGCATATGTGCCCTCACCTTATCAAGCTTCTCGAGGTCCAGCGCTGTGATATACGTTTTGAAGGCCTCTAACCACTAAAGCCATGACACCGGTGGCTGGCCGGGAAGATCAAGGAATAGCTGGAGTGGTGTAACACATGCCTCCATCCATTAATCCTCAGTCGCCAAATGTTATGTTCACAAACCTGGTGATAAACGAGGCCGACGAAGATGTAGCACTGAACTCGGCTTTATTAATAATAGTGAATACACTACACATGAGGCACCATAGTGGAGTCATCCAGGGCAAGATGAAGCCCTCATGGCAGATGCCCTTAATATAGAGTGGTGTGATGACGCAGCAGGAAGGTGAGGTCATCACACCGCACTTCACATTAAAATCCCATACAACAAGGTCTAGAGAGCTTTGTTCTACCCATCATGAGTTGTTTGTGTTGTGACAATCTGATATTCAAAGACCTTTAAAGAGGCTATCAGTAAGGACTTCACTAGCTGAAATTAATTTGCACTGATGGGGGATGGGATGGCTTCCTAAATTCTGATGGATTTCAGCTGGTTTCTATACCTTTTTGCACTGCTTTTTCTTTGTATAAAGCCTCTAAATTGAATGATTTGGCCTCTGTTCCTCCTCATAATTTAAAAATTAAATGTGGTTTATTAAATATTAGGTCTCTAACTCCCAAGTCTCTGTTAGTCCATGATTTGTTAATTGATCATCAGATTGATTTAATTTCCCTTACAGAGACTTGGTTAGGACAAGAGGATTATGTTGGTTTAAATGAATCAACTCCCTCTGGTTATTTAAACTGTCAAAATCCCAGAAGTTCTGGTCGTGGAGGAGGAGTAGCAACAATTTACCATTCCAAATTACTAGTTAATGTAAAGCAAAAAACATGTTATAATTCCTTTGAGGGCCTGGTCCTCAGTATTGGGCACTTTAGCAATTTTAGGTTAAACCCAATTTTATTTGCCATAGTTTATCGTCCCCCATCAACCTACTCAGAATTTTTATCCGAATTTGCTGATTTCTTAGCTGATTTAGTGCTGAAATCTGATAGAATAATTATAGTAGGGGACTTTAATATACATGTGGATGTAGATAGTGACTGCCTTAATGTGGCATTCAATTCAATATTAGATTCGATTGGGCTTTCTCAGAAAGTAGGAAATTCTACTCATTACCTCCACCATACATTGGACCTTGTTTTGACATATGGCATAGAAATAGAAAATCTTGTAGTGTCTCCTCATAACCCTGTACTGTCAGACCATTGTCTGTTAACCTTTGATTTTACTATTTCTGACTATTTGGCTCCTAAAGAAAAATATTATTACAGTAGATGCCTCTCAGATGATGCTGTTTCCAAATTTATGCAGATTGTTTCCTCTATGCCATGTGTCAACACAACGGAAATAAGCTATAGACAGCTTGCTCCTTCTGTAATTGATAACATGGTGGATAGTGTTTCAGCTTCTCTGCATCAGACTCTAGACTTGGTGGCCCCCTTAAAAAAGAAAAAGTCTAATCAGAGATTTCTAACTCCTTGGTTCAACACAGAAACTCGTACCTTAAAACAGAAGACTCGTCAATTAGAAAGAAAATGGTGCTCTACTAATTTAGATGAAATCTATTTAGCTTGGAGAAATCATCTTTTAATTTATAAAAAATCTCTTAGAAAAGCTAGAACGAGTTATTACTCTGCATTAATAGAAGAGAACAAGAATAATCCCAGGTTTCTTTTCAGTACTGTAGCCAGGTTGACAAAGAGTCAGGACTCTGTCAATCCTAGCATTCCCTTAGAGCTTACTAGTCAGGACTTTATGAACTTTTTCAATAATAAAATTTCATCCATCAGAGATAAAATCAATCAGATTCTTCCCACAGTTAACTTAAATGCTGTAACTGCTACAACTCCTTCTATTGATGTCTGTCTTGATGAGTTTACTCCAATCGACCTTTGTGAGTTAGACAAAATAGTTTCCTCATCCAAACCTTCAACTTGTCTTTTAGACCCTATTCCTACCAGGTTATTTAAAGAAGTCTTCCCACTTATTGGTAGCTTTATTCTTCATATAATCAATTCTTCATTAACTTTAGGCCATGTACCGCAGGCTTTTAAAACGGCTGTAATTAAACCCTTACTCAAAAAGCCAACGCTAGATCCAGGAGCTTTAGCTAACTATAGACCAACCTCTAATCTCTCTTTCATTTCAAAAATCTTAGAAAGAGTTGTTGCTACGCAATTATTTGACCACCTGCAGGGAAATGGTTTACTTGAAGAGTTTCAGTCTGGGTTTAGAATCCATCATAGTACTGAAACAGCCTTAGCGAAGGTCACTAACGACCTCCTCATTGCATCTGATAATGGACTAGTTTCTGTACTTGTCCTTTTAGACCTTAGTTGCAGCTTTTGATACTATCGATCATAATATTCTACTTGATAGATTAGAACACTATGTTGGACTTAATGGAACTTCATTGCAATGGTTTAGATCTTATTTATCTGATAGGTTCCAGTTTGTTCATGTAAATAATGAGTTTTCTTTCAACTCAAAGCTTAGTCATGGAGTTCCACAGGGATCTGTGCTAGGCCCTACTCTTTTTAGTTTATATATGCTTCCGTTAGGCAACATTATTAGAAAGCACTGTATACATTTTCATTGTTATGCAGATGACACACAATTATACCTGTCAATGAAGCCTGATGATAGTAATCAATTAGCCAAGTTAGAAGCCTGTCTTAAGGAAATCAAAGCTTGGATGACTTGTAATTTCCTGCTATTAAATTCAGATAAGACTGAAGTCATTCTTGTTGTCCAAAAAACCTTAGAAATTCCTTTCTAAATCAAACTTTTAGTTTGGATGCGGTTACTCTTTCTCTTAATAGCTCTGTGAGGAACCTTGGAGTTATTTTTGATCAGGATTTGTCCTTCAATTCACATATTAAATTTGTTTCTAAGACTGCCTTCTATCATTTGCGTAATATTGCCAAGATTAGGAACATCTTGTCTCAGAGTGATGCTGAGAAACTGATCCATGCTTTTGTTAGCTCGAGATTAGATTATTGTAATTCTTTATTATCAGGCTGTCCTAAAACATCTTTAAAAAGTCTTCAGCTGATCCAAAATGCTGCAGCAAGAGTTTTAACAGGTACTAGAAAGAGAGATCATATCTCTCCGGTTCTGGCCTCCCTTCATTGGCTTCCCATAGAGTTTAGAATTAAGTTTAAAATCCTTCTTCTTACTTACAAAGCTCTAAACAATCAGGCTTCTTTTTATTTAAAAGATCTGATACTACCGTATTATCCTAACAGAGCACTACGCTCCCAAAATGCAGGATTACTTGTAATACCTAGAATCTCCAAAAGTACAATGGGAGGCAGAGCCTTCAGTTATCAAGCTCCTCTCCTGTGGAATCAGCTGCCAATCTGGATTCAGGAGTCAGACTCGATCTCTGTTTTTAAGAATAGGGCTAAAACCTACCTTTTTGATATAGCCTACAATTAGAGAGGGATCATGTGTTTCTGAACCCTCCCTTAGTTATGCTGCTAATAGGTTTAGTCAGCCGGGGGACCTCCAGTAATGCACTGGGCCTCACTCCTTTCCTCACTCTCAATGAAATATTTTTTTTTGCTGGTCATTAACATCTGTTTGTTCTCTCCCATAGATTGAGTCCCCATCGTGCTGTTTGCTCTCTACATGTCTGTTCTTTTCTTCTTCTCTATCCCCTCACCCCCCAGCCAGTCGCAGCAGATGACTGCCCCTCCCTGAGCCTGGTTCTGCTGGAGGTTTCTTCCTGTTAAAAGGGAGTTTTTCCTCTCCACCGTCGCCAAGTGCTTGCTCACAGGGGATCGCCTGATTGCTGGGGTCTTTCTGCAACTGTGGGGGTCCCCCCCTACAGTTGATAGTGCTATGAGATGACTGTTGTTGTGAAATGGCGCTATATAAATAAAGTTGAATTGAATTGAATTGTATGTTCAATATTTATTCCCTGTGTCATTCCACTTCATTAAATATAACTTATGTGAACACAGTTGCCTTGATTTCTTTGTATATGTCATGATGCTGAGCACGGGTAGGAGAGTCGTGTTCATGCCCTTAGTTCATTTCAGAATATTTCCTGTATTTTCTTCATCCTGGTTTCATTCTTGAGTTTTAAGTTGGTTTTTGATGTAGGATGTTTATTAGTTGTCTTTTGTCCCTGACTATATTTTAAGTTCCTGTTATTATTTTCCCTATAGCTTTAGTTATTGATATTTTGCATTCACTACCATCTAGTTTCTCATTGTAATTATTTTTTTCCTGTAAGACATGAGCCTACTCTCACCATTACTCTTTGTTCTCGTTCTGTATTTTTTCACGAGTATTTCAGTATTTGCATTGCTTGTTTTTGTATTCATTATGTCATCGGCCTTATGGTCCATTTTTCCCTGTTATGATTATTTGGTCTGTTTCTTATTTTGTAATCATTCCTTACCTTTAGTCAGTCATTCTGTTGCTATTCTCCTGTGATTTTGTTTGTGACAGCACCCCTTGTTACTTCCTTGTTTGGTTCTAGTTCTGGGCTAGTCGGGTTGTTGGGCTAGTCGGGCTGTCACAGATGACAGCTGTTAGTAATTAGCTCATCTTCCTTGCTCATGTGACCCACACCTGTGATTCATCTGTGTATCCTCTTTACCTATTTAAGCTTGCTGCAATGCTGTCTCATTTGCAGCAGCATACTGTGTACTCTGAAAGTTATCCCATTATTCCTCCTCTCAGCGGATGAGCTCCATATGGCTCTCTTGTTTTTTCCTCCCAGCATGTCTGGACACATCAGCCTGGGTCCGGCCAGGCTGTTCTCCTGCTTTTTCACCAGATGTGAGCCCCGCACTGTTTCTACTGTAATTCTGTCTTTATGTGTAAGTGTAGTGTTTTTTTTGTTTTGTATTTTTGTCTTCATTAAATGTGCAAAACTCACAGCCGGCGATTGGTGTCCTCAATCCAAACTTGCCAGGGCAATTTATAACAGTATGTATGGATTACTTGGGTTGTTACTGATATCTGGTGAAAATCTCAGGTCAGTGGTGTTATGGATGGCCCCTTGCAGGGTCATCAGTGAGACGCTGTAGGCAACCGGTGAGTTTGCGTTTTTATTAACATAAGACATAAATAACAAAGGAAGACAAAATAATGAGCCTCGAGGGGCTAAACACGCACATTAACTCTGACACAAGAACTCAACCTCTGGAGATTGGCTAGGGAAGGCAGCGAGGACGGAACCCACGCGGAACAGTTAGCACTTACGGAAGGATGAGGAACAGAGTCACAGGAGAAACTGGAGTTGGGCGTAGGAACTCTAGCCATGGACACGGAGGTGCATGATGTCCTTAGGTGTAGGTCGCAGCGAGGAGTGAGCCTCAGCTGCTCCCTTAAATAAGATAAGATAAGATAAGATAAGCCTTTATTAGTCCCACAACGGGGAAATTCCAGGATTGCAACAACACAGGGATAGCAACACTCAGAGCAACAATCAGAAGGCAAGAAAAAAAAGCAAGAGTAGCTAATATACATATGTACATATTACTATAAATATATATATATATATATATATATATATATATATATATATATATATATATACACACAGACATACAGTGCAGAGCATTGTAGCTGGATGGAATAAATGAGTATATAAGCACATAGTGTGGAGCATTGTAACTAGATGGAATAAATATGTAGATATATAAACACCCACAGTACGAAGCATTGCAGCTAGGTGGAATAAATGGGGAACAAAACCCAATCAGGAAAAGGGGAAAGTAATTAATGACAATACCATACAGCTGTCCCGGAGCGGCTTGGCTTTGACAGCCGGAAGTCCGCCGAGACGCTGTCAAAATAACAGCCTCGGAGGAGGCCACAAGACACGACCCGGAATAGGGTAGAACTGGAGAAATACTGGACAACCTGAGCACGGATGGAATTGGCGCTCAGGCCATCACAAGTGGCTCCATAAGAAATATGTTTAATGAGAAAAATGTTGACATGTTAAATACTTATTTTCCCCACTGTATATCACCAACATATGTATTGTGTTGGTGGATATTTCACATCAGCTTTTGCTAAACTGTACCTCTCAAAAACCAGAAAAGACATATATTTACCCTTATGTGTGTTGCTTCTGCTGCAGAGTTCCAGATGTGGAATGTTAACTAATGTTTTGGTATCATTCCAGACATCAATTACAGATCATCTGGGTTAATGGGCTGAATTTCCTTCTACTGAGAGAGTAAAAATATGAGGTGTGTTGAAAGCCTGAAGTTGCACAAGGAACTTATTGTATAATTTAACTAAGAAATTTGCTTATTTTGCCTACAACCATGATAGGAACATATTTTTTTCACATTTGGATTCCTCAGAAATTAATCTTTAAGGTGTTAAGGTGCAGTGTAACTGTTTGATATTGAAAACCCTTTGTATTTTTCATTGGATAATTTCTTTTAGTGATTGAGACGTTTGAGCTTCAACAAGTGATTTTACCCTAAATTGTCAATTCTTAAACAAGTATATTTGAAGAACTCATTTTCAGAAGGGTCAAATTAATGTCCTAAGTAGATTGTTGAAACTTCAGAATATGGTTAAGAATTGTCCATCGCAATATTAAAATCTGGAAGGAGAGTCATGAACATGAGGGAGTGATATGGTCTGACTGTCCCGCTGTCAATACAAGAGCTTAGCAAAAAATGAATGAAATTGAATGGAAATAGATGTGATTTTGCATCAATTTACCATAATGCCATGGTGAATCAAGTAATCAATGCTAAAGGCATTTCAGTGAAATTTTAAAATGTGTGACCTTTTGCAGTTGATATAATTTATACCACATTTTTTCTTTCTTTCCTATTTTTACAGTTTGTGCTGTCATTTATCATACAAGTAGTAGACATCATTATGAAGAACATTATGAAATGTAATTTTAAGGTTTAGCTGAGTACTTTATCAGCAGTATTGGGCAAGTTACTAAAAAATAGTAACTAGTTACAGTTACTAGTTACTTCTTTTCAAAAGTAGCCAAGTTACTTTTGGGTTACTGCATGGTTAAAGTAACTAGTTACTTGGAAAAGTAACTTTCATGTTACTTTTAAATGCATACTTAAATCATCTTGCACACATAGCAAGATAAAGGGTCCCTTGTTCTCATCAGAAAAAAAGAAAAAGAAAACTGATGAGAAAAAAAGTCTCATCTTACAGATAAAAAATGTGTCAGATTTACACAAACTATTGTAATCAGTAGAAAGTCAGAAATTTACTAGAAATAAAGCTGTAAATTCACAGAGAAATTTTTGGACCCCCTGGTGGGCCGTTTTTGGCCCACGAGCCATATGTTTGACACCCCTGGACCAGCCAATTAAAAATGCTTATTTACAGGATTTACTTCCATGAAATAATTGCATATCACAACAGCATGTAAATGAATGAGATAAAATAAAATAGAAAGCACAGAAAAATGAAAGGTCACCGTTTACAAGAAGCTAACTGCTACATACCAGTCACTTTTTCTCATAAGAAAACTTACACACAATTACTTACACAACTTACACATTTACACAACTGTGGACAAATGCGAGCTTCTTTTTCAAAAAATAGTCATGTTTAACCACAGAGGTAGGAGCTGCTGGGGGGCTACTCACGCTCGGACAACAGGTGATCAGGGCTCCATATGAGAAGTCACCACGGCATTTCTTCCCACTGCTGGTCACAAAACCAACCGATGGGGGAGGAGACTGACGGCTGCGCCAGCTATGGTAGGGTCAGTTTATTTTTGCTAAAATATCTATCCATATTATTAAAACGAGTAACGCGAGTAACTATAGCTGGCATGTTTTATGGCCCAATCCTATTAGCCAATCACAGGACACGAGTTTAGCCACCAAATAACAAAGCATCCTGTGATTGGCTATTGGGATTCAGGCTTTAAAACATGCCAATTGGGGTCCAGTTGGGAAGTGTTCCACCAGGAGCAGCAAAGTTATATAGTGCTGCTTTGACTCTAGTGAGTGAGTGAGTGAGTGAGTGAGTGAGTGAGTGACAATAAAACACCATAAGCACTGACGAAAGTTGCAGGCAAAAGCCTTATGAGCATCTTATATAATACTATTAGAAGACAAGCTAAGAACAAACTCCCTAATATCCACCTGTTGCTACCAGTAATTATATATATTTAAATCTGAAAAGCACTCTGACCTTCCCTTCCTTTGCCCATCCATCTGTCCATGCCTCCCTGCCTCCATCCCTCCGTACAGTGCAAGATAGGGCCTTGGTGGAGATATGCACTCATGGATCTCCTCCAAATTCTAATGGGCTTGTCTGCAACCCAAAGAGTCACCACTGGTGAAAATTTCATCAAATTCTGTCCAGTAGATTTTGAGTAATCTTGCTAAAACATTATGAGAAGATAGGGCCTTGGTGGAGGTATGCACTCTCACATCATCACCAAAATGTAATGGGTTCCTTTGCAGCCCAAGGACCACCTCTGGTGAAAATTTCACCGAAATCCATCCTCTGGTTTTTGTGTAATTCTGCTAACAGACAAACAGCCAAACGCCGACAAAAACATGACATCCTTGGCAGAGGAAAACAGCTGTACAGTATATTCTTTTAGCCTTTAGGCATACTCAAAAGTAGATTCTAGCGGTCTTTTAATTAATAGTAAAACAGCAGAGGCATGAACTACTGTATGTTCACACTAGGCTGGCTTCTTTCCCATAGACTTAGTCAACTGGTATTGTATTTTTTCCTCTGTTCCGTCTTCCCAAGGCTTTGATGGATCACTCCTCTTGGTAAGCAAAGTGTATCGAGGAGCAAGGAGAGGTGAGAGATTGAATACAGTGGGAAGAGCTGAATACCTCTTATCTTTCTCTCCAGTAAGAGGGCACATTTTCCAAAGTCCCCCTCTAACTTCTCTGTACTCAGTTTGAAATAAAATTTGGCATTCCTTCAAGGGGCGAAGAAAACGGTGCTGAGTGGGTAACAACAGCAAGGGTAGGAGATGAGTGCTTCTGTTCCAAAAGGAGTTTGCTTATCCACCTTACTCCTGGGTGGCGGCTGTAGGAACGATTATGGGAGGAGCTTCCGGTTTCGGCTGACCTAGTGTTAAATCAGTCAGTAAGAGTGGAGTAGCAGGGACATTTTAAATAGTGTTTTTAAAAGTTTTTCAAATTCATTTTAATGTATAGTCCACATACGTGTTTTGCACTCAAGTGGCAGTTAATTTCAGCACTTGCAGTTTTTGTATTTTTGAAGGTTTTTGCGTAGTTCTGGTACTTGCTGCTGTTCATGGTGTGAGGCTCCTCACAGATAAGCACAGCTAAATCTGTGGCTTCAACAGCAATGAGGAGATCATGCACTGAAAACTAAAGGATTGTTTGTGTGATCAGTCGTAAAGACACAGCAGCACCGGGTATGTTTTCACTTGTATGAATGTCACAGATCTGACATTTTACCCTGAATTTAAAACGCCCAAGCACTGTGTTGTGGCTCTTTGCGGCTCTGGCTAGATTTTACGTCTGCTCTGAGGTAAATTTGATTATGTTCAACATATTTTAACAAAACTCAGCCAACTTTATTGTGGTGGAAACATTGATATATCTCAGAGCTCTTTGTTTACAGCGTTAGCATGTTTGCAGCAGCGCTAACTAACGGAGCTACTGTCCATGTTTTAAGGTCATCTTACTCCTCCCTCCATAGTGGTGGGATGTGGTTTGATTATATTACTGTTTTTGAGGTGCAAAAGGCTGTGTTCCCGCATTTTTGATGCCAAAGTCATTGTTTTTTAACAAGAAAAAGTGTCCCGTTTCAGTGACAGCAATACGTTCTAAACTACTACAGGAAGTTGCTACCATAATTCACCCAAGGCATCACGGGGCCTAGGAATAAGGTGGATAAAAAATTCAAATTTATTTAATTCAAATTAAATCAAATGTACTTATCAAATTAACAAAATTAAATAAATATCTCAATGATACAACAACCCACTAGTGAGACAAGATATACCCTAATCCAGCAGCTCCCAACATTTTTCCCCATCAACACCCCCCAACACACTCACACACACACTTTGAAATAGTTCAACTTCATTTTTGTCCAACACTGTCAAGGAACCACTGGAAAAGAGCCCCTGTGTGTCTGTCCTGTGATGCAGAAGAACTCTGACCAAACAGCAACATGCTATGCTGTCAGAAAACGTGATGAGATGTCTTAGCTGGTGAAGATCCTTGACAGTTCACCACTCACCTGCAAGGCTGTCAGACAGACAGACAACTGCACAATTTCACATTCACAACTATGGCCATTCTTTAAACGCCATTTTACTTTAGGAGTATGACTTTTGACATACACTGTGAACCAGTGTGAATTCAATTTTATGGATTATAACTGACAATATACTGTAACAATAAAATAAAATTCATTATATATCTATGGGGCATAGGCAATACATTTGTATTCACTGCATGAATAATTACATAACCCCTAGAGATGGTATCAAGGATGCATATTGTAGGAGAACCCTTGCTTCAATGCCATTTGGTTTATTCAGAGTGCATCCGTCCCTAGATCATAACCACTGTGCTAATATGCATGTGTAGAAAAATAAATAATAATTCTGCTTGTGTATAACTCATTTGTAGTAGTAACCCTGAGTTCTGGAGTACTGAGAAATGATCAGTATTAAATGATCAACATTCATCAAATTAAACAAACGTAGTGCAATACAAAATCCTAACATAAACCTTAGCTTGTGAGCAATGTTTAATTTCCATTAATCTTGAGTGCAAAGAGAGGACAACTGTCGCTCTCTCTGTTTGAAATGTCCATAATTGTCTGACCTGTTTACTATCTTCACTGCAGCTCTGTCTGCCATGGCTAACAGAGTTATTTATCTCTCAGCCAGCATCCTGCACCCACTCACATATTTTCCTAATGATCACCTCCCCTAAAGCACTAACCTGCCATGAAGGATGTGGAATTGGGATTTTACCCCCCCACACACACAGACACACACACCCTTCCCCCCGAATCACCTGCTCCATACAGTTCTGTATATCTGTACTATACAATATGGTATTTATTAGTTGTTGACAGAACTGTGTTACTTACCTGATCTATACATCAAAAAGTGAAACCAATGCCTTAAAAGGAATGATAAGCATTAAAAGGATCTTCAAACAGCCGTGGGTTGTTTCAGGTCCTTTTAACTGCCTACATCGACTTATCCCATGCCTAGACTGCACATCTGATGGTGAATTCTTTTTGTTTGGCACTGTCATCCAAATGATTTGTGAGGCTCTTTCTCATTTAATGACTCTGTTCTTTTACTCTTCCTTTGGACATCCTCCCCTACATGCTGGTAATTCATTGTGACAGGTGTGGCTCCTGTTCCCCCGTTGAGGTAAGAGGCAGACCTCTGAACTGGCAGCAGTGCTGCTTGTCTAAGTTGGTTTAGCTTTAAACCTTTATCTGCATTAGAGCAAGTGGTTGTAGCTGTGAACTCAGAGTGCCAGCCCTGCTACAGCTGCAATATAGATGAACTAGAGCCTTTTTGGTTCAAAGCACAATACAGGGTCAAAGAACAAAGCTGCATACCTTAAATTAATGTGATATATTTCAGAAGAACAGTGCTGCATCTTCTATTGATGAATTTTCTTCTGTATTGGACTAAACTTTAATCACAGTTAACTGTAATTTAAAATTATTTTTTGCAGTGGTTGCATGATGCACATTATGCAAGATTTGCATGCTTTTCACTGACCTTCTAAATCTTCCACCCATACCGACATTCAGAATCAGCTTACCTTAGATTTTTAGTTCGGTGACTTGTTCCAATGTAAAGAGGCTGAGCAAGCAAGAAGTCTAATATTATCCCACCCTAGTGTCTGTGCTGAAAATGGGAAATGCATCACTGAAAGCATGCTGAGATTTGATTTTACTTTTTGTAGCAGAATGGGACAATCAGCTCAGAGATATACTGGTACAGCGGGATCCGCACGCACCAAAGTGGAGAGAACGGGTTATGGATTTATTTATTTATTTATTTATTTATTTATTTTTTTTTTTTTGCTCCTTGCCTGGTTGAGGAATTAGATATGTCAGTTTCAAACTGAGTAATGTTTTTCAGAATTAACACATATAACTGAAACATTAAAATAATAGCAATGGAAGAAGAATCAGCTATCTCAATGATGAACATTTGAAATACTGTATATCCATTTTACCATGCAGAATGAGCAACACTATTATAAATCCTGCACTGCAGCAATGGTGACTGATTTGTTCACAGCAGATGTTAAAGGCTCGAGCAATCCCATGATTGTTCCACCACCATCTCCCAGAGGCAATGCTACACAGGCTGGAAACCCACAAATAGCTGCAGCTAAATAAACACGGGATGAATGTCAACCTGATTGTCTCGGAATCTTGTTTGTTCTTTAAACGGATTTGGGATTCTCTGTGACATTCACTTATTGTAGCATGTTATTACCGTTGTCTCAAAATTACACAAATACTTTTGTGAAATAAAAGAGGAATTAGATCTTGTACAACATCACAACTGTTGTGATGATTCATCTTTACTCTTCTCAGGATCTCCTTAGATTTCCTGGATACATCATTGGGTTGGTACATAGGCATAATTTTTTGGGGGGTTGGAGGGATTATAACCCCCCCCCCCCCCCATAACCAAATCCAGCCAATATACTCCCCCACCCAAAAAAAAAATCATATAATTATAATTAATAAAATAATATCTACAACTCAAGCAAGTATGACGAAGTTGTCGTTTTTTCATTTGTAAGCAATGAAAAGTAACATTTCTAATAATCAGACAGTGTATCCCCACCTGCTGCAGACTAGGTATTGCCCAACCCGTACTTGCGCCTTCTCTGAGTAGGAGTCAGTTGTAAGGACGGCAGGTGGGGATGCTCGTATGGAATGCATTCAGCTCAGCGAGAGAACATGAAACAAGCTCCACAAGAGCAACAAACCATTTTAAATTGGTTGAACTTGTCAAACAAAAGGACCAAACCCTCTGCCCAAAACATGGTAAATGTCATATTGTTAATTTAGCTTGTGAATTGTTGTCTGAAGTTAGCTGGTTGCTAGTTTGCTAGTTACACCACTGAATAAATGTGCTGCCTGGTAGGATTTAGCTGATCTGAGAAATGATTAGCTTTTCTCATGCAAATTTGGTCTTTACATTGTATTAATCATTCATGAAATGTGATTAGAGAGAGTGAATTTTATGTGTTTCAGCATTCATCAAAATGTTAGCAGCTCTGAACATTTACCAAGTATAAACAAAATGTACTCTGACCACCAGTCCATCCATCTTCTTCCGCTTATTGCTTTTCGGGTCGCGGGGGGCTGGAGCCTATCCCAGCATCTTTGGGCAAGAGGCTTATAAATGCGTTTAAATATTGCTTATCGTGCGCCTGCGATGATCTGCTGATTAGTCTCTTGGGTGAGCGCCAGGGATTGGAGTCTGCTTCTGTGGCCTGCGCCGGCAGTCTCCCCAGGCCACTGCCGGGCGCTGGTGTGCATTCAGGCTCGCTGCATCTGCTTTGCAGCCGCCTTATGAAACAAGGGTGAATGAGAGGTGAGTTTGAAAGGGTACAGGAGTGACAGAGAATGGGTTGGTCTGGGTGAGTGAGAGTGAGTTAGTGCGTATGGGTGCGGGCGGGAGCATGTGGGTGTGAAGGTGTGGGGAGGGGTGAGTCGGGACATGCTGGATTAAGGGGGTAGTGCCTCTCGGCAATGTGGGCTCCCCTGGGTGGGGGGACTTCTTTGGGCATGGGGGTCCCCGGGGTGTGCGGCAGTGGGGCGGGGGGTGCTGTAGGGGTGCCTGGGGGGGCTCGCACCAGGGCACACGGGCCGGTCTCTGGCCCAGGGGTGGGTTCGCTGGCCTCCTGGAGCCTGGGGCCCGGGGGGGGGGGGGGGGGGGGCTTGGGGGGGGCAGGTGGGTCTAGGGGTGTGGGCTTGCCGCGCTGGCCGCCTGGCAACCTGGCCTCCCTTGATCCTCCCTCCGGGGGCGGATGCCTGGCTTTCCTGGGGCTTGCTGACCTCGGACGTTTGTGCCTTGTTGGGGTTGGTGGCGCCGCCTTGTCTGCTTGGGGTTCCTGGAGGGGAGAGCTGCTGCAACCGTCCCCCCGCTTCGTATGTTTCCTGACAAACCACTCACATGCACACACTTATTTTGCGTGGGCTCTCATATATACGCACGCAGACGTACACGCACAAGTGTCTCTCCTTTAGCAGGTGTGGAAACCAGACTCATGTTGAGACATCTTCGGTGGAAGAAGCAGTTTGTCTTTTGTTTGTTTTAGTTGTTGGTTTGTTTGTCTTTTCGTCTGTTCCCCTCCCTTTTCTTTTCCCCTCCACACACTTCCTTTCCCTCTTCCTCATCCTGTCGGGTCTTCCATGGGTAAAATAATTAAAATAAAGTATTAAAAGTTATTACAGGAGGAGTTTACAACAATATACAATACATAGTTAGGTACTGTATAATCTCCTCTTGGCAAAGTAAATCTGTTTTTGGAACAATAAGGGTGACAGATCCTTGTTCTGCTTGCCTAGCTGTCTGACAGGACAAGGGGAAAAAAATTATTGCTAGTCATCCCCATGAAATTCAAGTTAACCTTAAACTGTTTGGTATTTTTAAAATGTCTTGATTTTGATAATTATAAAATTCAATTAAAAAGCAAGTTTTACCACTTTCGATTATAGACTGAGTCACTCTGAAGGCTATTCTTAAATATCCACGTTAAAAGAAATTAATTATTTTCCCTACAGATCATTTTAAGATCTTCTATCCTCTGTTAAAATACCACAACTGCACAAAAGAGTATCTAAACAAATATATAAGAAATAAACACCAAATAGATGAATGAAAGAATAGATGCATTTCATATTCCTAAACTTTTTATAAACTTTTTTACATGTGTTAAAATGAGTTCAAAAGCATTACAATACAGCATTACTGATTTATTTATTTAATTTAATTATTGAGCTTATGATCACAATTCTAGTTTTCCATTCCCATTTTATTTAATCACAAAACAGCATTACACAAATTAGGCAGTGACCAAACACTGAGATATTGATGGCTTATTATCACTGTATAATGATTTAGCAACTAGTATGATTCATCACCTTGACACTGTATCATTTCAGTTTGTTGGTGTTTAAGGGTCCATTTGCAATAAAGGGAGCACTAAAAAAATAAATAAATTGATAACTAAAAAGTTGCAATGTTTCTTTCAACTTTTCTTTTTTTTTTTTTTTTTGCAGCATTTGTTACCTCCTCCAGCCTGTTGCTTTTCCTGTTAAGTAGGGATCTCTACAGAATGCTGCACTGCACCTAGAGAAAACATGTAATAAACCCATTTCAAGTTAGAGCTGTCCTCACTACCAACTTCTGGGGCTCCAAATATTCTGTCCAATCTTTTTTCTCCCATAGTAAACTTCATCAGTGTTTTATGTAGCACTGTAACATTTCTAATGTCACTTTTTCATGTGTGCAACTTTTTTGTCATAGTTTTACAGCTTTTATTGTAAATCAGACTTTTTTTTTCTTGCAAAGTTGCCTATTTTTTATATAAATATACAGTATTTCTCCCATGTTCATTTCCCCCTAAATTCAGTTTCTCACAAAAATGTAGCATTTTTCTTAAATTTGTCATGGAAAATAAGCATTTTTTCGTACATATTTGCAAAATAATTTAAATTTCAGATTTTTTAAAATAATGTTTTGATGATCATCAAGTTGCTACTTTTTTCTTGTGAATTTAGACTATTTTCTCCTAAATTTGTACTTTTTTTTCTGGTAAATTTGGTAAAGGTAAATTTGTTATTTACCTTTTATGAGGGGAGGGGGCAAATACCTGAATCCTAAATATGAAAACTGAATGCCATTGTAAAAAATTACATGTCTAGATAATGAATCCAGAGTAAGTTTTTAATACCAGGACAATTTTCTCACAAATTTCATAGATTTATTATAATTTAATGAGTGAAACATAACACACCTATGGTGTGGTGTGCCATGTTCATAATGTCTCTGCAGGCAGGATAACTGTTACTTTTGTCAAAGTCTAGCTGACTAAATTACACATAGTGTCCTTAGTTCATCTACTTGGTAGAAAAACAGCTACCCAGTGGTAAGCCTCATCCACATTCAGAAGCTGCATTAATTAATGCTCTGCACTGTGTGTCTGTGTGTGTGTGTGTATATATACTGTATATTTTATAGTAATATGTACATATGTATATTAGCTGCTCTTGCTTGCTTGTTTTTTTTCTTGCCTTCTGATTGTTGCTCTGAGTGTTGCTATCCCTGTGCTGTTGCAATCCTGGAATTTCCCCATTGTGGGACTAATAAAGGCTTATCTTATCTTATCTTATCTTATCTTAACCTCAGTTCTGTGGCTAGAATGATGAACATGGTATCAAAATAAACTAGACGACTTAATGCACCTGCTGATAGCACTGTTAAGATGCTATTAAGGGGGAGGGGGTATTTTACATCTTTCCAGGTTTTTTGTGGGGGAAATTCTTGCATGAATTACATCTTCCGAAACTGTCAGTGAAGTACCTCTCTTAAACCATCTGAACATTAATTGAGCTTATTTTATGTCAGGAGCAAGAATGTGAAAGTGACAGTAGCAGGGATAACAAAGAGGGAGAGAGGGAGAAGAGGTGGCCCAGGTGACCAGAGGGAGAGTGAGGCAGCACAGGAGGCACAAGTGGCCAGGTAACAATAAAAAATGAACTTTGCGCCTTAGAGAACAGACTGCCGACTAGATCATCATAATAATGTTCTATTGAACAAACTAATGAATTTTAGACTTGTCCTCATAAATGATTGACATTTTCTTTTTGTTCATGTGATTTCCTCACAGAGAGACACAGGGTGAGGGCAGCAGTCAGACAGATCCATTCTGTTATTTCCACTGTATAGTGATTTAGCTAAGAGTCAGGCTAAGATTAATCCTAGTGACTTGTCTGTCAGTGCAGGGGTCAGTGCTATGAGAAATCAATGCTTTTCACACCATTAAAATGTAACCGAGTTTAGTGATGTGGGATGATGGGAGTTGTTGTCTGCTTGTCATTTAAACAAAAACTAAATGTTACCCTGTTTTTATATGACAGCCAACAACTTTAATTATGTGAAAAGTTATCTTTTAAATTGACAAACATCATATGTGTAACTCGTGGCAAAATTTGATCGGGATCAAAAGATAATGTCGCTCTTTCCATTCATTTCAATAGAGATTTTTTTTTCAATTTAACATCCAATATGCAGAAGTAGAGGGGGCGTGACTTAGGCTCTCTATACGGGCAGAGATCTCACCCCCCCACCCCCCCACCCCCCCAATGCTTGAAACAGTTACACCTTTGGGTTGGTATAATATTGTCTCATGTTTAAATGCCCCCCCCCCTTAAAATAATGATGTAAGCAGCATGGTTCACAGCATGAATGAAAAAATTTTGGATCCTATATGGAGCAAGATACTCTCTCTGCCACTTCAGTGCTGCGTAATTGGAATCGGCCTTCAAATAAAAAGGACCCACTGGGATCTCTTCACATGGAGAAGCACACAGTTTACATTTGACCAGGGGTTGGGGTGTGGCGCATCCCTTGATCAAAACCTCTTTTAACCTCAAAAAGGGGTGATGAAGGGTGACCACAGGGGTGTCCATTCTGGGCTCTTGACTGCTGCCTTTGGAAGGCGGTTGTTATGGGATACAGGCCAGTGGAGTGCAATCTGCTCCAAAGGCACAACTCGCCCATACCTGATGCGATGACCTGATTTAAAGACTGCCCTCCACTGGTTTTCAGCCTGGTTGTGTGTGTATGCGTGTGCGCATCTTCCCCCATTGTGGGACTAATAAAGGCTTATCTTATCTTATCTTAACCCAATTTAGCCTCACAGTATAAGACAGAAAGGCTAATGACTTTAGCTGTGGGCAAAATTGACCGTAATAATGCAGTCTTTGCATTATTATCTGTTTTTTCCCCTTTTTTTCCCATTTAGTTTTGGTTTTATGACAAACATTTGGTTTCTTTCTTGTTTAAAGTTCCAATTTTAACCAGAAAAATTAGTCAAGCAGAAATGATTAATTACTATCAGCTTCTTGGTCATTGCAAAAATGCAATGCTACACTTTTATTCATTTAGTTGTTTAATGTGTGACATTTTTTAACCAGGAAAAGACCCAAATGCAGACACAGCAATGAGCCCAAAGCTTGGAGACAAATTTGATAGTTATGGAATTTTTTTTAAACATAAGGTTTGCAGGAGCACTCCCGTAGGAAAGAGAAGGGAGAAGGTCAGTATATGGATGGCAAATCAGTGTGTTAATGAAGCTATAATTGTTAAGGCACTGACTTTCAGGAGAGAAGGAACTGCGGGGAGCCAGATGACAGGTATATCTCACTGACTGAAGAGGTGGGGAATGGACCAGGTAAGGAGAAGAGCTTCTTCTGAGATGCAAGTTTCTGATGGGTGATTCACGGGCCTGGCACTTTCCTGCGGTGAGAGTTAGTTGAATGTTTTTTCAGAATCAGAATCAGAATCAGAATCAGATTTATTGCCATTGTTCATGTAGTACACAAACTAGGAATTTGTCTCGGTGCAATGCTGCAACATTAAACATGATAAAATAGAAGAAATAAACTATACATGCAATAAAGTGTAGAATAAGAATGAGTAATACTAGTCAGCAGTTTAAATATATTAGCGAGCAGCAGATAATGTGGAGAACCATATAGTGCAGTCGGTAATGCAAGAAGAAAACAGTGATGATTGACATGAGTCTGGTTGAGCTGCTGTACATAGTGCACGAGAGTCAATAAGTCACTTAGTGTTCAGCAGTCTGATGGCAGAGGGGAAGAAGCTGTTCATGTGACGGGAGGTTTTAGTCTGAATGGACCGAAGTCTTCTACCTGAGGGGAGAGGGGCAAACAGTACGTGACCAGGATGGAGATGGAGATGTACAGATCCTGGAGAGATGGGAGCTTGCAGCCGATCACCTTCTCAGCAGTGCGCACGACGCGCTGCAGCCTTAGTCTGTCCCTGGCAGAGGCTCCTGCGTACCACACGGTTATGGAGGTGGTGAGGATGGACTCGATGATGGCTGTGTAGAACTGCACTAACATCTTGGTGGGTAGCTTGAGCTTCCTCAGCTGCCGCAGGAAGAATATCCTCTGCTGGGCCTTTTTGATGAGGGAGCTGATGGTCGGCTCCCACTTGAGGTCCCTGGTGATGGTGGTGCCTAGGGAGTGGAAGGAATCAGCAGTGGTGATGGGAGAGCCTGTGAGGGTGAGGGGGGGCAGAGGGGTTGTGACTTTCCTGAAGTCCACAATCATCTCCACTGTCTTCAGAGCGTTCAGCTGCAGGTTGTTGTTGTTGCACCAGGACGCCAGCTGGGCCACCTCTCTCCTGTAGGCGGACTCGTCGCCGTTGGAGATGAGCCCGATGAGGGTGGTGTCATCCGCAAACTTGATCAGCTTGACAGACTGGTGGCTGGAGGTGCAGGAGTTGGTATAAAGGGAGAAGAGTAGGGGGGAAAGTACACAGCCCTGGGGTGATCCGGTGCTGATGCTAACAGAGTCTGAGACAGTCTTTCCCAGCCGCACATGCTGCCTCCGGTCTGTCAGGAAGTCGGTGATCCACCTGCAGAGGGAGTCAGGCACGTTGAGCAGGGACAGCTTGTCCCGGGGCAGAGCGGGGCGGATGGTGTTGAATGCGGAGCTGAAGTCCACAAACAGGATCCTGGCGTAGGTTCCCGGGGAGTCCAGGTGCTGCAGGATGGAGTGGAGGGCCAGGTTGACTGCGTCGTCTACAGACCTGTTGGCTCGATAGGCAAACTGCAGCGGGTCCAGGAGGGGAGTGGTGATGGACTTGAGGTGGGGCAGGACCAGGCGCTCAAAGGACTTCATGACTACAGAGGTGAGCGCTACAGGTCTGTAGTCGTTAAGTCCAGTGATCCGTGGCTTCTTGGGGACAGGGATGATGGTGGAGGATTTGAGGCAGGTCGGCACGTGCCATAGCTTAAGGGAGGTGTTAAAAATGTCTGTGAAGACAGGAGCCAGCTCTTTCGCACAGTGTCTCAGGGTGGAGGGAGACACGCCGTCCGGACCGGGGGCCTTGCGCAGGTTCAGTCTGGAGAATTGTTTGACCACATCCTGCTCACTGATGACAAGGGCAGGGGGGGAGGAGGGGGGGCTGCCTTTGATGAAGTAGGGACCGTGGAGGCTGTGGAGTTGGAGGGAGGGGGGGAGTTGGACACAGCTGACGAGGTGTCAAAACGGGCATAGTGTTGGGACAGTCTTTGACAAAGGGCTTTGTCATCCTGACCTTTAGGAGCCTGAGGCCGATAGTTGGTGATTTGCCTCAGTCCTCTCCACACAGAAGCCGAGTCGTTAGCAGTGAACTGCTGCTGGAGTCTCTCAGAATACACAGATTTAGCTCTCCTCAGCTCTCTGTTAAACCGATATTTAACCTCCCTGTAGCAGTCCCTGTCTCCACTTTTCAGCGCTGCTTCCTTCTCCTTCCTGATCTGTCTGAGCTTAGCAGTGAACCAGGGCTTGTCATTTGAGTACCTCACCCTGGTGCGCGATGGAAGAATGCTCTCCTCACAAAAGTGGATATATGAGTTCACAGTGTCCGTGTACTCATCCAAATCATGCGTGGCTCCTTTAAACATGCCCCAATCAGTTATTTCCATGCACGTTTCCAGCTTCTCCTCAGCTTCACTGGTCCATTTCTTCGTAGTGCTCACAACAGGTTTAGTGAGCTTTAGTCTCTGTCTGTAAGTGGGAATGAGGTGGACCATCACGTGATCAGATAGTCCGAGCGCAGCGCGGGGAACAGCGCGATACGCGTCCTTAACTGTGGACGCAATCCATATTCATATATGAATATGGATTGCGTAGTGGATTTATGGGTTTTTATAGGCAATTTAATGTTGGTTTAAGTATTAATGAAAATATGAATGTGAGTAGGAATGAAGATTTACTTTCATTACATTCAAATCCTCGTCAGGAGCACCAGTCCATATACTGGACAATTTTATTAACAATTCTTTATTTGTACCAATTATGAATCAGTCTCATAACAAACCCTGGTGAGTTCTTGTCTCTGATGATCAAGAAGATGGACATGAAATCAAACAATAACTCTCATATAACCTAACCTATAACAACATAACCTAAGCAGGGCTGCTCGCAGAGATAGCAAAAAGACGTAACAAACTAATAGTTTTTTGAATGCAAAAGATGCAATAGACTTACACAATGGTCCCCCTCCGGCATACAACTAGGAAAATACCGGTCGCTATGGAGAGTGAGAATATGTATGGGCACATAATCCTACCATGTAGGATAACTAAGTAGACGGTTGTGCTGTTTCATCCCATCTAGCAACAATGCTCTGCACTGTGTGTGTTTATATATTTACATATTTATTCCATCTAGCTACAACGCTCTGCACTGGGTGTGTTTATGTTTATATATTTATATATTTATTCCATCTAGCTACAATGCTCCGCACTGTGTGTTTACATATCTACATATTATTCCATCTAGCTACATTGCTCCGCACTGTGTGTTTACATATTCATATATTTATTCCATCCAGCTACAATGCTCTGCACTGTGTATCTGTGTGTGTGTATATATATATTTTATAGTAATATGTACATATGTATATTAGCTGCTCTTGCTTGCTTGTTTGTTTGTTTTTTTTCTTGCCTCCTGATTGTTGCTCTGAGTGTTGCTATCCCTGTGCTGTTGCAATCCTGGAATTTCCCTGTTGTGGGACTAATAAAGGCTTATCTTATCTTATCTTATATGTCTTTCAATGATTGAATAAGAAATGTCAGAATAGGTTAACATATATGGATAACTTTCAACATGTATCATGGGCATCATAGACTGTTACTTAGTTACTTAGGAATCAAACATTTGTGGGACCAAATAAAGCTTAGTTTAATTTGTCATTATACTGGAAGTTGGAAAACTATAAAATAGCATTGGTTAAGAAAAGTGGATGCAATTTTTATGAAGAAAATGATAATTAACTATTTAGAAAAATGGAAATTTTATTTTACTCTGAAAAAGAACATAGATTAATGAAAGAATCGCATGCATTTTGAAATTCTGATGGGGGTTTGCATGAAATTAAGTTAAAAGAACTTATGCCAGGAATATTCTGAAGAATTAAGGTAAATTAACAACAGACCATGAGCAGCAGATTCATTGCATCCCAGTGGGTAGCAGGCGGGTGCACTGGATTCTGTTTCAACTGGACCGGCGTGGGTTCTGTTGGGAGACTGACAGACAGGTTCCTTACCACAGTTATGGCCTACTCCCGGGATCACAAAGGCTGTCCTTCAGCAATCTGGGCGAGCTCTTCTAATGAACTGAAGAAGGAATTAGTTTATTGTGAAAAGTCCGATCAGAAATTCACACTGAGAAAAAAACATCACAAACCAGTTTCTTTCGATGTTGGTGGTTTAAATGAGTTGGTTTAAGCTTAGAAAAAAAAAACAAACAAAACCTTCTTGCATGATGATTTGAAGAAAAAGAAGATTAAAATATGAAAATTGAATTTTAAAGAAAAGAAACAGAATTTTTCTCAGAGCATGACAGACTCTGAGCCCACTTAAAGATAGGAGAAAAATGAAGGAGCAGAGAAAGCTCCTTACAGCTCAGCCACTGCCCAAAACAGACTGAACAAAGGGCAATAAAAAGCTAGTCTTTCTTGGGTGTTGCAGGGTGGTCCAAAACTTCATGAAACCTGAGATGACCCAATTACATTTAAATTTTGCTCAACAAAAGCAAAGCCTGGAGTTCTATTAGTCAGTTACAGTAAGTGCAGCTATGATCATCTAAAGAAAGAGCATGGGGGGAGAGACATTTGATCTGAGAGTGAAATCCTCCTCAAGTATGTGTGCTGAATAAAGCATAAATTCCTTAAACCGTAGTGACTAAGATATTCTACTTAATAATAAGGAGCATAAAATGTCTCTACCTTGTAACTGTGAGACCAATTTGTGATAGTAAGCATGCAAACATTAATTTCTTCCTGAAAATAATGCAGTACATATCAAAATCATATCAATAAAAGCATCTGAAACCACGTTGTCCATCTCCAGAGTTCAATCAGGTCTTCAGTAGCAGATACTGTTTTAAGAGAAAGAATATGAGTCAGTTCATTGATCCAGATTGCATAAATTCCACTGCAAAGGGAGAAATTAAATACTCCCGATTCATCTACCAGATGGCACTGTGAAACTGTCTGGTTCTTTACTGGGGAGTCTGGACTCCAAAGTCTTGATTATGTCACCCATATACCTGTCAATTTGAGACATTCCTTTGCCAAAGAGCAGAACAGGGGATGACTAAGTCTTGGAGAAAGGAATTAACTTCCACTTTATGGCCGATGGATAGGGTTACAGCACTGGTCCTTGGATGAGAAAAGCAGTTCATGGCCAGATCTTTGAGTTGAAACAATTTTTCTTCAGCAAAAAATTATTTTATAGGTTGGAACCAGGTCAACGCTACAATTGCTTATGCGAGTATCCAGTGAATTAGGAGAAAGTTTAGGTAGGTAGCAGAGAGAGTCCGAGGAGAATCCTGTGATGATGACATAACGCACGGCTCAGGAGACGCACACACACAGGCTTAGAGTAGTTCAAAGAGTTTATTAACAGCAGGAGTGAATGAGTGCGTGTCTGCGGGATGTAAATGTGTTGGTGATGGTGTCTGCTCCAGGCACAGAGGCAGGTGACCGTACAGCCGAGCAACCCTATGGAGAGAGCACAGGGAGAGGGTGACGGGCATACACCAACACAGGAGGGATTTATGGCGAGAGAAGGACTTACTTGGTGGGTCAGGACAGCTGGCACAACAAGGGGGCGAAGCCCGGAAGACAGCCACCTGGAGAGCTCCGTACAGCAGCGAGGATTGGACGATGGAGTGGAGATGTCCGCCGCTGGGGAATCCACCTGTGCACAGGGGAGAAGACTGAAGAAGAGAGGTAAGCGATCTTCTTACCAAAAAGGTGATGCTGAAGAGAAGTATGCTCACAACGGTGAGGGACGAAGTCTGACGGCTTCAGGCCGAGCCTCCGGGCGAGACGGCCTTTATCCCTCGCCGCTGATGATTGTCAGGTGCGTGAGCAGGTGGCGCCGCTGATGAATGGCGCGGCGTGACAGATGAAGGTTATTCTTGAATCTTGGAAATTGTAGAGAGGATTATGTGGGGGTTCCAGGAAGGGGAGCACAAGAAGCTCAGAGAATTGGAGAGGCAAACAGGCCACTGGGGAGAAGCACACTTGGTTGGAGTGAGAGATCACGAAGCAAGCTGGTAAACCATGACATACCTACAGCAATATTAGAATGTACACCGATTAAATAGAGGTTTTGGTGTAATCAGCAGGAGGTGGATAATTAGGAGCAGATGCAGGCGATCCAAGATGAAGGTTAGGCTGAAGAGGTGTGTGTGTGTGTGTGTGTGTGTGTGTGTGTGTGTGTGTGTGTGTGTGTGTGTGTGTGCGCTCATACGTGTGTGCATATGTGTCTCAACCAAGATCCATAACAAATGTGTGTATTTATGAAAACTGATTGTATTCATTTAGGGATGGGTGATATGGCTTAAAAATAAAATCCCCATTTTTTTGTCACTGCATTTGATTTTCGATTTTATTTTTTTTAATTTAAAAAAGGAAATATTTCAAATATATGTGTGTGTGTGTGTGTGTGTGTTTCCCCCACAGACATGATTCCCTGTTGGGAATAAAGTGCAAACCTGGCTTTAACTAAACTTTTTTAATAATAATAATAACAATAATAATAATAATAATAATAATAATAATAATAATAATAATAATAATAATAATAATAAATGTTTACTCAAACAAAGATGAATCCACACATTTTTCATTAACAAAGTGCCATCTTCTTTAATAAAATTTCCTTTCAAGGGTGGGGGAGGGGGTTAGAACTGGAGGCTAATATATTTACTCTTGTGAATGGGAAAAATCGATTGTCACTATCTTCATTTTTTGACACTGTCAAAAAAAATTCAATTTATAATCAATTTATTGCCCAGCTCTAATGAATTTCTTTTACATTCAACCCTCCCTCTTTAAAATTGCCAAAAACAGTAATGAAAAACTAATGATTAAGTTAAATTAAATGGAAAATGAGTGAGGTAATAATAGGTTTTAATCCAGGCCATTTTTTGAGTTTCAACTGAATAGAAAACACATTTAGCTTGATTGTGATAAGTACATTATCACAGATGTAGCAGCATAAGCTTTTTTATTTGCACAATCAAGGTTTAAACAATCTCAAACAAAGCACAATTATTTGCTTAGTTCTTGTGCCGTTGTTGGAGTTCTAGCACTTCTAATATTACTTAACCTCCTTAAGTTAATTAAGATTGTTAATAAGGTGAATGATGTGACTTGCAAATGTTTACATGAAGCTACAGCCAGTGAACATTCAGCTTTGCATTAGTAATTTACTAATATGCTTGTTTATGAGAGCAACACACAATGTAAATCAGGGATGGCCAAGACCCTGTAGATTTTCTTGCCAGTCAGTGTGTTCCACAGGTAACTTAACTGCAGTACTTCCCACTGATTGCTGATCAGTTAAAATACCTGCTTTAATGAGTGGCTACAGAGAGTCTTTACATAATGGCTACACATAGTTTCCCATCCCTGATTTACATGATTTAGTGTATTGTGCTCATGTTCACTCAAATTTATCTTTCATCTACTATTTTAAAGGCTGGTACACGATACAAGGGAGAATGTTGCTTGTTGGCCTCAGCAAACAATAGAGAATGATGTCATTCATGAAGATGAGTTCAGTCACAGTCAGGAAGCAGCTGGGGAGTAACCATCCAACACCTGTTCTGAGAGGGAGGACACAAGTATTCCTTTTGTTTTTTCTGTGTTTGTGTGTAGCATTTTCTTTTCATGTCATGTTTGGGCAGTCAGGTTTCTGTGGGTTCTTTGAAATATCTACAGTGAATCTGGAAAGTATTCACAGCACTTCACTCTTTACACATTTTATTATGTTACAGCCTTTTTACATAATGGATTAAATTAATTTTTCCCTCAAAATCCTACTCACATTACCCATTATTGACAAAGTGATTTTTTTTTTTTGCAAATGTATTAAAAATAAAGAACAAAAATATAACATGCATAAGAAGTCATAGCCTTTGCCACGACACTCAATTGAGCTCAAGTGCATTGTTTCCACTGATCATCCTTTTTTTTTTTTTTTTTTTGTTACTTATTTGTACCCGTAGGTAGACTTGGTTTGCAGTCTGGTGACAAGCCACCGGCCGCTGGTCGCTGCGTGCGCGAGCGCCCTAAACCTACATGTTTTTAGTATGCGGGAGGAAACCGGAGAAATCCCGGAGTAAACCCGCGCAACACGGGGAGAACATGCAAACTTCACACAGCTCACTGTTGGTCGGGGGCTGGGATCGAACCCACGATCTCATGATCCCCGCGGTTCCCCGGCCAAGGGTAAAACTGTGCTGCCACAGTGCTAAACCACTGCGCCACCGTGCAGCCCGTTGAGATTTCTACAACTTGATGGAGTCCACTTGTGGTAAATTCAGTTGATTGAGCATAATTTGGAAAGGTGCACACCTGTCTATACAGGGTCCCACAGTTGACGATAAATGTCCAAGCACAAACCAAGCTGTGAAATCCAAGGAACTCTCTGTAGTTCTCTGAGACAGGATTGTTTTGAGGCACAGATCTGGGGAAGGATGCATAAAAATTTCTGCAGCATTGCAGGTCCCAATGAGCACAGTGGCCTCCATCATCCATAAATAGAAGTTTGGAACCACCAGGATTCTTCCTAAAGCTGGCTGCCTGGCCAAAGTGATTATCAGGGAAGAAGGGCCTGAATCAGGTAGGTGACCAAGAACTCATTGGTGACTGACAGAGCTCCAGTGTTTCTGTGTGGACAGAGGAGAAACTTCCAGAAGAACCACCAACTTTGCAGCACTCCACTCAATCAGGCCTGTATGGTAAAGTGACAAGATGGAAGCCACTCTCCAGTAAAAGGCACATGGCAGCCTTCCTGGAGTTTGCCAAAAGGCACCTGAAGGACTCTCAGACCATGACAAACAAGATTCGCTGGTTTGATGGAAAAAAAGATTGAATTCTTTGGCCTGAATGCCAAGCATCATGTCTGGAGGAAACCAGGCACCACTCATCACTACAGTTAAGCGGGGGGGATTTGGTAGTTTATGCTCCATGGAGCCGCAGTACAATACATAAAAGCGCCAGCCTTTCTCCGGCGGTGGTGCTCCTCCGGATTCAAGCGGGCTCGACCCAGAACCATTGACTCGGGGAGGAATTGAGTTTGGCGGCGCTCGTAGCCGGGGGGGTGGGGGGTGACTGAAGAAGACCTTCTGCTCCTTTGCGTGTTTGCTGTACCGGTTATCTAGGCTCATGGCCTGTTTGATCAGCTCATCCAGAGGGGCCCGCATGAATCGCCAGATCGTTGCATAGGTTGGAATTCAGACCCAGGAGGAAGGCGCTGCTTAAGGCAACGTCGTTCCACCCAGAGTCTGCCGTGACAACTCGGAACTCCTCAGAGAAATCAGCCACAGACCTATTCCCCTGTCGGAGCAAGATGAGGCAGCTCATGATGTTCCCCTCACTCTCCGAATGATTGAAAACTCCTGCACAAATCGTTCGAAAGTATAACTGGGGCCCCCGGAACTGCCAAGAATGGACTGTGCCCAATTTAGCGCCCAATCCTGGAACAGGAGGGTCATAAAATGAATTTTGGATGTGTCGTCCAGGTACTCACCCCCACCTGCCGCAGATAAAGGCCGATGTGGAGCAAGAACCCCTTACATCCACCCACCTCCCCCATGTACAGGGCAGGTGAAGGAACTGTGATGGTCCGGAGGGTGGTGGTACTCACTAGAACAGCAGGTGGAGAAGGAGGGCCCGGACGAGACATATAAGGGCCTGCACTTATATAGCACTTTTCTAGTCACAAAGACCACTCAAAGAGCTTCACTAGTACTAACCCACTATTCTAAGGGCCTATAGGAGACAGATATCTAGGGAAAATTTAGAACAACCAATTAACCTAACATGCATGTCTTTGGATTGTGGGAGGAAACCGGAGCCCCCGGAGTAAACCCACACAGCGCAGGGAGAACATACAAACTCCACACAGAAAGGCTCCTACCCCTTCCAGCCTGGGGATTCAAACCTGGAACCTTCTAGCTGTTAGGCAACAGTGCTAACCACTGCACCACCGTGCTGCCCAGAGCCTAGATAACCGGTACAATGAACACGTGAAGGAGCATAAGGTCTTCTTCAGTCTCCCCCCCCCCCCCCGGCTACGAGCTCCGTCAAACTCAATTCCTCCCCTAGTCAATGGTTCTGAGCACCAGCGCTGGAGAAAGGTCGGCGCCAGTATGTATTGCGGCTCCATGGAGCATAAACTACCAAATTGCCCTATTAAGCCAAAAGATGTGGCCCGTCAGTAGCCGTGGGGGGTCTGGCGGGCAGTTATTCCATCAATCCCCCCGGTAGCTTTTCGCTCCAGGCTGTCATTCAGTGCAGGGGCCGAGAAGAAGGTCTTGGCGTTAATTGATTCAGGGGCAGATCAAAACTTCATTTCACAGTGACTTGTGCAGCAGATAGGTATTCCTACTATCAAACTGCCAGCTCCATTGAACATAGTGTCACTATCCGGCTGTAGATTAGCCGTTGTTACCGATCGTACCAAGCCGGTATCCATCCTTCTGTCTGGGAACCACTGGGAGGCCTTCTCCGGTGGTCTTAGGTTACCCTTGGCTCCAAAAACATAATCCTATTGTTAATTGGGCGCTGAACTCCATTTCCTCATGGAGCCTCTTTTGCTTATCTCCCTGTCTTTGTTCAGCCGCCTGTTCCCCAACGCTCCCCATCTCCTCTCCTCCGACAGAGCCGCCGGACCGCAGCCTCTTTTCCTGAGGTCTACCATGACATTGGGGAGGTCTTTAGCAAGTCAAGGGCCCTCTTGTTACTACCTCACCGCTCCTTCAACTGTGCTATTGACCTCCTCCTGGGCACACAGTTACCATCCAGTCAGCTCTACAGCCTTTCTGGACCGGAGAGGGAGGCAATGGAAAGCTACATTAAGGACTCTGTGAACGCTGGTCTCATTTGGCCCTCTTCGGCTCCCCTTGGAGCGGGGTTTTTCTTCATAGGAAAGGACGGATCCCTGCGGCCCTACATTGATTACCGCAAGCTCAACACAATAACCGTCAAAGACAAGTATCCACAGCCTTGATCAATTCCACGTCAGAGCTCCTCCAGCGTGCGTGGGTATTCATGAAGCTTGATTTACGCATTGCGTATCATTTGGTGCGCATACGCGATGGGGACAAATGGAAGACGGTGTTTAAGACGTACTTGGGCCACTTCGAATATCTCATGATGCCCTTTGGGCTCACTAACACCCCCGCCATCTTCCAACGCATGATAAATGATTTCCTCCGCGATATGGTGATTCAATAACACCCCCACTGTCTTCCAACACATGATAAATGATGTCCTCTGCGATATGGTGATTCAATTCGTTTTCGTGTACCTGGATGACATTTTAATTTTTTCCCACATGCCAGAGGAACACAGGCCACGTCTGCTCTGTGTTACAACGGCTCCTGGAGAATCAGTTCTTTGTGAAGGCCAAAAAGTGTGAGTTTTCCACCTGCTACACTTCCTTCCTGGGCTTTATTGTAACCGAAGGTGAGCTGAGGGCCAACCAGGCCAAGGTTAAGGCGGTGCTTGATTGGCCTACCCCTCAATCCCGGAAACAGCACCAACGCTTTTAGGGCTTTGCTAATTTGTATCGTAGGTTCATTAGAGACTACACTAAGGTTGCTCAGCCCCTGACTCAGCTGACCTTGACCAAAGCACCCTTTAAATGGTCTGAGGCAGTGGAGCAGGCCTTTGCTGAATTGAAGGCCTTATTCTCCAATACGCCAATCCTCAGCTCTTGTTTGTAGTGGAGGTGAATGCTTCAGATTCAGGGGTGGATGCTGTTCTCTCACAGCTCCCGGCCTCTGATCAAAAGCTCCACCCATGCGCGTATTTCTCTCAGCGGTTGACCCTGGCCGAGAGGAACTATGACGTAGGAGATCGAGAGCTGCTGTCCATTTAATTGGCATTGGAGGAATGGAGGCACTGGCTAGAGGGAGCTGCTCATCTCGTCATTGTGTGGACTGATTACAAAAATTTAGAGTACTTAAGCTCGGCCAGCAGGCTTAATTCTAGGCAGGCCCGCTGGGCCTTATTCTTTCTCAGGTTCAACCTCATCATCACCTATCAGCCTGGGTCACGTAATATTAACCCTGATGCTCTTTCTCATACGTTTGCCTCTGACCAGTCATCTTCCTGTACCTCTCCTGAGTCCATTTTGCCATCTTCTTTCATTGTTGGCGCCTTCTCTTGGGAGATTGAGCAGAGGGTCCGGCGGGCTCAGTCCACTGAGCCCAAGCCCGAGGAAGGCCCCAGTGATCTCCTGTTCTTCCCTTCCGCTCTCCGTAGTGACATCATCAGGTGGGAGCACACCAGCCACTTTGCCTGTCACCCCAGCATATCCCATACTGTCAAGCTGGTGCAGCGGGTATTCTGGTAGCCTACACTGCAGACAGACGTTTGTGACTACGTTAAAGCCTGTCAATTGTGTACCACGAATAAATCAGACTCTTCACCTCCAGCAGGCCTCCTGCACCCCCTGCCGGTCCCCAGTCGCCCCTGGTCTCACATCACCATGGACTTTGTCACGGGCCTCCCTCCCTCACAGGGCGACACTGTCATCCTTGCCATTGTAGATTGTTATTCTACAGCTATCCATTTGGTGCCCCTCCCTAAATTGCCCTCTGCTTCCGAGACCGCAAACCTACTTACCATTCATGTCATTCGTCTTCATGGAATACCCTTGGACATTGTGTCTGACCGGGGTCCCCAATTCACATCTCAAGTTTGGAAATCCTTCTGTCACTCCCTTAGCACCACGGTCAGTCTTACCTCCAGTTACCACCCTCAGAGCAACAGGTAGGCTGAGCATGCAAACCAATTCCTGGCGGCCGCCCTGAGATGTGTGGCTTCCTGTAACCCTTCCACCTGTCATATCCGGCTCTAGGGAGCCGGGCAATCAGAGCCAGGGACAAGCCAGTGAGTCGAGATGGTTTATTTTGGGTAAGGGATAAGGGATGAGGAGAGCACAGATACTCATGCAGAGGTACACTCACAGGTTGCACAGCGCAGAGGTAAGCAGCTCGTACCGGACGTGGGGGTAGCAAGACGTACATCCTCACAGCGGGATACAAACACAGGAATGCTGCAAGGGGAGTTGAGGCTGACACCAGACGAAGGGGCTTCAGCCTAGCAGTGCTTATGTCGCAGCCCCGAGTCATCGAGGCTGCTCCTATTTATCCTCATTGGCAGCGCCCCAGCTGATGAAGACTAATTGGCCCCAGCCGTCCATAATGCTGCCAGCTGGGGGCCAGCTGAGACGCTGCTCAATGGGAGGCAGGGATGAGGGAAAACATGGGCTCAGTGCCGAGACGGCATCTCAACCCATGGTGACAGAGCCCCTCCCTCAAGGTCGGGCTCCTGAACGACCAGGAACATCCCAGCCCCCCCCCCCCCCCCCACCTAGGGTGGGAGGAAGGGAGGCGGACCGGAGGGGAAGAAGCCAAGGGAAGGACAACACCAATGGGGCAATGTAGGGTAGCGGGAAAGAAAAACCCAAATACAATACTGACAACAGAACAATTAACCCAGGTACAGATGGGGAGAAGAACTGGGTCAGCACGCCGGTTACATACTACCCAGAGAGTACCAACCATGCGTGACCCAGAGCAAGAAAAAAAAAAAAAGAACCACCAAAAAGGTACAGGGCAAAAAATGCTGAGTATGGTCAAATAAAGGGAAAACACAATACACAGCACCAATATAAGTACATACACACAGTCACCAAGAAAAGTGAGGGTGACTGGAACAAATGGACAATTACAGAGCATGGTGTTACGGAAAACAAGGCACATGACTCTATAATGAACCAACAGGGCATAAAAAAGAAATACTGAGTGCAGGCAAAGAAAAACCCACACACATGAATATATAAATACCCACAGTCACCTAAAGAAATGAAAGTGACTGGAATGAATGGGCAACTGCAGAGTATGGTCTGAAAGGGAACAAAACATAACTCTACAATGCAAAAACGAGACTAAAAACATGGTACAAAAAATAAAATGCTGGGTACGAGGGAAGGAAAACGCACAGCACTATAAATACACATCCACCAACAGGACAGACATTACACCCAAGTGACCTTAATAACGATAAAAGAAAAAGTGACACCCGAGGTGTATGGCAGGCAGAGTCCAAAAATAGCCGAGATGGCTCCGGAGATCTCCCCGCCCATTGTCCAGCTGGCGAATCAGGGGAAGAGAAATGTTCGGACGGCGAACTCTGGACCCAGATCCCAGGAATCCAGTCCAACGGCTGCCGAACCAGGCCGCCCAAAGGCAAACACAGACCAGTGGGGGGAAACCAGATCGCCGAACCGAAAGTTTTGCGGGTCGGGTCGTCGACCCGCATCACTCAACCACCAGGACCGTTGAGACGGACGAAGGGTCAGAGCGGATCCCGGTGGAAGAGGCTCAGGGGAGAGCCGATGACGAGGGCGGCGGGCCTCAGGGAAACGGCCACCTCCTCACCGGACCTGGACAACACTGGGGCAGCACCCACGTCGGACCCCGATCGGGCCTCAGGCGAACCCACGTTGGACCCCGATTGGGTCTCGGGCGAACCCACGTTGGACACTGCACCAGAACCGACCTCCAACGTTGAACCCGGACCCTCCAGCACCACGAGGAACAGCAACTCCTCGCCGGTGACCCTGGAAGAAGGCTCAGAAGAGAAAACAGAACCGGGATCAGGATCACCGGCAGCGCCAGAACCCGGCGAGACGAGCTCAGACGCAGCGGGCGGCTGCACCCTGCTCGTCTCCCCTGGAGATAGGCTGAAGTGCTCAAAGATAAAAAGAGAGAAAAGAAAGGAGAGCACTCGCCTGATCTCGGGTTCTGACGCCGTCCAGGACTGCGAAGATCCAGGATCCGTCGTCAGGAGGTCGTTGTCAGGCTCCCATCTAGCCGCGTCGGGCCCCGCAGCCAGCACGATGGTCAGCGCAGCTTGAGATCCCTCCAGCTCAGGTAACCCCGCCGACGACCCACTCGGCGTGAAGCCAGAAGAATCTCGTCCCGCTGGACCGAACCGCTCCTCCGTGGAGACCCAGGGACGCTCAGTCGTCAGCGTAGACTCCACGCAGCAGTCAGTCCCCCTCCTCCGTCCGCAATGTAGCTGCGGAACCACAGGCCCTCTCCATATCCCACCACGTTGACCCGGAGCCGGGGACCGCTCGGCGGAGAGAGACACAGAGGATGCGGGATTAGGAAAACAGGTTACAGCAGGTGGGGAGAGTTCAGGGAGCTGCGAACCCTGAACTTCTCCTCCAGGGATGTGACAGAGCAAATCATTAAGCAGGTGTGAAAAAACAATGACTTGCCTGCCCCCTGGAGGTTGAGTATCGCCTGCTGTAGTGGAATCTGCTTCTTCCTCTCCCCGCCCGGCGATAACGGAGGACCCCCCGGGAATTCGTCTGAGGATCGCTCGCGTTGTCTCCAGCAGAGAGCTCACCAGGCCGGGATTCCAGGCACACACAGCGGTCAGGAAGCGCGTCGAGGAGGAGGGGGAAACAGCCGGGGTGAGCCAGCCCGAATGTCCAGGAATGACAGCGGGGGAACGAGGCTCAGGGGACGAGGCTGTAGAATCTCCACACTGATGAGGCGAAGGGATGACAGCTGCGTGGGAGGAACGGTCCTGACGATGACCCAGAACTGGATCCGGACGAGGTTCGTGCAGAGGTGACTCGGCGATGTGATGACGACTACTCCCAGGGAACGAAGCGAGGGGGAGACCCAGGATTCGCCGCTCCAGATCGGAGATCGAGACGAGGGAGGCGTCGAGCACGGGAAAGCTTCGTAGCCCTGAAGTCCTCACCATCAATCTCACTGCCGCCGCCACATGCCTGAAGGTGGTGACAGGAAACACAGTAGAGCTCGCGACAGCCACTCGACCCCGGACATAACTGCTGTCAGCTGCGGCTCCTTGAAGGGAATCCCGAGTGACGTGACGCAGGTCGGGGGAAGTCCTCTGGTTGGCGCGAACTCCCGGACTGGAATAGCGGCAGGAACGGGACTCCGAAGCGGGGAAAGACGTCGCCCACTTCGACTCCCTGCCGGGATTTCCATCCACCCCGTGGAGCTTCTCTTGCTGTGTACCTGCAGCGTCTATCCTGGCACTGTCCTCCAGATGGTACAGAGAGTGAGGGTGACAGTCCAGGAGTTCCTCAGCACGGCCCGGATGCCAGCGTCTCGCGTTGGAGGCGTCGTGCAGGGTGAAGAACGTCCCGTCGACAGCCTCCGAGATGGACCTCAGCTCGTCGCCCTGGCGCCGGAAGTGACTCCTGGGAAACGGCATGCTAGCAGCGCTGACACCCGGACAGAAAGGTACATTTCCACAGCGACTCACGGCCGCCGGCAACTCTTCTGGCTGCGACATACTGTCATATCCGGCTCTAGGGAGCCGGGCAATCAGAGCCAGGGACAAGCCAGTGAGTCGAGATGGTTTATTTTGGGTAAGGGATAAGGGATGAGGAGAGCACAGATACTCATGCAGAGGTACACTCACAGGTTGCACAGCGCAGAGGTAAGCAGCTCGTACCGGACGTGGGGGTAGCAAGACGTACATCCTCACAGCGGGATACAAACACAGGAATGCTGCAAGGGGAGTTGAGGCTGACACCAGACGAAGGGGCTTCAGCCTAGCAGTGCTTATGTCGCAGCCCCGAGTCATCGAGGCTGCTCCTATTTATCCTCATTGGCAGCGCCCCAGCTGATGAAGACTAATTGGCCCCAGCCGTCCATAATGCTGCCAGCTGGGGGCCAGCTGAGACGCTGCTCAATGGGAGGCAGGGATGAGGGAAAACATGGGCTCAGTGCCGAGACGGCATCTCAACCCATGGTGACACCACCTTGAGCTCTCATCTGACCTGGGTGGAGTACGCCCATAATTCAGCTGTCTCTTCAGCCACCGGAGCAATATCGTTCAAGGCGTCTATGGGCTATACTCCCCCCCGGTGCCCATGGCGGAGAGAGACATTGCCATTCCATCTGTGGGGGCCCACACTCATCATTGTTGCCAGGTAGGGAGGTCCACCAAGGCTGCCTTTCTCTGTTTGGCTGAGCGGAATCACCAGTACATGGACAGCAGGCGGGTTCCGGCGCCCAAATCGGCCAGAGCATGCGGTTGTCGGTGGACCAGATTCCATTGAAAACGGAGTCTAGGAAACTTTCACATCGCTTCCTGGGTCCCTTTACCATCTCGAGGATCATCAACAACGTGACGATTTGTTTAAAACTGCTGCCAACACTTCGCATCCATCCCACCTTTCATGTGTCCAAGATGAAGCCCCTCTCCGCCAGCCCTCTCTGCCCCTCCATCCCAAAGCCGCCTCCTCCTCCCTGGATCCTTGATGGCCAGACCACTTACATTGTGAAGAGGATTCTGGACGTTCGCTGTCGGGGCCGGGGTTTGTAATACCTGGTCAACTGGAAGGGCTACAGACCGGAAGTGAGATTCAACTTTATTTATATAGCGCCATTTCACAACAACAGTCATCTCATAGCACTATCAACTGTAGGGGAGACCCCCACAGTTGCAGAAAGACCCCAGCAATCAGGCGATCCCCTGTGAGCAAGCACTTGGCGACGGTGGAGAGGAAAAACTCCCTTTTAACAGGAAGAAACCTCCAGCAGAACCAGGCTCAGGGAGGGGCAGTCATCTGCTGCGACTGGCTGGGGGGTGAGGGGATAGAGAAGAAGAAAAGAACAGACATGTAGAGAGCAAACAGCACGATGGGGACTCAATCTATGGGAGAGAACAAACAAATGTTAATGACCAGCAAAAAAAAAATATTTCATAGAGAGTGAGGAAAGGAGTGAGGCCCAGTGCATTACTGGAGGTCCCCCGGCTGACTAAACCAATTAGCAGCATAACTAAGGGAGGGTTCAGAAACACATGATCCCTCCCTAATTGTAGGCTAGATCAAAAAGGTAGGTTTTAGCCCTATTCTTAAAAACAGAGATCGAGTCTGACTCCCGAATCCAGATTGGCAGCTGATTCCACAGGAGAGGAGCTTGATAACTCCTCGAAGTTGGATCCCCGGTTCCAACTTCCATGACAAGGGGATGGTCCCACCGGGTTTCACCGGGCTCATCCCAACAAGCCCGGTGGGTCGCCAGGAGGCACCCCTTGGGGTGGGGGGGGGGCACTGTGATGATCAGGTGAGCGCGCTTCCCCTCCCTTTCTGTGGGAGGTTCCTCGTCTGTTTTGCGACTCTGCAGGTCATCAATGCACCTGCATGAGTGGACGCATCTGCTGCTTCTTATAATAATTATAACAGCCAGAAAATCAGGATAACAATAATACTAAGCACAGAGAATGACAAAAATAAACTTAAAGCATGAGTATGGTCCCCAGACCATGCCCAGGTTCTGACAAATCCATTTTGGAATAAGCCTGTAACATAAAATGTGGTAAGAGTGAAGCACTGAATACTTCCCAGATGCACGGTAACTGCTCCATGCACTGTAATCCTTAGACTGTGAGCAGATTGTTGTTTTGTTCTGTTTTTTTTTTTGTTTTCTTTTTTTTTTGGGGGGGGGGTACCAAGTTTTGGCTAGTTAAGGTTGCCACCTTTCCCACCACTGGATCATCTTTTCATATAGCTTTCTGGTGATAAAGTATGCAATAACAGAAAAGTTGTCAACCTCTGACACGAAAGTATCTGTTAGACCCAGCCAGTATGTCCATGTGGGCCCCAATATACAGTATCTCACAAAAGTGAGTACACCCCTTACATTTTTGTAAATATTTTATATCTTTTCATTGGACAACAGTGAAGATATGACACTTTGATACAATGTAAAGTAGTCAGTGTACAGCTTGTATAACAGTGTAAATTTGCTGTCCCTTCAAAATAACTCAACACACAGCCATTAATGTCTAAACTGCTGGCAACAAAAGTGAGTACACCCCTAAATGAAAATGTCCAAATTGTGCCCAAAGTGTCAATATTTTGTGTGGCCACTATTACTTTACAGGACTGCCTTAACTCTTTTGGGCATGGAGCTCACTAGAGCTTTACAGGTTGCCACTGGAATCCTCTTCCACTCCTCCATGACGACATCACGGAGCCGGTGGATGTTAGAGACCTTGCGCTCCTCCACCTTCCATTTGAAGATGCCCCACAGATGCTCAGTAGGGTTTAGGTGTGGAGACATGCTTGGCCAGTCCACCACCTTTTCTTTCAGCTTCTTTAGCAAGGCAGTGGTCGTCTTGGAGGTGTGTTTGGGGTCATTATCATGTTGGAATACTGCCCTGAGGCCCAGTTTCTGAAGGGAGGGGATCATGCTCTGCTTCAGTATGTCACAGTACATGTTGGCATTCATGGGTCCCTCAATGAACTGTAGCTCCCCAGTGTCGGCAGCACTTATGCAGCCACAAACCATGACACTTTCACCACCATGCTTGACTGTAGGCAAGACACACTTGTTTTTGTACTCCTCACCTAGTTGCTGCCACACATACTTGACACCATCTGAACCAAATAAGTTTATGTTGGTCTCATCAGACCACAGGACATGGTTCCAGTAATCCATGTCCTTAGTCTGCTTGTCTTCAGCAAACTGTTTGTAGGCTTTCTTGTGCATCATCTTTAAAAGGGGCTTCCTCTGAGACGACAGCCATGTAGACCAATTTGATGCAGTGTGCAGCGTATGGTCTGAGCACTGACAGGCTGACCCCCCACCCCTTCAACCTCTGCAGCAATGCTGGCAGCACTCATATGTCTATTTTCAAAAGACAACCTCTGGATATGACGCTGAGCACGTGCACGCAACTTCTTTGGTCGACCATGGCGAGGCCTGCTCTGAGTGGAACCTGTCCTGTTAAACTGCTGTATGGTCTTGGCCACCATGCTGCAGCTCAGTTTAAGGGTGCTGGTAATCTTCTTATAGCCTAGGCCATCTTTATGTAGAACAACAATTCTTCTTTTCAGATCCTCAGACAGTTTGCCATGAGATGCTATGTTGAACTTCCAGTGACCAGTATGAGAGAGTGTGAGAGCGATAACACCAAATTTAACACACCTGCTCCCTATTCACACCTGAGACCTTGTAAGACTAATGAGTCACATGACACCGGGGAGGGAAAATGGCTAATTGGGCACAATGTGGACATTTTCACTTAGGGGTGTACTCACTTTTGTTGCCAGCGGTTTAGACATTAATGGCTGTGTGTTGAGTTATTTTGAGGGGACAGCAAATTTACACTGTTATACAAGCTGTACACTGACTACATTGTATCAAAATGTCATATCTTCAGTGTTGTCCCATGAAAAGATACAATAAAATATTTACAAAAATGTGAGGGATGTACTCACTTTTGTGAGGTACTGTAGGTTAAAGCTAGGCTATATTATGGGTCCCATGTGGGATTGTCCGTAGGTGTCAGGTATCAGGCTAGGGAACCCGCTTGCAGACTCTGCTAATACAGAGACAAATGTATACTAGGCTGGGGAAATTAAGGACTCAGGGTTTGGGCAAACAGGGGATGAGTTCAGCGAACAAGACAAGAATAAATAAGGGTAATATCTACACAGGAGCAAGTGAATGACTATGTCAACAGGTCAACAGTCTGGCACTGAATGAGAAGAAAAAGCTGGCTTTACAGGGAAGAGATGCAGCTGATTGGGTAACAAGAAATGGCCACCCCCTGAACAACCTACATTCATACCTGAGAGTAACTGCTCTCAGCTGCTGCCACTACAGCCACTGAGATACATCCAAATCCGACCGGCTCTGGCTTTCTGGTTCGCTCTGGCTTTCCGGTTCCTGTCAACCTGTCAACCTGCTGTCAGATCCTGTCAGTCGGTGGATTTTGGTGGATTTCTGTGTTTTGGTGCTCGGTTTTTGAATACTTTTTTTGGCTTTTGAGAACTGAATTTGGATTACGGACTGGACATCCTAGTTTTGACCCCTGCCTCACTTAAGACGCCAATAGCGGCATCTAAGGACTGGGAAACGAGAGCGGAGCGGAGCGGCCCTCCATTCAGCTAGCTAAACAGCTGTTCATTAGCTGTTTAGTCAACATACATCGTCCGGGATCATGGGTCCTAAGAAAGCTCAGCAGACTGAGGAGGTGGACGATATTAAAAGATCGCTCGACTTCTTGGCTGAAGAGATTTCTGCTGTTAAGCTGCAGCAAAAAAACATCCTGGGCCTGCTCGAGGAGGTGAAAGCGCTGCGGATCCAGAACGCCAAGAAGGACAAGAGGCTGGCGTATCTGGAGAGCAGAGTGTTGGACCTGGAGAAGTACACCCGGGTGAATGACGCGATCATCACAGGGCTCCACATTAAACCCCGATCATATGCTCGGGCGGTCGCCATGGACAGCGGAGGGAGGCTCGATGCGCTGGAAGACGAATCCACAGAACAACAAGTGGCGGCCTTCCTGCAGTCCAAAGGAATCCAGCTGGACTGTAACACCATAGAGGCCTGCCACCCTCTGCCCAGGAAAAACAGCGACAAACCAGCTGTCATCATGAGGTTTGTCAATAGAACACACAAGACTGCGCTGCTAAAACAAGGTAGAAAACTGAAAGGAACAAACATTTACATAAATGAGCACCTCACAAAAGAAAACAGAGAAATAACCAGAAAAGCAAGACACATGAGAAAGCAGAAAAAGATTCAAAACACCTGGACATCAAACTGTAAAATATACATCAAATTAAATGGATCACCTGAAGAAGCCAAGGTCATTAACATCCGTAATATTATGGAACTGGATAAATATCAATGAATATTGTGAACTGGAGTCGACAGCAACAAGAGACAACTGTAGGACACTGAAGGATTATACTCATCTGCATCAGGACATTTAATTACATGAAACAAAAGATCAAAAAACAGGAACAACAGGAACTGAAAGTTTTTGAATATACGGATCTCAACCCACAGGACGTAAAATATAACATAGACCCTGATAATAATTTATTTAGCTCCATCAATAATAACTGCAGTTACTACACGGATGAACAGTTTAACACAATGGTCACATCTGATTTCAATATTTCTATGATCCACTTCAACAGCAGAAGTCTCTATGCCAACTTTAATAACATTAAAGATTATTTACATCAATTTAAAGAGCCATTCAATATTGTGGCAATAGCAGAGATGTGGCTCAGTGAAGAGAAAGGAGTGGATTTTACCATGGATGGCTATGAATTAAATTATTTAAATAGAAAAGTAAAAAAAGGAGAAGGAGCTGCAATTTATGTTGACAAGAGCTTGCAATACAAGGTTGTTGAAAATTTGTCAGTAACTGTGGATGATTTATTTGAATGTATTACAATAGAAATCTGTCTGGACAATATGAAGAATATGGTCATGAGATGTGGATATAGAACACCTGGATCAAACATTGACTTATTTAAGGACTGGATGGAAAAAATGTATGCAAAACTAACTCATAAAGTTATGCTCATCTTTGGGGATTTCAATATAGATCTTATGAATTCTAAACAACATAGTTTGACAGAAGAATTTATCAACACAATGTACAGTATGGGCTTACATCCAACAATTACCAGACCTAGCAGAATCATGTCATACAGTGCCACACTAATAGATAACATATTCACAAACATTATGGAAAATAATATCATGAGTGGGCTTTTATTGAATATCAGTGACCACCTTCAGATTTTTGTTATCTATCAATGTGATTATGGGAAGAAAAAGTATGCCAAAAATATTAAATTTAAAAGAATAAGAACTGAAGAATCTATGGATTTACTGACAAAGGAATTATTAATACAAGACTGGAAGATAGTTTGTGATGAAAATGATATAAATAAAGCATATGATAAATTTTGACAAATATTTCAATCATAACAATAAAAACTGTCCTATAAAACAATACAGACAACAAAACAAAAATATTCCTTGGGTCACCAAGGAATCACCTAAATGCATGTAAAAAGAAGAATACATTATATAAACAATTAAGTGCAGAAAGGTAGAGGCTGAGATCAAATATAAAAGATATAAAAACAAGCTTACTAATATAATGAGGACTTGTAAGAAAGAATACTACAACAGAATATTAGAGGATAATAAAAATAACTTAAGAGGAATATGACAAGTACTCAATGGGATTATTAGTAACCGATCTAAGAATGCTAATTATCCAGAATATTTTATTGAAAATGACAATTTGAGATATAATATGGAGGATATGGCTAGTGGTTTCAATAATTTTTTTGTAAATGTTGGTCCTGAATTAGCAAAATTAATAGTGACACCAGAAACAAACAACAGTGGTTCTGTAAATGAAATAGAAGATAGAAATCCAAACACAATCTTTTTGGGTGCAGTTACTGAAAAGGAAATTATCGAGACTGTGAGTAAATTTAAGAACAAAAAATCAACTGACTGGAATGAAATTGACATGACAATAGTGAAAAAAGTAATTGAAGGAATTGTTAAACCACTCACCCACATCTGAAACCTGTCATTTCAAACTGGTAAATTTCCAAACAAAATGAAAATAGCAAAAGTAATACCAGTCATTATTTCACAAATTACAGGCCGGTCTCTTTACTCTCACAATTCTCCAAAATACTTGAAAAAATTTTCACTAAGAGACTGGATGATTTCACTGAAAAACACAACTTCCTTACAGACAGCCAGTATGGTTTTAGAGCAGATAAATCTACATCTTTGGCACTGATCAAACTTATAGAAGAAATTACTAGTTGTATAGATAAAAAAAAAGTTTGCTGTAGGAGTATTTATAGATTTAAAGAAAGCTTTTGACACCATTGACCACAGAATTCTGCTGAGGAAATTGGAAAGGTATGGGATAAGAGGGGTCGGACTGAGTTGGGTGGAAAGTTATTTAAGTAACAGACAACAATTTGTACAAATTGGTGAGCACAAATTACCCTTCATGGACATCACTTGTGGTGTGCCCCAGGGGTCAGTTTTGGGACCCAAACTCTTTATTTTGAATATAAATGAGATATGCCAAGCATCAAAAATTCTGAAATTTATTTTGTTTGCGGATGACACAAATATCCTTTGCACTGGTGAGAATTTGCAGCAGGTTTTAGAGGTGGTCACAATTGAAATGAAAAGGTTAACGCAGTGGTTCAACAAAAATAAATTATCCCTAAATCTGAAAAAAACAAAGAGTATGTTGTTTGGAAATTATAAAATCAATCATGAAATAATGGTAATGATAGATGATACCAGAATAGTAACAGTACAGGAAAATAAGTTTCTGGGGGTGACACTAGACAATAAAATCTGCTGGAAACCTCACATCAGTCACATCCGGGCCACGCTGGCAAAATGTATAGGGATACTGGGGAAGACAAGACACATCTTGGACTATAAATCATTGTTCTTACTGTACAATTCACTGTTTCTACCTTATCTTAACTACTGTGTAGAGGTCTGGGGAAACACCTACAAGACCAACCTACAGCCAGTATGTACATTACAAAAAAAAGCTATAAGGATAATAAATAATGTAGGATATAGAGACCATACCAATTTGTTGTTTTTAAAGTCACATGTCATAAAGTTCATGGATTTAGTTAAATTTAAGACAGCACAAGTAATGTACAGGGCAATTAATAATCAACTCCCAACTAATATACAAAAAATATTCAAAAAAAGAGACAATGATTATAATTTGAGAGGAGACTTAAACTTTACAAAACCTAAGATACAAACAACTAAGAAAAGTATGTACATATCTGTCTGTGGGGTGGATTTGTGGAACAGTCTGGAGCTGGAACTGAAACTATGTACAAACATAAATCAGTTCAAAAATAGGTATAAACATTATTTGCTGAAAGAATATATGTTAGAAGGGTAGTATTTATATATACATTCACTATGCTCACTCTGGGACACTATGGAATGGTAGGTGGGACAGTACTGTGTATATCTTTGTTGTTTGGGGCTCGGTTTTGATGTATGGACTGTATGTATGTTGGGATGGATGGGTGTTAATGTTGATATGTACAAAATATAGTTAATTGTTTACTTGGGGTCTTAAATGTGGTAATTTGTATACATTTCACATGGGTTGTATTTATGGAAAAGAAGAGTTGGAGTTAATAAGTGTTCACTTATTCCTTCTCCCTTTTGAGCACTGTATACTGTCACTTTATCGCACTTTTCATTTTTTTTTTTTACTTTTTTGTTCTAAATAAAGTGTGTATCTATCTATCTATCTATCTATCTATCTATCTATCTATCTATCTATCTATCTATCTATCTATCTGAGCATGGGGGGATTCCGCCGTACTCTGTCTCATTGTCTTTTTTCTATATTTGTATTTCATTGTATTTTTGAGTTCTCATTCTTGTTATTTTACCTTTGGTTAATTTTCACATTCTGTATTGTTTTTAAGTATGATTTATTTTCCTGTTTGCGCTCTTTGTTGGGTTGTTATTTACATACATGGATTTACTTGTTTTTATTATATTCATATTCTGCTGTGTTTTCTCTCTCCCTGGGACTGCAGCTGTCAGTGGCACTTCCGGGTTTTTGCTCTCTTGTGGGCGGTGCCCCTGTCAACTGTCAGTCTCATCTTCTCCCTCTCACTACTCCCAGCTGATTCCTGTTATAATCATTGTCACTGCCTGCCCGCTCATGGTATCCGCACCTGCCATCATTTGTTTCATTTGTTTCTGGCCTTATTTAAGGGTTGTTATTTTCCTCCCTCATTGCTGGAGTCTCAGCTATTGTCTCCACCAGAATCCTGGCCCTGTTCTGGTATGCTGTGAGTTTGCTTTGTATATCAGTTTGGATTTTCTGTTGGTGCACTGTTTGGGACTTTGTGTTGTTGTTAATAAATATCACAAACTGCAGTCCAGCACGTGGATCTCTCCTCTCTGCCCCGAATGGAGTTTCATGACAGAAGAGTCCGGCCAGTTAGAGATCCAGCTGCTGCAGTTTGTGTTTTTTTTGGTTTCTATGACCTGTGGTTTGGTGATTTCTGGTAGTAGACATGGCCAGAAACAAACCCAGCCATCTTAATTCACCAGTGGCAGTGAGTGTAGCCTTTTCCTTCTACCCCCCCACCCCCAGTTTTTGTTTTTCACCTGGGGTTTTGTTATGTCTACTGCCTTGGATTTTTCAGCACTGGGGATGAGCGTGGAGAAGTGTGTGGTGGCTATGGTCATTGCCAGTTTTGCCTCGGGGGGCTGGAGCCACCCGCTCTCCTGAGGAGGTTTGGAGGTTCATGGACGGCGCAGTCCGGGTGATCGAGGCTCATCCCAGTCTCTGGAGCTACCCGGGCCTCACGTTTTTCCTCTCCTCAGTGGTCGATGCACACCGCAAACTCTGTGACCAGGTGAGGGACTTCCCTTCGGTGCAACCGGGGCTCAAGAAGAAGCGCATCCACCAGATCGTCCCCGGAGGTCCCAAATGGACACCATCTGGCCCCGACACAGCAGCCCCACCTTTTCCTCCTGAACTGTGGCCCACACCATCAACCGAGGAGCTGGAGGAGTGCAGGCAGGTCCAATTAGCGGAGACAGAGCTCCTACTAGAGTATAAACCATGGCTCCGAGCCATGGTTTATAGGAGGAGCTGGAGGAGGTTTCACCAGGTCCTCTTACACCTCACCATGAGCCAATGTCTCCGCCTCCTGCTCCCTACTGTTGCCCAGGGAAATCTCGCTGGAGGAACGCCTCCACCTCTCAGGCAGCAGTTCTCCCCCCGCCGAGTCAGACAATCCCCACAGCAGTTCCTTCCTCTGGTTCCTTTTTTGTCAGCTCTCCCGTCAGCCTTCTCTCCCTCCATTGCTGCTGCCACTTCCGTCTCCTCCCGGTCCTGTCCTGCTGCTGAGGGTCCATTCGCCTCCTTCCCGGCTCTGCCGGTCACCACGTCTGCAGAGGCGGCTCCTCTACGTTCCTCTGAGGGGCCCACAAAAGCTGCAGCCATAGAGAGGGCGGATTCTACACTGGCCGCAGCAGAAAACATCACGCCCCAGGAACACAGGCAAGTTCTTTTTCATTCTCAATCATTGACACATGAATTACCTTGCCTGATTCCCGGTGGTGAGGCTCAGCCAATGCAGTCCCCTGAGCTCTGCTGCAGCCATAATTACCTCACCTGCTCTCTCCGTGTCTCTCCCTATGTCCCTTGAGTGTCCGCCAGCCGTAGGATAGAGCCGCCGGACGAGGGAGGAGCCTGCGGCCCGGGAGGACCTGGTTCCAGTGCCGCAGCCATGGTCCAGATGGAGGAAGAGCACTGCCAGTGAGCTGAAGCCTGCACCAGCGGCAGCAGGGAACTGACCTCCTGTTGCCATGCTGGGCGAGCCACCTGCGTGGGTCACTTCGCTGGGGAGGGGGGGGGGGGTCCCAGGACTGCATTAACCACCATGTCTGCTGAAGGGGTCACCACAGCAGACCTGAAGCTGGACCTCCAGAGGGCCGGGCCCGAGACGTTGTAGCATGGATCGATGGAATCCTCAACAGTGGTGGAGCTTGAGCTCAGGCAAGTCCTCTCCTTTATTTTCATTGCTTCTGTTTAGGAGAGAGCTTGTTGGGCTCTTGGTGGAGAGAGCCAAGTGCAGCCATCAGCTGCACCTGACCTCACCTCACTGGGCTCCACTGCCACCGGTAACCCTGACCATGTTTCTCTGCGTCTCCTGTCTGACCCCCCCAGGGTCACCGAGGATTGTCCAGCTTTTCCAGAGGTCTCCGTGGGTCCAGTCTCACCATCTGAGACCACCGTGGGTTCAGCTTCTCCTGCCAAGCTAGTTGCGGGTGGTCTGTCCCAGCCTGGGACCTCCGAGGGTGCTGCTCCCCCATCAGCTGAGGTCGTCGCAGGTGCTCCGTCCCAGCTCAGGACCTCTGTGGGTGCTGCTCCCCCTCAAGATGAGGTTTTCATGGGTGCTCCGTCCCAGCCCGGGACCTCCGTGGGTGCAGCTCTTCTTCTGGTTGAGGTCTTTGCGGGTGCACTGTTCAAGCCCAGGGCCTCTGTGGGTGCAGCTCTGGCCCAGTCCAGGTCTATCGTGGGTGCAGCTCTGGCCCAGTCTGGGTCCACCGTGGGTGCAGCTCTGGCCCAATCCGGAGCCACTGCGGGTGCAGCTTTGCTCCAGCCCGGAGCCACCCCTGTGCAGCTTTGCTCCAGCCCAGAGGCACCACGGGTGCAGCTTTGCTGCAACTCGGAGCCACCATGACTGCAGCTTTGCTCCAGCACAGAGCCACTGCAGGTGCTGCTTTGCTCCAGCCCGGAGCCACTGCGGGTGCAGCTTTGCTCCAGCCTGGAGCCACTGCGGGTGCAGCTATGCTCCAACCCAGAGACACCGCGGGTACAGCGTTGCTGCAGCCCGGAGCCACTGCGGGTGCTACTTTGCTCCAGCCCGGAGTCACCATGGGTGCTGCTATGTCCCAGTTCGGGACCACTGAGGGTGCTTCAGAGCAGTCTGAAAGTGTTGTGGTTCCCTCTCCTCTGCCAGACGCCATCGTGGTCCCCTCTCCTCTGCCTGAGGCCGTCGTGGTTCCCTCTCCTCTGCCCGACATCGTTGTGGTTCCCCCAACCCCTCTGCCCCCTCCTTCATTGCGCTTCCCTGTGGGGCAGCCGCCTCCTGGGCCACCCCTTCTGTTTAGGTGGCTGAAGAACCCTGGCCGACCACCAGACAGACCGTGCCGTTGGGTTGGGTGGCTCATATTCTCTGGCAGGCCACCCGACTCTTACCACCTCACCGTCTGCCAGGTCTGGCCACCTGAACTGTCTAGCTCTTTGGTCCAGGGGGCATAGGTGCCCAGTTCTGTGTGGGTGTGGATCCTGAGCAGGGTTTTTTGTTTTTGTTTCCTCTTAGTCTGGGTTTTGCTGGGATGTTAGTTCTGAGAGTTTTTCTCATTTTCTCTGAGATGTTTCAGTCCCTCCATACCTGGGTCCCCCTCCTCCCGCCCGGGGTGGGGTTATTTTCTTGTTGGGGTGTTTTGTTTTGTTTTTTTGTCTGGGGGGGGGGGGGTCTTTTTCTTTCGATGTTGCTGGGGTGTCTGGTATCCACCCCTTGGGGAGGGGGGGCTCTGTCACGATCTGAGCACCGGGGGATTCCGCCGTGCTATGTATCTTATTTTTTTTCTATATTTGTATTGGATTGTATTTTTGAGTTCTCATTTTTGTTATTTTACCTTTGGCTAATTTTCACATTCTGTATTGTTTTTAAGTATGATTTATTTTCCTGTTTGCACTCATTGTTGGGTTGTTATTGACATACTTGGATTTACTTGTTTTTATTATATTCATATTCTGCTGTGTTTTTTCTCTTCCTGGGGCTGCAGCTGTCAGTGGCACTTCCGGGTTTTTGCTCTCTTGTGGGAGGTGCCCCTGTCAGCTGTCAGTCCTGTCTTCTCCCTCTCATGCTTCCCAGCTGATTCCTGTTCTAATCATTGTCACCTCCTGCCTGCTCACGGTATCCGCTCCTGCCATCATTTGTTTCATTTGTTTCTCTCCTTATTTAAGGGTTGTTATTTTCTTCCCTCATTACCAGAGTCTTAGCTATCATCTCCACCAGAATCCTGATCCTGTTCTGTTGTGCTGTCAGTTTGCTTTGTATATCAGTTTGGATTTTCTGTTGATGCACTGTTTGGGACTTTGTGTTTTTGTTAATAAATATCACAAACTGCAGTCCAGCGAGTGGATCTCCCCTCTCTGCCCCGAAGGGCAATTAATGACAGTCCAGTGATCTAATTACTCTTTGCTGCTGCAAGGGCAGCAGTCCTTAGAGTGGGTTCCATGTTGGTCCCATCTATGTTTGCCCATTGACTTAACTCCATCTGCACCATATATGGGTTTAATGTAGGTGATTTGGTTTCAGTAACACTGACACAATAGGTAAAGTCCATGTGGGCAAACAGATTGGAGTAACCTGAACCAACACAACATCCCAGATCTAACTTATAATGGGCCCCACATGGGTCATCAAACTCAAGTGTCTTTGTTTGGTAATATTTAGGGGTGGGGCAAAAGATCAGTTCTTGTAATGTTACGATACTTCTTATTTGTGATGATGCACTGATCCATAGACACACATACCAATCTTTTATTAATTATATACTGTATATTGACGTAAATGTTGCAAACTCTTGGTATTAATCAACCAACTGAGTTTTCAGTCCACTAGATTTCACAAAGTAAGTTTGTATTGTCGGGTGAAGTCATGGCTTGTCTCGTGAAATTTGCAGCCAGGTGTACAAGTTGGGAAATAGTTGGATGAGCTGAAAAGCTAACTCAAATGTCCGGCCTTTTTTAGATTTAATTACAAAGATGGAATGAAAGACCTTGACATGAAACACTCAACCTGCAAGGAGCACCATCCAAAAAAAATAACAGAAAACACTCAGGACCCCGTGGGTCAGTACACCCCTCTCAGAACCATCCAGCAACAGCAGCATTAGCAGATGACAGCTCAGCCAAAAGTCCAAAGCCAAGTACAGCAGAAAGGACCCCGACAACAGCACACCATCCCACAGAGGTCCTGAGAGCCTACAGCCATGGAAAGAAAAGTGGCTGCATTGAGTTGAAAAGAGTGAAAAAGTATATGAAACAGATATTGACAGTTTTACTTTGGGGGCACAATTTGACGCTGAGTAAGGGAGGGAAAAATATGTGGTATCACAATACTTAAGGAATCATAGTATTGCGAAAGTGATGGAATCCATATGAACAAAATTTGAATCAGTATAGTTTCAAACAAAACCTCAGAGATCTTTGTTCCAACCCCTCTCAAGAATTCAAGTGTCGTCAGAGCACAATGATACATGCATCCTTTAAAGACCATAATTACAAGTTGCTAATAGAATGGAACAGAAATCTATCAACAATACTAAAATGTAAATAATCTTCTCCTTGCACCATACCACCCTCCCGTCTACAACTGCCCCCCATCACCCTCCCCCCTACAAACCATAATTTGAAGAAGGTGATCTGCTGGTTTCTCTTTCTGAGCTGCCATGAGGAAAGCACCCCTGCTGATGCTACTGCCTCCAGACTCTAAGCAGGGCAGGCTGTCACCACATTGATAAAGTGAGCCATTTTACACACAGGCAAGATTACTTTCAAGGACAGAGAATAAAGTGGCTGCTTTCTGAGTTCTAATACACATAAACACAAAATACAGTACATATTAGAGAAAAAGAGAAAAGAACAAGAGCATGCACTGATACCTATTCCTTTAAATTCTTATGTGCACTGTGAACACGGCATCTAATCTACTACTACTACAATGCGTAGCGTTCCAATACACTATTATAATTAAAATATTGCATGTCATTTATGTAAAATTATAGATAATTATAGTTTTAGATCAACAACATTTTACAAAGAAGACCCAAACAATGTAGCAGCCATTCAAGTCACAGCATATATAAATCACCTTGTGGAAACACGTTTCATTACATTTCATGGCATTTCACATTTTTAAAAGTACTCTTATCTGGAGGTCAGTGTGTGGCAGGCTGTAGTAAAGAGCATTCTTCTAATGCAAGAAATGGTCCCAATCCAGGCAGCACGGTGGTGTAGTGGTTAGCACTGTGTCAGCACAGCAAGAAGGTCACGAGATCAATTCCACCCCTGACCATTGTGGATTCAATCCAACCCCCCTGACCGCCGGTGACCCTTCTGTGTGGAGTTTGCATGTTGTCCCCGTGTCTGCTTGGGCTTCCTCCCACAGGCCAAAGACATGCAGGTTAAGTTAACTGGCATCAACTGGCGATTCTAAATTGTCCTTAGGTATGAATGTGAGAGTGAATGGTTGTCTATCTCTCTGTGTTGGCCCTGCAATGGTCTGGCGATCTGTGCAGGCCCAGGGTGTACCCTGCCTCTCTCCCAAAGATGCTGGGATAGGCTCCAGCCCCCCCCCCCCCCCCCCCCACTCGTGACCCAAAAAGGATTAAGTGGTAGAGATGAATGAATGGATGGATGGTCCCAATCCATTTGGTGAATGTTTAATTTCACTTTCTTATCTGTAATAAATTTCTGGCTTTGGATGACTTGCTTCACACATCAAATGTAAATTTATATGGTAATGTTTCTGGTAATGTTGGGGTTAAGGTTAAACAAGGATAAGGGTCTATTTTTTAACACATTGCACCTTTCACAAGCCACTGTCTCACCTCATATAGTGAGTTTCACAACCAATATATTTTTAAATGTGGGGGTGGGGGCTGTAATTTTCTGTTGGAGGACAGCTTTACTTTAATATACGAGGGGGGCTGAAAAGTTCATGGGGTCAAATTTGACCAAATGTGGTTTATTTTTCAACATAGTCTTCCCTTCAGTCCACACATTTCTCCTATCAGTGTTGCAGTGCTTGGATCCCTGTGGTTGGAAAAACAAACCACATTTGGTCAAATTTGACCATGATGAACTTTTCAGCCTATGAACTTTTCAGCCCTCCCTCGTACACAAGTTAAAGAAATGAACACAGTAATGACTCATTGTTCTTTAGCCACTACCAGCTCAATTACAAATGCACAGGAATGCTGAAGTGCAATGAATGGCAGTGTCTCCACTGAGAAAGCTTATTGTACAAGTACAGTTGCAAGAAAAAGTATACCCTTTGGAATGATCTGGTTTTCTGCATAAACTGGTCATGAAATGGGATCTGATCTATATCTGAGTCCCAAGTATATACAAACACATTCTGCCTAACCTAATACCACACAGACAATTATATTTCATATCTTTATTGGTCACATCCATTAAACACTCACAATGCTAGTGGAAGAAGTAAGTGAACCCTTGGATTTAAAACTGGTGGAACATTCTTTGGAATTAACAACGTCCAACAAGTGCTTTTGGTAGCTACTGATCAGACCTGCATATTCTTCCTCACACAACTGCTTCAGCTCAGCCGTATTTTTAGGATGTCCGGTGTGAACGGCTCTCTTGAGGTCATTCAGCATCTGTATTGGATTCAGGTCTGGGCCACTCCAAAAGATGGAGTTTCTTTTTCTGCAGTCATTCTATACTAAATTTACTTTGATGTTTAGGGTCATTGTCCTGCTGCATCACCCACCTTCTATTGAGCTTCAGCTGAAGGACAGCCATCCTGACATTATTCTCTAGGATACCTTGATAAACTTGAGAATTAACTTCCCCCTCAATGATGGCAAGTTGTCCAGGCTACAAGGCAGCAAAGCAGCCCCAAATAATGATGCTCCCCCGACTGTATTTCACTGTTGGGATCATGCTTTCATGTTGGCAGGTGGTGCCCTTTTTATGCTCTTCCCAAACAGTTCAACCTTTGTTTCATCAGTCCACAAAACATTTTTCCAGTAGTGCTGTGAAATGTCATAGTGCTCTTTGGCAAACTTTAGGCATGCAATGAATGTTTTTTGTTTTTTGTTGGGTTTTTTTTGGAAAGTCAGCTTCCTCCATAGTGTCCTGCCATTGACACCATGCCTGTTCAATGATTTGAGTATGGTAGACTCATGAACAGCGGTGTTAACCAGAACCAATGATTCCTTCAAGCCTTCAACTGTTAGTCTAGAGTTCTTTTTTTTTTTTTTTTTTACCTCAATACACATTCTGTGTAGTGCCTTTGGAGTGAACTTTGGGTGCCCATATCTAAGGAGTAGTCACAGCACTAAATTGTGTCCATTTGTAGACAGTTTGCCTAACTGTGGACTGGTGACTACCTAAAGTCTTGGAGATTGCTTTGTAATCCTTTATACAAATCAAGAATTCTTGATTGTTGGTCTTTGGATGTTTCTCTTGTGAAGCATGGGTCACATCAGCAGATGCTTCCTGTGAGTAACAAAGTCAAAAAGGTAGAATTTTTTTGTAAGTCAAAGCAGCTCTACACCTAAGTGCAAACTTGTTTCATCACATGGTTTGCCAACTTAATTGAATTAAATTCAATTCAACTTTATTCATATAGCGCCATTTCACAACAACAGTCATCTCATAGCATTTTCAACTGTAGGGGAAATCCCCACAATTGCAGAAAGACCCCAGCGATCAGGGGATCCCCCTGTGAGCAAGCACTTGGTGACGGTGGAGAGAAAAAAACTCCCTTTTAGCAGGAAGAAACCTCGAGCAGAACAAGGCTGAGGGAGGGGCAGTCATCTGCCATGACTGGCTGGGTGGTGAGGGGATAGAAAAGAAGAAGAAAAGAACAGGCATGTAGAGAACAAACAGCATGACGGGGACTCAATCTATGGGAGAGAGCAAACAGATGTTAATGACCGCAAAAATATTTCTTTGAGAGTGAAGAAAGGCGTGAAGCCCAGTGCATTGTTGGAGGTCCCCCGGCTGTCTAAACCTATTAGCATAACTAAGAGAGGGTTCAGAGACCCATGATCCCGCACTAATTGTAGGCTATATCAAAAAGGAAGGTTTTAACCCTATTCTTAAAAACAGAGATCGAGTCTGACTCCCAAATCCAGATTGGCAGCTGGTTCCACAGGAGAGGAGCTTGATAACTGAAGGCTCTGCCTCCCATTGTACTTTTGGAGATTCTAGATATTAAAGGTAATGCCAACTTTATTGTCATTTAATCCATACAGCCAACCATGTACAGTAGAACAAAATTACATTTCTCTTATCTACAATATTAATCACAAGGCACCACCAAAAATTTTCCCTCCTCCATTCCATTACTGCTGAGCACCAAGCTAGATGGTAGGAAGTTCCACTTTTATATGGTCTTTGACATGACCCAACCGGGATTTGAACCCCAGCCTCCCAGGTGACAGGTGGATGCTATATATATATATATATATATACAGTATATATATATATATATATATATATATATATATATATATATATATATATATATATATATATATATATATATATATATATATATATATATATACAGTATATGATAGATAGATAGATAGATAGATAGATAGATAGATAGATAGATATATCTTGGCTTTTCATATATACAGTGCCATTTTTTATACATACATATACATATATACAGTACATATATACAGTGCCATTTTTTTTAAATTACAAGTAATCCTGCATTTTGGGAGCGTAGTGCTCTGTTAGGATGATAAGGTAGTATCAGATCTTTTGAATAAAAAGGGGTTTGATTATTTAGAGCTTTGTCAGTGAGAAGGATTTTAAACTTAATTCTAAATTCTATGGGAAGCCAATGAAGGGAGGCCAGAACCGGAGAGATGTGATCTCTCTTTCTAGTGCCTGTTAAAACTCTTGCAGCATTTTGGATCAGCTGAAGACTTTATAAAGATGTTTTAGGACAGCCTGATAATAAAGAGTTACAATAACACAGGGTTACAAAAATATTTTTTTTGTAAGTTGTCTGTGTTTTTTTAACTGATTTAAGACAATTTTGCACCGCTGAATCCGAAAATGACATCCGTTTCCCTCAATCAGGTGCTAAGTAAAAACCTGTACTTACTTAGTACTTACTTAGTACTGTGCATGCACTTACTTTTATTTAAAGGTAAGTACATGTAAATTGAATGTTTTGTCATCATTGTTCAAAATTCAGAGAATTTCAAGACATAAAAAAGAATTTTGCATCATATAAATCTAATCTAGAGCTAACAAAAGAATGGATAAGCTTCTCAGCATCACTCGGAGACAAGATGCTCCTATTGTTGGCAATATTACGTAAATGATAGAGGGCAGTCTTAGAAACAAGTTTAATATGTGAATTAAAGAACAGATCTTTGTCACAATGCAGAGCACCGTGGGAGCACCGTGCTCACACTTTCAGTTATTGTAGATTTATTTTCTGTATTTCCTCATCTCGGTTTATTCTGTATTTGTGTATGGTTTGGTCTGTATCCTGTTATCTGAGTTTGCCCTTTGTTTCTGTTTGTTTTGAGTTGTCCTGTTAGGTCATGAAAGCCGTGTTTATTATTTTATGGATCATCTTATATTTCATATTATATACTCTTGTATTTAGACTTGAGCCTTCTCTCACCCCCGCCTCTAGTTTAATGTTGAGTTAGTGACATTTATTATTTTTTTCCCAGCACCTTTAGCGTTCTTGTTTGGATTTTATCTTGTCTTTGCCTTTATCTTGTCTTTCATCTATATTTTGTCTGGATCTCATTTTGTATTCATGTTATCCTATGCTTTTATTTTGACAGTCACTTTTATTTACTTCCCTTGCTACTAGCTTAGGTCGTGGTCTTTCCCAGCCTGTCATTATTTAGGTCAATTATCCTCACTCCTGTGAACTTTCTCCGGACGTGAGCGCCACGTCTAGCCTGTCAACCCGGCATTCCCACATGCCTTTTCATTTGTTGTTTCCTGCCTGAATTTGTAAGTTTTTGTTTGTGCCTGTTTTGGTCTATTTTGTGTTTTCATTAAACATTTTAGCAAACTCACAGTTCAGCATTTGGGTCTTCATCCTGCCCAGAGAGGTGTTTATGACAGAAGGATGTTGTCAGTGTGGACCCAGCTGCTGTGAGTTTTGCCTTTTTTTTTTTTTTTTTTTGCTATCTGTTTTTTGTTTAACTGGAAGGAGAGCCGGACTGAATTACCTCTCCAATGAAGGGCCTGATTGGCAAACGCTCAGTTAGTATGAGCATGGGGTGGGAACTGTGCTGTGCGGCTACAGAAATCGACAAGGGCTTGCGTGACTCTCACCCCTCAGTGCGCTCTCTGGTATTTGGGGCTCGCGGAGGCAGCCATCTACCATCACCCCTTGCCTTGGGAAGCACGCCGATGGGAAGGAACTGATTTCCTCAGTGGCCTATCTGCAGCAGGAATACTGGGAAATGGTGGGGAGGTCACAGACGAGGCCAAAGCCTGCGCCGACGAAAAAACATTCCCGGGCTCCAGTGCCACCTTCTCCTCGCCACCCTCTGGCTTCTGCTCCAGCCTCTTCTTCTCCTCCTGCTGTAGCTCCGCAGAGCTACGTTAAACCTGCCTCTGTTCCTCACTGTTCATAGCCTGTTCCTGAGCCAACGAGAAAGTGTCCCCTGGGACAGGCACGCCTAGCCTCTCGCCACCATTCAGCTGTGTCACACCAGAGGAATTCCCCCGCCACAGCTGCTGTCCACGAGAGGGATTTGTCTGGGCCTTCTGCAGTGGCTACCACTACACCACGGGAATTAAGGCAAGTACATTTTCATTTTTTAACATCTTTAGATGAGATGCCTTGCCTTATTCCTGGTGAGAGGGCTTAGCAGCAGCCGCACACTTTGTCTAAGCTCTCAGCACCTGCTGCTGCAGTTATTCATGTTTCCTCACCTGCTTCTTCAGTCTCTCCCTCTGCTCTGTCTGTGTGTCCGCCTGTCCTGGGAGGGAGCCGCCGGGCTATGGAGGGGCCTGAAGTTCCTGTCCCAATCCCTCAGCCACACCACAAATGGGAGAGGAGTGCCTTCTGCATCCCAAAGCCTGATCCAACAATGGATTGTCCCCTAGTTTTGGCATTGCAGGACCTGGCGCCATCAGTGAAACAATCCCCAGCTTCAGCCTCCACATCTGGAGGTCCACCAGCATCACTCGCTTCATCTGGGGTTCCACCTGCTTCAGCCGCCACATCTGGGGGTTCACCAGCGTCAGCCAACACATCTGGAGTTTCACCAACGTCCCTCGCCTCATCTGGGGTTCCACCAACGTTAGCCGCCACGCCTTGAGTTCCACCGGTGTCAGCCACCACGTCTGGGGTTCCGCCAGCTTCAATTGCCATCATGCTTGCTGCTTGGGCCGCCGCCGCAGAGTCGCCAAAGTCTTGGACGGCGGTGGAGCTTGAGTTAAGGCAGGTCCTCTTTTTTGTTTTCACTCTGTCGGTATTGGAGAGGTCTTGTTTTGCACTTGGCGGGGAGAACCAGTTGCAGCTGCCAGCTGCTCCTGAGCTTTCCTCGCCAGGCTCCACTGCTGTCAGTAATGTTGACCCGGTGTCTGTCTCTGGTCTCCTGTCCGAGTTCTCATCTGGTTTCACTGAGGGTCGTCCACCTTCGCCTGATGTCGCTGAGGGTCATCTGTCCTTGCTTGAAGTTGCCGAGGGTCATCCGTGTTCGCCTGAGGTTGCCGAGGGTTATCCATCTTTGCCTGAGGTCACCGAGGGTCCTCAATCTTCGCGTATGGTCGCTGAGGGTCATTGGTCCATTTTGTCTGGTTTCGCCGATGGTCTTCAGTTCATTCTGCCTGGTATTGCTGCTGGTCTTAAGTCAATTCTGCCTGGTTTCACTGTGGGTCATTGGTCCACTTCATCTGATTTCATCAGTGGTCTTCAGTCCACTTCACCTGGTTTCGCTGATGGTCAACAGTACTCTTCGTAGCTTGGTTTCTCTGCTGATCAGCTGTCCTCCATGTCTGGTTTCCCCATTGATCAGTTATCATCTTCATCTGGTTTCATCACTGATCAGCCATCATTGTCGGATGTCAACTCCCCGCAGCCACTGACTCATCCCATCCACATAGCAGTCCCTGCGGTCCGCAAGACGCACGGGTTCCAGCTGCCGCCTCCAAGAGGGGGTGCGTCATGCCCTGTGGCCTGTTGGCTCAGGGATGCTGGGAGACCACTCGATGAACTACGACATTTGCTTGGGTGGCTCAGGAACTCTTGGAGGCCATCCAACTTATTCCACTGCATGAGCTGGTGGTCCTGGGACTCCTGTAGGCAACCTGAACTGCCTAACCTTTTCACCCTATGTCCTAGGTTTTCTGCAGATCACCTTATCTGTTCTGTTTTGTGGGTCATGAGCGAGTGCCTTTTGTTTGGTCCCTCCTAGCTGGGTTCCCCAACCACCCTCGCGGGTTGGGTTATTGTTCTTTTCCTGTTGGGATTTTTTGTTCGTTTGTTTTCTCTTTCCTTTTTGATGTTTCCTTGGGGTGTCTGGAATCCACCCCTTGGAACAGGGGGCTCTGTCACAATGCGGAGCACAGTGGGAGCACCATGCTCACGCTTTCAGTTATTGTAGATTTATTTTCTGTATTTCCTCATCTCGGTTTATTTTGTATTTGTGTAGGGTTTGGTCTGTATCCTGTTATCTGAGTTTGCCCTTTGTTTTTGTTTGTTTTGAGTTGTCCTGTTATTGTATCTTAGTTTGGGCATGATAGTCATGTTTATTATTTTATGGCTCATCTTGTATTTCGTATTATATACTCTTGCATTTAGACTTGAGCCTACTCTCACCCCCGCCTCTAATTTCCTGTTGAGTTAGTGACATTTATTATTTTTCCCAGCACCTTCAGTGTTCTTGTTTGGACTTTATCTTGTCTTTGCCTTGATGGGTTATTTGTCATGTTCGGGGTCGTCACCCCGAGCATAACTTGTGGCTGGTGGGGCTAATTATTGCTTATTAATTCCAGCTGGCGGATTGAGCCTTGCTCTCCGCCAGTTCCACAGCCATGCCTCCTCCTCTCACCAGACATTCACCAGCTATCTGGTTCACCACATACACACTCACACACTCATGCACACACACACACACACACACACACACACACACACACACACACACACACACACACACACACACACACACTCATTCTCATACTTATACTCACATACACGCACACACACACTTAGTTCAATCAGTCACACACCTGTTGGGACACGGCTGGTCCTACTTGCGGTCATTAGGGCTTGGTATTAATAGCAGGGCAGTACGACCAGCCGGCATGGCAACTTAGCAATGTCAACTCTGGACATCTAGTCTCGCTTTTGTTGGTTTACCCATGGACTTAATTGTGTTGCTCCCTTAGAGCCTTTCCGCTCCAACACTGTTGTAAGTCTTTCCTTGTGCCTTTTTCTCCGCTCCTGCCTAATTGGAGCGCATTAGGCATTCCTGTACGCCAACCAAGTTTATAGCCGGGTGTCTTCCCCTTTTCCACTGTGACTGTTTTTTTGGACTAACTGTACATTCACCCATTGTAAATAAACATGTTACTTACTCTGCATTTTGGGATCACTGCTATTTCATATGTTCACTGCGAAGTTACACAGTGAACATGACATTATTATTATTTTCTCCGTCTATATTTTGTCTGGATTTCATTTTGTATTCATGTTCTCCTGTGCTTTTATTTTGACAGTCACCCTTATTTACTTCCATTACTACTAGCTTAGTTCACGGTCTTTCCCAGCTGTCATTATTAAGGTCAGTTATCCTTACTCCTGTTACCCACACCTGATGATCATTTGATTATTATTCCTTGTCCTATTTAAGGGCTGCTGCACCGCTATTCAGTGAAGCATCCTTCACTTTGTGTCAGACATGAGTCCCACGTCTAGTCTCATCTTTCTCCGGACGTGAGCTCCATGTCTTGTCATGGCAGCCGCTGGGCCGTCATCAGCCTCGGCTGCACACACACCTGCCGCCAATCATCAGCAGGTCTTAAAGGCCGGCGTCTCTGAGGGGTCAGCACGGAGTCATCTGCCAACTTCGCCACGCAACGCGTCACGGACTCAGCATCTCACAAGAGTATCCATGACGCAGTCTCGCCAAGCTATGCCATGTAAGGATCATGGTATCATATCTTGTCAAAGTATAATTCCCTGTGCACAGGTGGACCTCCCTGGGGGCGGACTAGTCTCCCCAGATAACGGAGCCACTCCTCCTTCCCCTTGGGACTCCATCACCTCGTCTCGGCACCTAGCGCCACCCACCTGGAGTCACTGCGAGCTGCAGAGCCAGCGCAAGCCCTCCTGCACCACCCGCAAGTAAGCGGTGCTCATTATCACATCTCTCGTACTGCAGGCAAGCCTAACCTATCTGTGCTTGTGTGTTCCAGGGTTGCCAGGTCGCAGCAGGACTCGCTCAGCCCTAGTGGTCCCACAGCATCACACTCACTCACACCTACACACACACCACACACTGCACTCAATAAATAATTGTCTGAAAACAATCTACTCGTGTCAGTGTCTGTCTCCTGGGTCAACCAGCCATGTCATGTCTAACCTGTCAACCCGGTGTTTCTACACGCATTTTCCTTTATTGTTTCCTGCCTGAATTTGTAAGTTTTGTTTGTGCCTGTTTTGGTCTTTTTGTGCTTTCATTAAACGTTTTGGCAAACTCACAGTTCAGCGTTTGGGTCTTTGTCCTGCCCTGAGAGGCGTTTATGACAATCTTGATCAACAATAACTCCAAGGTTCCTCACAGAACTTAAGAGAAAGAGTAACCGCATCCAAGCAAAGAGTCTGATTTGGAATGGTATCCCTAAGTAATCCAAGCTTTGATTTCCTTAAAACAAACGTCTAATTTGGCTAATTGATTACTGTCATCTGGCTTCATTGACAAGAGTAACTGTGTGCCATCTGCATAACAATAAAAATGTATGCAGTGCTTTCTAATAATATTACCTAGCGGAAGCATACTGTCTACAAACTAAAAAGAACAGGGTCTAGCACAGATCCCTGTGGAACTCCATGACTTAGCTTTGAGCTGGAGGAAAACTCATTATTGACATGAACAAACTAGAACCTATTAGATAAATAACATTTAAACCACTGCAACAAAGTTCCATTAAGTCCAACAAGGTGTTCTAGTCTATCAAGTAAAATATTATGACTGATAATATCAAAACCTGCATTAAGGTCCAAAAGGACAAGTGTAGAAACAAGTCCATTATCAGATTTGATAAAGAGGTCGTTAGTGACCTTCACTAAAGCTGTTTCAGTACTATGATGGATTCTAAACCCTGAATGAAACTCTTCAAATAAACCATTTCCCTGCAAGTGGTGAAATAATTGTGCAGCAACAACTTTTTCAAAGATTTTTGAAATGAAAAGCAGATAAGAGATTGGTTTATAGTTATCTAAAATGCCTGGATCCAGCATTGGCTTTTTAAGTTAGGGTTTAATTACAGCAGTTTTAAAAGCCTGTGGTACATGGCCTAATGTTAATGAAGAATTGATTTTTTGAAGAATAGAGCTACCAGTAAATGGGAAGACTTCTTTAAATAACCTGGTTGGAATAGGGTCTAATAGACAAGTTGAAGGCTTGGATGAGGAAATTATTTTATCTGACTCTAAAGGGTCAATAGGAGTAAACTCATCTAAACAGATATCAGTTGAAAGAGTTGTAGTAGTTACTGTATTTAAGTTAACGGTGGGAAGAATCTGATTGATTTTTTCTGTGATAGATGAAATTTTATTATTGAAGAAGTTCATAAATTCCTGTCTAGTAAGGGAAGGCTAGATTTGATCAAGTCCTGACTGTCAGCCTGGCTACAGTGCTGAAGAGAAACCTGGGATTATTCTAGTTCTCTTCTATTAATGCAGAATAATAACTTGTTCGAGCTTTCCTGAGACATTTTTTTTTATAAATTAGAAGTTGATTTCTCCAAGCTAAATAGATTTCATCTGATTTAGTGGAGCACCATTTTCTTTCTAATTGACGAGTCTTCTGTTTTAAGCTATGAGTTTCTGTGTTGAACCAAGCAGTCAGAAATCTTTGAATAGACTTTTTCTTTTTAAAAGGGGCCACCATGTCTGTAGTTTGATGCAGAGATGCTGTCACACTATCTACCATGCTATCAATGACAGAAGGAGCAAGCTCTCCATAGCTTCTCTCCGTTGTGTTGACACATGGCATTGCGGAAACAACCTGCTTAAATTTGGTAATGGCATCAACTGAGAGACATCTACTGTAGAAATATTTTTCTTTAGGAGCCAAATAGTCAGAAATAGTAAAATCAAAGATTAACAGACAATGGTCTGACAGTACAGGGTTATGAGGAGACACTACTAGATTTTCTATTTCTATGCCATATGTCAGAACAAGGTCCAATGTGTGGTGAAGATAATGAGTAGAATTTCCTGCTTTCTGAGAAAACCCCATCGAGTATAATATTGAAATAAATGTCATATAAGGCAATCACTATCTAGATCTACATGTATATTAAAGTCCCCTACGATAATTATTCTCTCCAATTTCAGCACTAAATCCACTAAGAACTCAGTAAATTCAGATAAAAACTCTGAGTACGCTGAGGGAGGACAATAAACTATGGCGAATAAAATTGCTAACATGCCCAATACTGAGGACCAGGCCCTCAAAGTAATTATAACATGTTTTTTTGCTTTACATTAACTAGTAATTTGGAATGGTAAATTGTTGCTACTCCTCCTCCATGACCAGAACTTCTGGGACTTTAACAGTTTAAATAACTAGAGGGAATTGATTCATTTAAACCAACATAATCCTCTTCTCTAACCAAGTCTCTGTAAGGGATAGTAAATCAATCTGATGATCAATTAACAGATCATGGACTAGCAGAGACTTGGGAGTTAGAGATCTAATACAGTGGTGTGAAAAAGTGTTTGCCCCCTTCCTGATTTCTCATTTTTGTATGTTTGTCACACTTAAATGTTTCAGATCATCAAAAAAATTTAAATATAAGAAAAAGAGAACACAAGTAAACACAAAATGTACTTTTTAAATGAAGGTGTTGATTTATTAAGGGTAAAAAAAATCCAAACCTACATGGCCCTGTGTGAAAAATTGATTGCCCCCTAAACCTAATAACTGAATGGGCCACTCTTAGTAGCAACAACGGCATTCAAGCATTTGTGATAACTGGTGATGAATCTTTTACAGCACTGTGGAGGAATTTTGGCCCACTCATCTTTGCAGAATTGTTGTAATTCAGCCACATTGCAGGGCTTTCGAGCATGAACTGCCTTTTTAAGGTCATGCCTCAGCATCTCAATGGGATTCAGGTCAGGACTTTGACTAGGCCACTCCAAAGTCTTTATTTTGTTTTTTCTTAAGCCATTAAGAGGTGGACTTGCTGGTGTGTTTTGGATCATTGTCCTGATGCAGAACCCAAGTGTGCTTCAGCTTGAAGTCACAAACAGATGGCTGGACATTCTCCTTCAGAATTTTTTGGTAGACAGCATAATTCATGGTTCCATTTACCACACCAAGTCTTCCAAGTCCTGAAGCAACAAAACAGCCCCAGACCATCACACTACCACCACTGTAGTGCATATATCCACATCTGCATATGTATAGACACAGGGAGATGTTTTGTGATTGCATGTGTGGAATGACCTCACGTCTCAAAAGAGGACAATAGGTCTGGACCGCCTGCGGAGAACAACGAGGAGATGGAGGCGCGGCAGTGAAGACCTGAAAAGACTTCCTGACCCCCTAGGGTCAGACGAAGGAACCGGAGGACATTGGAAGGAGACATGGGATGATGAGAAGGATATGACAAGGATGTGTGATGTTGGCTATTGTTGTGTGGTGTATAAGTATGGGGGTCTGACTGTGATCAGGCTTTTTCTGCTTTCTGCCTTGGGTGGGACATGTTGGGGAGGCGAAGCCGACATTAAATCTGAATTATAAAATCACTCAGCTTCTTCATTTCTCGCTCCCCACATTGATGACCAGACGTGAGAATGGATGAAAGGCGTTCTCCCGTTGCAGACTCGTCAGAGGCGGCCCGAGCAAGCGCCGTCGCCATCAAACTCCCAGAATTCTGGCAGAACGACCCAAACTCATGGTTCAAGCAGGTTGAGGCACAGTTCGCGCTCGCAGGGGTGACAGCAGACGAAACCAAGTTCTACCACGTCGTCGCCAGGCTCGACGCCACCACAGCGCAATGCGTGCGGAGCATGATACAGCAGCCGCCCGCCAGCGACAAATACGAGGAGCTGAAGGCTACTCTCATCGAGAGCTTCGTGCCCTCGGCCGAGGAAAGGGCCAAGAGACTACTGGCGATATATGGCCAAGGAGGGTGCAGACCAATGGACCGGATGGAAGACATGCTTCAGCTGAGGGAGGCAGACAACGACAGCTTCCTCTTTCAGCACATCTTCCTCAGCACCCTCCCGGCGCACATGAGAGGGACTCTGGCCAGCATGTGTTGTAAGACCCAGCAGGATTTCCGTGCGCTAGCCCGGGAAGCACAGCAGCTCCTCAACTCCTGCGGTGAGCAGATGGCCACAGCAGCAGCGGCGGACCTCGGTGCGGAAGCCCGGGGCAGCGGGGAGCCGGAGACAGCGGAGCAAATCCCGCCCACCATGGCAGCAACGCGGCCGTGACGCAACAGACGAAACGACCTCTGTTACTACCACCCGCGATTCGCTGAGAGGGCATACAAGTGTGTGCCACCGTGCAGTTTCAAGAGCTCGAGGAAACTCCAAAGCCGGGAACCGTTAGCAGCTACGGCTCTCGGCGAGGCCAACAAGCTGCTCTACATCACTGATGAAGGCTCCGGGCGATATTTCCTCATAGACACTGGAGCTCAGGTGAGCTTCATCACCTCGACCTACGCTGACCGAGTGGCTGGACCCCGCGGCAACGGGGCAACGGCGGCGAACGGCTCAAACATCAGCACTTATGGTGAAAGGACCTTGTCTCTGTCCTTACACGGCCGCACTTATGAGTGGACTTTTATTATAGCGGCAGTGAGTTTCAACATGTTAGGTGCTGATTTCTTATGTTCACATAGGTTGTTCGTTGATCTTGCAAACAGACGCTTAATCAATGCACTTCTATCTTCTTCTTCTTCTATCCCCTGTTCAGCTCGAGTGTCCCCACCACCCGTGCAGGCCAACGTCGCCACAGCAGGAGGTAAGTTTGACAAACTCCTCACCCAATTTCCAGCACTCACAGTTCCCAAATTTTCGGCAACAGTAGCGAGACATGGGGTGGAGCATTTCATCCCCACAACGGGCCCCCCTGTCTTCGCTAAAGCTCGGCGCTTAGACGCGGCCAAGCTCGCCATAGCACGCGACGAGTTCGCCAGCCTGGAAAAACTTGGCATTATTCGGTGCTCGAAAAGCCCATGGGCTTCGCCACTGCATATGGTCCCGAAAGCCGACGGCTCCTGGAGACCTTGCGGCGATTATCGCAGATTAAACAATGCTACAGCGCATGACCGCTACCCAATCCCTCACATCCAGGATTTTTCACTACATCTGGCGGGTGCTCGTATTTTTTCTAAAATAGACCTGGTCCGCGGCTACCACCAAGTCCCAGTCCGACCTGAGGACGTCCCTAAAACGGCCGTAATAACCCCTTTTGGTCTTTTTGAGTTTCTGCGCATGCTGTTTGGCCTTAAAGGCGTGGCACAAACGTTTCAGCGTATGATGGACGCTGTGTTACGCGATCTTCCTTTCGTGTTTGTCTACCTCGACGATATTTTAGTCGCCAGCACGTCTGAGGAGGAACACGAAAATCACCTCACTACAGTTTTTCAGAGGTTGGAAGAACATGGGTTAATAATTAATCCAGCCAAGTGCCGATTCGGCGTGGCGCAGATTGATTTTTTGGGACACCGCGTTTCCCCAGAAGGGGCAGTCCCATTGCCTGATAAGGTGCGCGCAGTGGCAAATTTTCCCCGACCACAAACGGTCAGATTGCTGCAGGAATTTTTAGGAATGGTAAATTTTTACAACCGTTTCCTCCCCCGCGCAGCTCAGCTCATGCAGCCATTATATGCCGTGCTTAGAAAGCAAAAGCCCTCCAACGCGGTTGCGTGGTCCCCGGAGCGGGAACGCGCGTTCGCGGAAGTAAAAAGAGCCCTGGCTGACGCCGCGCTGTTGGCCCACCCCGACCCCTTGGTCCGCATAGTGCTTACCACAGACGCATCAAATTTGGCCATAGGGGCGGTCGTGCAACAGCACATTGACGGGGCTTGGCAACTGCTAGCATTTTTTAGCAAATCCTTAAACGAAACCGAGCACAAATACAGCACGTTTGACAGAGAGCTGTTAGCGCTTCATTTGTCCATCCGCCATTTCCAGTTCTGGCTGGAAGGTCGGCGTTTCACGGCTTTTGTCGACCATAAACCACTCACTTTTGCGATGTCTAAAATCTCAGAACCTTGGTCGGGCCGGCAACAAAGGCAACTGGCCGCAATTTCGGAATTTACCACAGACATTCGGCACGTAGCGGGCAAACTCAACGTGGTGGCAGATTGCCTCTCCCGCGCCGTGACATCGTCAGGGCACGTGGAGGCAGATCATACTACCACAGCCGCAGAGCGCAAGACCAACATGGAAGCGCACGTGGCCCCAGTTCACATAGGGATAGATTACGCAGCCATGGCAGCAGAACAGGGTAGTGACGCGGACGTGCGCGCACTCCAGTCTGGACCAACAGGGTTAAGGCTGGAGAGCAGGGGTTTGCGTGACGGTGTGCCCCCCTTAATCTGCGACGTGTCAACCGGGCGACCTCGCCCGGTAGTCCCGGCCACGTGGCGCCGCCGCGTTTTTGACTCGGTTCACTCCCTGGCGCACCCGGGAGTGCGCGCTTCGGTAAAAATGGTGACGGAAAAGTTTGTTTGGCCGGGCATGCGCAAGCACGTAAAGGAGTGGGCAAGAACATGCATGTCTTGCCAACGTGCCAAAATTCACAAGCACACGAAAGCTCCTTTAGAACCATTCCGAATCCCGGCCAGGAGGTTTGACCATGTGCATGTTGACCTCGTGGGCCCCCTACCGTCCTCGCAGGGGTTCACACATCTTTTAACAATGGTGGACCGAACCACACGTTGGCCAGAAGCGGTCCCGCTGACGTCAACTACGGCCGCAGAGGTGGCTCGCGTTTTTTTAACGACCTGAGTAGCGCGTTTCGGAGTCCCGTCAGACATCACGTCCGATAGGGTGCCTCAGTTTGTCTCAGAGCTCTGGTCCGCGATGGCCAGCAGCTTAGGGGCGACAATCCATCGCACTACAGCATATCACCCCCAGGATAACGGTTTATGCGAGCGTTTTCATAGATCTTTGAAGGCTGCCCTCAGAGCGTCACTAACGGATGCAGATTGGGTTAACAAACTACCGTGGGTTTTATTGGGGTTGCGTTCTGCGCCCAAGGAGGATCTAGACGCCTCCCCAGCAGAATTAGTTTTTGCACAACCTCTCAGGCTCCCCGGTGAATTCTTACCAGAACAGCCAGAGCCGGGGCGCCTCCCAGCTCTGAGGCCACTAAGCAGCACGGGAGCGGACATGCTCCCAGGCCCGGTTCATCACACCTTTCCGCGGGTTTTTGTTCCCCAGGCTTTAAAAAATGCCGAGTTCGTTTTTGTTAGGCATGAGGCTTTAAAGCCAACCCTCCGCCCACCATATGATGGCCCATATAGAGTGCTGGAACCTGGAGATAAGCATTTTGTGCTGGATTTGGGGGACAGAAAAGAGACAGTCAGCATTGACAGACTCAAGCCTGCCTTCATGTTGAGTGACGAGCCTGTGCGGGTGGCGAGAGCACCTCGACGTGGTAGACCCCCCAAGGGACACGTCCCAGCCCCCCCGCAGGGATCAAATAACCACTCTTTTCCTCAAGCTGCAGATTCCTTACAAGACGGCACCGCTGGGACGCCGAGGCAGGCATACAGCAGATTTGGAAGACGGTTAAAACCCAGACGACACACAGACTGATGTGAATGTGACAATGTGTTTTAAGATATGCTGTCGGGGTTATCATAGCAATTTTAAGGCGGACATGGGGCATAGACTGTACTGTTACTGTTATCACTGTGTTTTTAACGTGATCAACCTGTATAGCACGGTGCACGGTGGCGCAGTGGTTAGCACTGCGGCAGCACAGTTTACCCTTGGCCGGGGGATTGTGGGGATCGTGGGATCGTGGGTTCGATCCCAGCCCCCGACCAACAGTGATCTGTGTGGAGTTTGCATGTTCTCCCCGTGTTGCGTGGGTTTACTCCGGGATTTCTCCGGTTTCCTCCCACATGCCAAAAACATGCATGTTAGGTTAATTGGCTGTTCTAAAATTGTCCCTAGATATCTGTTTCCTATAGGCCCTTAGAATAGAGGGTTAGTATTAATGAAAGCGCTTTGAGTGGTCTTTGTGACTGGAAAAGCGCTATATAAGTGCAGGTTAGTTAGTTAGTTAGTTATAGTTATGCCAGTGATGTCACCATATTCTGTGAACCTGCATATATTGTCCTTTTCTTAGACGTTTGGGGGGGGGGGGGGGCTGTAGCGCATATATCCATATCTGCATATGTATAGACACAGGGAGATGTTTTGTGATTGCATGTGTGGAATGACCTCACGTCTCAGAAGAGGACAATAGGTCTGGACCGCCTGCGGAGAACAACGAGGAGATGGAGGCACAGCGGTGAAGACCTGAAAAGACTTCCTGACCCCCTAGGGTCAGACGAAGGAACCGGAGGACATTGGAAGGAGACATGGGATGATGAGAAGGATATGACAAGGATGTGTGATGTTGGCTATTGTTGTGTGGTGTATAAGTATGGGGGTCTGACTGCGATCAGGCTTTTTCTGCTTTCTGCCTTGGGTGAGACATGTTGGGGAGGCGAAACCGACATTAAATCTGAATTATAAAATCACTCAGCTTCTTCATTTCTCGCTCCTCACAACCACCATATTTTACTGTTGGTATGACGTTCTTTTTCTGAATTCCTGTTTTACTTTTATGCCAGATGTAATGGGACACACACGTTCCAAAAAGGTCAGCTTTTGTCTCGTCAGTCCACAGAGTATTTTCCCAAAAGTCTGGGGGATCATCAAGATATTTTCTGGCAAAACTGAGATGAGCCTTTATGTTCTTTTTGCTCAGCAGTGGTTTTTGTCTTGGAACTGTGCCATGGAGGCCATTTTTGTCCAGTCTCTTTCTTATGGTGGAGTCCTGAACACAGACCTTAACTGAGGCAAGTGAAGCCTGCAGTTCTTTGGACGTTGTTGTGGGGTCTTTTGTGACCTCTTGGATGAGTCGTTGCTGTGCTCTTGTGGTAATTTTGGTTGGCCGGCCGCTCCTGGGAAGGTTCACCACTGTTCCATGTTTTCGCCATTTGTGGATAATGGCTCTCACTGTGGTTTGCTGGAGTTCCAAAGCTTTAGAAATGGCTTTATAACCTTTTCCAGACTGATAGTTCTCAAATACTTTGTTTCTCATTTGTTCCTGAATTTCTTTGGAAGACAGCATGATGTCTAGCTTTTGAGGAGCTTTTTGTCTGCTTGACTTTGTCAGACAGGTCCTATTAAAGTGATTTCTTCATTAAGAACAGGTGTGGCAGTAATCAGGCCTGGGTGTGGCTAGAGAAATCAGCTTTCCAAAGATGTGATAAACCACAGGCAATTTATGTTGTAATGGGGGGGCAATCACTTTTTCACACAGGGTCATGTAGGTTTGGATTTTTTTTTACCATTAATAATAAACACCTTCATTTAAAAACTGCATTTTGTTTTTGCTTGTGTTATCTTTGTCTAATATTTAAATTTGTTTGATGATCTGAAAAACTTAAGTGTGACAAACATACAAAAAAAAAGAGAAATCAGGAAGGGGAAAACACTTTTTCCCACCACTGTATTTAACAAACTGCATTTAATTTTTAAATTATGAGGAGGAACAGAAGCCAAATCATTACATTTAGAGGCTACATGTTTAATTTGGATTTTATCAACTTTTTGTTTAATCCCTTTGGGTTCCGAGTCCATATACTTCAGCCGAAAAAAGGTGGATTGTCCTCTTCGGGTTAGGGACAAGCTCCTTCCCCAAGTGGATGAGTTTAAGTATCTTCAGATCTTATTCATGAGTGAGGGGAGAATGGAGTGAGAGATTGATAGACGGATCAGAGCAGCATCTGCCGTGATGCGGATGTTGTACCGGTCCGTTGTGGTGAAGAGGGAGCTATGCTCTAAGGCAAAGCTGTCAATTTACCGATAAATCTATGTTCCTACTCTCACCTATGGTCACGAGCTTTGGGTAATGACCGAAAGAATGAGATCACAGATACAAGCGGCTGAAATGAGCTTTCTTTGTAGGATTGCTGGACTCACCCTTAGAGATAAGGTGAGGAGCTCAGTCATTCGGGTGAAGCTCAGAGTAGAACTGCTGTCCTCCACATTGAAAGGAACCAGTTGAGGTGGTTTGGGCATCTGATCAGGATGCTTGCTGGACTCCTCCCACTTGAGGTGTTTCGGGCATGTCCCACTGGGAGGAGACCCCGGGGCAGACCCAGGATTCACTGGAAAGAATACGTCTCCCAGTTGGTCTGGGAACACCTTGGTATCCCCTCTAAAGAGCTGGAGCAGGTGGCTGGGGAGAGGGAGGTCTGGGCTTCTCTGCTTTAACTACTGCCTCCGCGACTCAGACCTCTGGAAAAGCGGTAGAAGATGGATGGATGGATGGATGGATGGGATACTTATACATTATATTTTTATTTACTATAGAGGGAGCAGAAAGTGATTCTCTGATGGGGAAGACAGGGGCTAAGTTGAGGGGAGGCAGATGGAGAGAAGCTGCAGAGAGTCATGTAAGACTGCAACTCATCTTCCTGGGCGCAACTCTGAATAGTCAAGGCTTTGGAACTTTGGATAAAAATGATACCAGATTGTTAGATAAATAAGAACGTACCATCCAAAGTGGGATGGGATGCTGTTTCGCCTAATAAGAGCAGGTTTTCCCCAAAATAAGTTACATTTGTCTATGTAGCCCACATTGTTTGCAGGACACCACACAGACCAGCGGTTGAAGGATGACGTGCGAGTATACCTGTCATCACTGGTAAGGTTGAACAGGGGCCCAAAGAACACTACAAAGGCCGACATTGTTTTGGCAAAGTTACACACCAATTCCACACTAAGGGGCAGATTTACTAACGTGCTGCGCCATCACAAAACCCTGATCTGGAGGTAAAAAACTACTGTTGAGATTTACTAAAGTGCGCATGGCAAAACTAGCTGTGGAAAGGCATGGGTTATGTTAATTTTGCACCTGGCCTCATTGCATATGCATTTGTGGGTGCTGTCATGTCAATGCGCAAATTTGGGGAGTATTTAAATGACTTGCGCAAGGTCAAGTCATTGACCTTTGGTTCCAAGGTTGTCATAGCCAGGAGCGGCACTGGGGTTAAGCTCCCAGTGCTCATAAAATGCTCCTTATGGCGTGCGTCTCGAAAAGCCTCTGACAACTAAGTCCAACTCCTAGCCTGCCCGTGTGGTTTAGTCTCTCAGCCCGGCGGAACTGCTTTTACTAATAGGAGAAGGGGCGAGGGCGGATCTCTGGCGCCTTAAAACCAGATGCTTCAGGTAGATGGTGGCTCGTCAACCTGGGAAGGTAGCCCATCTAGGGGAAGGTAAACCCTGATTTCAAACCTCCGCTGCCTTGTGGCATACCCGGTCACGGGAAAGGCTTCGGGAGTCAACCCTGAGGAAAAATCCGGAGTCGGAGCCCCTAAGGCAGTTCTATGTTGTGCTCAACATCGTTCTGGCAGCTCCTGCAACGGCGCTGGTGCCAAACTGTAGCAGCCCTGCTGTTCCTTTGGATTCATCAGTGACGTGGAGAGGGGGGACATGCTGCATGGGCAACATCTTATCCTCCATATCTTCCTGCCCAGGCTTGAATCCTACCAACGCCCAACGCTGGAAGGTAGAACACCGGATCACTGGAGAGGACACTCCAGCTTCGCCTTTGGCGTAGACAAAACACGGGGAATGACAGTTACCGGTTATAAGCCACCGCTCAATTGGCGTAGAGCTCGGCGCCAGGGGTTATTCCCGACGGTGGGAGGGATCATCGGATCTCACTGGACAGCTACCGCCCGCCTCAAGCTGGGCAGCCCCCAGCCAATAAGGTGATGTCCCGCCACAGCTTGCTTTCCTCATTGGGTGCATGGGGATGAGGAGAAATCCGAACAGCAGGCTGAGAACTTTCGCACCAGGCAAGACAATAAAACAAAAGAGACCAACTCTAAAACTGGGAACTTGGAACGTCCGCACTATGATGACAGGACTCGCTACTAACCTCAAGGACATCAACGACACCAGGAAGACTGCCATCATCAATAATGAGCTGAAGAGACTGGGAGTGGATATCGCCACTCTCCAGGAAACACGGTTGGCTGACGCAGGCACACTGAGAGAGAAGGACTACACGTTCTACTGGCAGGAAAAGGGCAGTGACGAACACAGGGAACACGGAGTGGGCTTTGCAGTGAAGAACACCTTGCTGAAGATGGTGGAACTGAGCAGCACTGGCTCTGCTCGACTCCTCACCCTCCGCCTGAACACCACTCAAGGCCCAGTCACCCTCGTCAGTGTGTATGCTCCAACACTGACAGCCACACCAGAGGCAAAAGACGAGTTCTACGAGAATCTCGCAACAACTGTCAGGATCGTCCCCAACTCTGAACAACTCATTCTCCTTGGAGACTTCAATGCCAGAGTGGGTGCTGACCATGACTCCTGGCCCTCCTGTCTTGGACCTTTTGGCGTGGGCAGAATGAATGACAACGGACAGCGGCTGCTCGAGTTCTGCACATATCACGATCTGTGCATCACAAACTCGTTCTTCAAGACCAAGCCCCAACACAAGGTCTCTTGGCAACATCCACGCTCAAAGCACTGGCACCAGCTGGACTTGATCCTGACCAGGCGCACCTCACTGAAGAATGTGCTAATCACCCATTCGTTCCAGAGTGCAGATTGCGACACAGACCATTCATTGGTGTGTTGCAAGGTCAAGCTGCAGCTGAAGAAATTCCATCGTGCTAGACAACCTGGAAAGGCACGGATTGACACCAGCAAGATGGCTCAACCAGAACTTGTTGAGCAGTTTGCCTCCACCTTTGAGAAGGAACTTGGTGTACCACAAGAAGGAAAATCTGCAAAGCAGAAGTGGGAAGAGCTGCGAAACACCATCCACCGCACAGCCTTGGCTACCTTTGGGAGGAAGACCTCGAAGTCACAGGACTGGTTTGATGCCAAGTTGATCGAGATGACCCCCGTCATTGAAGCCAAGCGCTCAGCACTTGCTGAGTACAAGAAGTACCCAAACGAGAAGAATCTCCAGATTCTCAGGGCTGCGAGAAGCAAAGCTCAGCAGACTGCTCGGCGCTGTGCCAACGAGTACTGGACTCAGCTCAGCCAAGACATTCAAACCGCTGCCATAACAGGGAACATCCGTGGTATGTACGATGGCATCAAGAAAGCACTTGGTCCGGCTCAGAGCAAGACGGCCCCCCTCAAATCCTCCACTGGGGAGATGATCACAGAATAGAACAAGCAGATGGAGAGATGGGTGGAACACTACTCCGACCTCTACTCCAGACAGAACACCGTGACACCGTCAGCCCTTGATGCCATCGACTGCCTGCCATCCATGGACAAACTTGACGCCGAGCCAACCATCGACGAACTCAGCAAGGCCATTGATAGCTTGGCTGCTGGCAAGGCACCCGGCAACGACGGCATACCCCCCGACCTGATCAAGCACTCCAAGACCGCCCTACTGCTGCCATTGCATGACGTCCTCTGCCAGTGTTGGAAGGAAGGTGCCGTACCACAGGACATGAGGGACGCCAAGATCATCACCCTCTACAAAAACAAAGGGGAGAGAAGCGACTGCAACAACTACAGGGGCATCTCCCTCCTCAGCGTTGTTGGCAAAGTCTACGCACGAGTTGTTCTCGTTCATCTACAGAAGCTTGCCGAACGTGTCTACCCCGAGTCTCAGTGTGGCTTCCGCACTGCGCGATCGACCGTAGACATGATATTCTCCATCCACCAACTCCAGGAGAAATGCAGAGAACAGAACATGCCCCTGTACATCGCCTTCATCGACCTCACCAAAGCGTTCGATCTGGTCAGGAGAGAGGGCCTTTTCAAGATCCTGCCAAAGATAGGATGCCCACCAAAGTTGCAAAGCCTCATTGAATCGTTTCACACCAACATGCAGGGGATAGTGCAGCACGATGGCAACGTCTCAGAGCCTTTCAACATACGCAGCGGAGTGAAACAGGGCTGTGTACTTGCGCCAACCCTCTTTGGGATTTTCTTTGCTATGCTCCTGAGGCATGCCTTCAGCACAGCAACAGAGGGAATCTACCTGCACACAAGATCTGACGGCAGGCTTTTCAACCTCGCCCGCCTGAAAGCCAGAACCAAAGTACGCGAGGCTCTAATCAGAGACATGCTGTTCGCAGACGACGCTGCAGTCGCAACCCACACACAGCAGGAGCTTCAGACCCTTATGGACCGCTTCTCCCAGGCATGCAAGGACTTCAGGCTTACCATCAGCCTGAAGAAGACTAATGTCTTGGCGCAAGGCACGGAAGCACCACCGACCATCACCATTGACGACTACGAGCTGGAGGTCGTGAATCAGTTCACGTACCTGGGGTCCACGATCAGCAACAACCTCTCCCTTGATACAGAGATCAACAAGAGGATTGGAAAATCAGCCTTCACACTCGCTCGCCTCACCACACGAGTGTGGGAGAATCCCAAACTCTCTGTCAAGACGAAGATGGCAGTGTACAACGCCTGCGTCATCAGCACACTGCTCTATGGGAGTGAGACGTGGACAACATACGCCCGGCAGGAAAAGAGACTGAACTCCTTCCACTTGCGCTGCATTCGCCACATCCTGGACATATCCTGGCAGGACAAAGTGCCCAACACAGAAGTTCTGTCCCGCGCCGGCCTTCCCTCCATGTTCACTCTACTCAGACAGCACAGGCTCCGCTGGCTAGGCCACGTTCACCGTATGGAGGATGGCAGAATCCCCAAAGACGTCCTCTATGGAGAACTGGCAACTGGCAAGAGAGACGTTGGCCGCCCACAGCTGCGTTTTAGAGACGTCTGCAAGAGAGACATGAAGGCCCTGGAGATCAACACAGAGCGCTGGGAGGACCTTGCAACGGACCGCTCCAAATGGAGAGGCACCCTGACCAGACAGCTCAAGGCGGGTGAAGAGAGACTGACTGCTGCTGCAGATGAAAAAAGGACCCGCAGGAAGAACCGCTACAGACCCAGCAGCACGGAGACCACCCACAAGTATGACCTGTGTGACAGGGACTGCCATTCGAGCATCGGCCTGTTCAGCCACAGGCGGTGCTGTTCCAGCAGAGTAGACGTTTAGGATTCTCTTCCATGGTCATCATAGACCGACGGAGGCCGACGACGATACGCAAGGTGATTTACTAAGGTTTGCGATTGTCAATCTGCTGCTAAATGCGCCAGGACCTAACGCCCCAAAAAGCTTATCTTAATTCATCTGCGCCTGACATGATAGCAGTCTTGGTGCCGAGACACTGGCGAGAACCGAGGACACGTGGCAGAAGCTTCTCTCTGCCCGTGACTTTATTTGGCATTACAAAAGAACAGATTATATGAATATCAACGGGTGTTATGGTGAACTGGACATCAGCTGTCAGTTTTGTTTTTTTTTTTAATTCATTTGTTTATACTGTATGGAGCCTACTACATGAATTTGTGTCCATAAAATAGGATACAATAGGAGCCTTTATACCCGCAGTGGACATACAGATGTGTCAGCTGACAGTGATATTTTTTCTTTTCTGTGGAAGTTAGACTCAGATCACCTCCCCCTTGCTCTTGAAGCAAAATCTTCCACATTGTCAATTTTCTTGATTTTTTTCTCTATCCATATTTCTATATTTACAGTACTTCATTTTTGCTGTGCATAAAAAAGTAATTCAGTTCCCTCTTCTCTCTATTTCTCGCTCACCCAGTTCAGGACACACAATATGGAAAACAATGATGACATTATTAACAAAAAGAGCACACAGATACATTAAAACCTCCCCCAGAAATGCAACACTGTAACTCAATGGCATTTATAAAAAGCTGCAAACTGGGAGACCGTTAGATTTTGTTAAAACAAAGTTTTTCACATAATAAGATCCAAGAGTCTCTATCAGACCATCTTGATGGTTCTAGTGTTAATAAAATAAACACGTTTGTCAAATAATCAATTTATTCATGAGTAGTCCTTAATTTATCCATCTATAAATTCCGGCGCCACTCGAGTCGGCTGCCTTTTGCAACAGCGGCTCAATTTTGAGTCTTTTTTTTCCCTTCCTCTCTCTTTTTGATCCGGTTTTTCACTCCACTTATATCACGGACACACAGATCGTCCCAAATGTCTCCTGAGCCGGTGGACGGAGCCACTGTTTATAGCAGGAGACGGTACAGCAGGGAAGAGCTGCTAGCACTCAACTGCCACCCGGTGCTAATGGAAAAACTCGACATACCGGGAGAACTGAGGCGAAAACGCCGTGGTTGCTGGGCTGGAGTAAGGCAGAAGACAAAAAATATAAGGTACAGACCCTCCCTTCCATCCATTGTCATGGGGAATGTATGGTCGTTACTGGGAAAGGTAGATGAGCTAGCGGCTATCTCCCGCTATGATAGCATATACCGGGAATGCTCTCTCCTTTTGTTTACCGAGACGTGGCTATCTGAACTAGCAGCAGATGCTAACATTGAGCTGGAGGGTTTCCACGCGATACGGGCAGACCGAACACCAGACAGTGGCAAAGCAAGGGGCGGTGGAGTGATAAAGTATGTTAACAACAACTGGTGCAGACTGGGACATATCACTGTTAAACAACGACACTGCAGCAAAGACATTGAGTTGGTAGCTGTTAGCATGCGGCCTACATATCTCCCGAGGGAATACTCACACGTGATCTGCATTGTTGTTTATGCAAATCCGACGGCGAATGCTGGGACAGCGCGTGACGTCATCCATTCAGTAACCGGCAGGCTGCAGACAGAACACCCAGATGCTCTTCTCCTCATCTCAGGCGATTTCAACCATGTTTCACTGTCTCCCATTCTACCCACGTTTACCCAGTATGTCACATGCCACACTAGAGACAATAAAACACTGGACTTATTCTACGCAAACACTAAGGAAGCGTACACCTCATTACAACTCCCCCCACTCGGGAGATCGGATCACAACTTGGTTCATCTCCGGCTGGTGTACAAACCCCTAGTGCACAGACAACCTCCAGCCATGCGCACAGTGAAGTTATGGTCTGAGGAGGCAATGGACACTCTAAAGGGCTGTTTTGAAACCACCGCCTGGGAGCAACTCTGCGATCCACATGGTGAGAACATCGATGGCCTCACTCACACCATCACGGACTACCTCAGCTTCTGTGTGGACAACACCGTCCCACCAAGACCATACGGTGTTGCTCAAACAACAAACCCTGGATCAACCCTGAGATAACACTTCTGAGAGAGAAGAAGAGGATCTTCAGGTTGGGGAACAGGGAGATGCTGAAGTCCGTACAGAGGGAGCTGAGGAGAAAGATCAGAGAAGGCAAGGACAGCTTCAGGAAGAAGATGGAGGACAAGCTGCAACAGAGCAACATCAGCGGGGTCTGGAGAAACCTTAAAACCATCTCTGGGCTCCAGAATACCTCCCCCCAGGCCACGGGGTGCAGGGAGTGGGCGAACAATCTGAATCTGTTTTTCAATAGGTTTGACCAACCGCCCTCCCCCCTGAGTGGGAGAGGGCGGTTGGTCACACAAATAACTGTGTGTGTTTTATGTTTTATGAAGTCTGGAATGTATTAAAATAAAACACACATGATTTCAGAGCAACTTCCACCCACTGTCATTTAGACCACAGCTGGTGACGGCTATAACCATATAAGGAAGTTACTAACCACAGAAGGAGTTACTACGATGCTTCAATTTCCAGGGATGTTTTCATGTCTGTTTTTTTTTTTTTCCACTTTGTTGTTGTTTTCCTCCTAATATTCCATTGTATATCATGATCTCGGAGACAGAAAAGGGAGATGACTCACCCTTTTATTGACCAAATGGCAACAAACCAATATGGATAGAGACAAAACTCCGAAGAGATTCCAAGCTTGAACCTCTGTGGGAAAAAAATGATCACTGTATGCTGAGACATACATTAGTAGGCCTATGTCAACTCCAGGTAGGAAAGATTACTACACAGAAATTATTTCATTCATTCATTCATTCAATCATTTTCTACCACTTAATCCTTTTCGGGTAGTGGAGGGGCTGAAGCCTATCCCAGCATCTTTGGGCAGGAGGCAGGGCACACCCTAAACAGATTTCCAGACCGTCGCAGTCCATCACGGGGGCATTATTTTATGAATACAAATTGATTTCATATATGTAAATAAATGAGATTACCCTCGGCCACAGGCTCTCTCTGGGGAGTTACAGTAAAAAGTTAAAACCTGTTCATTCATTCCTTCATTCATTCCTTCATTCCCCTAAAATGAACACATCACTGACTAATAAGTCTGTGATGAAAACGAAAATCTGGATGGAATAAAAAGCTTCAGACTGACACACCTCCCCCCATGCCCAACATCCACACCAGAACACACATATGCTCCCTGTTTGTTCATTCATTCATTCCCCTAAAAAAATCATACATTAATGCCTAATCTACAGACTCCAACGATAAGTCTGCAATTAAAATGAGAATGTGGATAAAATTAAAAACAACCTAGTGAGTGTTATAACTCTCCATTAAAATAACAGAAAATCCCAGCACATGCTGTTTCCTTATGTGCTCCAGGACTCCGCAATTTCAAAACAAGCCACTGAAATTGTAAGGGTTTGTACATGACTGTGCTCATGCCCTCGCTTTATGTTCATATTTGTTTTTCTGTTATCTTCAGGACATGAGTTCAGCCATGTGCTTGTCTTTTGTTATTTTGTTTCTCTGTGCTGTGTTTATCATTTGTATTTTTGGTCCCAGTGTACTCTATCTGTTCAACCCCGCCCGTCCGGTGCTCCTCCATTACTCTTGATTGCTTCCCACCTGTCATGCGTTATGTTTTTTTTTTTTTTAATCTTGATTACTCCCCGTCTACATATGTGCGTCTCAGCCTGTGTCAGGTGAGGCGTCATTATAGTTTCTTCTGTGCTCCCTGTCAGTCTGTCAGCCTGGTTTGGCTTTGTGTTTTCAGCCCCTTGCTGCTACTTCTTTTGTCGCAGGTTTTTGGTCAATAAATCTTCATTTTTGCATTGTATTCCTGCCTGCGTTTGAGCCCTCTGTTACCCACCTCGACAGAAATTGTCATGATTGAGATCAGGATTAGCCTCAACTGCAGAGCTGCCAGAACGATCACTCAGACTCCAATGAAAAGTTTCACAAATTTATTGAAAACTCAGAAAATAAAAATGCAAACTTCAAGAAAAACGAAACACAAAAGTGCCAACTTAAATTTCCACAAGACAGGTGCCCCCTGGAGTGCACGTAGCCTACGGGAGAGAGCAGACAGAGGTTATAAAGGACAGATTCACCAAAGGGAGAATAATGCGGGAAAGCACACTTACAACTTCAGCAGCGGAGTCCAGCAGGGAACTCCAGCAAGGACCAGGGGATGGGGGGAAGGCAGAGACCTGGGTGGACGTCCTGATCTTCCTGGTCAGGCGAGGGTGATCAGCTCTGGAGACACACCTGCTGGTGGCAGCAACCTGAGGAGCAGGACACACAAGGTAAGTATACAGATAATGTAAATGATGAGATTGAGCTTGACATAAATCTTGGCTGCAAACCCAGACGATCCAGTGATGAGCTCTCCACACGCTGGATCTTAAATACACTGGCTCATCAGATGCAGCAGGTGTGTAATCACACAGGTGTGTCCAATCTTCCGGAGTGAGAAACAGGAACAGGAGGGAAGGTGGAGCACGCTCGCCTGATCATCACAGTGCTCCCCCCACCAAGGGATGCCTCCTGGCATCCCATTGGGCTTGCATCAATAGATTCGATGGAATGCCTGAATCATATGGTTGTCCAGGATGTACGACCCCGGGACCCATGACCCCTCCTCCGGACCATGTCCTTTCCAGTGAACGAGGTATTGACAACCCCAACCCCGACAACACACGTCTAAGATCATCTCCACCATATACGTAGTCTGGCCATCAATGATTCGGGGGCGTGGCGGGGGGTCTGGAGGAGAGCAGAGGGGACTGGTCGAGAGGGGCTTGATCTTGAAGATGTGGAACGTAGGATGGATGCGCATAGAGGGCAGCAAGTCCAACTGAACGGTGACATCATTGATCAACCGCTTGATTGTGTAAGGGTCCAGATAGCAGGGGAAGAGCTTCCGGGACTCTGTTTTAAGCGGGATCTGGTCGGTGAACAGCCAGACCCTCTGTCCCACCGTGTACTTCAGCGCCAGCGCCTGTATGCAGTTAACGTACTGTCTACTGCATTCCACAGAGCAAAGGAAGGCAGCCCTCATGGCCCTCCATAGACAGTGGCACAGGCGCACATAGGCCTCCACGGATGGGATGGCTAGGCCCCTCTCCGCCATGGGCAGCAAAGGTGGTGTTTAACCCATCAATGCTTCAAATGGCATGAGCCCAGTGGAGGAGGAAATCGCCGAGTTATACTCATATTCCACCCAGGTCAAATAGGAGCTCCAGGTGGTTGACTTTGCAGATGCTACGCACCTTAAGGTAGCCTCCAGAGACTGATTAGCATGCTCAGCCTGACCATTGCTTTGGGGATGGTATCCAGAAGTCAAGATGGCAGTCACACCCAAGAAGCGGCAGAACACCTTCCACACCTGGGATGTGAACTGGGGCCCCCGGTCTGAGACGATGTCTATGGGAATACCATGCAGCCGGATGATGGGCTGCATCAGCAAGTCATCCGTCTCTGTGGCAGATGGCAGCTTGTGGAAAGGAATGAGGTGGATGGCCTTTGAAAAGTGGTCGACTATTGTCAGGATAACGGTATTCCCCTGGGATGGAGGGAGACCCGTGTCAAAGTCCAGGGCAATGTGAGACTACGGGTGACCAGGCACCGGGAAGAGATGGAGGAGACCCGCAGGAGGGGAGGAGTCAGTTTTATTAGCAGAACAGGTGTGACAGGCCTTGACATACTCCCACACATCCCTCCCGAGTGTGGGCCATCAAAAAACCCTTCGCAGCAAGTCCGTAGTTCTGGAATTGCCGGGATGACAGGCAAAAAACATGGTATGCCCCCACTGAATCACTTCTCCACGTAGCACCTCAGGGACATAAAGCTGGTCCGGCAGGCCTCCCACTGGGATGGGTTCCGATGATTGTGCCTTCCGGACCCTCTTGTCAATTTCCCACTGGAGTGTCGCGAGAAAGCAGGAGGGGGGAAGAATTAGTCTCCGGGGGAGATGCAGCAGCTGCGGACGAGGAGGTGGATGAGGAGTTGGGAGAAAACTGGCTTGAGAGAGCATCAGCCTTGGCATTACAGGACCCTGGTCTGTACAAGATGCATAAATTAAACCAATTAAAGAAGAGGGCCCAGCGAGACTTCCGAGAATTAAACTGTCTGGCCGACTGAAGGTATTATAAACTTTTATGGCTAGTCCAGATAATGACTGGTTGGCTAGCTCCCTGCAGCCAGTGTCTCCATTCCTCCAATGCCAGCTTAATGGCCAACAGTTTGCAGTCCCCAACAGTGTAATTCCTCTCGGCTGGTGTTAACCGCTGGGAGAAATACATGCACGGATGGAACTTCTGATCGGAGGAGGAGCACTGGGAGAGGACAGCACCCACCCCCGAATTAGAAGCATCCACCTTGACCACAAACTGCTCCACAGGATCCACCTGCGCCAGAACGCACGCGTTGGTGAATAAGCCTTTTAGGATCACAAAAGCTCATTCAGTGGCCTCAGACCACTTAAACAGGCTTTTGGTCAATAGCAACTGAGTAAGCGGTTGTGCCACCCTACTATAGTCTTGGATGAATCTGTGGTAGAAGTTGGCAAAGCCCAGTAAGCGTTGGAGATCCTTTCTGGACTGGGAGGTTGACCAGTCTACTACAGCCATAATTTTAACCGGATCGGCCTTTACCGTGCCTTCACCGTGCCTTCAGCGATGACAAACCTCAAAAATGAAGTAGAGCGAGTGGAAAATTCGCACTTCTCAGCTTTCACAAAAAGCTGGTTGTCCAGTAACCGCTGCAGGATGGACCAAACGTGGACTAAGTGATCCTCCAGGGTGCGAGAAAAAAAAATCAAAATATCACCCAAATAAACAAACACAAACTGGTTCACCATATCTTGTAGGACATAGTTTATTAACCGCTGGAAGACGCCAGGGGCCTTGGTCAGCCCAAACGGCATGACCAAATATTCAAAATGGGCCAAAGGTGTTTTAAAATGCTATCTTCCACTCGTCCCTCTCCCGAATACAGACTAAATGATACACATTACTGAGGTCAAGCTTGGAGAAAAAAACGCACCCGTTGGAGTAACTCAAACGCTGAATTAATTAGAGGCAGCGGATACTTTCCGAGTAATTGCCTTAAGCTCACGATAATCAATACACGGCCACAGAGACCCATCCTTCTTCATCACAAAAAAGAACCCCGCGCTGAGTGGAGCAGACGACGGGTGAATTATGCCGGCACTCAGGAAGTCTTTAATGTAGGTCTCCATCGCCTCCCTCTCTGGCCTAGATAAACTGTAGAGCTGGCTGGATGGCAGCCATGCACCCAAGAGGACATCAATAGCACAGTCATAGCCCCGGTGAGGTGGTAAAGATAGGGCCCTAGACTTGCTAAAGATCTCCCCTAAGTCATGATAAACCTCGGGCACAGAGCTGAGATCCACCGGCTCAGCCAGAGGGGAGGAGATTGGGAGCAAAGTCGAGCATGGGGCCGAACGGAGACATGACGAAAGGCAGAAAGGACTCCAGGATGAAATGGAGCCCTGACTCCAGTTAATAATGGGGTTATGGGTGTGGAGCCATGGATACCCCAGGATCACGGTGGCGCTAGATTGGGGCAGGACAAAAAACTGAATAACCTTGCAGTGATTACCTGACAGAATGACCGAAATGGGCTCAGTCTGCTCGGTAATTGCCGCGATGGTACAGCCCAAAACTGCCGAGACCGACAAAGGTGTCAGAACATTCCTGGTGGGTATCTGCAATTTTCGCACCATGGCCTGTTGGATAAAATTTTGCTCCACCCCCGAATCAACCAGGGCAGAGGTTTTGAAATTGGCCCCCAATAGCTGAATGAGGGCCGAAAGTTCAAAATTATTGGGAGGATTTTGTGAGGACCGTGCTGCCAGACCCCCCACGGTTACTGATGGACTGGGTCTTTTGGCCTCATGGGGCATTTCGAAACAGCGTGACCTGGGACCTGGGACCTGGGACCTGGGATAGAAACACGCCGCCTCCTTTTCTCGATGCCGACGCTCCTCCTGAGTCAATGGGACCTACCAAGTGCCATCGGCTTGGAGGGGGCCGGCGGAGCAGCATCAAGGGGAGGGGCGGCCGGCCGGGAAGCGAGCGGAGAGACAATTGCCATCCGCTCCTTCGCTCATTCCCTAAACCGGTTGTCGAGGGCCACGGCCTGTGCGATGAACTCACCCAGGGAGGAGGGAGACGCACGGATAACCAGCTCGCCTGATCATCACAGAAATAGCATTAGACAATGTGTTTCTGGTAAAAGACCTCCTTTTTCCTGATCAAAAGATCAAAAAATTGTCATAACATGCACCATAATACATTGTGTCTGTGGAGAAATGCCTTGAATTAAAACAAACATATCCCAGAGGATGGGTAATGCCATGGTGGCATTTGATTGGCTGGAGAATTTTGACATCATTGTTACGCTGCAGTCCAAGCACAAAAGGCAGAAATCAAAGAGGAAAAATTTTGAGTGGGACCAGAAGTTTGAGCTCTAGGAGGAGGCATGTGTGAGAGAAGCCATTTTGAGCACAAGCAATCTTTTTTTTTTTACACAAGCAGGGATTTTTTTAAGTGTGAGATTGAGTTTTGCGCTCGCCAATCTGAACTCTCTCACTCTCTAAGTAGTCTGCCCAGAGGCAGGTCCTGCAGATGTCAGCCATCTCCACTACTCCCTGTCTAGCGCTGTCTTTTTCATTTTATGGTATTTCTTTCCTTTCCTGCGTCATCCATTATCATCACTCTCTTTCTCACTCTCGATTGTGTAGTGATATTTAATAAAATATAGTGTAATAAGGTACAGAAATTATTTATATTATTTAATCGTGGGTGTGCGAGGGGACAGAGTTAAACCGTCACCCCAACGCTCACTAAATAAAATAGAAAAGCACTCGTAAAAAGGGGGCACCAGTTCTCTAAAAGAACAACCTGTTAATGAATTAATTTCAATTAATTAATTTCTGTACCTTCAATTACTTAATGAATCAGTCTCAAAATTTAGTGAGGTCTTTTACTGCCATGACCCAGGAAAGCATATATGCAAAGGAAAAATGCTTCAACTTCTCTTGTTTACAATTTTGCTAAATGAAATTCATTCAGGTTACATGACATGGCATTCAAATGATGAATAAACAGATTCAAATGATAAACAGGTGTTCGATATCACATCAACTGTTAGTGGATTCTTGAGCATAAAATCTATAGTTAAACCTTTGTGGAACCAAGAGGAAACCAGATTTTATGTTTCTGTCATGGTCCGTGTGTTGACTCTGTTGGCACTCGGGCTGTGCGGTAGTTCTCCGTTCTGTCCTCTGGCGCACCTCTAGACGTTTATTATGACAGTGTCTCGGCGGGGCTTCCAGCTGTCAGTGGAGCCCCGCTGGACGGTCTGATTCCATTCAGCTGATGATCCTTCATCAGCTGATTAATCACTTAAGCACTATTTAAGGAAGCAGCTCTGTTTGCTCGGGGCTGTGACCTCGCCTGCCTTCCAGTCTGGCTTCTCTAACCCCAAAGTCAGTTCTTCCCAGCGTTCAGGTTCCGCCCTCGCTGATCATATGTAAGTGTCTTGTCTTTATTTGTGTTTTGCCCCACGAGGCTTATTATTTTGTCATTTTGCCTTTATTCAATAAACGTACAAACTCAACGGCTGCCTGCAGCGTCTCATTGATGACTCGTGAGAGCCATCCATAACAGTAGGTCGCAGCCCGAAGAGATGCCGGTGACCGAGAGTTTGTTTAATTGGACTTCTTGTTTCCCCTGTCTGGGTACCAGTGTGCTGGGAGAGTATGTCGTCACTCAGGGGCCCCGCTCGGAGCCTGGGCTAAGAGCTGGTGGAGGCCCTCGACTACATTGATGGAACCCTCTTCACCGCGGGCCTTTATGACACTTCCAGCGATATACGCCGGCACCTGGACCTCGCTGAGGCAATCATTAACCCCTTGCACTCTGGTCAATTTCCCTAAAAACGCCTAAAAATAACGTACCCAAAGTAAATCAAAAGCTGTTATTCAACCCTTTGCAGCATCTTCATGGGGTTGGTCTCATTTAAAAGAAAACACTTTGAATTTTTTGGCAAAATAGTCATAATCTCTCTAAGTGCTCCTGCCACTGAGTAACAGTCATCTAAACATACTGAACTTGAAGAAAATAAATTTCGCCTGGGTGTTTTTTTGGATACAAATGCTTGCAAATAACACACAGCTTCAGATCCTGGCTGGAAAATGCAACACAAATGTAGAACCAAGTGTTATCCAGCTGAGGTCAAAATTTTGTAACAATACCACAAAAAATGAATATATTACACAGCTTTTTTCTTAGGTTGTTCCCATGCGTTTTTGAACTGTGCCAAATTGTGCCAAATGGCACAGTTTGGAAAAACGTCTGTAACTTTTGAATGATTCAATATAGAAGTTTCATCTTGGGCTCTAATGAAAGGTGAAGGGCTGTGTGTGTGTGTGTGTGGGGGGGGGGGGGTTGTTTAATCATTCATGAATGAATGAATGAACAAACAAGCCCCCACACACAAAGAAGCATGCCACGTAAAAAATGTGTGGCTTTTTTTTACAAGAAAAAATAACCTACATTACACTAAAAATTATACGAAAATATTTGTAATGTAGAAGATAACAACTCCCTCCACCCCACCCCCCACCCCCCCACCCCCCCACCCCCGCTACAGAGGACGGACATCGCCCATCGCTACATGACGGAAAGCGGTGACGGTGCGCCGCTGTCTACTACGTACAGTTGGACTAAAATATCTGCAATGTATCTGCAATCCGCTACAGAAGAGTAGTGGGGGGGTGGGGGGCGTTCACGGTCCGGACGCGGTGCACGAACCGTGTCCAGTCCGTGCGCCGCGGTACACGCTCCGTGCGCCGCGGTCTACTACACACAGTTGGACTAAAATATCTGCAATATATCTGCAATCCGCTACAGAAGAGTAGCGGGTGGGGGGGAGTTCACAACATGACGGGGGCGCCGTTCACAACATGACGGACCCAGACCGGAGCGGTCCGGGTCCGTCATGTTGCGATAATGCACAGTTGTAATTTACCGATCGGTCAAAAGTCATTTGGATTACAATTTTCAGGGATAAAGAATAATTTAGCTTATAACACTTCCTTGTGGATCGTCACTTCCTTGTGGTAACGTATCGTCACTTCCTGTTTTGCTGTCTGCCTGTGTGGTTTGCCTGTGTGGTTTGCTGTCCAGCCACTAGCTATGGCTACTAGCTCGCTTTCCTCTCCTCCTCTGGTGTGCTCTCTCTGTCAGATGTTTAGCTACACCTCTGCCTCTTTTAGTGGTAACGGTAAATGTAATAAATGTTGTCTTTTTGAGGCGCTCGAGGCGAGGTTGTCTGATTTGGAATCCCGGCTCCGCTGCATTGAAACACCGTCTGCGCCAGTTAATCTTGACGGACGCCCATTAGCTGCAGCGGAGCTAGCTAGCTTAGGCCCCCCTGCCAGCGGTCCCTCGGCTCTCCTCAGCAGTGAGGAGACTGGGTGGGTGACGGTGAGAAGGAAGCCTAGTCGCAAAGCCCCGGTTCACCACCAACCTGTTCACATCTCTAATTGTTTTTCCCCGCTCAGCGACACACCCGCTGAGGAAAAAACTCTGATCATTGGCGACTCTGTAATAAGAAACGTGAACCTAGAGACTCCAGCGGCCATAGTCAAATGCATTCCTGGGGCCAGAGCAGGCGACATCGAGTCAAATTTGAAAATGCTGGCTAAAAGTAACTGTAAATATTCCACAATTGTTATTCACGCCGGCATTAATGACATCCGTCTCCGGCAGTCGGAAGTCACGAAACTTGATGTAGAATCGGTGTGTGACTTTGCAAAAACGATGTCTGCCACTGTAGTGTTCTCTGGGCCCCTCCCCAATCTGACCAGTGATGACATGTTTAGCCGCTCGTCATCCTTGAACTGCTGGCTGTCTGTGTGGTGTCCTAAAAATGACGTGGGCTACATTGACAATTGGAGCTCTTTTTGGGGAAAACCTGGTCTTATGAGACGAGACAGCATTCATCCCACTTTGGATGGTGCTTCTCATTTATCTAACAATCTGGCATCTTTTTTATCCAAATTTCCAAAACCCTGACTACTCAGAGTTGGGACCAGGAAGCAGAGTCGCAGTCTTACACGCCTCTCTGCAGCTCCTCTTCATCCGCCACCCCTCAGCTTAGCCCCTGACTTCCCCATCAGAGAATCGTTGTCTGCTCCCTCCAAAGTGAATAAAAATATAATGTATAAGCATCCCAAAGTGATAAAGCAAAATATTGGTAAAACTCAAATTAAACATAAAGCCTCTAAATTGAATGATTTGGCCTCTGTTCCTCCTCATAATTTAAAAATTAAATGTGGTTTATTAAATATTAGGTCTCTAACTCCCAAGTCTCTGTTAGTCCATGATCTGTTAATTGATCATCAGATTGATTTAATTTCCCTTACAGAGACTTGGTTAGGGCAAGAGGATTATGTTGGTTTAAATGAATCAACTCTCTCTGGTTATTTAAACTGTCAAAATCCCAGAAGTTCTGGTCGTGGAGGAGGAGTAGCAACAATTTACCATTCCAAATTACTAGTTAATGTAAAGCAAAAAACATGTTATAATTCCTTTGAGGGCCTGGTCCTCAGAATTGGGCACTTTAGCAATTTTAGGTTAAACCCAATTTTATTTGCCATAGTTTATCGTCCCCCATCAACCTACTCAGAATTTTTATCCGAATTTGCTGATTTCTTAGCTGATTTAGTGCTGAAATCTGATAGAATAATTATAGTAGGGGACTTTAATATACATGTGGATGTAGATAGTGACTGCCTTAATGTGGCTTTTAATTTAATATTAGACTCGATTGGGTTTTCTCAGAAAGTAGGAAATTCTACTCATTACCTCCACCATACATTGGACCTTGTTCTGACATATGGCATAGAAATAGAAAATCTTGTAGTGTCTCCTCATAACCCTGTACTGTCAGACCATTGTCTGTTAACCTTTGATTTTACTATTTCTGACTATTTGGCTCCTAAAGAAAAATATTATTACAGTAGATGCCTCTCAGATGATGCTGTTTCCAAATTTATGCAGATTGTTTCCTCTATGCCATGTGTCAACACAACAGAAATAAGCTATAGACAGCTTGCTCCTTCTGTAATTGATAACATGGTGGATAGTGTTTCAGCTTCTCTGCATCAGGCTCTAGACTTGGTGGCCCCCTTAAAAAAGAAAAAGTCTAATCAGAGATTTCTAACTCCTTGGTTCAACACAGAAACTCGTAGCTTAAAACAGAAGACTCGTCAATTAGAAAGAAAATGGCGCTCTACTAATTTAGATGAAATCTATTTAGCTTGGAGAAATCATCTTTTAATTTATAAAAAATCTCTTAGAAAAGCTAGAACAAGTTATTACTCTGCATTAATAGAAGAGAACAAGAATAATCCCAGGTTTCTTTTCAGTACTGTAGCCAGGTTGACAAAGAGTCAGGACTCTGTCAATCCTAGCATTCCCTTAGAGCTTACTAGTCAGGACTTTATGAACTTTTTCAATAATAAAATTTCATCCATCAGAGATAAAATCAGATTCTTCCCACAGTTAACTTAAATACTGTAACTATTACAACTCCTTCAATTGATGTCTGTCTTGATGAGTTTACTCCAATCGACCTTTGTGACTTAGACAAAATAGTTTCCTCATCCAAACCTTCAACTTGTCTTTTAGACCCTATTCCTACCAGGTTATTTAAAGAAGTCTTCCCACTTATCGGTAGCTTTATTCTTCATATAATCAATTCTTCATTAACTTTAGGCCATGTACCGCAGGCTTTTAAAACGGCTGTAATTAAACCCTTACTCAAAAAGCCAACGCTAGATCCAGGAGCTTTAGCTAACTATAGACCAATCTCTAATCTCCCTTTCATTTCAAAAATCTTAGAAAGAGTTGTTGCTACGCAATTATTTGACCACCTGCAGGGAAATGGTTTACTTGAAGAGTTTCAATCTGGGTTTAGAATCCATCATAGTACTGAAACAGCCTTAGCGAAGGTCACCAATGACCTCCTCATTGCATCTGATAATGGACTTGTTTCTGTACTTGTCCTTTTAGACCTTAGTGCAGCTTTTGATACTATCGATCATAATATTCTATTTGATAGATTAGAACACTATGTTGGACTTAATGGAACTTCGTTGCAGTGGTTTAGATCTTATTTATCTGATAGGTTCCAGTTTGTTCATGTAAATAATGAGTTTTCTTTCAACTCAAAGCTTAGTCATGGAGTTCCACAGGGATCTGTGCTAGGCCCTACTCTTTTTAGTTTATATATGCTTCCGTTAGGCAACATTATTAGAAAACACTGTATACATTTTCATTGTTATGCAGATGACACACAATTATACCTGTCAATGAAGCCAGATGATAGTAATCAATTAGCCAAGTTAGAAGCCTGTCTTAAGGAAATCAAAGCTTGGATGACTTGTAATTTCCTGCTATTAAATTCAGATAAGACTGAAGTCATTCTTGTTGGTCCAAAAAACCTTAGAAATTCCTCTCCAAATCAAACTTTCAGTTTGGATGCAGTTACTCTTTCTCTTAATAGCTCTGTGAGGAACCTTGGAGTTATTTTTGATCAGGATTTGTCCTTCAATTCACATATTAAATTTGTTTCTAAGACTGCCTTCTATCATTTGCGTAATATTGCCAAGATTAGGAGCATCTTGTCTCAGAGTGATGCTGAGAAGCTGATCCACGCTTTTGTTAGCTCGAGATTAGATTATTGTAATTCTTTATTATCAGGCTGTCCTAAAACATCTTTAAAAAGTCTTCAGCTGATGCAAAATGCTGCAGCAAGAGTTTTAACAGGTACTAGAAAGAGAGATCATATCTCTCCGGTTCTGCCCTCCCTTCATTGGCTTCCCATAGAGTTTAGAATTAAGTTTAAAATCCTTCTTTTTACTTACAAAGCTCTAAACAATCAGGCTCCTTTTTATTTAAAAGATCTGATACTACCGTATTATCCTAACAGAGCACTACGCTCCCAAAATGCAGGATTACTTGTAATACCTAGAATCTCTAAAAGTACAATGGGAGGCAGAGCCTTCAGTTATCAAGCTCCTCTCCTGTGGAATCAGCTGCCAATCTGGATTCGGGAGTCAGACTTGATCTCTGTTTTTAAGAATAGGGCTAAAACCTACCTTTTTGATATAGCCTACAATTAGGGAGGGATCATGTGTTTCTGAACCCTCCCTTAGTTATGCTGCTAATAGGTTTAGTCAGCCGGGGGACCTCCAGTAATGCACTGGGCCTCACTCCTTTCCTCACTCTCTATGAAATATTTTTTTTTTTGCTGGTCATTAACATTTGTTTGTTCTCTCCCATAGATTGAGTCCCCATCGTGCTGTTTGCTCTCTACATGTCTGTTCTTTTCTTCTTCTCTATCCCCTCACCCCCCAGCCAGTCGCAGCAGATGACTGCCCCTCCCTGAGCCTGGTTCTGCTGGAGGTTTCTTCCTGTTAAAAGGGAGTTTTTCCTCTCCACCGTCGCCAAGTGCTTGCTCACAGGGGATCGCCTGATTGCTGGAGTCTTTCTGCAACTGTGGGGGTTCCCCCCTACAGTTGATAGTGCTATGAGATGACTGTTGTTGTGAAATGGCGCTATATAAATAAAATTGAATTGAATTGAATTGAATTGAACTGTCCACAACAGCAGCGTAGCTGGCGAACTTCTCTTCCTCATTGTCAGACGAACATGAAGCTGGTCCGCTTGTTACGGACTCGTGGTTCTGGTCACGCGACCCGGTCAAACCATAATTCCATTATTGTGGTTTTACACTTCCATGATTGCGGTTTTGGCGAACGATTTTTCAAAACAAATAAGAACAGTAATAAGAAAAAAAGACTGGCGAACGCCTGTGTGTCACCCAGCCTTACACAAAACAGCTTTCGAACTTCTGTGCTTCAATTGGCTGTCTGTATTCGCAGCCGTTGGTAGGCGGGTCCTTCTTGCTAGGTTTTCAGTCTTCAAGGTTCTTCAAGGTTTCAGAAACCCAATTCAAGGCTCTTATTAGTCGAATGAGAGGTCAATCACATCTAAACCAATCAAAGCACTCCTTTGGCTTTCTGTTCGCGGCTGTGTCTGTAGTGGAAGAACGGAAATGTAGCTTCTTTTTTTTTTCAGTAGGACGCCCTCATGCTCCCTAGGACGCAGAGACGTGCCCACCCGCGGTACACTGGAGTGCAAGAGGTTAACCGAATTCCTCGCTACTCCAATCAACCCGAAGTCAAGGCGAGGAAGGCAGACATCGCTGCTCAACGGGAGAGACTCTGTGGGCTGGAGGGAAACTCCGGCAGGAAGCCAAAGAGGAGGCATCCTTGCTCCTCACGTCGGGATCCCGTTCCTGTCCCCGTTCCAGGCCAGGAGTTCGCACCGCCCAGGGGTGATCCCCTAAGGAGTGAGACGTCAGTCGGGATTCCCCCGGAAAGGCTACAACTGACAGCTGTTTCCATCTGGGACCGAGTGGCTGCAGCTCGCTCCGCTGTTCACCCCACACAGATCATCAAACATGTGACGGTGGCAGTCAGGCTGGTGGAGAAGAATCCGGAGCTCAGTGATTATCCAGAGTACGCTGACCTGCTCACCTCCATTTCTGTGCAGGAGCAGCGTTTCCCAAACCTCTCCTTCGCCTCGCCCTCTGCCGGTAACTGTCATCACACAGCCAACAGTGAGCCTCAGCAAGAACCCCGTCCGGATCCTGTTCCGGGTCGTAAGAAAAACTCTACCTCTCAGTCAGCTGCCTCTTCTGCGTCTCGTCAGGAGGGAATTCCTGCAGCCTCTCCCCCCGGGTCATCTCTCCCTGCTGTTCCGTCAGCTCCTCGTGCCCGGATCGCCTCGGCTGTCATCCCTTCCTCATCGACGTCTTCCTCGGCTGCTGTGAGTGCCATGAGTCCTGTTCCAGCGAAGCCCGTCATCGGTCCATTGCGAGCGGCTCCTCCTCGTCCTTCCAGGGGGCCCTCTGTCACCATCCAGCGGGGAAAGGGAGGAACGAAGTCCACTGCAGCGGGTTCTATCAGGCCTCTACGGATCAGGCAAGTGACTTTTCATTCTGTTCCCACATTGGGTGAATTGCTTTGCTTGATTCCTGGGGGCAGAGTTCAGGGTTCACAGTCCCCTGAACTTCCTCCACCTGCTGCAGTAACTAATAATGGACCTGCTACCTTTATGTCTCCTTCCCCTGAGCGTTCCACGGCACCAGGCCTACGCTGCCGGACGAGGAGGGAGCCTGCAGCCCTGGAGAGCCTGGTTCCAGCCCCGCAGCCACGTCATGGGCAGAGGATGAGAGCAGACTGCAGTTTGGAGCCTGGACCAACTATGAAACATCCCCGGGTCTCCACGGAAGAGCGGTCCGACTCAGCAGGTCGAGGATCTCCTGCCGCCACGCCATGTGGGTCGTCGGCATGGTCATCAGCGTTGGAGGGTCGTCAGGCTGTGGAAACCATCATGCCGGCTGCGGGGCCCACCGTAGCCGAGTGGGAGCCAGAGGACATCCTTTTGCCTTCTGAACCCGGATCGTCGAAGTCCTGGACAGCGACAGAACTCAAGTGCAGGCAAGTGCTCTATTTTGTCTTCCTTCTGTCTGTTCTAGAGCATTTTTGCCTGTCTCTCGGGGAGACGAGCCAGGAGCAGCCGTCCGCTGCATCCGAGCTCATCTCACTTGGCTCTGTCGCTACCGGTGATCCTGATCCCGGTTGTTCTTCTTCTCCTGAGCCTTCTCCCAGGGTCACTGGTGTAGAGTCAATCCTGGTCGCTGTGCTGGAGGTTCCGGGTTCAGGTTTGGAGGTCGTCCCTGGTGCTGCGCTGACCCATTCGGGGTCCATCGCGGGTGCGGCATTGACCCAATCGGGGTCCGATGTGGGTGCTGCTCCGGCACAATCGGGATCCAGCAGGGGTGCAGCGCCGGTTCGGTTCAAGGTCGGTGAGGGAGCTGCAGATCCTCTGCCACCTGATGCTGGACTGGCCCATCATCCTTTCCCCAATTCATCTCCACCGGGTGCCGTTGGGGTTCTCCCTATTCGGCTCGGCTCTCCCTCATTTTCCCCCTCTCCAGGGAGGCCGTCTTCGTTCTCTCCCCTGCGGTCCTGGTGGCTGAGTGATGTGGGTCGGCCGCCTGGAGGACTGCCTCGCCTGTTTGGCATTCCGGGTCAGCCACCTGACAAACTTTCCCTTCCGTTCGGCGATCTGGCCCGGCCGCCAGAAGTACTGTGTTTCCTGGCCTGGGACTGGGGTAGGCCACCCGAACTGTTCCTTTTCCCCCTGCCAGCGATTTGGACGCTAGATGCAGGGCGCCCCGAACTATTGGCTTTCATGCCGTTGTGCTCAGCCTGCCGTCATCTCTGGATTTTTGTCTTTGCTCTGCTGTAACCTTTTGGGATGTGCTGGTGTTTTGTTAATGAACTGTGCATTTCACCGCTCCCTAGGGTGTGTGTTTTTTTTTTTCCCCCTCTGCTGTGATTGTTCTTTCCGTAGGCTGGGAGATGTCCTTTTGTGGCCTGTAGCAGTTTATTTGAATGGATTTAAACTGTAGGGTTTCAACGCTATTTAGCGTGTTGTTTTTTTTTTCACTCCCTCCCTTCCTCTGTTGGGGGATGATATATGTTTCCTCTGGAACTGTGTATCTTGGTCTATAGACCCAGGTTTCTGTTTGTGGTCTGTAGGCATAGTGTTCCTTTATTTTGCATTTATTATTCTGTCTGTTGTCCACCTGGGCATTATAGAGTATTTTCTGTGTGTTTCCCATGCTCTGTAGTTGCTCCTTGTTGCATTTTCTGTCGTCACCCTTGTCGCCAGGGTATAACCCTCCTCGGCCTTTTTTCCCCTCCTCCCTCCCTGGGGTGGTCTTGTTGGCCTCTCAGTTGGGGGGAGCCCGATGTTACACCGCATCTAGAATCCGTGTCGGGAACGGGGGCAACTGTCATGGTCGGTGTGCTGACTGTGTCGGCACTCGGGCTGTGCGGTAGTTCTCCGTTCTCTCCTCTGGCGTACCTCTAGACGTTTATTATGACAGCGTCTTGGCGGGCTTCCGGCTGTCAGTGGAGCCCCGCTGGACGGCCTGATTCCAATCAGCTGATGATCCTTCATCAGCTGGCCCCGTGGAGACCACAGCGGGGATGACAGCAGCCACAATAACCTCCAACAGCGAGCCTGCGTTGTCAGTCTCGTCCCGCAACGTGGACCTCTCTCCGGTGATCCTAGGAGAGGACTCAGACATTGAGGAGGAAGGGTCAGGGTTGCCGGCAGCGGCAGAGCCTGGTGAGGTGAGCTCAGGTGCGGCATATGGCTGCAGCTGGTCCTCCTCACCTAGAGCTAGGCAAAAATGCTCTACTATGGACAGAAGAAAGACAAAAGAGAGCACTTGCCTTAGCTTGAGCTCTACCGCCGTCCAGGACTCTGACAATCTGGGCGATGTTTCCATGGCCTGGGCCTTCAGGAGGTGCAGCTTGGGCACTGATTCTGCTGCGGCGGCCTCCGCAGCAGGCGTGATGGTCTCTGTAGTCATCGTAGTCCCAGCCGTCGTGACCCATGGTGGGGATTCCTCCAGCATGGTGGCTGGGGTCTGGCTCACCATTGCTGCAGGGGAAGAATCCGCCCGGACCTCTGGCTCCTCCTGGTCCTGACCATTTGGCTCCGGCATGCAAACAAAGGAAGCAGAAGAGAGCAGGGAGAAGGCTGGTGAGCCATTCATGGCTGCAGCAGGTGGAGAGATCTCTGGGGACTGCATACCCAGAGACCTACTACCAGGAATCAAGCAAGAACTTTCAACGTTTGAAACAAAAGGAAGGAAAACGTGCTTGTTCTCCTGGCTGATGATGTCTCCTGCTGCAGCTGGTGAGGTGTAGCTCCTCGCATTGGCCGTGGCGGGGCTGGACTACTCCATGGACCATGGAGAAACCTCCCAGAACGGTGCTGGAGAGGGAAGGGTGGCCGCCAATTTTTCCTCCTCCAGACGTCGATCAATCTCCGCCAATAAAGCTGGTCATTGTTTTTCCCATTCACCTGAAGATGAAGCGGAGCCGTCTTCAATTTGAAGCTCCGGAGACAAGGAGACTCCCGCTGGAGTCTCCCGCCACTGTATGAGCTGTTGCAGTCAGACTCCCAGACTTTTGGCTTCATGACCCGGCCACTTGGTTTATTCATGTGGAAGCCCAGTTCACCCTCCGCACAGTCGGGGCAGATGAACACAAAGAACCACCATGTGGTGGCATCACTGGACGCACGCGGCACGCAACGCACCATGAGTCTACTCCGAGCCCCGCCAGCCCAAGGAAAATACAGCACTCTCAAGCGACTGCTGCTGCACCATTATACTCTTTCAGACGCAGAAACGGCAGAAAATATCCTCACCCGCTCGGAGCTAGGAGACAGATCTGCTGTGGACCAAATTGAGAGCATGCTTGCATTGAGGGGCATGGACAACGAATCTTTCCTTTTTGACCACCTTTTCCTCAGAAACCTACCAGCTTCTGCGAGAGCGATTCTAGCTAACTCACCGCTGCTGGTGGCCAGGGATTACTGCATGCTGGCAGAGGAGGCAGACCGCCTCATCCTAACAAACAAGGCTTTCAGTGTTGAGGCAGTGAGACCGGGATCTCCGGCGGAGCCCAGCGAGTTCGAGGAGCCAATGGTGGTGGCTGGGACGGCCACCCAGAGAAACAGGACCGGGATGCTGTGTTTTTATCACTGCCATTTTGGCAACGTTGTCTGCCACCATGCCACTTCAAGAAGCCGGGAAACGGGACAGCCAGCGGTCAGTAGCAGCTGCGATCACTGGCGGCAGGGAGAAGTTGCTTTTCATCACAGACACATGCTCAAGGAGACATTTTCTGGTAGACTCTGGCTCCCAGAAGAGCCTCATTTTGCCAGTCAGGGCAGACAGGCTGGCAGAAGGCTGTGAGCCGTCTTTAACGGCCGCAAATGGATCCCGCATCAGGACATTTGGAGAAAGCTCAGTTCAATTTGACTTTATTTATATAGCGCCATTTCACAACAACAGTCATCTCATAGCACTTTCAACTATAGGGGAAACCCCCACAATTGCAGAAAGACCCCAGCAATCAGACAATCCTCTGTGAGCAAGCACTTGGCGACGGTGGAGAGGAAAAACTCCCTTTTAGCTGGAAGAAACCTCCAGCAGAATCAGACTTATTGAGGGGCAGTCATCTGCTGCGACTGGCTGGGGGGTGAGGGGATAGAGAAGAAGAAGAAAAGAACAGACAAAGGACAGTGACTGCATGTTTACATGGACGCAATTACCAGTGTGACTTTGTGGTAGCTGCATGTTCGGTCCCCATCTTAGGTGCTGATTTTCTGTGTGCTCGTGGACTACTGGTTGATGTTGCCAACAGGTGTTTAGTGGATGCTGTATCTTTTTCCTCCTTGCCCTGCACAGTTCGGGGAGTTTGGCCACCAACACACTCAAATAGTCTAGCTCCAGGAGGTAAGCACCAGTGTTTGTTTTCCAAGTTCCCAACACTCACGGTGCCCACTTTTTCCACTACGGTAACCAAGCATGGGGTCGAGCATTTTATCACCACAAAAAGTCTGCCCATGTTTGCTCGCCCTCGCCGCCTGGATTCGGCTAAACTAGCCATCACGCTGGAGGAATTTGCTAACTTAGAACACTTAGGCATCATTAGGAACTTCAGCAACCCTTGGGCATCCCCGCTGCAGATGGTGCCCAAGTCCGATGGGTCGTGGCAGCCGTGCGGTGATTTCCGACACTTAAACAATGCCACAGAACACGATCATTACCCCATCCCGCATATCCAGGATTTTTCCATTCACCAGTCTGGGATGCACACTTTTTCAAAAGCGGATCTTGTCCGCAGTTACCACCAGGTCCCGGTGCACACAGAGGATGTCCCCAAAATGGCAGTAATAACTCCCTTCGGTCTTTCAGAGTTTTTGTGCAAGTCGTTCGGGTTAAAGAGTGCAGCACAAACTTTCCAAAGGATGACAGACGTGGTGCTCCGTGACTTGCCATTCATTTTCATCTACTTGGATGACATTTTGGTGGCTAGCGCATCAGAGGAGGAGCACCTCGCCCAACTCAAACAAGTTTTCCAATGTTTGGAAGTGCACAGGCTGATTGTTAACCCAGGAAAGTGTCAGTTCAGGCTGCTGGTTATCGACATTTTGGGCCATCGCATCTCGCCAGATGGAGCGATCCCGCTGCAGGATAAAGTGTGAGCAGTATCGGATTTTCCACATCCACAGACTGTGAGGGCGCTGCAGGAATTTGGGGGGATGGTCAGTTTTTACAACTGCTTCCTCCCCAATGCAGCCCAGCTGCTGCAGCCGCTCTACGGCGCCCTCAAGAAACAGAATCCTGCAGATAGCATTGACTGGACCCCTGAGCAGATCCCGGCGTTTACAAATGCCAAAACGACATTCGCTAAAGCAGCTTTGCTGGCCCACCCAGCCCCATCAGCATGGATAGCACTCACCACAGATGTGTCTGACGTTGCAGTAGAAGCTGTAGTGGAGCAGTACGTCTCTGGCTCATGGCAGCCCCTTGCCTTTTTCACCCATACTTTGCGCGACAACAAGTGTAAGTATAGAGCTTTTGACAGAGAGTTGTTGGCTCTCCACCTCGCTATGCATCATTTTCAGTTCTGGCTCGAAGGTCGCGAGTTTACCGCCTTTGTCAATCATAAGCCACTGACCTACGTGCTGTCCAAAGTCTCGGAACTGTGGTCAGCTTGGCAACAACGGCACTTGGCCGCAATTTCGGAGTTTGCGACTGACTCCAACATGTAGCCAGTAAACTGAACGTTGTGGCAGACTGCTTGTCATACACGCTGGTCTCTCCGGTATACATGGGCATCAATTTTTCCGCAATGGCCACCGACCAAACCGGGGACGCAGACATTTGCACGCTCCAGTCCGCAGCTACCGGATTAAAACTTGAGAGTAGGGTTGTGCAAGAAGGGTCCACCCCCCTTGTTCTGCAACATCGCCATTGGCCACACCCACCCCGTGGTTCCGAGCTCTTGGCGCCGCCACGTTTTCGAGTCTGTCCACTCCCTTTCACTTCCCGGCATGTGAGCCTCAGTTAAACTAGTGGGGTTCAAATTCGTTTGGCCTCACTTATACAGGGATGTGAAAGAATTGGCTGCAGTGTGTGTTGCGTGCCAACGGGCTAAGGTGCACAAACACACCAAAGCCCCCCTTGAGCCTTTTCAAATTCCAGCCAGGAGGTTTGACCACATACACGTGGACTTAGTGGGTCCCCTTACGCTGTTGCAGCGGTGCACACACCTTTTAACAATCATGGACCATACTACGCGTTGGCCAGAGGTGGTTCCACTGAGGTCCACCACGTCAGCCGAGGTAGCCCACGCGTTTTTGTCATCTTGGGTCACACGGTTCGGATCCCCGTTGGACATCACTTCTGACAGGGGTCCGCAACTTGTTTTGGAACTTTGGTCCGTGATGGCCAACAGCCTGGGGGTCAAAATCCATGGCACCACCGTGTACAACCCACACGCTAACAGTTTATGCGAGCGTTTTCACAGGTGGCTTAAAGCAGCGCTCAGAGCCTCGCTAAAAGATGCAAATTGGGTCGACTGCCTGCCTTGGGCCCTATTGGGGTTGTGCTCTGCACCTAATGAGGATTTGGCAGCTTCCCTAGCAGAACTCGTTTTTTCTCAACTGTTGCGGATCCTGGGGGAATTTTTGCCAGAGAGCCCCGCACCCGGTACTGATCCACCTGCACACTTTTTTTCCGATACAGGGGCTGCCAGTGTTCCGGGCCCAGCACACTATTGTTTTCCCTGCACTTTTGTTCCAAAGCACTTAGAGAACGCCAAATTTGTTTTCGTCAGGCACAACACCAACAGAACCCCGCTGCGTCCGCCGTACGATGGCCCATTCAGAGTGCTGGAAACTGGGAAGAAACATTTTGTGTTAGACTTGAGGGGAGGGGAGGGGCATAAGGAAAGCGTCTGCATAGACAGGCTGAAGCCCGCTTATGTGTTGGTAGACGAGCAGGTGGTGTTGGCTCAAGATCCCCAGCACGGCGCCCTCCTACAGTGGGTCCGCAGGTTAGTGTTCCCCTGACAGAGGACTGTTTTCAGGAAACTAACTTTTTCCCCTCCCCACCCTTTCCCCCTCCAGAGATCAAGCCTTTCTCCTACCCACGTCGACAGGAAGGCGCTTTGACTTTGGTCTTGATAAAGCACAGCGGACCAACACCAGCAGATGACTTCTGTTCAGATAAAAGAAAATTTTGCATTTCATTTGGAAATCAAAGTCCCAGAATCTGGAGAAAGAGTGGAAAGGCACATGATCTAAGTTGCTTGAGGTTTAGTGTGAAGTTTTCCACAGTCAGTGATGATTTAAGGAGCCATGTCATCTGATGGCATTAGTCCACTGTGTTTTATAAAGATCAAAGTCAGTGCAGTCATCTACCAGGAAATTTTAGAGCACTTCATGCTTCCGTCTGTTGACAAGCTTTATGGAGAAGCTAATTTCATTTTCCAGCAGGACTTGGCCCCCACACCCCCCACCCCCACACACTGCCAAAAGTATCAAAACCTGGTTTAATAACCATGGCATCACTGTGTTTGACTGACCAGTAAACTGGCATAATTGGCAGGCCCAGGGAACAGACACAGGCTCAAGAGTGGATTCAATAATCCTTATTGTAATAGTGAAAGCGTGTGGGTGCATGTGTGTGTAGCGTATGTGGATGTGAGTGCGTGGGTCTGTAGACTTGTCGTAGCTGGGAGTGAGCAGAGCGCCGTTTGATCTGGCAACCCTATGGATAGAGCAGAGGCACAATGTTAGCACAGTTCTAGCAGGAGTGCACTCGGGGAATGACTGAGGCTTACTGTTTCAGGAGAGGTGGTGAACTCAGGTTGGCCCGAAGGCTAAAGCCAGGAAGACAGTGCCTGCTAACACAACGCCGCTGGAGAAGGATGGTTAGCGGAGGAGAGAGAGGCAGAGACAGCCGCCAGGAGGAATGATTCCGCCGCCTGGGAATTCCGCCTGTGCACAGGGGATAAACGCAGAACAGGTGAGTAGAAAAAGGGCTTACTTGATGACGAGGAAAATCCTTCCAAAAGATGACGCTGAAGCGGCAGGGATGATGAAGGCAGGATGATAGGCTGGGAAGTCAAGCGTAGCGCTTCATGCAGCCAGGGAGACAGACGGCTCTGTGCCGGTCTGAGGGCAGAATGGGTTATATAACCCGAGCATGATGGAGAGCCGGTGTGTGCGCAGCTGTGAGTGATAATGGCACAGAGCGAGTCATCACATAAACTCTCCTGACCTAAACCCCATAGAGAATATATGGAGTATTGTCAAGAGGAAGATGAGAGACACCAGACTCAACAATGCAGATGAGCTGAAGGTCACCATCAAAACAACCTGGACCTTCAAAACACCTCAGCAGTGCCACAGGCTGATCACCTCCATGTCATGCCACTTTGATACAGTAATTAATCCAAAAGGAACCCCCACCAAGTATTGAGTGTGTACATGAACATACTTTTTAGTCAGCCAACATTTCTATTAAAAAAAATATTTTTTAATTAATTTTATGAAATATGCTAATTTTTTGAGAAACTGAATTTGGAGTTTTCATGAGCTCTAAGCCATAGTCATTAAAATTAAAATAAACACTTCAAATATATCACCCTCTGTGTAATGACTCTATATAATACAGAAGTTTAATTTTTTTTAATTGAATTACCTAAATAAATCAAGTTTTTGTTGACATTCTAGTTTATTGAGATATACCTGTATAATAAAACCAAATAAATTAATTAAATAAGCAAACAAATAAAATAACCTACGACAATAAAAAACTAAGATATTCTGCTCAGCTGGGAGTGAAAGCCAGGGGAAATAAATGAGTTTTCAAAAGTGTTTTAAAATGATTAAGAGTTGGAGCAGCTCTTATGTGAAAAGGCAGACTGTTTCATAGATTTAGACCCACCACTGAAAATGCTCTGTCACCTCTACTTTTGAGTCGGGATTTTGGAATATTTAAGAGCAGCTGATTCATAGATCTCAGTGCTCTGGATGGAATTTGAGACTGTAATAGTTTAGAGAGATAAGGTAGGGCCATATCATTAAGATATTTAAAAATAAACAACAAAACTTTGAGCTGAATTCTAAAATAGATGGAAAGCCAATGTAGAGAAGAGAGTACTGGGGTTATGTGAACACGCATTTTCTTTCCAGTCATAAGATGGGCTGCTGCATTCTGTACAGCCTGTAAATGATGTAGGGATGACTGATTAAGACCAACATATAAAGAATTACAATAATCTAAGTGAGACGTAATGAAGGCGTGAATGACTGTCTCAGAATCATGAATAGAGAGGTAGGCCATCACCTTGCTTAGGAGTCTTAGCTGAAAAAAGCTTTTCTGAACAACAGAGCTAATCTGTTTTTCAAACTTAAAGGAACAGTCAAAAACTAGAAAAGCACTCAGAGAGCGCAGACCTCCGCCGAGCACCACAGTTCCCCCCATACAGTGTTTAACATCATAAATATTAATCCTACATTTATTTTGTCTAACGCTGGAGCGAACCATGTGTCTCAAAGTTAGCAACAAACAATGCGAGTGATCAAAAATAGAGAGAGCAAGAGATATGCAGTCAACTTATATACCCAGCTCAGACAATGCATGCATGGCGCATTAGCATCACAGTATACAGCAGGAAAGCATGGACATTTGCATTGGAGTCACACATATCAGGATTACTGGCACCGGGATTCCTCTCTGTTCCGGAGCTGCAGGACGAAAGAGGGAGGGAGGCGCATCTGCATAATGATCAGTCCATACCTCTCACTGTTCTGATAATTGCTCACGCTGAGCGCTCTGCCAGCCCCGTACGCTGTGGGGGTCACACACGAGGTGTTCCTCCACACTCTCAATAATTTTTTTTCCCGTATATTTTTTTTTCTTTTTGGCGTACAGAAATGGCAATACGCCCGTGTTTGCTAAAATTGCCTGGGTGTTACAATTCACCGCACAACCGCGTGCAACCCACAGGCCAATGGGTTATGCGAGCGTTTTCATAGATCACTGAAAGCAGCACTCAGGGCTTCAATGACGGATGCAAATTGGGTAGACAGGCTGCCATGGGTTTTATATTGGGGTTGCGCTCCGCGCCGAAAGAGGATCTGGAAGCTCCCCCGGCAGAGTTGGTTTTTGCGCAGCCACTACGGCTGCCCGGGGAATTATCACTTGACAGGTATCAAATCCGTTGACACACTACAGATTCCACAGTGTCTTGGCTACATAATGGTGTTTGTTGAGTGATTATTATTATTATTATTATGACGAAAATTCCAAAGGTGCCCTATTCTGTATCATAGTATCCAGAAGTATTCCATTATCCGGATCAGTCTTCGATATATTATATTATAGAACCTGAAAAAAAAAAGAAAAAAAAAAAGAATCCTTTAAAAAATTCCTGGATCCAGACGGTGATCCGGATCACCACCAAAATCTAATCATCTGTAGGATACAACATTTCTGACAATCTGAAAATTTCATGAAAATCCGTCCATGACTTTTTGGGTTATCTTGATAACAAACAGACAAACAAACAGACAAACCAACGCTGATGATCACATAACCTCCTCCTCTTGGCGGAGGTAATAACTCCAAAGGTTCTTAGCAACTCGGTGCCAGTTAGAGGATAGCCGGCCAATAACACTGTTAAACCCATCTAATTGATCCTGCTGTCCAAAGCGAATAATTTCTGTCTTATTGCTGTTCAGGCTGAGGAAGTTATTCTCCAGCCACGCTTGCACATTCCTTAGAGTCTAAGGAATGTGTCTAAGGAAGTCTAAGGAAGGAGTCTAAGGCTTAGACAGTTCAAAAGTGTCTCGACAGAAGAATATATATTTGTAAGTCATCTGCAAAGCAATGAAATGATATATTGTATTTTTCAAAAATACTGTACAATATTTTTAAAAATACACATAAATGTGTTTATGTGGCTACTATACAGATCTTTGTATTATTCGGTAAGATAATTAGATCTCTTTGTTCGCCTCCACTTTGGAGTGCTTTAACCATTGGCACAGTGAAGTCTTTCAATGCTTTTCATTGAAATCTTGCAGTTGATGGTTGTTGTCCACATTCTCTTCAAATTAGAGTAGAATTTCAAAGAAAGTCAGGTCACTATCTATCTATTCCCTTTGAATTGTAGATTACTTAGTTTGCTAAAAAAAAAAACAAAAAAAAAAACTTGCAATTACATGGTTATTAGTTTTCTTAGAGATCCACATTATATTGAATCATGAATTTGTAATCAATTTTCCGGTTAGCTGTAGCTATGCACTATCGATGATGGCTATGGATGGGTGTATAATCTACCGTGTGTGGTCGTCTTGTTATGAAATGTGTTAGTTTTACACCAGATGTAATGGGATGCACGTTTTCCAAAAAAGTTCAACTTTTATCTCATCAGTCAGTAGAATATTTTCCCAAAAGTCTTAGGGATCATCAAGATTTTTGGGGCAAATGTGAGATGAGCCTTTTTGGTGAGCAGTGATTTTCACCTTGGAAATCTCCCATGGATGCCATTTTTGTCCAGTCTCTTTCTTACCGTTAAATCATGAACCAGTGTCAAAACTGAAGAAAGTGAGGCCTGCAGTTCTTTTGATGTTGTTCTGGGTTTTTGTTTCTCATCTGTTCTTGAAATTCTTTAGATTGTGGCATGATGTGTTGCATTTTGAGATCTTTTAGCCTACTTCACTTTTTCAGACAGGTTCTATTTAAGTGATTTCTTGATTCAACAGATCTGGCAGTAATCAAGCCTGGGTGTGGCTTGTGAAATTGAGCTCAGTTTTCCCAAAAATTTGGCTTGGGAGGGGGGGTAATTAATTTTTTACATAGGGCCAGGTAGGTTTACATAGCGTTTTGCCCTTAATAAATGAAATCATCATTTTTTTTAAAAATGCATTTTGTATTTACTCAGGTTATATCTAATATTAACATTTGTTTGATGATCAGAAATATTTAAGTGTGACAAATATGCAAAAATATAAGAAAGCAGGAAGGAAGCAAACACTTTTTCCACAAAATTCCATCCATCCATCCATCCATCCATCCATCCATCCATACTGGGTAAGTATTTGGACAGTACAGGGAAAACATGAGGTACATAACATAACATAAAGGGGTGAAGGCTTTAATATTTATTTACACTGATGAGACATACAGTGGTGTGAAAAAGTGTTTGCCCCTTCCTGATTTCTAAATTTTTTGTGTTTGTCACACTTAAATGTTTCAGATCATCAAACAAATTTAAATATTAGACAAAGATAACACAAGCAAACACAAAATGCAGTTTTTAAATGAAAGTGTTTATTATTAAGGGTAAAAAAAAAACAAACCTACATGGCCCTGTGTGAAAAAGTGATTGTCCCCCTTTTAAAACATGAATTAACTGTGGTTTATCGCATCTTTGGAAAGCTGAGTTCAATTTCTCTTTGGCCCTACCAGGCCTGATTACTGCCACACCTGTTCTTAATGAAGAAATCACTTTAATAGGACCTGCCTGACAAAGTGAAGTAGACCAAAAGATCCTCAAAAGCTAGACATCATGCTGCAATCCAAAGAAATTCAGAAACAAATGGAAAAACAGAGTAATTGAGAATGATCAGTCTGGAAAAGGTTATGAAGCCATTTCTAAAGCTTGAGACTCCAGTGAGCCACAGTGAGAGCCATTATCCACAAATGGCGAAAACATGGAACAATGGTGAGCCTTCCCAGGAGTGGCCGGCCAACCAAAATTACCCCAAAAGCGCAGCGACGACCCATCCAAGAGGTCACAAAAGACCCCACAACAACATCCAAACAACTGCAGTCCTCTCTTGCTTCAGTTAAGGTCAGTGTTCATGACTCAACCATAAGAAAGAGACTGGGCAAAAATGGCTTGCATGGCAGAGTTCCAAGACAAAAACCACTGCTGAGCAAAGAGAACATAAAAGCTCATCTACAGTTTTGCCAGAAAAAATCTTATTGATCCCCAAGACTTTTGAGAAAATACTCTGTGGACTGACGAGACAAAAGGTGAACTTTTTGGAAGGTGTGTGTCCCATTACATCTGGCATAAAGGTAACACAGCATTTCAGAAAAAGAACATCATACCAACAGTAAAATATGGTGGTGGTAGTGTGATGGTCTGGGGCTGTTTTACTGCTTCCAGAGCTGTAAGACTTGCTGTGGTAAATGGAACCATGAATTCTGCTGTCTACCAAAAAATCCTGAAGGAGAATGTCCAGCCATCTGTTCGTGACCTCAAGCTGAAACGTACTTCTGCAGCAGGACAATGATCCAAAACACACCAGCAAGTCCACCTCTGAATGGCTTAAGAAAAACAAAATGAAGACTTTGGAGTGACCTAGTCAAAGTCCTGACCTGAATCCAACTGAGATGCTGTGGCATGACCTTAAAAAGACAGTTCATGCTCGAAAATCCTCCAGTGTGGCTGAATTACAACAATTCTTCAAAGATGAGTGGGCCAGAATTCCTCTACAGCGCTGAAAAGGACTCATTGCCAGTTATCGCAAATGCTTGATTGCAGTTGTTGCATCTAAGGGTGGCCCAACCAGTTATTAGGTTTAGGGGGCAATCACTTTTTCACACAGGGCCATGTAGGTTTGGATTTTTTTTTTCCTTAATAATAAACACCTTCATTTAAAAACTGCATTTTGTGTTTACTTGTTTTTATCTTTGTCTAATATTTAAAATTGTTTGATGATCTGAAACATTTAATTGTAACAAACATACAAAAAAATGAGAAATCAGGAATGGGGAAAACACTTTTTCACACCACTGTAATTACTGGATAAGTATGGGGTAAGTATGGAGAAAAAAGCGGGCTACTTTCTCTGTACTTATCCCATACTTCCCCTTTTATTTAACCTGTTTTTAATCTATTTTTCCCTTGTACTTACCCTTTACATATACAGTATTATGTTTGATCAAAGTTGAGGAATAAAATAGAAAATGGCCCCATACTTATTCTATTTTTCTTCTTTCTCCACTTATCCTTTTGTTACACCATATGCTCCTCATGCTTACCATGAAACCAGTGGGCTGTATTATAAAGTGCTACCAAGTAAATCAAAAAAACAAAAAGAAAAAGAAAATGCATGTGCAACAGAACTTAAAACCTTGTAACACATCTGTTAGATCAAAGTGTCACTGTACTTTTATAGGCCAAAAACCTCTGAATGCCAGTGACGTGCAGTCACCTGTTATCATGAAAACTAAAAAAAATAAAGAATTATAAATATATTATAATTTGTCCACTAATTTGTCTTGTAGATCTAAATGCAATTTCTGAATGATTCCAATCATTTCAACAATATTTATATACATGTATTTAAAATTGTCGAATCTGTGCATTTTGTCCAGATGTATACCTGTCCTTGAAATCCAGCTGTGGGTGTTGAGACAAGAGTATTTCCACTTTACATCCAGTCGTGGCTGTTCAGATAGCATAGGTCCACTAACACGGTGTTGTTAGCATAGCATAACACTAACTTTGTTGGAGCTTTGTTGCTGTTTTCAAGCACTTCTGAAGATTGCAGTAGGTCTCAACTGGCAGTTAGCTTGCAACTCACCAATATGCTTTTGTCTTTAACCGCAACAAAGGAAAAAAATCTATTTTTACAAAAACAAAGTAGCTTCATCTTTTCTTCCACTCAGTTGTGAAGACTCACGCTCTTTGTAACAGCTCACGTTGACTGATGGCTGAGTCAGCTACAGTAGGGTCAGTTTGTATATTCATTTATTTGTGCTAAAAATATCTATCCAAATTAATAAAGCGAGTAACGAGTAACACATCTGACCAAATTTCAGAAACTGTAATGCATTTACTGAATTTTTAAACAGTAATTTCGTTACACAGCACGTTACTGCAAAAGTAGTGGCGTAACCTGTTACTCCCTACACTGGTGCTAAATAATATTGTGTTCTTTTTCCTCTAAAAACAAGTAGGATTTTGCCATGCATAATTTGAGAGTTGGATCATATATTTCATTATAAGTTCAACAAAGGGCCACTGATGTATCTCTCAGGAACACAGAGACAAACATTTAAGCGAATCTACAAGAGCAGAAAAACAAACATCTGTTTTAAAATAACAGCCCACACTATAATGAGTATCTAATAACCTTTGTTTTTACAACCTGTGTTTGCCATAAGTGATTATGCCACTGTTTTGCTTGACATATTAAATAATTTGGCAGTATTTTTTGACAGCTGCAATTTCCTACTTAAATGATTTGCCATCATTTGTCTGCCAGTGTTGCCATGTTGTTTTGCGGCTGTCATCAAAACACTAATTGTCACACCTCGTTTAAAGCTGACAAATGTTAGACTGATTGAGAATAATAAGATTCACCTTTGAAGCATGGCTTGTGAGCACAGATCTTTTTTCTGTGTGCGCATGGCAAAAAAAAATATGCCATCTACACTCTGCTCCTTCACTACACAGAATAAGGCCAGACCTGTAATGCGAAGTGGCAGAATGAGAGGATTTGATTGTCAGTAATTAACAACTTTTACTGGCACCTGTGCCAAATATGTGCATGTGTTCTGGTGTGAGTATAATCGGCAATGCACTGCAGTGACCTTTACATTAAGTGAAAGGTGTCCACACATCACCGCAGAGTAACTGAGATTAAAGAAGAATCTATGGTAGTGCCAGAGGTAACTTTAACATTTAAACTTCTTGGCGTGAACCAGATCATTTGATCACATCATTGACTGGCAGTTAAGACATTTGTTTACATCACCTCTGATCCAGAACACATGTAATATTGCCAAACTGTGGAAGAAATTCAGTCATATCATGTGCAGCAGTGCCAAGAAACAAGAGCGGAGATAGAGAGGGGAAGTGTTATACCATTATGGCTGTTGTGAAGTCAAGATGACACAGATGAGAATGAATGAAAAAAGAGAAACTGAATTATCTGTTATGAAACTCAGATTTGTGTCTCCAGCACAAAAAAAAACCCAAAACAAAACATTAAATTCTGTGCTTCCTCCAGCTTTTTTTTTTTATTAAGCCAGGTGTCCATTAATGTGTGGTTTATAGTTCATCTATTTACCACATGCAGGATACAGAAAGACAATTTATTTATTGTTGTAGGTAATTGTAAGTGTCATTGTGTATACAAAACTCTTTTTGGAAAAGTAAAGTATTGGTGTGCTACATCGTCTCCTGTTGTGATGATACTAGTTAAAAGTCTGTACAAGTCAAGTTCTGTTTGCAAACTAAATAAATAAATAAATGCTCTTCTGTGTCTATTTTTTCCAATTTTTTTTTAGCCAGAACAAGTTCTTTGAAACTATAGCAGCTGGGGAAAAATATCCCACTTTTCCTCCCTTCAGGAGAAATGTCTCTTGTGAAAACCTGCTACTTTGTGGATAAGTGATCAAAAAAAAAAAAAAAAAAACATTTTGAGGCCTTTTTGGAATTTGACTGGATATCTCATAATTTGTTAGTTGCTGAAGGGTAATATTGCTCATTAACACTATGAATATTTATGTGATGTATATGTATCTGTCAACAACATTCACAATGTTTTGGCCTTCTGGAAAATAAGTTGATTCAAATAAAGTGATTCAATAATGAACCTCCGAAATCTCCTGTTCTTGAAATATACGCAGTATGTGTCCTTTAAAAGATGTCATTGACTGATACAATACCTTAAAGTTATCAAGGGAGAAGGAAGTTACTATTATTTGATTATGAAAGCCACTAATCTACAAAGGCTAAAGACAAGGTCATAGACTTTCATATTACAAGCCATATTATTTATTCCAGTTGTTTTTATCAGATTATAAGACAGTTCACATCCACAAATACAAGTGACTTTTAACTGACTCTTATATGAATGCATCAGTCCTTTGAAACAGCATGCATGTCCACACCAATACATCATTGCCTTAACAATGACAAAATACAGTGGTGTGAAAAAGTGTTTTCCCCCTTCCTGCTTTCTCATTTTTTTGTATGTTTGTCACACTTAAATGTTTCAGATCATCAAACAAATTTAAATATGAGACAAAGATAACACAAGTAAACACAAAATGCAGTTTTTTAATAAAGGTGTTTATTATTAATGGAAAAAAAGATCCAAACCTTCATGGCCCTGTGGGAAAAATGATTGCCCCCTAAACCTAAAAACTAGTTGGGCTACCCTTAGCAGCAAATGTAATCAAGCATTTGTGATAACTGGCAATTGTCACGCCGCGCCATTCATCAGCGGCGCCACCTGCTCACGCACCTGCTACTCGTCAGCGGCGAAGGATAAAAGCCGCCTCGCCCTGAGCGTCGGCCTGAAGCCGGAGACTTCATTCCCCTTTCATGGGCTTCTACCACATTCTCTTCAGCATCCTCGTCACCGGTAAGAAAATCGCTTACCTCATCTCTCCAGTCTGCTCCCCTGTGCACAGGTGGATTCCTCGGCGGCGGACAATCCCGTCCCTCGTCTCTCCTCGCTGCTGCACCGAGCCCTGCAGGTGGCTGTCTCCCGGGCTTCCATCCTTGAAGCGCCAGTCATCTGTCCCAACAAGTAAGCTTCTCTCCCTCGCCTATTCTCCTCCTGTGTTGGTGTGTGCTCATCACCCAGTGTCTGATTTCTCCCATAGGGTTGCCGGCTGAACGGTCTCCTGCCTCTGGGTCCGAAGCAGACGCCACCACCAACACATTAACATTCCGCAGACACGCACCCAAACATCCCTGTTGTTAATAAACAGTTTGAACTACTCTGAGCCTGTGTGTGTGCGTCTCCTGAGCCGAACGTTATGTCAGTACGGCTTCAGCAGAGCGGCTCGGCAGACGGCGGGCTCGCACACCGGTTTACCATCCTCGAGGCTCGGGTGGATCAGATTGTTTATCAGCAACAGGTGGTTCTTAATCAATTATTAGAATTAACTAACCGATTGAACCGCTTGGACCCCCAACAGCCGTTCCTCCCGACTCGCCAGGGTGGCGCGGCTCCTGCTGTTCCAGCGGCCATCCAGCCGGCTCCAGTGGCACCGGTTCGGATCACGCCGATTCCGACCCCCACCCGCTTTAGCGGTAAGCTCGGCGGAGCGCGGGGGTTCATTATGCAGTGTGAGTCCGTGTTCCACCGTGTGCCCGGAGATTTTCCCTCGGATCACAGCCGAATTGGTTACATAGGGAATCTTCTGGAGGGGCGTGCGTTAACTTGGACCTACGCCGTAATGGCGAGGCCCAGTTATGCCACCCTCACCTATGACCAATTCGTGAGGCGCTTTCTGGAGGTCTTTGACCATTCTCAAACCGAAACGGTCCAGGTCGATCGGCTTCTCGCTCTCCAGCAGGGAAGCCGGTCGGCAGCGGACCACTCGGTCGACTTCCGGGTAGCGGCGGAGGAATTGGGCTGGGAGGAACGCTCCCTCTGTGGCCTTTTCCTCCGCAGCCTCAATAGTGATCTGAGGGATGAACTGGCTGGTCGGGATATCCCTGGGACGCTAGCGGAGCTGACATCCTTAGCGATAAGTGTGGATAACAGGCTGCGCGAGCGCTCCTCGGGGCGGAGGTCTTCTTCTTCTCGCCCTCGTGGAGCCTCGCCGCACCTGTTCCAAGCTCGCCCCCTGGCGGCGCCGCCAGCATCACGCCCCGAGGAGTCGGAGCCGATGGTGACGGGCTGGACTAAACTTTCCCCTGTGGAGAAACAACGCCGCCGTGAGTTGGGCCTCTGCATGTATTGCGGAGGCGACCAACACACCGTGGAGCGTTGTCCACGGAAAGCCAGTCGGTGGGGTCCGCGAGTCACTGTTGGAAGCCTCGCGGATGTCAATCGGTTAGGATCATTCACTCAATTGAAGCTGCCCATTTGTTTCTGCCATAACCCCACTGGGCACCTCACCCACGCACTGGTGGATTCGGGCGCAGAAGGCAGCTTCATTTCACAAAGCCTGGCAACCCGATTGGGCATCCGCTGCCAGGCACTCAACACTCCCATCTCCCTAGTCCACCTCTCCCGTGCCACCCTCGGGAGAGTGACACATCAAACTATCCCCCTACCAGTCATCATCTCGGGAAACCACCGGGAGGAGATGACCTTTTACGTCCTTCCCAACTCTGTGTCGCCCGTCATCCTGGGGTATCCCTGGCTCCGCCTTCACAATCCGGTCCTGGATTGGAAATCAGCTGGGATATCGGCATGGAGTACGTTCTGTATGGGCACCTGCCTTCAGTCCGCTGCCTGCTCTCCGTCCGCTCCTCCCCCTGCGACGGACGCTGCACCCCCGGACCTGTTTCTGGTGCCCCCAGAATTTCACGACCTGGGTATGGTGTTCAGCAAAGCGAAAGCTATGTCTCTCCCCCCTCATCGGCCCTATGACTGCGCCATCAACCTCCGCCAGGGGGCTCCCTTACCTTCTGGTCGCCTTTACAGCCTGTCTGCGCCGGAGAAGGAGACGATGAACGCCTACCTGAAGGAGTCATTAAGTGCTGGGATTATCCGCCCATCATCGTCACCCGTGGGGGCAGGGTTCTTCTTCGTGGGAAAGAAGGATGGGTCCCTCCGCCCTTGTATCGACTACCGGGCCCTCAATAATATCACGGAGAAGGACCGTTACACCCTGCCTCTCATGGACACTGCTTTCCACTCCCTCCAGGGGGCGACCTGGTTCACCAAGCTGGACCTACGCAGCGCTTACCACCTCGTCCGGATCCGGGAGGGAGATGAGTGGAAAACGGCCTTCCGTACCCCGAACGGCCACTTTGAATACCTGGTGATGCCGTTCGGGTTGACCAACGCTCCTGCAGTCTTCCAGCGCCTCATTAATGACGTCCTCCGGGACTTCATTGGCCTTTTCGTGTTCGTCTACCTGGACGATATTCTCATCTTCTCCAAGTCCAGGGATGAGCACCAGGTCCACGTGAGGCGGGTCCTCCAAAGGCTGCTGGAGAATCGTCTGTACGTTAAGGCAGAAAAGTGTGAATTTTACGCCAGGAGTACGTCCTTCCTGGGGTTCATCATCGCCCACGATAAGGTGCTCCCCGACCCAGAGAAGGTAAAGGCGGTGGTGGAATGGCCCACACCTGCATCCCGGAAACAGGTGCAGCAATTTGTTGGCTTCGCCAATTTCTACCGCCGCTTTGTCCCCAACTTCAGTGCCATCGTTGGACCACTGACCCGCCTCACGTCCCCGAAGGTCCCGTTCCGGTGGACCAAAGAGGTCGCTGCCGCCTTTGAGGCGCTGAAGGCGGAATTCTCCTCCTCCCGGGTCCTTCGCCAGGTCGACCCCGCGCTGCAGTGCATTGTAGAGGTAGACGCTTTGGACACGGGAGTGGGAGCAGTGCTGTCCCAGCGGTCACCGGACGATGGCGCCAAGCGACCGTGCGCCTTCTTCTCCCGGCGCTTGTCCCCGGCGGAGAGAAACTACGATGTGGGGGACAGAGAGCTCTTGGCCATCAAGCTCGTCCTGCAGGAGTGGCGCCACTGGTTAGAGGGGGCGAACCTGCCGTTTGTGGTCCTCACGGACCACAAGAACTTGGAATACTTACGATCTGCCAAGCGCCTGAACGCCCGCCAGGCGCGCTGGTCCCTGTTCTTCGCCAGGTTCCAATTTTCCATCACCTTCAGGCCTGGCTCTAGGAACGTCCTGCCTGACGCCCTCTCCAGGCAGTTCGCCCCCGTGGAGTCGGAGGAGGCGCCCCACTCCATCCTGCCCAGGTCGTGCGTCGTGGGAGCCATCTCGTGGGACATCGAGAGCAAGATCCGGAAGGCACAGGAGGTGGAACCTGACCCTGGCGGCGGACCGGAGGGGAGGCTGTTCGTGCCATCCGCGGTCCGAGGAGAGGTCATCCACTGGCTCCACACCTCCAAGCTCACCTGTCACCCTGGCACCTCCCGGATGATAGATCTCCTCCAACGGTCCTTTTGGTGGCCAGGCCTGCGGAAGGATGCAGCCCGCTACGCCCGGGCTTGCCCAATCTGTGCCACCTGCAAGTCGGGAAAAGCCCCTCCAGCGGGTCTGCTCCAGCCCCTGCCCGTCCCTGGCAGGCCCTGGTCGCACATCGCACTGGATTTCGTCACCGGACTCCCTGTCTCCAACTCCTATGACACCATCCTGACCATCATGGACCGCTTCTCCAAGGCCGTGCACTTCGTCCCCCTGCGAGGCCTCCCTACTGCCCTGGAGACGGCGGACCTCCTCGTCCAACACGTGGTCAGGCTGCATGGGATTCCGGTGGACGTGGTCTCGGACCGGAGCCCCCAGTTTTCATCTGAGGTTTGGAGGTCTTTCTGCAACGCCATCGGAGCCAAGGTGAGCCTCTCCTCCGGCCATCACCCCCAATCCAACGGGCAGTGTGAGAGGACCAACCAGGAGCTGGAGGCTGCACTCCGCTGTGTGTCCAGATCCAAACCCACGTCCTGGAGCAACCCTCTTGCCTGGGTTGAATATGCCCACAACACCGCTCGCTCTTCTGCTACAGGGATGTCCCCCTTCAAAGCGTCCCTGGGTTACGACCCCCCGCTGTTTCCGGAGCAGGAGAGTGAAGTAACTGTCCCGTCAGTTAGGGCCCATCTCAGGCAGTTCCGCTCGACCTGGGCTGCCGCGCGCCATGCGCTATTACGCACAGCGGAGCGCAACAGGACTGTGGCGGACCGGCGTAGAAGACCTGCCCCGGCGTACAGAGTTGGGCAGCTTGTTTACATTTCCACCCAGGACGTCACTCTAAAAGGCGAGAGGAGAAAGCTGGCACAGCGCTTCATGGGTCCCTACCCCATCACCCGGATCATCAACCCGGTGGCTGTGCGCGTGGCTATTCCCCCCTCCCTCCGCATTCATCCTACTTTCCACGTGTCGAAGGTTAAACTGGCAGTTACTGACCCCCTTTGCCCTCCTCCTGCAGCGCAACCCGCGCCCCGGATGATTGGTGGCCATCCGGCCTGGTCCGCCTCCTCCATCCTGGACTCCCGGCGCCGGGGTCGTGGGTTGCAATACTTGGTGGACTGGGAGGGCTATGGGCCCGAGCATCGACAGTGGGTGCCCCCGTCGTTTGTGTTGGACCCATCGCTCATCGCAGGCTTCCACCGAGCGCACCCGGATAAGCCATCGCCAGGAGGCGCTGCTAGAGGGGGGAGTACTGTCACGCCGCGCCATTCATCAGCGGCGCCACCTGCTCACGCACCTGCTACTCGTCAGCGGCGAAGGATAAAAGCCGCCTCGCCCTGAGCGTCGGCCTGAAGCCGGAGACTTCATTCCCCTTTCATGGGCTTCTACCACATTCTCTTCAGCATCCTCGTCACCGGTAAGAAAATCGCTTACCTCATCTCTCCAGTCTGCTCCCCTGTGCACAGGTGGATTCCTCGGCGGCGGACAATCCCGTCCCTCGTCTCTCCTCGCTGCTGCACCGAGCCCTGCAGGTGGCTGTCTCCCGGGCTTCCATCCTTGAAGCGCCAGTCATCTGTCCCAACAAGTAAGCTTCTCTCCCTCGCCTATTCTCCTCCTGTGTTGGTGTGTGCTCATCACCCTGTGTCTGATTTCTCCCATAGGGTTGCCGGCTGAACGGTCTCCTGCCTCTGGGTCCGAAGCAGACGCCACCACCAACACATTAACATTCCGCAGACACGCACCCAAACATCCCTGTTGTTAATAAACAGTTTGAACTACTCTGAGCCTGTGTGTGTGCGTCTCCTGAGCCGAACGTTATGTCAGCAATGAGTCTTTTACAGCATTGTGGAGGATTTTTGGCCCACTCATCTTTCCAGAACTGTTGTAATTCACCCACGTTGAAGGGTTGTTGAGCATGAACTGCCTTTTTAAGGTCATGCCACGGCATCTCAGTGGGATTCAGGCCAGGACTTTGACTAGGCCTCTCCAAAGTCTTCATTTTGTTTTTCTTAAGCCATTCAGAGATGGACTTGCTGGTGTGTTTTGGATCATTGCCCTGCTGCAGAACCCAAGTGCGCTTCAGCTTGAGATCATGAACAAATGACTGGGCATTCTCCTTCAAGATTTTTTGGTAGACAGAATTCATGGTTCTATTTACCATAGCAAGTCTTCCAGGTCCTTAAGCAGTAAAACCGCCCCAGACCATCACACTACCACCACCATATTTTACTGTTGGTATGATGTTCTTTTTCTGAAATGCTGTGTTGTTTTTACACCGGATGTAATGGGACAAACACCTTCCAAAAAGTTCACCTTTTGTCTCGTCAGTCCACAGAGTATTTTCCCTAAAGTCTTGGGGATCATCAAGATGTTTTCTGGCAAAACTGAGACGAGCCTTTTTGTTCCTTTTGCTCAGCGGTGGATTTTGTCTTGGAACTCTGCCATGCAGGCCATTTTTGCCAAGTCTCTTTCTTATGGTGGAGTCCTGAACACTGACCTTAACTGAAGCAAGTGAGGTCTGCACTTCTTTGGATGCTGTTGTGCGGTCTTTTGTGACCTCTTGGAGGAGTCATCACTGTGCTCTTGGGGTAATTTTGGTCAGCTGGCCACTCCTGGGAAGGTTCACCACTGTTCCATGTTTTTGCCATTTGTGGATAATGGCTCTCACTGTGGTTAGCTGGAGTCCCCAAGCTTTAGAAGTGGCTTTATAACCTTTTCCAGACTGATCAATCTCAATTACTTTGTTTCTCATTACTGAACGGGGTTCTCAGCATCGCTGAGATTGGCACAGCATCTCAGCATCACTCTTGTGGGCATCACTCATCGAATCCAGCGTCTTGTCACTCCGCCCATCACCCTCATCCAAGGTGCTCCCACTGCGCTGCCTCTGCGCCCGGCTGTCGCTGCTCTCTCCCAGGGCTCTCAGCGTCACTCTCGTTGGTGTCACTCGTCAACCCAGGCACCTCGCCGCTACGCCGAGCACCTTTGTCCAAAGTGCTCCGCTGTGCTTCCTCTGCGCCCAGCTGTCGCTGCTGCTTCCCAGGGCTCTCAGCATGCTTGCTCCCGCTTTCCCGCTGCCCGGACTCCAGCTGTGGGAAAAACTCAGGTGAATCCGGTCGCTACTCTCCCTCCATGCTGCCATTGCTCACTGTGCCGTCATTACCACCAGCACTATGGTCACGCACCATGCTGAGCTCCTCGGCTGCCTTGCTGTCGTCGGTGACCAGGGCCTCCGGTCCCCCCTCGATACTTAGCTGGTAGCTTGTAGCTTGGTTTTGGCACGCACCTAGCTTCGTGGCAACCTCGCCGTTGCCACAGACTGAGCCTTTAGCTCCTCTGAGCTAACTAGCTTAGCTGCCCTTGACGCCAACAGCCTCACTACCCACCGCTTTGTGTCCCTTGTAAGTTCGGCAAAATCTCCAGCCAGCCGCCCGACAACATCCACATAAAGCTCTGTCTCTCCCAACATGCGGAGAATTCTCTGACCACACTGAGACGACACACCAGAAGCGCCCATCCTTGGTCTCCGTCGAGTCTACCCAGCCCCAGCCCAGCGATGTGTCCCCCAAGCATGGCCACTCGGTCTGGCCACAGGATCGCTGACTCTCCCAGACAGTCCAGAAATGGCGGTAGAGGTGAAGGTAGCCCACATGCCTCCATGGTTTGTTCTCATTGCCAAAATGTTAAGTTGGTAATCAGAGTCTGGAGTATGTTTTATGCCATACAGCGAACTCACACTTTATTGAGAACACACGACTATATACATGTATACTCTGGCTGTACTCTACCTGACGTCACCACACAGGGCGGGTACGGCAAGCCCCACTTGCCACACACACATACCACATTCTCCACACAACACTCCCTCCTTCTGTTTGTCCATCTATCCATACCTCAGTACCTCCGTCTGTTTGTACATTGTGAGATAGCACCTTGGCAGAGGTATGTGGTCATGGATCACCACCAAAATCTAACTGGTTTATCCGTAGGCCAAGGGCAAACCCTGGTGAAAATGTCATTAAAATCTGTTGAGCAGTTTTTGCCCAATCTTGCTAAAAGACAAACAAACCAACCAACAAACCACTTCGACTACATTACCTCCTTGCCGTAGGTAATTAAATGTTACATTCATATTAGATAGACTCTCCATGCTCTCTGCTAATCCATCCACTTCAATATGGTACCAGGACACTATTTATACAATAGATTTAAAGTAATCAACAGAGCTTATAATTAACATAATGAGGAAACGTAATCTGGTTCAAAGGCATTATTGCCTGCATGCATGAAAGAGACAGAAATAATCAGGTCAGTCCATTGTTGAGTTTGGTCTTTTGGTCTAAGAATTTTTAGGGAAAAGAAAAAAACCCCAAAACACTGGTGTTACTTCCTGTAGATGACCTTATCTTCACAATCTAAATTTGGGAACATGGAAAGACTTATTCTTTACTTACACCCAGAGTATGGGCACAAAGTCCCACAGATTCAGAAGAAATGTTTGAGATGAGGTTACATCTCAGGAGCAAAGAAAAGGAAAGTAGATTTGTATCAGAGAAGATAATCTAACTGACTGACTCTGTTATGGTAAATAGTTAATAGTAAAATGCAACAAGAATTATCAGTTGGTTGCACAGATTGGCACAAATCTTTAAAGTCCTACTAATTTACAGTAGACCTCAATCTTTTAACATGTGTGGAAGCATCAGCATTGCAACCAAATACATCATAAATCCACAAGGGCTGCAGGTGTTAGGAAGACAGAAATGCTGCTCTAAAAATGGCTTTTTTATGCTTTCAGTCAACATCATCCCAATACAACATGAGACGTTTTATCGTGGTGGTGATAAAATGAACCTTCCTCCTGGTGGAAGACAGCACATCAACAAAAAACTTTAAATAGCAAGGTCATCTAGAGACGATTCTGGAGGAAAGTACCCTGCAATGCAATGTCACAAAGATGGATGTGGTTCATTTACTATTCGGTCAGGTCCATTTAAAATGCTATATCATGGAGAATACTTTTCCATTAGTGAGACAGACATTAAAATTAAAGTGAGTTCTGGTGACCTGTAAAGTTAGCTGAACTGTAAAATATAATAAAGCAACAATCATTATTGTTTTTATTATTTAATAAATTGTATACTTTAGTATTTATAAGCTTAAGACTTACATTTCAGTGGAGGGAAAATTACTTAGACTAAAACTTATATGACAGTTAACACACCTGCATACTTAGTGAATAAAGGACTTTCCATTTTTGTGTTACCTTCATTGGATTAGAATTCATTGGATTTTTATCTTATTCATTTTTCTGGAAAATTTAAACGAGGAACTTCAGCAGAAAATGTATCTGCAGTATAAGGTATAGATGTTTACTGAAGATGATATTAGATTGTAAGATGATGGCTTCTTCAACCTTTGGTTTGTAAGTGTATTCTAACTATGGTTTTTCTCACTTAATACTAACTAGTCAGTTTTTTTAATTCTATTTTACTCCTTTCAACTGTTCCTTTTAGGGGTCACCAGACCAGATCATCTGCCTCCACCTCACCCTATCCCTTGCATTTTCCTCTGTAACACCAACCCTCTCCATGTCCTCCTTCACTACATCCATGAACCTTCTCTGTGGTCTTTCTGTTTTCCTCCTGCCTTCAGCTCCATCTTCAACATCCTTTAGCCAATATATCCCTGTCCCTTCTGTGAACATGTCCAAACCATCTTAGCCTTGTCTCTCTAACTTTGTCTCTAAACCGCTCACCCAGAGCTGTCCCTCTGATATACTAATTTCTAATCTTGTCCCTCCTAGTCACTCCCAGTGAGAATGTTAGCATCAACTCTGCCTCCTGTCTTTTTGTCAAGGCCACCGTCTCCAAACCATTCATCAAAGCAGGTCTCACTATTGTCTTGTAACTCTTCCCCATCACCATCTGCTCCACCCTACCTCCACTCTCTCTTCACCTCTCTTATGCTTTTTTCATTGTTTTGGATGGATGACCCCAGGTATTTAAACTCATCTGCCTTCACTACCTCTACTCCGTGCATTTTATCTTTACACCTGTCTCCTTCTCATTTACACACATGTATTCTGTCTTGCTTCTAATGACTTTCATTCCTCTTGTCTCAAGAGCATACCACCTCTCCAGGTTCCCTTCCACCTGCTCCCTACTCTCAATACAGATCACAATGTCATCTGCGAATGCCGTAGTCCACAGAGATTCCTGTCTGACCTTGTCTGTCTGTCCATCACCATGGTGTAGAATAGTAATACGGTATATTATATTAGTATGGCGGTGCCCTAAGCTGGGAGGGATGATGCCCCGCCTTCGGGGGGGTGGCGTCACCTGGGATATAAAAGCCTGGTGCAGGAGACATGCTGTCTCCTTGCCATCACTCCTGTACTCGCGGTAGGGTTTTCCCAGAGTGTATATAAGTTCTTGTTATTAAACTATATAAAACGTCACCTCGCTTCCTTATTATTCGGACACTACATTTGGTGACAAGGACAAACGGAGATGGAGAGGTCTGCTGCCGCACTGCGCTTTGTGTTGCAGGCTCCGGGTGAGCCGTTGGTCCTGTAGGCCAGGTGGCGGGTGGCCTTCGGATACTATCTGTCAGCGTTAGACCTCGGCAACCTGGATAAATTATGTGCACGGGCTACCCTGGTCCATAACCTGGATGAGGAGAGCCAGAAAACCCTCAGCACGGTTGGAGGAGGTGACCCATTCGGCCATGTGACGAGGCCCATGGCGGGCTATTTTAGTGCCACTGGAAACATCATGAGGCGGCGCATGCGAGTCAAGCAGCGGAACCAGCGACCTGGAGAGTCGGTTTGACGGTTTGTGGCCGACCTTCGGTGGCTGGCAGGTGAGTACAGGCTTAGGACTTCGGAGGAGGAGTTGGTCCAAGGCCAGTTAGCGGAACACGCGGCCGGCTCCTCGGCAGGAGGCCTGCTAACTCGCGCTGGTGAGGTAGCACCCATAGCAGCCATGTAGCTAGCACAACAAAACGAGACAGCGGAATGGCTGATGACGCGTCTTAAGGACAGTGAAGCCCCACAGAAGAACGACACATACGGGACCACCCTGGCCTATGATTCGGACGATGGAAGCAACGCTGACGGCATGGCCATCGTGAAAACAAAGTCCACCCTGGGGACGCCGAGATACTACAGCTGTGGATCCAGCAGGCACCGTTATTGAGCCAGGGAGTGTACGGTGAAGGGCAAGCGTTGTGGACGGTACAATCTGCTCCATCATTTCACCAGTATTTGCCGCAGTTTCGACAAGGAGGAACGGAGGTCTGCTAGGGACGGTAGAAAGAATAAGGTGCCTACAGTGGTCCACACTGTCTCTCCCAGCACGGTCGGGACACTGGTGCCGATGTTGGCAGACTCGGAGTCAGCAACCTCCATTTTGAACTTGGAAATCATAAGACGATGTTTTCCCCACCACAATGTGAGTAAAACGTGCACTGCCTGTTGTGGTTATGGTAATGATCCCCTTGATATTACATTGTCTCGAGAAGGCATTAATCTGACAGGTAGAGTTATGTGGGAAGTGGCACTGAAGTGTGGGACTTAGGGTGGCCCATTCCGGGTGAAGAGGGACACTGCCAGCACCTTAGTACGCCGACAAGACGGGGGTCCCGTGGCATTGTTTGTGATCCCATGAGTGGTGGACTCAAACAGCATGGTTTGATCCCTGTGGTGGTGGAAAGGTCCGAAGAGCGTGAGCTACAGGGTTCCGGTGGCCGACGAGTTCCAGCTGCTGAGTCAACAGTAACTGCGGCGCACCAACTTGGAGTATCCAGGGTACCTCCAGATGGCACAAACCCTAGCCGTGCCGACACCAAAGGCAAGGAACATGACTTGAGTCAACTTGGCGATCCGCTGAGGAGTCATAAGGGAGCCAGATCATGGTGCAGACGATGGAGGAAGCCGGTGAGTGCTCCCCTGGGTGAGGGTGATGACGTGCATGCGCCCTAGGGTCGAGCCTCGGCTTGGTCGGGTGCGCAGTTCCAGGAAAGGGACAGCAGGACAGGATAATCTGTGGTGGTCCAGTCCGCCGGCGATGGCTACCTGAGTTTGACTGATGGGTTGAGACGGCATCCCAACGAGCTGCGACGTCGGAGCACGAAAGGGCGTCTATGCAGTCTGTCTCCGGTCACGAAAAACCGGAGATGCCCTGGAAGTGGGCCACGTGACGGACACTCCGGGGGGGGGGGGGGGGCATCAGGAGACCCGGGATGAATGTTTGAGGGCTTACGGTGTGTCTGAAATATGCATTTGTTTGTAGATGTGTTTTAATTACAGTTATTGTGTTTAATGGTTCTGAATATTCACATGTTAAAGTTGTATGAGAATGGGGTTAAAGTGAACCATGTAAATGAGGAGTATGAGTTGCTTCCTACGTACCTTTACCCTATTAATGGTGCAACGTATGTGATTATTTAACTTGTACTGCAGTTCTAGAAAAAAGAAAAAAAGAAAAGTGTTTAAAGTATAGTATTATTGCAGATTGACCTGTTTGGTGTGTGTGCCACCTCTTGTTCAGGGTAATTCTCTACCATATTTAGATATGCTGTATTTTTATTTCTATTTCCAGCACGTGTTGCTGTGTATATCTCCCTGTCTAGAGTGTGGCCTTTATGGCTGTTTATGTTTTCATTAGGGAAGGGAAAGGTCTGCCTCTGTGACAGGGTGATTAAGGTATTTAAAGCACATGACCACTGTTGTTGGGTGAATGTTGTTGAGTGTGAGGTGCAGTAACACCTATGTGTGAATGGTTTTGTGTACTGCCCTATACTGTGTGATTTTTCTGGGAGTTCTCTGTGTGCATCTTGTGTATATCCTGTGAGTTTATGGGATTGAGTACCGCCATTGTCTGTGTCTGCATTTGTTAAGTGTTTAGCTTAGGAGGGATTAATTTATTTTGGTGTGTGGCTCATTTTTTTTCAGACTATTGTGTTTACATAGCGGGGAGTTCCGCTGTGCCAGTGTGGTGTGAAAGGATAGGCCTATTCTTCCCTGTATTAGTGTATGATTCGGGTGTAAATTATTTGGTTGGGTAATTTGTGTGCTTGAAATTTTTCAAGGGGGGGGCAGAATGTAGAATAGTAATATAGTATATTATATTAGTATGGCGGTGCCCTAGGCTGGGATGGAGGATGCCCCGCCTTCGGGGGGTGGCATCACCTGGGATATAAAAGCCTGGTGCAGGAGACTCCTGTACTCGCGGTAGGGTCTCCCCAGAGTGTATATAAGTTCTTGTTATTAAACTATATAAAATGTCACCTTGCCTCCTTATTATTAGGAACCTACACATGGCAAACAAGAACAGGCTCAGAGCTGATCCCTGATGTAATCCCATCTCCAGCTTGAATCCATCTGTCACTTCTACAACACACCTCACCACCATTTCACTGTACTCATACATGTCATGCAGCACCCTCACATACTTCTCTGCCACCCCTGGCTTCCTCATACAGCACTACACTTCCTCTCTTGGCACCATATCATATACTTTCCCTAGATCCACAAAGACACAGTGCAACTCCTTCTGACTTCTTTATTTCTCCATAAACACTCTTAAAGCACTCTTAGAGGCAGCAGTGATCAGGAGGTAGAGTGGGTCCTCCAATAATTGGAGGGTCGGCAGTTTGAATACTGCTCTCTCCAGCCATCCTGCCATTGTGCCCCCGGGCAAGACACGTTACCCACCTTGCCTCCAGTGTCCATGACACTGGGTATGAATGTGTATAAGTGGTTGGTAGTGGTCAGAGTGGCCGTTGGCACGGATTGACAGCCACATTTTTGTCAGTCTGCCCCAGTGCAGGTGTGGCTACACTAGTAGCTTACCATTCATTGCCTGAAGAGTGAATGAAAAATGGACTTATGTATAGCGCTTTGGTTGTCATGAACGGTGCTATATAAATGCAATCCTTTATTATTATAAACATTGTGTTACCTATTCTTGGCATGAAATCGTACTGCTGCTCACTGATTCTTACCTCTCTTCTTAACCTGACTTCAACAAGTCTTTTCCATATGTTCATAGTGTGGCTGATCAAATTTATGTGGTAGCTATTTTCATGCCAAATATAAAGATCAAAACACATAGTTAGGTTACAGGTATATATTTTTTTTTTCTACTTCCGGCGCCACACGAGTAGGCTGCCTTTTTGCAATCAGTTTCTTCCTATCTATTTACTATCTCGCTTCTCTTGCTAATCTTTCTGATCCGGCGACACCTTATATATCGGACGGACACACGGATTGCCCAAATGTCTCCTGAGCCGGCAGACGGAGCCACTGTTTTTAGCAGGATACGTTACAGCAGAGACCAGCTGCTAGCACTTAACTGGACCAAGATGCTAGTGCAAGACTTCGACATACCGGGTGAAATAAGACAGAAACGACGTGGATGCCATGCTGGAGCAAGACGGTGGGCGAGAAATATAAGGTACAGACCCGTCCTTCCATCTGTTATTATGGGGAACATTCGATCGCTACTCAATAAGACCGACGAGCTAGCAGCCATCTCCCGCTACGAGAGCGTCTTCAGAGAGAGTAGCCTGATGTTGTTTACTGAGACGTGGCTAACAGAACTAGCAACAGATGCTAACATCAAACTGGAGGGTTTCCATGCAATATGAGCAGACCGGACACCAGACAGTGGGAAGGCAAGGGGCGGAGGAGTGATAATGTATGTCAATAACAGCTGGTGCAGACCGGGACATATCACGGTTAAACAACATCACTGCAGCAAAGACATTGAATTGCTAGCTGTTAGCATGCGGCATACCTATCTCCTGAGGGAATACTCACATGTGATCTGCATTGTTATTTATGCAAATCCAACGGCGAACGCGGGAACAGCGCGTGACGTCATTCACTCAGTAACTGGCAGGCTGCTGACAGAACACCCAGATGCTCTTCTCCTCATCTCCGATGATTTCAACCATATTTCACTGTCCTCCATCCTGCCCACGTTCACCCAGTATGTCACATGCCACACTAGACACAATAAAACACTGGACTTATTCTATGCTAACACTAAGGAGGCGTACACCTCATCACCACTCCCCCCACGCGGGAGATCGGATCACAACTTGGTTCATCTCCTGCCGGTGTACAAACCCCTAGTACACAGACAACCTCTGGTCATGCGCACAGTGAAGATATGGTCGGAGGAGGCAATGGATGCTCTAATGGACTGTCTTGAAACCACTGCCTGGGAGCAGCTCTGTGATCCACATGGTGAGGACATCGATGGCCTCACTCACACCATCACGGACTACATCAACTTCTGTGTGGACAAAACCGTACCCACCAAGACAATACGGTGTTGCTCGAACAACAAACCCTGGATCAACCCTGAGATAAAAACACTTCTGAGAGAGAAGAAGAGGATCTTCAGGTCGGAGAACAGGGAGATACTGAAGTCCGTACAGAGGGAACTGAGGAGGAAGATCAGAGAAGGCAAGGACAGCTTCAGGAAGAAGATGGAGGACAAGCTGCAACAGAGTGACATCAGCGGGGTCTGGAGAAACCGTAAAACCATCTCTGGGCTCCAGAATACCTCCTCCCAGGCCACGGGGGGCAGGGAGTGGGTGAACAATCTGAATCTGTTTTTTAATAGGTTTGATTAACCGCGCCCCCCCCCCCCCCGACTGCACACCAACCACTGCTGCCTCTTAAGTCATCAAGACCTGCTGTCCACACACCACTCCACCAACACCCTCCCCCCCACTCCCAGCACACAGCCCCCCAACCTGACCCTCACTAAGACCCAGGTGAGGACGGAGCTGAGGAAAATCAAGGCGAGAAAGGCCTCGGGACCGGACGGCATCAGCGCGAAGCTCCTCAAGTCCTACGCAGACCAGCTGTGTGGGATTGTGGAGCACATCTTCAACCTGAGCCTGAAGCTGGGGAGGGTACCACAGTTGTGGAAAACATCTTGTGTGGTACCTGTACCAAAGACTTCCCACCCCAAAGACCTGAACAGCTACGGACCAGTGGCCCTAGCATCTCACATGATGAAGACCCTGGAGAGACTGCTCCTTGCTCACCTCCGCCCCCTGGTGGGGCCAGCGATGGATCCACTCCAGTTCGCCTACCAGCATGGCATTGGGGTGGAGGATGCAGTGATCTTCCTCCTTCACCGTTCCATGGCCCACCTGGAGACCTCCGGGAATGCGGTGAGGATCATGTTCTTTGATTTCTCCAGTGCTTTCAACACCATCCAACCGATGATCCTGAAGGACAAGCTGCTGTGCGCAGGGCTGGACCAGCACCTGTCATCATGGATCCTGGACTACCTCACTAACCGGCCACAGTTTGTGAAAACCCGGGATTGTGTGTCGGACACGATCACCGGCAGCACGGGGGCCTCCCAGGGAACAGTTTTGGCTCCCTTCCTGTTCACCCTTTATACTGCGGACTTCTCACACAACACAACACACTGCCATCAACAGAAGTTCTCTGACGACTCAGCGATCGTCGGCCTCATCTCCAACGGAGATGAAGCTGAGTACGGAGGACTTATCCAGGACTTCATGGACTGGTGCCATCGGAACTGCCTCCAGATCAACGCGAGGAAAACTAAGGAGCTGGTGGTGGACTGCCGCAGGCAAGGACAACCCCTCAAAGCACCAGTGAACATCCAGGGAACAGACATTGAGATGGTGACATCCTACAAGTACCTGGGTGTTCATCTGAACAATAAACTAGACTGGTCACACAATACCGACGCACTCTACAAGAAGGGACAGTGCAGGCTGCTCCTACTGAGGAGGCTCAGGTCTTTTGGTGTACAAGGGGTGCTCTTGAAGACATTCTACAACACGGTGGTAGCATCAGCCATCACTTTTGGAGTGGTCTACTGGGGCAATGGCATTACAGCAGCCGATAGGATGAGACTGAACAAACTAATCAAGAAAGCTAGCTCTGTCCTGGGGAAGCGCCTTGACCCAGTGGAGGAGATAGGAGAGAGAAGGATGGTGGCTAAACTGTCATCTCTACTGGAGTCCGAGTCCCACCCTATGCAGGACATACTGAACGTACTGAGGAGCTCATTTAGCAGTAGACTACATCATCCTAGATGCGCGAACGAGAGGTTTCGCAGGTCCTTCCTACCTACGGATGTCAGACTGTATAACCTAAGCAGGGCTGCTCGCAGAGATAGCAAAAAACGTGACGACCTGATAGTATTGAATGCAAAAGATGCAACAGACTTACACAAATGGTCCCCTCCAGTATACAACTAGGACAATATCAGCCGCTATGGAGGGTGACAATATGTATGGGTACATATTCATACCATGTAGGGTAACTAAATAGACGGTTATACTGTTTAGTCCATCTAGCTACAATGCTCTGCACTGTGTATATATATTTATATATTTACTGTATGTGTATGTATGTATATTCACTGCTCTTATTTTCTTATCTTCTAAATCATTGCTCTGAGTGTTGCTATCCCTGTGCTGTTGCAATCATGGAATTTCCCCATTGTGGGACTAATAAAAGCTTATCTTATCTTATCTTAACACAAAAAACACACCCATGAATTCTGCCAAACCAGCAACTAGAGTATACACAGGCACATTTTCAGCTGGAACAATTCATGCCATCCCAAGAAACACTATTAGACATTATTTATTGTCTGTAGCCTACAGTGGTGTGAAAAAGTGTTTGCCCCCTTTCTGATTTCTCTTTTTTTTTTTTTGTATGTTTGTCACACTTAAATGTTTCAGATCATCAAACATGAAGGTGTTTATTATTAAGGGAAAATAAAATCCAAACTACATGTCCCTGTGTCAAAAAGTGATTGCCCCCTAAACCTAATAACTGGTTGGGCCACTCTTAGCAGCAACAACTGCAATCAAGCATTTGCGATAACTGGCAATGAGTCTTTTACAGTGCTGTGGAGGAATTTTGGCCCACTCATCTTTGCAGAATTATTGTAATTCGGCCACATTGGAGGGTTTTCGAGCATGAACTGCCTTTTTAAGGTCATGCCACAACATCTTAATCAGATTCAGGTCAGGACTTTGACTAGGCCACTCCAAAGTCTTCATTTTGTTTTTCTTAAGCCATTCAGAGGTGGACTATTTCTGCTTCTTCTTCTTTTAGATTCGATTGGCGGTTGGCAACCTGCTTACAGGTGCATTACCGCCACTGACTTGATTATCATCACTCTATATCTCTGCATGAGGAGTTCCCATAAGCAGTTCTGAACAACTCCTTATGTGTGAAAAGGTTATCCATCCTTGCACTGTGTCCTGAACTGTTTCAATTTGCTGTTGTGTTTTGGATCATTGTCCTGCTGCAGAAGTGCGCTTCAGCTTGAGGTCAAAAAAAGATGGCTGGACATTCTCCTTCAGGATGTTTTTGGTAGACAGCAGAGTTCATGGTTCCATTTACCACAGCAAGTTCTACAGTTCCTGAAGCAGTAAAACAGCCCCAGACCATCATACTACCACCACCATATTTTACTGTTGGTATGATGTTTCTTTTCTGAAATGCTGTGCTACTTTTACGCTGGGTGTAATGGGACAAACACCTTCCAAAAAGTTCAACTTTTGTCTTGTCAGTCCACAGTATTTTCCCAAAAGTCTTGGGGATCATCAAGATGTTTTCTGGCAAAAATGAGCTGGTTGGTTTTTGTCTTGGACCTCTACCATGCAGGCCATTTTTTCCCAGTCTCTTTCTTATGGTGGAGTCCTGAACACTGACCTTAACTGAGGCAAGTGAGGCCTGCAGTTCTTTGGATGTTGTTGTGGGGTCTTTTGTGACCTCTTGGATGAGTCATTGCTGCGCTCTTGGGGTAATTTTGGTCAGCCAGCCACTCCTGGGAAGGTTCACCACTGTTCCATGTTTTCACCATTTGTGGATAATGGCTCTCACTGTGGTTAGCTGGAGTCCCAAAGCTTTAGAAATTGCTTTAAAACCTTTTCCATACTGATCAATCTCAATTACTTTGCTTCTCATTTATTCCTGAATTTCTTTGGATCGCAGCATGATGTCTGGCTTTTGAGAATCTTTTGGTCTACTTCACTTTGTCAGGCATGTTCTATTTAAGTGATTTCTAGATTGAGAACAGGTGTGGCAGTAATCAGGCCTGGTAGGGCCAAAGAGAAATTGAACTCAGCTTTCCAAAGATGTGATAAACCACAGTTAATTTATGTTTTAACGGGGGGCAATCACTTTTTCACACAGGGCCATGTAGGGTTGGATTTTTTTACCCTTTATAATAAGCACCTTCATTTAAAAACTGCATTTTGTGTTTACTTGTGCTATCTTTGTCTAATATTTAAGTTAGTTTGATGATCTGAAACATTTAAATGTGACAAATATACAAAAAAATGAGAAATCAGGAAGGGGCAAATACTTTTTCACACCACTGTATATCTAAATTAAGAAATTTGAGATTTCCATCCAGTAGTGATCCTCATATCTTCAATGGTGTCACCTTTGGTTTGACTTCTAGAAGAGGCAGTTGTATCAACATCTTCTGGCAAAAAGGAACCTTGCAATTGTCCATGGTGCTTCCCATATCCATGTAGTCTCTCAATCAAAAGGAACTGTTTTTGCATTCAGGTCTCAGTACACAAATAATCAAAGATCCCAAAGGACACACGGGGTCAGAACAAACGCAGGCACAATGCAGGAAATAAAAGCTATGGAAATGTGGCCAAGTTCTAAGAGAGAGCCATAATGTCCACATGGAATTCAGTGCAGGGTAGACATGATTGAAATCTATATGGCCTGAGAGGAACTGCTCGCTTTCTCTGTGTGCATGTGTTCAAAAAGAAATATCTTTTATCACATGGAAGCATAATCCTCACATGACCCTGCCATAGCATGGATTTAATTAGCAGCGCTTAAGTCACGAGTCATCCCTTTTTTGTTTATATCATAAGAGCAGAAAAAATGTTTAGCTGCTGGGTCATTTATCAAAGTCAGATGAAATCTGTGGGCTGCAAATAAAGGTGCACACAATTTTTTTTCTTCTCATTTTTTGACATATATAACCTAAATGCCCAACTGGGGTCATAACACAGTTGCAGTGCCAATGATATCATTAGGTTTTAACAATATCTTGAGGAAATGTTACTATCCCACATTTCCTGTCACAGCTGTTCTGCTCAGCTACATGTAGGGTTTGAGGGAGTATCTAGTTGGCTCAAGAGGAAAAGAGAGACACAGAGAGAAGTAGGAGGTACGCCTTTGGGAAAGAGAGATCAGTCGTGTTCTACCTTAAGATGCATTTACATAACAATAGTGATGATTCAGAAAGGGGCATTTTGGTGCTGACAGAGATAGTATTGCAGGGTGTTAATATTGTGACATCTAGTGGTGGGTACTTCTGGATAGAAATGGACAACTAGAGCCATTTTTAACTTTGCACTAGGTGACCACCTGGATACACAGCTAATTTCAAAATATTTAAATACATGCATTGTCTATTAATCAAGTGGGAAAAACTATGTATTTTGTGTGTGATTAACCTATGTGCATGTACTGTGTGTGCGTGCGTGCGTGCGTGCACGAGTTGTTAGGGATTAGCCTTGTGAAAGATAAGTGGTTTATTATGTCTTTGAATAGCCATCAAATTAATCAACCTCTAAACGTATTAAGAAAAAATTGTCTCCACACCTCCACCTGATAAAGCCCCTATAATGTACACTAACTTGATCATTAGACAATTAGAGGTCCCAGAGGCTGTGCCACATTTTATGAGTTCATCCCACTTCACTGGTTGTGTATTTATGTTTGCCGTGATTTGTTTGCTCCCCCCCTTTATGGGGACAAATGAATTCCAATTCAGCACAACAGCTCTTCAGAGATGGGTAGCGAAGAGTAAAAAATAGACAGGATCCTCTGGGGATCATTTTTATGAGAACACCATCATTATTCACAATTCTTTAAAGGGCTTAAAGGATGCCACTTCCCAAAGGATATTCTCACTGAGATATTTTGTTTTAATCACAAAAGCTTGCCGTTAAAATTTATGAGGGAGGAAAAATGAATAATTAACACTTAAATGCACTGATGGGCTTGTGTTATGGCCTGGTATCCTGCTCTTCTCCTGGCATTTCCCCAGATTTATGAAGACATTTTCTGTTCTCTGCCTCTGCCAGACACTGATGTCACACCACACTTATTTCATGTCAAATTTAAACTGTTCACAACAATTCGCCCTCTCTTCTGCCTGCTTCTATTTCAGCAATGACACTATAAAAAGAAATTGTATGATAAATGGGAGCCAATGAATGTTATAGTTAAAATGCTTTTTGGTTTTTTTTTTTTGGTTTTTATTCTATGTAGCTGACCCAATTTGGGGTTATGAAGATATATGAAGAATTCTGAAAATTTACAGATTAAAAAACACTATTGCTTAACAGAATGGCTATGTTTACATGCTCACAAATAAAACAATTTTAATTGGATTTCTAGTTGTCTGATTATTAAAATGTATATTCAAAACAAAATAATCTGATAAAGGCCATTATCAGTTTATGAGAAATCACATTAACACAATACATCCCCCATTCTGGTGAATGGGGGTTGTAATGCAATGATTACAAAATGAACAAAATGCAATGATTTAAAATTCCTTTTCAACCTATATTCGGTTGAATACACTGCAAAGACAAGATATTTAATGTTCAAACTGATAACCTTTAACGTTTTGTTTTTTGCAAATATTCACTCATTTTGAATTTCAAGTCTGCAACACCTTCCAGAAAGCAGGGACAGGAGCAAGAAAAGACCGGGAAAGTAGAGGAATGCTCAAAAAAACCCACCTTTTTGGAACATTCCAGTTGAACAGGTTAATTGAAAACAGGTGAGTGTCATAACTGGGTATTAAAGTAGAACTGAACTGAACGGCATTGAACGGCACTGGGTGATAGTACATACAATTATAAAGATAATTTATCATTGGCACCCCCTCCACAAATCCCGGAATCTTGGAGAAAATCGCGATTTTGAATTTCCCGCCCTGAAAAATCAGACAAATCCGCCGATTAACCGGAAGTGCAGCTGGAGTCCCGCGTGACATCACGAGTGTGACACAGTCCTCCATGTTTACCATTGCGAGCACATCGACACTGGTTGTTTTTGGTGCATTTTGTTGTGATAGTCGACTACAAAACACTTCCAACACCTGGGAAGATCTGTTCAGTGGCCAAGGAAAGCTGTCATGGCGACAAAAGAAAAGAAAGGGGGAGGAAAATTATCTGGGAAGCGATGCATTTCTAGATATAGATATTACAGTGAGCCCTCACTTATCGTGTTTAATGGGGACCAGAACCGACCGCGAAAAGAGAAAAACCGCGAAGTAGCGTCACCCCCCCCCCCCCAAGGGCGTCACAAGCACTATCTTGCACAAAAAGGCACAGGAGAACAGCGAAAAGTGCCACTAAGCAACACGAGCGATAAAGAACAATGAATGCGGTCTTCCTTCGCTGGGTATGGGCGCTCTGCAGGGAGAGAAGTTGGGTAAAACGTCTCGGCCAATCAGCTTGCGAGGTAAAACGTCTCGGCCAATCAGCTTGCGAGATTCCCGAGCGGTGAAGAGGTGGGCGGAGAGGAGTGGAGCGGTGGTCAGAGAGGTGGATTTTGAGTTGTGCGGGCTCTCCGTGTTGATACTTGATGTTCTAATGTAGTCTCCCTGCCTTCTGCTAGCGCCCGGGCAACTTTCGTGCCATTTTTTCTCAATTTTGAATTTTTGATGAATATTTTTGAAAAATCCGCGATGCACTGAGGGCGCGAAAGGTGAAACGCGAAGTAGCGAGGGATCACTGTATTTATAAATAGCACAGTCAAATGCAGAGGCCAGTTCTGTTCATGTGTATTGCCACTATAGTCTGTAGAAGTATTGTAATACATAGCCCAATTTTTTTAATGAATGAATGAATTTATTTATTTCGGATAGTACAGTACAGGTTGAAAGAAACTGAATGATATAACAACAAGGTCAAATTGAACAATGACTCATCTGATTATACAATTCAACGTAAGTTATCCGAAATGGGTGATGGCTGAAGCCACAGCTTATATTGCCCACCCATATTCCATCCAAGAATTCAAAAGAGAAAACAGGCAAGAGTGATTACAATTCAAAACAAAACTAAGACAAAATGTGACAGAGAAAAAAGAAAACTAAGCTACAACACAACACAAGCTGGATATGTTACAACTCGCCGCTCATTAGCGGCGCCAGCTGCGCGCACACTTGCACCTCGTCAGCAGCGTGGGATATAAGCCACTCTGCCCTGGGCTTCGGCATGAAGCCGTCTGATTCCTTCAGCCCTCTTGCTGCAGAGGAACCCCCTCATCTCCCAGCAAGATCTACAGCGTAAGCATACCTACCTTTGCCTTTCCAGTCTCTCCCCTGTGCACAGGTGTATTCCCCGGCGGCGGACCTCGCCTCTGCATCGCCGTCTGCCAGCTGCTGTCACAGGTGCATCAGGTCGTTGTCTCCCGGGCTTGCCGTTGTGCACGCCTGCCACCTGCCACACTCCTGCATCCTCCTCTGTCTCGTCACCGATCCTGAATGCCTCTTCACTCTGAAAACTCTGGTTTTCTTGACTGCTGGAACTGCTGGAACTGCTATCATCTGCCATTGTTGTTTTGTTTAGGGATCACACTCGTGACGTCACGCAGCGTCGTCTGCACTACTTCCAGTTTGTTTGGCACTGCCAGCCAGAGGCAAAAGTTTATCGGCTTATAGCTTGGCCATCGCACGGCCTAAAAATTTCTTTTATGTGTTGAAAAATACAATAGGTAATAAGGAATTAATCTGCTATTCTACTTTTTGCGCCAAAAGGTGGGTTCAGTTCTACTTTAAAGGAGCATGTTATGACCCGATCGCTAATGTTATCTGTGCTCGGGCTATTCCTGTCAGGTCTTGACAGCGGCGTTGTTATTCCGGCTCTCCGAGCTCTTATTGTGACAGCGCTCGGGGAGGCTTCCGCTCAGCTGTCAAGACCTGAACAGCTGTTCTGCATTTACGGTCGTTAGCGGCCGGCTTCTTAAACCGACGCTAACGGCTACATCCTTGCAGCAGTGTCCGTCGCTGATCGTCGGAGCGATCGTACGCTATGGATTAATACTACATTGCCTGTCTGTGGTGTGACCGTCTCATCCTGTGGACCTGTGAGTGAGCTTATTAGCCTTACGCCTCCCTGTGTGTAGACTTGTTGGTGTCATAGCCCCAGTGGCCTGTATTATTGTGATTTTCACCGTAATAAAGACTTTAATACAACTCTCTGGTGATGGTGTAGCGTCTTATGGTGGCTCGCGAGGGCCACCGCATGACAGTGCATCTCCAAAAGGCTTAGTCATTCACAAGTAAGGATGGGGGGAGGTTCACCACATTGTGAACAACTGCATTGGCAAATAGTCCAAAAGTTTAAGAACACTTCTCAACATACAATTGCAAGCGATTTAGGGATTTCATGATCTATAGTACAATATATCATAAAAAGATTCACAGAATCTGAATACATTTACACCCTAGGTCGCAGGTCGATGATCGATTTTGTTATCGTATCATCAGACCTGCGACCGTATGTCTTGGACACCCGAGTAAAGAGAGGTGCAGAGCTGTCAACTGATCACCACCTGGTGGTGAGTTGGATCCGATGGCAGGGGAGGAAGCCATTCAGACCTGGTAGACCCAAACGTATAGTGAGGGTGTGCTGGGAGCGTCTGGCTGAGGCCCCTGTCCGGGAGGTCTTCAACTCCCACCTCCGGAAGAACTTCATCCACATTCCGAGGGAGTCTGGAGACATGGAGTCTGAATGGGCCATGTTCTCCACCTCTATTGTTGAAGCGGCGGCCCAGAGCTGCGGCCGCAAGGTGGTCGGTGCATCTCGTGGTGGCAACCCCCGAACCAAGTGGTGGACACCAGTGGTGAGGGGGGCCATTAAGCTGAAGAAGGAGTCCTATCAAGCTTGGTTGGCTTGTGGGACTCCCGAAGCAGCTGAGGTGTACCGGCAGGCCAAGCGGAGTGCAGCTCGGGTGGTTGCTGAAGCAAAAACCCGGGTATGGGAGGAGTTCGGTGAGGCCATGGAACAAGACTTTCGGTCAGCTTCAAAGAGATTCTGGCAAACTGTTCGGCGGCTCAGGAGGGGAAAGCAGCTCCCCGTCCACACTGTGTATGGTGCGGATGGGACACTGTTGACTTCAACTGGGGATATCGTCGGGCGGTGGAAGGAATACTTCGAGGATCTCCTCAATCCCACTGATACGCCTTCCACAGAGGAAGCAGGGTTTGGGGACGAGGGGGATGACTCGCCTATCACAGGGGCTGAGGTCGCCAAGGTGGTTAAAAATCTCCTTGGTGGCCGGGCCCCGGGGGTGGACGAGATTTGCCCTGAGTACCTCAAGGCCCTGGATGTTGTTGGGTTGTCATGGTTGACACGCCTCTGCAACATTGCGTGGAGGTCGGGGGCAGTGCCTTTGGCATGGCAAACCGGGGTGGTGGTTCCTCTCTTCAAAAAAGGGGACCGGAGGGTGTGCTCCAACTTTAGAGGGATCACACTCCTCAGCCTCCCTGGGAAGGTCTATGCCAAGGTACTGGAGAGGAGAGTCCGGCCGTTGGTCGAACCTCGGATTCAGGAGGAGCAATGTGGTTTTCGTCCTGGCCGTGGCGCATCGGACCAGCTCTTTACCCTCTCGAGAATTCTTGAGGGTTCGTGGGAGTTTGCCCAACCAGTTTACATGTGTTTTGTGGACTTGGAGAAGGCATTTGACCGCGTCCCTCGTGGATTTTTGTGGGGGGTGCTTCGGGAGTATGGGGTATCGGGCTTGTTGTTACGAGCTATTCGGTCTCTGTACGACCGTTGTGAGAGTTTGGTTCGTATTGCCAACACTTGGTCGGAGTCATTCCCAGTGAGAGTTGGACTCCGCCAGGGCTGCCCTTTGTCACCGATCCTGTTCATAATTTTTATGGACAGGATTTCTAGGCGCAGCCAGGGAATGGAGGGTGTCATGCTTGGTGACCACAGGATCTCATCTCTGTTGTTTGCAGATGATGTTGTCCTGTTGGCTTCATCCAGCAATGACCTACAGCTCTTGCTGGGACGGTTTGCCGCTGAGTGTGAAGCGGCTGGGATGAGAATCAGCACCTCCAAGTCCGAGTCCATGGTCCTCAGTCGGAAAAAGGTGGATTGTCCTCTCCGGGTTGGGGACAGGCTCCTGCCCCAAGTGGAGGAGTTTAAGTATCTTGGGGTCTTGTTCACGAGTGAGGGGAAAATGGAGCGAGAGATCGACAGACGGATTGGAGCAGCAGCTGCAGTGATGCGGACGTTGTACCGGTCTGTTGTGGTGAAGAGGGAGCTTAGTTCTAAGACAAAGCTGTCGATTTACCAGTCAATCTACGTTCCTACTCTCACCTATGGTCACGAGCTTTGGGTAATGACCGAAAGAACGAGATCGCGGATACAAGCGGCTGAAATGAGCTTTCTCCGTAGGATTGCTGGGCTCACCCTCAGAGATAGGGTGAGGAGCTCAGTCATCCGGGAGAGGCTCAGAGTAGAACCGCTGCTCCTCCACATTGAAAGGAGTCAGTTGAGGTGGTATGGGCATCTGATTAGGATGCCTCCTGGACGCCTCCCACTTGAGGTGTTTCAGGTACGTCCCACTGGGAGGAGACCCCGGGGCAGACCCAGGACTCGGTGGAGAGACTATGTCTCCCAGCTGGTCTGGGAACGCCTTGGTATCCCCTCTGAAGAGCTGGAGCAGGTGGCTGGGGAGAGGGAAGTCTGGGCTTCTCTGCTTGAACTGCTGCCTCCGCGACCCGGACCTCCGGAAAAGCGGTAGAAGATGGATGGATGGATGGATGAATACATTTCTGCATGTAAGCGACAAAGCCAAAAACCAGCACTGAATGCAATGACCTTTGATCCCTCAGCCAGCACTGCATTAAAAACTGACATCATTCTGTAGGGTAAGTAAGGATATTAAAGGTAAGGATATTGCCATGTGAACTCAGGAACACTTCAGAAAACCCACGTCAGTTAATCCAGTTCATCGCTACATCTACAAGTGCAAGTTAAAACTCTACAATGCAATGTGAAAGTCATATATCAACAACACCGGGAAATGCCGCCAGTTGCTCTGGGCCCGAGTTCATCTGAGATGGACTGACGCAAAGTGGAAAAGTGTGCTGTGGTCTGACGATTCCACATTTCAGATTGTTTTGGGAAATCATGGACGTCATGTTCTCCAGGCTAAAAAGGAAAATAACCATCCAGATTGTTATCAGCACAAAGTTCAAAAACCAGCATCTGTGATGGTATCGGGGTGTGTTAGTGCCCCTGTCATGGGTAACTTACACATCTGTGAAGGCGCCATTAATGCTGAATGGTACATCGAGGTATTGGAGCAACATATCCTGCCATCCAGCGTCGTCTTTTTCAGGGACAGTCCCTGCTTATTTCAGCAAGACAATGCCAAGTCACATTCTGCACGTTACAACAGTGTGGCTTCATAGTAAAAGAGTGTGGGTACTGGACTGGCCTGCCTGCAGTCCAGAGCTGTCTCCCACTGAAAATGCATGGTGCATTATGAAGAGCAAAATACCCCAACATAGCCGTCGAACTGTTGAGCGAATAAAGTCCTACATCAAGCAATAATGGGAAAGAATTCCATCTACAAAGCTTCAATACTTAGTGTCCTCAGTTCCTAAACATTTATTGAGTGTTGTTTACAGGACAGATGATGTAACACAGTGGTAAACATGAACCTGTCCCAGATTTTTTGGAACATATTGCATCATGTTATAATGCAAGAAATCCTGTCTGTGTGTCTGTCTGTCTGTCTGTCTGTGTGGGTGTGTGGGTGTGTGTTCTGCGTGTATCTCCTGAACCATTCGTCATACTGGCCTTCAGATTTTATATGTGCTGTGCTGAGGTTATGAGGGTGTGCATTCCCAAATTTCAACCTTCCTGGATATGTGGAGGTTTAGGAGAGGAAATCTTTAATGAATGTCCTTAGGGGAGCTATGGACATTCATAGCTATGACATCATAGATGCACAGATGTTGCCATGGTTACTGTTGCCAGGCAGACACATCATCAAAGATCAAAGACAGGCATCACTGAACGACTGGTGACATCAAAGCTCAAAGGCAGGTTTCACCATGGTTACTGTTGCCATGGTAACCATGTCAAAGATCAAAGGCAGGCATCACCATGGTTACTGTTGCCATGGTAACTAACTTTCTACGGGCATGCAGAAATGCTTGCTTACACTTGCGTTCTAGGGGCATGCAAAAATACTTGCTTATACTGGGTTTCTACGGGCATGCACAGGTATGCACTAGTTAATCAAATTCAAAATGAGGGAATATTTGCAAAATAACCCACCAAAATTTAGCAGTTTGAACATTAAATATCTTGTCTTTGCGGTGTATTCAAATACAGGTGGAAAAGGATTTTTAAATCACTGTATTTTGTTTTTGTTTTATACAACACTCCAACTTCACCGGAATTGTGGTTTTAGTTTACTGCCCAATAATTCATGTATTCAGTGCATGTAAACACATCAAATCCCACTTATCAGATTATTGTGACCATATACCGCTGCCAATGGTGCACATACCTTGTCGGGGTGCAGCGGCTTGCGTTCCTCAGCAACCCCCGGAGCTATGTCACCGGGAGCCTAGTGCTCCCAGAAGGTTCAACCATGTCGAACAGGTCTGCGTGGGGTAGAGGCCAGACTAAACAGTGCACCCTGGTCCTCCAGGTTGGGGGTTGTGCAGCATGTAACAAATCACTCACGTAAAACCCAAGTTTTGTTACAGCAACAAATGTCCCAATGGCGGAACAGGCGGAGAGGAGAGCGAACTCCCAACGGCTGTGAAGGCGGAGGATGACAGACAGTTGCACGGGAAGAAGGGTCTCGGAAAGCCTTGGCAGGCAACCTTTCTACAGGGTGGACCAAGCTCTCGACAGCCCAGCCATGGAAGGCAGTTGGTCTAGGGGAGGGACCCCCAACAAACGTCCATGGCTGAAGACGGAGATGCAGGACCCCTGTGGTGCCACAAACCTCTGCATCATGCATATTCGCTTCATGAAGCGATCGACGAAGAAGAAGAAGAAGAAGTGACCATATAAATGGGCTCAATGACATGTTTTATATCATATTAATGTCTGCCAGAAGATCATGTTTTTATTGCCACTTATTGGTTTATCTGCAGGATTACACATGGACCATAGAAGAAGCTTTACATTCTGAATGAGGGTAGATCCAGGGTTTAATTTTGCTTTAATTTTTAACATTGCACAATTGTCATGAGTGAACTGTGATCACGATGTGCAGATCATAATTTGCTCATGTGTTTTGGTCTTTTTCTTATCATTTGTGCTTGGGTTTTTGTTTATTTGTTGCTCTGGGTTGTGCTTTATTATGATGAACTTGTTCCTAGTTTTTTTTTATTCTGTGTTTATTGTGTTTATTTATATCTATTATGAAATCTGCGGTTTTGGTATTTCAGTCTGTGAGTTGTTAGTTTTTGTGAGTTTCCTTGTATAATGTCTGAATTTACTTCTGTAGATTCCTGAATTGTACTTTTATTTCCTTTATTTAGTTTATTTCATGCTTTATTGCTTTTGAAATGGTTTGTGTTAACAAGATCTTTTGTTTCTCTGTATTGAATGTTTGTTTAGTTCCTGTCTGCCTGTGTGTCCTTTGCTACATTCAAAATCTCCACTCATCCATTGCAAAGTGCCCTACATTTGTATTTAAATGTAGGTTACTATGTAGTGAACTGGGGCTGTTTCCTCTTTTTTTTTTGGGGGGGGGGGGGGGGGGGGGGTAATGCAAGATTTTGTTTGGGGTCCCCAGATGCATGCATTTAGTACATCTTGCATCAAACAAAACAAACAAAATATCAGAAATAATGAAAAGGACTTAACACATTATGCCAAACATGTAAAAAAGGAAAAATAAATTAGGCAGCATGTAAAATGTTCCAACTAAATAAACCTAAACAATACCATTTTAAAAACCAAAGCAATGCTTATATTGATGCATTAATTGGAGTATATGTTCACTCAAAATCAGCAGGAGAGGCATATAAACAGCTGTTAACAATTTGCAGCATTTGTTATTTCTGTCTTTTCCCTTCAGCCAGATATCGGCAAATGAAAAATGGAAAGTGAGGAACTAGGGCCAAATTTTCTTTTGACGAGCTAAACAAGCTCCTCCATCCAGTTGCAGCACTGCCACACCTACTATAAAGACACCCACAAGCTTGTGGGGTTAGCAGTAACTACAGTAAAATAGGTACACACACACACCCACACAACACAACAGTGTATATGGCATTAATTATAGCAGCCTCAAAATTAATATCCACCACAATCATCAATCACCTTTTTTGTTTGGCTGCCCTCACACAGGTTTTGTTTTGCTTTGGTCAGTGTACAGTTGTTTTTTCTTGCGTCACATCTTGTTCACCTTGTTTGTTCAAGTTCAACTTAAAGGTCACCTTCCAATGCCTGCAACTGGCATTTCTCCAACATTTCTCCTGCTTTTACCCTCAAATCATGACAAACAGAAGCCTTTTTGACATTTTCAGTAATTTATTGGAGAATTATTCATGGACCTCGATGAAAAACCTTTAGGTGCATATGTAAGGTGGGTGTCTCTATGTGTACAACATAGTGTGTATCAAACATTCTCTAGGTGAATAAAACATGACTTCATATATCCAAATATTAATCAGGATCTGGTGTGGATACATTGCAGAAGGTTTGGAAATTCGATTAGAGCACTTACTGTTTTAGTGTAACTATGTGATCTCCAAGGACTTTCTAGTTCATTATTTTTCCTCTGTCCTGTAGTGGCAGCATAACTCCACCTTTCCTATACATTTGATCCAATACAGAGCCCACATCCAGGCAAGTTTTATTCTCCTCAACTTGTAATTTTTCAATTATTGCCATATTCAAAAAAGAGGATTCTCTGCATCGACCAGATCTTGTTAAAATTCTTTACAGTTGGCAAAATCATATAAATAATATTCATACTGACTATTCTTTACTGTACTTTTTTCTACTTACAGCGGGGAAATTAAGTATTGAACACGTCAACATTTTTCTCAATAAACATATTTCTGATGGAGCCATTGACCTGAGATTTTCACCAGATATCAGTAACAACCCAAGTAATCCATACATAAAAGAAATCAAGGCAACTATGTTCACAAAACAAGTTATATTTAATAATGGGGAATGACACAGAGAATAATTACTGAACATGCTTGGTGAAATTCATTTAATTACCTCCGCCAGGAGGTAATGTTTTTGCCGGGGTTTGTCTGTTTGCCTGTCTGTCTGTCTGTCTGTTGGTTAGCAAGATAACTCAAAAAGTTTTGGACAGATTTTGATGAAACTTTCAGGCGTTGTTGGAAATGGTACAAGGAAGAACTGATTAAATTTTGGGGATGATCCGGATCACCGTCCAGAAGAAAACCGCCATTACGGAAAATGCCATTTTCGTCAATAACTACTGAACCACTAATCCTATCATTGTCAATCCAATTGCTAGTCATATGTTTTTGTGGTCAAGGAATCTGAAAATGTATACACAAACACTGTATGGGGGGAACTGTGGCCGCCATTACGGAAAATGCAATTTTCGTGAATAACCACTGAACCACTAATCCTATCATTGTCAATCCAATTGCTAGTCATATGTTTTCATGGTCAAGGAATCTGAAAACGTACACACAAACACTATATGGGGGGAACTGTGGCCGCCATTACGGAAAATGCCATTTTCGTGAATAACTACTGAATCACTAATCCTATCATTGTCAATCCAATTGCTAGTCATATGTTTTCATGGTCAAGGAATCTGAAAACGTACACACAAACACTGTATGGTGGGAACTGTGGCGCTTGGTGGAGGTCTGCGCTCTCTGAGTGCTTTTATAGTATTTAGTAGAAAACCCTCTGTTGGTAATAACAGCTTCCAGATGCTTCCTGTATGGAGAAACTAGATGCAGGCATTGCTCAGGAGTGATGTTAGCCCATTCTTTCATACAATCTGTCTTCAAATCTTGAAGGTTCTGTGGGTGTGTTCTATGAACTCTGATCTTCGGTTTGTTCCATAGATTTTCAATTGGATTCAGGTCAGGTGACTGACTGGGCCATTCTAGCAGCTTTATTTTCCTTCTCTGAAGCCAGTTGAGAGTTTCCTTGGCTGTGTGTTTGGGATCATTGTCTTGCTGAAATATCAGCCTTTGTTTCATCTTCAGCATCTTGGCAGATGGCAACAGGTTCTTGTCAAGGAAGTCTCTACATTTGTCCATTCATCTTTCCCTCAATTATATGAAGTCTGCCTGTACCATGTGTTGAAAAATACCCCCACACCATGATGGGATGTGCAGTGCCATTCCTCCTCCAAACATGCTGTGTGTTGTGGCATCCAAAAAGTTCAACTGTGATCTCATCTGACCAGACTATACGCTCCCAGTATTTTAATTGCTTGCCCAAATGTTGTGCAGCAAACATTAAATGGGCTTCAACATGTTTTTCTTCAGCAATGGAGTCTTGCAAAGTGAGCGGGCAAAGAGCCCATGTTGGTTGAGTGCATTACTTATTGTTTTCTTTGAAACAGCAGTACCTGATAACTCCAGGTCTTTCTGGAGCTCTCCACGAGTGGCCTTTGGCTCTTAGATAACTCTTCTGATAATTATTTTGACTCCTCTGTCAGAAATCTTGTGAGGAAATCTTGGTTATGACCGGTTAATGGTAAAATGATGTTTTTTTCCACTTCCGAATCATGGATCCAGCAGTGCTCACTGGAACATTCAGCAGTATAGAAATGTCCCTGTAACCAGTGTAGCAATCATTATGTTTTGCAACAATAAGGTTGTGAAGGTCTAGAAAGAGCCCTTTGCGTCTACCCATGATGAGCTCTTTGTGGTGTGATGATCTGATATCCACAGACCTTTTTAAAGGCTATCAGTCAGGACTTAACCAGATGAAATGAATTTGCACTGATTGGGGATGAAATAGCTTCCTAAATTCTGATGGATTTCACCTGGTTTCTTGGCTTTCTATGCCTTTTTGAACCTCTTTTTCTTCATATGTTCAATACTTATTCTCTGTGTCATTCCATGTTATTAAATATAACTTGTTTCGTGAACACAGCTGCCTTGATTTCTTTGTATGTATGGATTACTTGGGTTGTTACTGATATCTGGTGAAAATCTCAGGTCAATGGCTCTATCAGTAATACGCTTGAGAAAAATATTGACGTGTTCAATACTTATTTTCCCCGCTGTACATCTTTGCCTGTGCATGCTGAAGTATTTTAATTCAATTCAATTCAATTCAACTTTATTTATATAGCGCCATTTCACAACAACAGTCATCTCATAGCACTATCAACTGTAGGGGGGAACCCCCACAGTTGCAGAAAGACCCCAGCAATCAGGTGATCCCCTGTGAGCAAGCACTTGGCGACGGTGGAGAGGAAAAACTCCCTTTTAACAGGAAGAAACCTCCAGCAGAACCAGGCTCAGGGAGGGGCAGTCATCTGCTGCGACTGGCTGGGGGGTGAGGGGACAGAGAAGATGAAAAGAACAGACATGTAGAGAGCAAACAGCACGATGGGGACTCAATCTATGGGAGAGAACAAACAAATGTTAATGACCAGCAAAAAAAAAATATTTCATAGAGAGTGAGGAAAGGAGTGAGGCCCAGTGCATTACTGGAGGTCCCCCGGCTGACTAAACCTATTAGCAGCATAACTAAGGGAGGGTTCAGAAACACATGATCCCTCCCTAATTGTAGGCTATATCAAAAAGGTAGGTTTTAACCCTAATCTTAAAAACAGAGATCGAGTCTGACTCCCGAATCCAGATTGGCAGCTGATTCCACAGGAGAGGAGCTTGATAACTGAAGGCTCTGCCTCCCATTGTACTTTTGGAGATTCTAGGTATTACAAGTAGTCCTGCATTTTGGGAGCGTAGTGCTCTGTTAGGATAATACGGTAGTATCAGATCTTTTAAATAAAAAGGAGCGTGATTGTTTAGAGCTTTGTAAGTAAGAAGAAGGATTTTAAACTTAATTCTAAACTCTATGGGAAGCCAATGAAGGGAGGCCAGAACCGGAGAGATACGATCTCTCTTTCTAGTACCTGTTAAAACTCTTGCTGCAGCATTTTGGATCAGCTGAAGACTTTTTAAAGATGTTTTAGGACAACCTGATAATAAAGAATTACAATAATCTAATCTCGAGCTAACAAAAGCGTGGATCAGTTTCTCAGCATCACTCTGAGACAAGATGCTCCTAATCTCGGCAATATTACGCAAATGATAGAAGGCAGTCTTAGAAACAAATTTAATATGTGAATTGAAGGACAAATCCTGATCAAAAATAACTCCAAGGTTCCTCACAGAGCTATTAAGAGAAAGAGTAACTGCATCCAAACTGAAAGTTTGATTTGGAAAGGAATTTCTAAGGTTTTTTGGACCAACAAGAATGACTTCAGTCTTATCTGTATTTAATAGCAGGAAATTACAAGTCATCCAAGCTTTGATTTCCTTGAGACAGGCTTCTAACTTGGCTAATTGATTACTATCATCTGGCTTCATTGACAGGTATAATTGTGTGTCATCTGCATAACAATGAAAATGTATACAGTGCTTTCTAATAATGTTGCCTAACGGAAGCATATATAAACTAAAAAGAGTAGGGCCTAGCACAGATCCCTGTGGAACTCCATGACTAAGCTTTGAGCTGAAAGAAAACTCATTATTTACATGAACAAACTGGAACCTATCAGATAAATAAGATCTAAACCACTGCAACGAAGTTCCATTAAGTCCAACATAGTGTTCTAATCTATCAAGTAGAATATTATGATCGATAGTATCAAAAGCTGCACTAAGGTCTAAAAGGACAAGTACAGAAACTAGTCCATTATCAGATGCAATGAGGAGGTCGTTAGTGACCGTCGCTAAGGCTGTTTCCCTGCAGGTGGTCAAATAATTGCGTAGCAAAAACTCTTTCTAAGATTTTTGAAATGAAAGGGAGATTAGAGATTGGTCTATAGTTAGCTAAAGCTCCTGGATCTAGCGTTGGCTTTTTGAGTAAGGGTTTAATTACAGCTGTTTTAAAAGCCTGCGGTACATGGCCTAAAGTTAATGAAGAATTGATTATATGAAGAATAAAGCTACCAATAAGTGGGAAGACTTCTTTAAATAACCTAGTAGGAATAGGGTCTAAAAGACAAGTTGAAGGTTTGGATGAGGAAACTATTTTGTCTAACTCACAAAGGTCGATTGGAGTAAACTCATCAAGACAGACATCAAAAGAAGGAGTTGTAGTAGTTACAGTATTTAAGTTAACTGTGGGAAGAATCTGATTGATTTTATCTCTGATGGATGAAATTTTATTATTGAAAAAGTTCATAAAGTCCTGACTAGTAAGCTCTAAGGGAATGCTAGGATTGACAGAGTCCTGACTCTTTGTCAACCTGGCTACAGTACTGAAAAGAAACCTGGGATTATTCTTGTTCTCTTCTATTAATGCAGAGTAATAACTTGTTCTAGCTTTTCTAAGAGATTTTTTATAAATTAAAAGATGATTTCTCCAAGCTAAATAGATTTCATCTAAATTAGTAGAGCGCCATTTTCTTTCTAATTGACGAGTCTTCTGTTTTAAGCTACGAGTTTCTGTAGCTTAATTTTATTGTACAGAAGCCCTAAAAATGCATCTGCCCAGACCCACAGAACACTTTACCACTGGTGGTACATATTGATACCAGCATATTAAATTTCCTTCATGTCTAATTCAATGTGTGAAAAAGCAAAAGTAAAGCAAAAGAACATACTTTCACAAATGCTGAAAAGTTTTCTAAACTGAAGTGCTTGAGCCAGAGGGCAATTAACTTGCCTTACACAACAAGCAAACTTCTCTCCAGACTTCTGCCTACCAGCATCTCTAAAGCTCAATAAGAAACCTGATGTCTCTCATTTGTTAAATTGTGAACAAATAAAAATGTATAACTGGTTTTAGGAGGCTGTGATATGCTCTCCCTTTTTCATGTCAAAGAAACAATCGTTTTTTCCATCAACAAATCCTAACCACCTGCAGCCTGAAACATTTCAAAACCTTTGAGACAAAAGCAAGGTCAAATGTGTTCAAAATTGAGCATGACCTACTGGTCACAGGCACACCTGGGCCAGATACTTGACTGATGAGCAAACGTTTGAGATGAGCAAAAGAAACTGAACATCATCTTTCAAAGTCAAACCAATGTGCATACTATGGGATGTACTGAATTTCCACATTGTGTCTGTCAGAGTCTATTATAATGGAACAACAGACACCTCATTTCTGCCACACATTTCTGTTTTAATAATATCCTGTATACATAGATGAACAACTACATCCATTGTACAAAAGTGAAACTGTTTCCTTGGTTTTGGGTGGTGACATCTTGCACTTTTGCAGCCAGAGTCTCCATAACTGAGATTGAAAAACAGAGCCAAGCATTGAGCTCTTGCTCATTACCATCTATGTGGTCGTCCATCCACAGCTTCCCCAAATTAGCAAACTGCTGTACACAGTAATGGGATAGATGTGGCTTACTGTCTTAATGCAGACCCCCACAAGAGGATAATCAAGATGCATTTGTTTAGTTTTTGGAGAACTCTTGAGTCATCTACCTTTATTTAGTTTAGGTTTAACATACAAGGGCAACCCATTCTCATTCAAAGCACCTCATATAATGCCATTGGGCATCTTTTAAATGCCTGTTCTGTGTAGAAAGTGTCCTTTGGCTTCATATAATGATGCACAGGGCAGTGACATTAGTGACACTGTTCAAAGGCCTCAACCAACAATGAACAATCTTTCTGTTGTTTTTAGTGCCCATCTCCAATGATGTATTTTTATTATCAAAACCATATTAAGTGCTTGATAGGTTAAAAAAATGGCACATTTGCTTTTCAAAGGAGTCAATTTCAAACCCAATATTTCACAGCTCCTATCCATGCATCCACTTACAGTATGTCAAAGTCACACTTGTGCTTGTAGCTGTAAAATGTTGTATAGCTGTTTGCCAGGAGTGATAACATCAAATAAATACTCATAGATAATAGATTTAATAGATATAATCGATAGAGGCTTTTTTTTTGGGGGGGGGATCTTGCAATGTTTATGATTTTTCATTTCATTATATTTTGCACTCTTGTTTTAAAATTTGACTAGTGCTTATGTTATTAGTTTTTTAAAATTTTGCTGCTTGGTGTCACCATAGTTACAGAAGTTGCTGTTATTAGGCCTTTATTAATTAAGACTGCATAACCTAAGCAGGGCTGCTCGCAGAGATAGCAAAAAAAACATGACAACCTAATAGCATTGAATGCAAAAGACGCAACAGACTTACACAAATGGTCCCCTCCAGTATACAACTAGGACAATATCAGTCGCTATGGAGGGTGACAATATGTATGGGTACATATTTATACCATGTAGGGTAACTAAATAGACGGTTATGCTGTTTATTCCATCTAGCTACAATGCTCCGCCCTGTGTATAAATATTCATGTGTACATATGTATATTCACTGCTCTTATTTTATTTTCTTATCTTCTAAATTATTGCTCTGAGTGTTGCTATCCCTGTGCTGTTGCAATCCTGGAATTTCCCCATTGTGGAACTAATAAAGGCTTATCTTATCTTATTACATCTCTGTGCATCCTTCTGTACATTCATTCCTGACTGATGAAGTCATTTGGGTGAATGGTGTATCATTTCATAGTAAAAATACTTGAATCCAGTTGACTTGACTGAGATTTCATGCAGTATCCCTAGAGATAAGTATTCTGGTTAATTTGTCTGAGGTGGCATTTCAATCATCTTTAAATCTCGGTTTCAAAATAAGTAAAATCATGGTTGTCACATAAATGAAGACTGCTTCACCATGGTTGATATTCACTAATGTCCATCAGGAACATAATTCGGTGAACAGAAGAAAGACAAAGAGGAAAAAATAGGAGAGCAGGCGAGGTGTCTGATTTGTTTCCTCTACTAATGAAGCAATTTCTTCAGCATTAACCTTTCAACAAATTAGGCCAGCCTTCCCAATTAGTCTCTTATTATGTTATGCTATTTTTCACCTCACAACTTTCCCTTCCAGACAGTGATGCAGAATGCCACGAGTCTGGATGGAGGTATAACAATATATTAGAATCCCCTGAGTGTAATCATGTATTTTTAAGGTATTTTACAAATATAGACTATGAGATGCTTGTTCAATTTTTTTTTTAACAAGCAGTCTCCTGACCAGTACATAATGTCCCCCAAAACGAAAACACATGAAGCTATAAGTCCTTTGGAAGAAAGTGACTCAGTAGCAGCCACTTCAGTAACACATATGGAGAATGATTACCCACGCTGACAGTCGAGACATGGGTAGAGCGGTTGCCTCCATCTCTCAGTTTGTCTATTTGTCCGAACTGTAACTTGAGAAAGAATGAAGCTAAGGTCAAAAACACATATCCCTCGAACCATTTGTCAGACTGGCCTCAGATTTTAAACATGGTTTCCTGAGGTTACGAGGGTGTGCATCCCAGAATATGGAGTCTCTCAGTCAAAATATGTCATTTTTATCAATAAAACTTTAGCCACTGCTGTGTCTCATGCCCAGGCTTCTAGAAGTTGGGGCGGGGTTTTGTTTTGGATTGATTCCACCATAGCACTCTGTATGCAAAACAAGGACGCAAAATGCGACAAATTTGGCTAGAAAAAGATAATACTTAAGATTTAATGCTTAAAATATTATACCAACAAGTTGCTGTGATTGCATAGGCCTAATTGTCAAAAACCTGCCCTTTCAGGGCTGTTGAAGGACACCAAATGCTCACTGTGTGTTTTGCAAATTTATTAACATAAAGACAAACAAGTAACTAAACAACATATACAAATGATGGATGGTGTGGCCGCTGGAGGACAGCGGGGCTTGACGTTGTAGGCAGGCATAAGCCTGGGAATGCCGGACACAAATAGAGACAAACACTGACCTGGACGAAGCTCACCCGTTCTCCTTGACAGCAGCCCAGAACACTCAGAGTAGACTGAGGACATCCCACGGAATAGAAGGACGCAACAACCAACATGGTTCATCGTGGCCTTAAATACCATTTCTAAACTGGCGGCAGGTGTGGAACATGAGTGGCAAAGAATATAATTAATGACAGCTGTGCAGCTCGTGAGCCAGTTTGACCGCTGGGAGCTGCGCAGCACTGTCAAAAGCAAAACATAACATAAAGACACAACCAATACAGAATGTCAGTAATAAAGCCGGGTGGCCCCATGGTGCAGTTTGTCTGGTTGCTTCCCGGAGTCCCAGGGCAAGCTGCACAGATGGCACAGCCCGTCAGGTGGCCTCCCCGAGTCCATAAGCCCCCTGACCCCACGGCGCAGTCCATCTGGCGGTCTTCCCAAGTTCCTGGGCCACCAAGCCACCGAGCCCGATATCCCCCCCCCCCCCCCCGGGAGGCGGCAGGTTAGCCCCCAGCCACACAACTGCTGGACAATGGTAGCACCCAGCAATGATGGTGGTTGGCCAGCAGGGGAACCAAATGGGGGCAGAGGCTGCTTAGCGGGGACCTTCAATGAGGAAAGGGGGTCCACAATGACCTCGGATGGAGGGATGGCACCCGTGGCGGCCTCGGGTTGGGACACCGCACCCACGGCAGCCCCGGACTGGATGTTGCACCCACGGCGGCCCTAGGCTGGGGCGTAGTAGCACCTGCGGAGGCCCCGGACTGGGCGTTGTGCCCGCGGCAGCCCCGGGCTGGGGCAATGCAGCACCCTCAGTGGCCTCTGACAGGAAGGCAGGACCCCCGGAGACCTCAAGAGAAAAGTTGGGAAAGGCACAGACAAGTCACCGGCAGCAGTGGACCGGGCGGGGGAAGCTCATGTGCAGCCGACAGCACCACTTGGTTCCTCCAACCAAGAGCCAGGAAAGATTTCTCTAGGCTAAACAAGGAACCTTTCCTGAGCTCGAGCTGCACCGCCTTCCAGGACTCCGACGACCCCGGCCTCCAGCTGAAAGGTAGGCGGGACCCCTGATGGCGCGATGGATGCAGGTGCACCTCTAGACACTGCGGCTGCAGCAGGAGATCCCCCAACCACTGACACCACCTCCCATGGTGTCAGAGCCAGGGGACACTCCTCTGTCAGCTCAAGCTCCGGGGCAATGGTGGCGTTCTCCTCCCGTCCAGAACATGACTGCAGGACTGGGGCTGGACCCTCCAGGGCTGCAGGCCTCTCCATCACACGCCGGCTCTCTCCCAGGACCGACGGACCCTCAGGGGATATAGGAGGAGGAGCAGGAGAAACAGGTGAGGAGCAAATTACAGCAGCAGATGGTAACAGCTAAGCCCAGTTGAGTTGCTGCGGCTGAGCTTCACCACCGGAAATAAGGCAAGGCATATCATCATAAAGTGTTGGGAAATGAAAAGACACTTGCCTTAACTCCCGGAAATTGGCGGTGGCTGCTGTAAAGCCGGATGACATCTCCCCAGGGGCTTGAAGGTTGTCAGATGCGATAGGTGGAGCACCGGGGTGGGGAATGCTCCACTGTCAGCTCACACTCTGTCCTGGCTGCTGGCGCTCCATTCAGTTGTGGCAACAGCTCGGGGAGGAGCCACGGCTTGTAGTCCAGAATGAGCTCCATTTCTGCTGCAACCACCCGTTGGTGCTCCTCCAGTTCCTCCATGCTAGGCCCATCTGGAGGCATGAAGGCTGCGTTCCCAATGTAGCCGGCTGTGGGACTCTGCTTGATGAAGGGAGGTGGGACCGCAGATGGGTAGCGATCCCGAGCTTGGGGCTTCCGTCCCCGGGAGCGTCTCCTCTGCAGCACAGGTTCAGGTGGCGGAGGGGCTCTCCCCAGCCTGCGGAGCTGGTGTTGAGCATAATAAACAGAGGTGAGGAGGTCTGGTAGTTCCGGGACGCTCCACAGGCTGGGGAACCCCTCAATCACCTGTGCCGCGCTGTCCCAAACCTGCAGCTCCTCCTCGGGAGTGTGGGATAGGCGGCCGTCCGAAACAATGTCCTGTAACAGTTCAGCCACCCAACACTCCTTCTTATCAAACCCAACTCCCTTCCAGTCCATGTGGGCAGGCATACTGAAAAACCCCGGACTTAATGTGGGAAAACCCAAGAGGGAGAGGGAGAAAGAAGAAAAAAAATAGCAAAAACACACAGTGGCTGGTGTCCATGCCCTGGTCGCATCCTGTCAAAAACCTGCCCTTTCAGGGCTGTTGAAGGACACCAAACGCTCACTGTGTTTTGCAAATTTATTAACATAAAGACAAACAAGTAACTAAACAACATATACAAATGACGGATGGCGTGGCCAGTGGAAGAGAGCAGGGCTCGACGGCGCAGGCAGACATAAGCCTGGGAAGGCCGGACACAAATAGAGACAAACGCTGACCTGGACGAAGCTCACCCGTTCTCCTCGACAGCAGTCAAGAACACTCAGAGTACACTGAGGAATAGAAGGACATGACAACCAACACGGTTCGTCGTGACCTTCAATACCATTTCTAAACTGGCGGCAGATGTGGAACATGAGTGGCAAAGAATATAATTAATGACAGCTGTGCAGCTCGTGAGCCAGTTTGACTGCTGGGAGCTGTGCAGCACTGTCAAAAGCAAAACATAACATAAAGACACAACCAATACAGAATGTCAGTAATAAAGCAGAAACCAAGTCTAGCAAACAGGAAAAAATAATGAAACAAATAAACAGAAAAAGACCAACTAAAACTAAATACTGGGCACCCCCCCCCCCCACCCCCCGTTCCCCAGATTGTGACACTAATGGATAATTCGGCATGGAGAATATATGGAGTCGCTCAGTCAAAATATGTCATTTTTATCAATAAAAGTTTAGCCACCATTCTGTCTCATGCCCAGGAAGTGTGGGCGGGGTTTGGTTTCTGATTGACTCCACCACAGCGCTCCATGTGCAAAACAAAGAAGTGAAACGTGACAAATTTGACTAGAAAAAGATAATACTTAAGATTTAATGCTTAAAAAATTATATCATCAAGTTGCTGTGACTGCATAGGTCTAATGGATAATTCAACATGGAGATCACAAGGTGCCGCTGGGGAAAAGGAGGCAGAGAGGGGAGCAGCAGCTGAATCGCTGGTAAGCTCCAGGTGTAAAGCAAGCAAGCGAAACGCAACAAATTAGATCAATAAAAACCAAACCGTTTACAATAGAGCTGCAGTGCTCACATTGTTATTTGCAAGTTATTTTCAATAAAGTGAAAAAAAAAAGATAATGCATGGCATGTGCTTTTTTCCCTGAGGCTGTTTTATCATGGAAAACAGCTGAGCTCTGTGGTTCCAGCGAACAGCTGATTGGATCCACCATTTTTTTTTTTTTTTTAACAAAGGTTAAAAAAAAAAAAAAAAAAAAACATGGGGGGAGGACCCTACAACCTTTGCTCCACAACATATCAACCATACACTGGATACATTTTCAGCATGGGATACACATTTTTTTCCAATTTACAAAATTTTTCACTTGGTCTGAGGTGTGTGTGAAAAAAAAAACACGTTTTAGCTAATGTTTAGAGAGTCAAAAATGGGATTGTTTGCGGAATAATAATAATAATAATAATAATAATAATATAATCTTTTTGCATCGATAAAAAACAAACACTTTCAATAGAGCAATGGTGCTCAGTCTTTGCCAGTCATGTCCTCAAGGTTCAGATCATTATTTGGCCTCAGTATCACCCCAGTGCAACGATATAAGCACCGCCTCAATCTTAGCATTAAAGTTTTAAAAAACCTTTTAATAACAAAATATTGCTAAAATATAAAATGATGCACTACAATGGGTCTCAAATATTTGTAAACGTGTCCTGTTATAGTACTGCATGATTTTATTGACGATACACAGAAGAAATTCAATATTACACTGAACTCATCACTGAAAAGTGATATAAACTAAAACTAGAAAATTCCCATGGAAATTTTGATAGTGTTCCACTACTGCTTTCTGATTGTGGCTTTAAGTTTGAGGACCTAATGTAATAATAAAATTGTTGTAGAAATTTGGTGAAAATGAGACAAAGTTTTTCTAAGTTACAAGCATCCGTTGTTGTAACCACTTGGTGGCACTCTAACTTTTGTTAATTATTATTTTTGTATAGCAGCATGCAGGGTGGGACTAATATGCATCATAGAAAATTGGTGAAAATCGAACAAAGTTTATCCAAGTTACACGCATCCATTGTTCTAACCACTAGGTATAATAAAAATAAGCTGGAAGAAATTTTGAGATAGTAATATAGTGTTTCCAATATTTCGCATTGGGCACACTATAATAATAAAAATAATAATGATAATAATACGCTGGAAAAGCCAGAACTCCTAGCAGTTCTGATTTTGAGTAAGAAGCATAAAGTGGAGAGGCTCTACCTAGCTGGGCTTGCAAAACACTTTTTTGTTAATATTTCGGACACTGAGCAAAAATGCTGAAATAAAAATAAAAGCATAAATCTCCTGATTGAGTCACACGTTTTGATATATATTTTGTGGGGGTTTGGTCAAAGCTGTGAGAGGAGATACGAACCGAAAAATGGGGGAAGAAGGAAAAGAATAACTAGAAAATTCCCACGGAAATTTTGATAGTGTGCCCCTACTGCCCACTGATCGTGGCTTTAAGTTTGAGGACCTAATGTAATAATAAAATTGTTGTAGAAATGTGGTGAAAATGGGACAAAGTTTGTCCAAGTTACAAGATTCAAGGTCGAAGATTCAAAGATTTTATTGTCAATACTACTATACATGCAGGACATACAGGATAATTGAAATGGCGTAAGTGTCAATTATTCTAACCACTAAGTGGCTCTATAAGTTTTGTTTATTATTTTTACATAGTAGCGTGCAGGGTGCGACTTATATCCATCATAGAAAATTTGAATAAAATTGAACAAAGTTTATCCAAGTTATAAGCATCCGTTGTTCTTACCACCAGGTGGCACCATAACTTTGGTTAATTATTTTTATATAGTAGCGTGTAGGGTGGGTATAATATCCACTGTAGAAAATTTGTTGAAAATCAAAGCTTGTCCAAGATCCAAGTGTCCATTGTTCTAACCAATAGGTGGCGCTATAACTTTTATTAATTATTTTTATATAGGAGCATGCAGGGTGGGTGTAATATCCATTGTAGAAAATTTGGTGAAAAGCAGACAAAGTTTCTTCAAGTCACAAGTGTCCGATGTTCCATGGCGAGGAGTCAACCGTCGCCATGTCGCCATGGCAACACTTACATATCAGTTATGTGTTGCTCACCCATATAGGACTACAGATAACAGTCACCTCAACCTATGTTCTAGATTTTGTGACTCCGGGACATTTCCAACCCTCCCAAAAAGATCACACATTGAATTGCGAAAAGGGCGTTTCCATGGTAACAAATAGGTGGTTTTTGGAGAGTGCATAATGGTGTAGCATCTTAGACTAGAACAAAGAGGAGAGTTTCCCAGAATTTCCCTTGGAGATAACAGGGAAGTGTGACGAATGCCGTGTGATCTTTTGTGTATCAGACAAATGCAGAGTGATCTTTTGTGTATCAGAGACTGCTAGGAGGATGTTAAAGGATTAAGGAAGTGAATGCAATGTGACCTTTGATGTGTAGAAGCTGCTGAAGGAAGGCTTGAGTATTTAAGAGAAGAGTCTTGTCTGAGATGCCCTCTTTCTGACTATGCTTATGTGTGAGATGTGTAATAAACTGTCTGCGTCAAATCCGCCTCGTTATTGACACACTCCACACTGGTGACCCAAGACGAATCATGCAACACGACGAAAGATCCCCGGAGCCAGCCTCGTTGGGAGCCCCCAGCCAAGCATACGCTGTTACAATCCAGCTACCGGATTTTTGGCAGCACAATCCGCGCTCCTGGTTCCACCTAGTTGAGGCGCAGTTCGTCCTCCGGGGGATATCGGCGGATGACACAAAATTCTACCATGTGGTTGCAAAGCTCGACGCCCACACGGCTCAGCATGTAGAGAGCCTGCTGGATCAGCCACCAACCAGCGACAAGTACGGCGCGTTGAAGGCTGCACTCATCCAGCACTACACACTCTCGGTTGAGGAGAGATCAGAGAGACTCCTGACGCGGACCGGGTTAGGAGATGGGTCGGCTATTGATCTGATGGAGAAGATGCTGAAATTGAAGGGCTCAGACGATGACCACTTCATTTTTACCCACCTCTTCCTCCGGAACCTTCCGTCAGCGACGAGAGCGACCCTGGCCAATTCGCCGTTGCTGGCCGAGCGGGACTATCATGCACTGGCCCGAGAAGCACACCGGATCATCATGGCCAGCAGAGAGCTCACGACCACGGCGGTAGCGACGGAGCTCGGCGCGATGGCCGGAGGGGGCGAGGAGCCATTGACGGCAGTAGCAGAACCACCGACGACAGCGGTGGCGGGGGCCAAAGAATGCGGAGGAGACATCCTTTGTTTCTACCACCACCGCTTTGCAGAGAAGGCACGCAAATGTATACCACCGTGCCAGTTCAAGTGCTCGGGAAACGCCAAGACCGGGGGTCGGTAGCAGCTGCGGCCCTCGGGGAGGAGAACAAGCTGCTCTACTTGACAGACGCATGCTCGGAGAGGCATTTCCTCGTGGACACCGGCGCCCAGTTGAGTTTCATCATGCCGTCCTACGCCGACCGGCTGGCAGGATCTAGCGGCCCCGAGATGGCAGCAGCAAACGGTTCGGAGATTAAGACCTTTGGTGAGAGGACTCTACTTCTGTCTCTACACGGCCGTGCATTTGAGTGGACTTTTGTCATAGCAGCATTGAATTTCAATATATTGGGGGCTGATTTTTTGTGCTCACGTGGTTTGTTGGTTGATGTCGCTAACAGGCACCTGGTTATTGCACTGTCTTTTGATTCTATCCCCTGTACAGCTCGAGCGTCCCGGCCAACAGCACAAGCCAACGTCACAGCTGCATGCGGTAAGTTCCACACACTGCTCACTCAGTTCCCAGCACTCACGGTCCCCACATTTTCGGCAGCCATCGCTAAACACGGGGTGGAGCATTTTATCACCACCACCGGGCCGCCCGTTTTTGCAAAACCTCGGTGCTTGGACGCAGCTAAACTGGCCATAGCGCGCGAGGAGTTCACCAACCTGGAGAGGTTGGGCATCATCAGGTGTTCAAACAGCCCATGGGCTTCCCCGCTACACATGGTCCCTAAAGCTGACGGTTCGTGGCGACCTTGCGGGGATTTCCGCAGGTTGAACAACGCCACAGCGCACGACCGCTACCCAATTCCTCACATCCAGGATTTTTCCGTTCACTTGGCAGGAGCGCGCGTTTTTTCTAAAATAGACTTGGTCCGCGGTTACCACCAAGTCCCAGTGCACGCTGAGGACATACCCAAAACAGCGGTGATAACTCCGTTTGGTTTATTCGAGTTTTTGTGCATGCCATTCGGGCTTAAAGGGGCTGCACAGACATTCCAACACATGATGAATGCAGTGCTGCGCGATCTCCCTTTCGTGTTCGTCTACTTGGACGATATCTTGGTAGCCAGCGCGTCCGAAGACGAACACGAAACCCACCTAACGGCGGTTTTCCGGAGGTTGGGAGAGCACGGTTTAATAATCAACCCAGCGAAGTGTCAGTTCGGGGTGACGCAGATTGATTTTTTGGGGCACCACGTCTCTCCTGAAGGAGCGGTTCTGCTGCCTGACAAAGTGCGTGCAGTAGCAGATTTTCCCCGGCCGCAAACGGTCAGGGCTTTACAGGAGTTTTTGGGAATGGTGAATTTTTATAACCGTTTTCTTCCTCGCGCAGCGCAGCTCATGCAACCACTGTACGCCGCACTCAAAAAACAGAAACCCGCGAATAAGATCAAATGGTCCCCGGAGCGAGAGCGGGCGTTCTCGGAAATCAAAGCAGCCCTGGCAAATGCTGCGTTGTTGGCACATCCAGACCCAACGGCCCGCAAAGCGCTCACTACTGACACGTCAGATGTGGCCATAGGGGCGGTCGTGGAGCAGCGTGTAGCCGGGGCTTGGCAGCCGCTAGCCTTTTTCAGCAGGACTTTGCGCGATAGTGAATGTAAATACAGCGCGTTCGACAGGGAGTTGCTGGCTCTCCACTTGGCCATTCGCCACTTCCAGTTCTGGCTGGAAGGGCGCTGTTTCACCACGCTCGTTGACCACAAGCCGCTAACATTCGTGATGGCCAAGGTTTCAGAACCGTGGTCGGGCCAGCAGCAGAGACAGCTGGCCGCGTTCTCAGAGTTTACTACCGATATTCAGCATGTGTCAGGTAAACTGAATGTAGTGGCAGACTGCCTCTCGCGCGCCGTGGCTGCCCCGGTCCGCATGGGGATAGATTACACAGCCATGGCCGCGGAGCAGGTTAGTGACATGGATGTGCGCGCGCTCCAGTCTGGACCAACAGGGTTAAGGCTAGAGAGCAGGGTGCTGCAGGACGGTATGCCCCCCCTAATCTGTGATGTCTCCACGGGGCGACCGTGTCCCGTGGTACCGGCTGCGTGGCGCCGCCGCGTTTTTGACTCGATTCATTCTTTGGCGCACCCGGGAGTGCGCGCGTCGGTCAAAATGGTAGGAGAGAAATTTGTGTGGCCGAGCCTTCGCAAACAAGTGAAAGAGTGGGCAGCAGCCTGCATGGCGTGCCAACGAGCCAAAGTACACAGACACACGAAAGCTCCCTTGGAGCTGTTTCGCATCCCGGCTAAGAGGTTCGACCATGTTCACGTGGACCTCATGGGCCCCCTCCCGCCATCACAGGGGTGCACGCACCTTCTGACAATGGTGGACCGCACCACGCGCTGGCCGGAAGTGGTTCCACTGGCGGCAAGCACGGCCGAGGAGGTGGCGCACGCGTTCTTAACAGCATGGGTGGCGCGTTTTGGAGTCCCGTCGGACATTACATCCGACAGAGGCCCTCAATTTGTTTCCGAACTTTGGTCAACAATGGCCCGCAGCCTGGGTGTGACAATTCACCGCACTACCGCGTACAATCCACAGGCTTATGGGTTATGCGAACGTTTTCATAGGTCATTGAAAGCGGCTCTCAGGGCGTCACTGACGGATGCAAATTGGGTAGACAAGCTACCGTGGGTTTTATTGGGGTTACGCTCTGCGACTAAAGAGGATTTGGAAGCTTCCCCAGCTGAGCTCGTTTTTGCGCAGCCACTTTGGCTGCCCGGGGAATTTCTCCAGGATAATCCCGCGCTGGGCAGCTCCCCGTCTCAGCTGTTGCAGCGTAGCATAGACACAAGCACGCTGCCGGGCCCTGTTCACCACAGTTTTCCGCGCATTTTTGTGCCTAAAACTTTGAAAAATGCGGAGTTCGTTTTTGTCAGACACAATGCACATTACCCCTCACTGCGCCCACCTTATGATGGACCGTTCAGAGTGCTGGAAACAGAGGACAAGCATCTTTTGCTAGATTTGGGGGGTAGGAGGGAAAGAATTGGCATAGACAGACTCAAACTCGCTTTTGAATGAATGAAAAGGTTTATTGTCAATACTACCATACGTGCAATACATACAGGAGAATTGAAATTTGACTTGACATTGGGCGCGCTGTATAAGCGCATCCCATAGCCGCGGCTGCCCGAAGGCACCAGTCAAACAGGAGGGTAAAGAGGGCAAGGGTCAGGGTCAGGGAAAACACAATAGGCAGAGAGAAAAAAAACATAGTTATCAGAATAACGCTCGTATAAGCTCATATAAGCTCAAATGAGCCAAATTATGATTACACAGAAAAAAAAACCCTCTATTCACAATTAGCAGACAATAGATCACACATTACAAAGAGTTGAGAGAGACAGTATGTGTGTATTTGTGTCAGTGTACATGTATCAGTCATGTGATGTTGTATGCAGTGTGTAGTGTAGGTGTGTCATTGCTAGTGAACAGCAGAGGGCACCCTCTGGCAACGGATAGATATTATTCAGTCATGTGTTCTATAGTCCAGACACATGGTAACGCTGTCCTTGGAGCTCGATCTGCTGAAACAACAGCAATTGTCGATTGTTTTGTTGTGGCGGATGAGCAAGTGCTGTTGGCGAGGGCCCCTTGGCGTGGAAGACCCCCGCGGGGAGCTCCCCAGAGAAAAGATTCCCCAGAGCACCCACATGCACAGACTTTTACCCCTCAATCATCAACCCCCCAGCATTCATCAGCCCCCCAGCATGACAACGCCGCGGAGGCGGTGAATCCTGGTTACAGCAGATACGGGAGAAGACTGAAGCCCAAGCAGCATGTGGATTGATGTTTAATGATTTTACCACAGCATATGGACTGTCATTCTATTGTTCTATCCAAGACGCTCGGGGGGGTTGTTTAGACAGTGCATAATGGTGTAGCATCTTAGACTAGAACAAAGAGCAGAGTTTCCCAGAGTTTCCCTTGGAGATAACAGGGAGGTGTGAAGGACGAATGCAGTGTGATCTTTTGTGTATCAGACGAATGCAGAGTGACCTTTTGTGTATCAGAGACTGCAAGGAGGATGTTAAAGGATTAAGGAAGTGAATGCAATGTGACCTTTGATGTGTAGAAGCTGCTGAAGGAAGGCTTGAGTATTTAAGAGAAGAGTCTTGTCTGGGATGCCCTCTTTCTGACTATGCTTATGTGTGAGATGTGTAATAAACTGTCTGCGTCAAATCCGCCTCGTTATTGACACACTCCACAGGTTAATCTTTCCACAGAATTTGCACCGACACCAACACAAATCAATGTTTTCAAGAAGGGTCTCACATTTGTCCCTAATTTAAGTGACACAAGTGAGACTAATAAATAACTTCAAAATCCAATTTATTACACTCCTTTGGAAAATCCAAGTTTTCCACAAACATAACAACAAATTGGAGACATTTTGAGCACCCTAAAAGAGAAGGGATAAGGGCTGTTTCTGGAGCTTTCCGGCAAGACACTGGTGCCGTGGGAGAGGTGGTTTGCCGCATTCAAGAATTATCTGGTGACATTGAATCTTGGCGAAATAGAGAAATTGCGTGCATAGGCAATTTTTGTCCATCATCTTGGCATGGAGGGGCAGAGCATTCTCAGCACATTGGGAGTGAACAACAGTTTTGATTATGTGGTTGGACTAATGGCACACTACTTCCAGTTCAATCAGCTGATGACGTTCTCATCAGCTGATTAATCTGTTAGCCCTATTTAAGGGAGCAGCTCAGTTTACTCTGGGCTGCGACCTTGTCAAACATTCCCTCATCAAACATACGTCAGCTATTCGTCTCCCTAACAGTAAGTGTATTTCCTGAGACTCTGTATCCTATGTCTGAGTCATAGCCTTAGTTGTGTTTTGCCCCTCGTGGCTCATTATTTTGTCATTTGTCTCTCATTAATAAATTATGCAAACTCATCGGCTGGCATTCGGCGTCTCATTGATGGCTCGTGAGGGCTGACAGAAGTATCATAATGTTAAATATCAAACATTAGCATAAAAACAGAAGAAGCTTAATATCACAGGAAGTTAACATAAAGATGCTAAATATTAGCTTAAAATATAAAAAAATGTGAGCTTACATACTAAAATAGCATAATATTTAAAACTATTAGCATTAAAGAAGAAATAGTTGAAAGTTGCCATACGTTAGCTTAAATACATCAAAAATTAGCCTAAAATATTAGAAAATGCTAGCTTACATGCTAAATTAGCACAAGCTTGAAAAACATTAGCATATTAGTAGCAATAGCTTAACGTTGCAGGAAATTAGCTTAAAGATGCTAAATTTAAGCTCAAACCTTAAAAAATGCTAGCTTACATACTAAAGTAGCACACGCTTGAAAAACATCAGCATTAAAGTAGAAAGTGCTTAATGTTGCAAAAGTTAGCTTAAAATGCTAACTACAATTCATTGAAAAAAAGTTAGCTGAAAGGGTAAAATCCCAAAATGTTACGGCAAAGGACGAGCTACCTCAATAAAAATGGACTTTTATTTTGAAGAACCACTCTATTTCAAAGTGTTTGTTCCAGCATCCATCGGTAAGTAAAATGGTAGTGATCGCACCTCAGATATTCAAATTGGAGCAAAACCACAAACTTTTCAAGGCCATTAATTTCGGAGGGCTTTTATTTTGAAAGTCTGTCTAACATCCTGTTGTGTGTGGGTTCGATTCCTTCCTGCTACAGGTTCAAGTTAATCATCATCACTCTATAACAAGGGTGTCAAACTCATTCCATGGGGGGCCAAGACCCTGCATGTTTTGCTTCTACCCAGTGTCTTCAGCAGGTGTTTTCACTGATCAGCAATTAGTGGGAAGAAATTCAGTGAAATCACCTGTTGAAGACACTGGGTGGAGGTAAAGTCTGCAGGGTCTTGGCCCTCCATAGAATGAGTTTGACACCTGTGCTCTATAAATTCAAGAAATGTCTGTCTCGATCATAGGACATCATAGGATGGCCTATGATGTCTGCAGGATGTCCTATGATGATCCTATGATCTCAGGGTACATAGGACTCGCAATGATGTCATATAGGCAATGCCGTCATATAAGCAATAGGACTGGCTACCTGTGATGTAGTGTCCTATGATGCCAGCCTGGATGTCTTTATGATGTCATATAGACCATCAGGTTACCTGTGATGTAGTGTCCTATGATGCCAGCCGGGATGTGTTTATGATGTCATATAGACCATCTCTCATGATGCCTGCCTACCAATGGGCAGTGGCTTGACTTTGCTTGGAGCTTTGCTCGGAGCCGGTCTAGAATGGAGCAGTGAGGTGCCTCCTTCCCTCCACCAGCCTTGGGTGCATACCTTGGGCAAGTGCTAGTACACCCGCAGCCTCCCTTGCCAGGGTCACGGCACAGCAGTTATGTCATCAACTCCATGGCATCTCCGGCACTACATCACTGGCGCTTCTGAACGTCAACTCGGCTTCAGCTGCGGCAGGCATCTTTGACTGTCTACTCGGCTGCAGTTACAGCAAAATGCAACGAGCCTCTCTGCGACCATCTCAGCTTTGCTGTGTTGACGACGTTGGCTTTGCTATCTCCAACAAGCTAGCTGCTCAAGGTATCACCCCTACACCAATCAGTGACAGGCTCATGTCAATGTGCATACAGCTAAAGGGAGGAAACAATCGAACTCTCATTAGTGTATATTGGCCGACCATGCAAAGATCTCAGGAAGAAAAAGAGCAGTTCTATGAAAAGCTTGGCAACTGCACATCTGCTGCCAAGATGAACATCATCATCATCCTGGGCGACTTTAATGCTCGAGTGGGCAAGGACTGGAAATCGTGGCCGAATGTAATTGGAAAACATGGCATTGGTAAAATGAACTCCAACGGGCTTATGCTGTTAGAATTCTGCTCCAGATTCCAGCTCAGTGTCATGGGTACTATGTTCCAACAGAAAAACACGTTAAAGAACACATGGCAACACCTACGTTCAAAGCACTGGCACCAAATCGACCACATACTATCCAATAAGTCCGCAAAACCATATGTCACAGTGACACGTGTCAATTGAGCAGCAAACTGCTTCACCAATCATAAGCTCCTGGTATCTAAGTGCCTGTTCTTTATTAAAAACAAGAAGAGTGGTACAAGACCTCCCAAGAAGCTAGACACACATTTGGATGATGACAAAAAAGCATTACTGGAGCTCTTCCTAGACGAAAAGTTGTCTACTTGTAAGATGGACTTTGATGAACTCAGAGTTATTCTCCAGAATGCTGCCACCCATGTCTTTGGCAAAAAGAAACGAGTGCAGAATGACTGGTTTGATGATCAGGACCAAGAAATTCAAAAGCTGCTTCAAGACAAGAACTTGGACAGGCATGTTCTAAGAAGGCGGATCAGAGAGCTAAAGAATGATTGGTTTTGGCACAGAGCTGAGGAGGCAAAGCGGCACTCTCAGGAGAAGAACCACAGAGAGTTTTATGCTACCCTCAATGCCATCTATGGCCCTAGATCCAGAAGCACCCATCCTGTGAAGTCCAAAGATGGTGAGCTCCTGACTGCTCCTGACAAGATAAAGGACAGATGGGTTGAACACTTCAGCGACTTATTAAACCAACCAACGGATGTTGACTTGTCGATGACATAGACCAGCTTCCAGTTATCAAATCAATGAGCCTCCCAATTGAAGACCAAGAACTTGACCAAGCCCTTAGAAACACCCGATTAGGAAAGAGCCCAGGTCCAGACGGTATTCTACCTGAAGTACTTGTGCATGGAGGACGTCGCTTAAGAGCTTTCCTACTTGTCCTATTCAACATCTGCTGGACTACAGAGATTATCCCAACCGACTGGATAGACGCCATCATCGCAATTCTGTTCAAAAAAGGTGACAGAAGCCTCTGTGGCAATTACAGAGGAATCTCACTGCTCAGTGCTGTCGGTAAAGTCTTCGCGGGCATTATCGTGCAGAGGCTTCACCTGTTAGCAGAATGTATCTACCCCCAGTCGCAGTCAGGGTATTGAAAAGGTAGAAGTACAATAGATGGGATTTTCACCCTTCGCCAGCTGATGGAAAAAACAAGAGAGCAGCACAGATGTTTGTACATAGCCTTCGTGGATTTTGTGAAGGCATTTGACACGGTCAATCACGAGCTCCTCTTCATCATCCTTGGCAAACTTGGCTGTCCTCCAAAGTTTATAAGAATCATCAAGAGACTATACACGGACGTGCATGCCCGACTTGCTATCAATGGTGAACTCACCCAATCCCTTGAATACAACAGCGGGGTCAAGCAGGGGTGTAAACTAGCTCCAACACTCTTTGGCATGTACGCAGCAGTCCTACTTTGGCTCTCTTTCAAAGAAATCAAGCACACCTGCAGCGTACAAATCAGACTGCGTTACGATGGCGATCTTTTTGACCTCCGCAGATTAAAAGCGAAATCCAGAGTCCTCACAGAATATATTAGAGAAGCTCAGTATGCTGACGATATCGCGATCTTCAGTGATACACCAGAGGGCCTGCAGACGTTATTATCCTCCTACATTGACGTCGCTAAGAGAATGGGTCTCTGCATCAACACAGTCAAAACAGAGACCATGTGTATTGTCAATACAGCTGAGTTCTTTATTGACGACATCAGATTGGCCAACGTTATTCGCTTCAAGTATCTCGGCAGTTATGTCAGCAGTGGCTGCTCTATGAAGGGGGAACTTGCATCTCGCATCCAAGCAGCTTCGTGTGCTTTTGGCCGTCTGCGCAAGAGGGTGTTTGATTCGCATGACCTCACAGTCTCTACCAAAGTCGCAGTTTACAATCAGTGCCTTATGCCCCTCCTGATGTATGGCAGCGAAACCTGGACCCTTTACCAGCACGAAGTCAGGCAGCTTCGCATAATCCAACAGCGTCACCTTCGCCTTATATTAAACATCAAGTGGGACGATTTCATCAGTGTAAAAGTCGTTTTCCTTGTGCCACAGGAACCTCAAATAGTCTCTATGGTCTGGTCTGACTAGGAACCCATAAAACATTTGCTGGATATCGGCAGTGACTGCAATGAGCTCTTTCCTAAACCGAATCAGCACACCGAGGAGGGTATTGTTAAGGTCTGGACCTGCTAACAGTACTGAGTTGAGTGACACACCAAATTGCTCGGCACTCGAATCGAAGACAGCCCATATCTGACCGGCTTCTGGGGATGATATACCCTGAAAATAGGCAGGTACCAGCATTCAGTGTTATCGGTGATGGGTGGAGCGATCTCTGCGTGATTGTTCTCGAACAGCTTGTCCATAAACTCTGAGAACTGTTCTTTCATTTTAGGGTTTTTTGTTAAGTTGCATCTTAGTGAGCCGAGTCTAGAAAATGCTTGGTCCCTGTTATTTGGGAGCGGCAAGCGAGGACACTTGAATGGCAGAGGAGTGATCCAGTTGTTGTCTCCATCCTGGTGGACTTTCTTCTCCATTATCTTTATGAAGGTCTCATCTTCGAAGGACGCGGCACACTTGTTAACGTTCTCTGTGCACTCAAAAACTTTGTCCCCAAGCCTTTCTTCCGCTGCGTTGGGTTTTGAGCTGCGTTTGGAGAGGCCGTCCTTGTGCTCCCCGCCGTAGCATGGTTTCTCTTTGATATAGATGCTGTTAGGACAAGGAGTGAAGAAGGATGGGCGTCCGTTGGAGAGCATGTGCGTCTTATAAACATTGACAATTGGCTTGTGAGCGTTAAGGCACACCTCCCCCACAATTACCCAGCTTAGGTCCAGGCGTTGAGCAAAGGGAGCATTGTGGGGTCCGTTGACTTGTTGTCTTACCTTGTGGACTCGTAGGATGTCTCTGCCCAGTAAAATTGCCATCTGAGCATCTGGGTCGTACTTGGGAATGAGAGGAGCGAGGTGTTTTAAGTGGGCGTGAGCAAGAGCAACTTCGGGCGTAGGTATTTCACCCCTACTGAACATTATCTCGTCGCATTCAAGGAGAGGAGGCAGGTCTAAGCGTGGGCCTCCGCCTACTGGCTCGATTTGGAACCCTGCTGCTTCCCTGCCAAGCATTTCAGTTAAACCAGCACATGTTCTCATGAGGTGTGTCAGAGGGCTACCTTTGATCCCAAACAGCTCGAAGAATTCAGGACGGGCCAGCGATTTATTACTCTGATCATCAAGGATTGCATACATCTTAATGGAGCGTTCTGGTTGGCCTTTAGGGAAAACTCAAACTAGACATACCTTTGAGCAAGAACGTAGGGGATTACCTTCGCCGTAGATCTCAGTGCACCGTGACGTTACCTCAGGTGGTGTGTTGTCTCGGGACTGAGGCTCTGGTTCAGGTGTGTTTCCTGGCTGGGGTTGCTGACTTGAATCAGGATGCATGGCAGAGCAATGCCTCTCACTTTGGCACTCCTCGCACTTGAGTTTTATGTCACAGTTCTTTATTGCGTGCATGGGAGAGCAGCAGCGAAAACATCGTTTGTATTCTTTGAGTATGCTTCGCCTTTCCTGTAGCGGTTTATTCTGAAAAGCTCTACATTTGGCTAGGGGATGCATTTTCTTATGAACTGGACAGTAGCGTGTTAAATCGTCCTCTTTAGTACTAGCGGGATCAGTTGTGTCGACCTCTGTTTTGTTTACAGTTAGAGGCGTTCTGTAGCTAGTTTGTTTGAATGGTGGCCTCTCACCTTTGCTGAAGGGTTGGCTGCTGCGTGTCGTAAAACTTGGGTCATTTCTTGCTTTAGCCTCGTCTTGGACAAACTTTACAAAATATGAGAAGGGAGGGAAGGTTACATCATATTTTTGTTTGTATTTTGAGCCCGCGTGCAGCCATTTATCTTGTAAATTTGGAGGCAACTTTTCAACTATGGGCTTAACCCCACGGGGTGTGTCGAGGTAGGCGAGGCCTGGGAGATAATCTTCATCTTTAGTGACCCGCAGCTCTAAGAGTAAATCTCCAAGTTCCCTGAGTTTTACATTATCTCTGTTTGTAAGGCGAGGGAAGTTATCTAATTTTTTAAACAAGGCGTTTTCTACTACTTCTGGTGTAGCATAACACTCTTCTAACCTGTCCCATGACAGTTGGAGAGCAGCTTTGGGGTTAGTGGTGTAGACAGCTCTGATTCTTTTAACGTGCTCTGAGGACTCTTTGCCAAACCACTTGACTAGGAGATATAACTCCTGGCTATATGTGAGACCAATGTCTTCAGTTGCATTTATGAATGACGACTGCCATGCTCTAAAGTTTTCGGGGGTGTCGTCAAATTTAAAGAGTCCGGTTGTGATTAGCTCTCTACGCGCGAGGAACCTAGCAAAGTCTGCCATAGGTGGGTCACCATTGTGGGAAGCATGGTAGCTGTTTGGCCTGACATAGTCTCTCGGTATGTCGATGGATTCATTTTTCACGTACATTTTCTTGAATGTTGGTGGAGAGAGAGTTTGTTCGGGTCTCCTCGGAGTGGATAATTGCGCCCTTTGTGCAGGTTCAACTTGAGGTGTTTCTTCTTAAGCTGGTCGCGCCTGTGACTTTAGCTGGATTTGGTGGTGCACGTACTCCATAGTTCTCTGTCTGACAGCTTGTGATGAAATTGCGCTCCTTACACTCTCTCCTTCGTCTAGCTCGGCAGCTACAGCAGCTTCTAGAACTTCTGCTTTCGCTGTGGCGGCCGCTGTTTCCTTCTCTATCTCCAGCATCTCTAGATCCAGTTCTAGCTTTGCTTGTTGCTCTGCTTGTTCTAGCTTTGCTTGTTGCTTAGCTTGTTCTAGCTTTGCTTGTTGCTCTGCTTGTTCTCGTTCTAGCTTTGCTTGCTGCTCTGCTTGTTCTCATTCTAGCTTTGCCTGTTGCTTTTTAATTTCTAGTTGTTTCTTACTGTACAAGGCTCTAGCATTCGCAGCTTCAGCAGAGGCTCGCGCCATGATGGCCGCTTCCATTACGTTGGACTTTGAGGATAACTTGGAGCTAGAACGTCTGGAGCTGGAGCTAGCGTTGTGTGATGATTTGGCTTCGGAGTTCGCCTTTTCTTCTGCCCTCTTCTCTTGAGTGTCGTCCATCGCTGTGTCGTGAATCTTAACTTCACCAGCTGCTGACGTGGTTTTTTTACTCTTGAGTGTCGTCCCTCGCTGTGTCGTGGACCTTATCTTCACCAACTGCTGACCTGGCTTTTCACTCTCGAGTGACGTCCCTCGCTGTGTCGTGGACCTTATCTTCACCAACTGCTGACCTGGCTTTTCACTGTACTGTTATCACTACGTGCTATATACACTGAGTATGTTAACGCAGATCAACAGCAAGCCAAACTTGTTTTTCACGAGCCAGGAAACCGAGCGTCCTGCTCCTTTATTCAGTCTTCTTAGACAGCTTACAGTATTTTACAGCTCTGGCTTGAAGCTCGATGAAAAGCCCGAGTGAAACTGAAAAGAAATAAAAACAAAAAATAAATACATACAATTAAGCTAGCGGGCCCCTGGGATAGGACTAATTCCTGGAACAAATGGAAAACACAATACACTTGACAAGCTAGCGGGGCCCTGGGATAAGACTAATTACTGAAACAATATATTCTAAAAAACGATACCAAATTCACATATAACAAAACTTATAAATCAACAAGACACTAATTGGACTTACAGCCATTGCTTTCGATGGTGTAGAATGGCGTTTAACACACAGGAGGAACGTTTCAGACATTCGTGGGCAGGTTATATTCTCTGCCTTTTTTTTCTCTCTACCGAAATCCGTTTCTTCTACCCATAAATCCTAGCGGCAACTGGCTGCGCTTTCAATATAAAATACATACAAATTACTATTAACTATACAGAAATTACTTTTAACACAATTACTATTTTAACATGAATTATTACAAATAGATTATGACATTTATTATGAATTTATGAACTATTTTCCAACTTTATATGAACACACACTACTGAGGACAGAACAATCAGCAATGAGGAAGTGCTGCGGCGGGCACACGTCGAAGACATCGAGATCAAGCTTGTAATGAGTCACCTGCGCTGGTTAGGTCATGTCTGTAGAATGAATGATGATAGGCCGGTGAAGGAACTCCTGTATTGTGAGCTGGCTCATGGTTCTCGCAAAGTAGGTCGACCCAAACTCCGTTTTAAGGACACATGCAAAAATACATTGAAGTATGCCGATGTTTTAGATCAATGGCAATTAGTAATACATGATAGAGCGGAATGGAAGAACCTCACGAGGAAAGTTTGCAGGGCGCATAATACAAAGAGAGTGATGGCTCACGAGAAAAGATGGGCTCAACGCAGAGCGGAGAGGAGTAAGGAAGGAACTGTGGATATACCCGTTTTGGGTGAAAGGCGATGATTTCACGATGCCTGCCTACCAATGATGTAGTGTCCTATGATGCCTGTCACAGGAAGAGACCCTTCATCAACATAGGGTACAACAAACAAGGGATGCACAGAAAGACAGGAAACGTGTGGCAGTGCACCATACACGTGCTAAGTCACTTGAAGCCCGAAATGCCCGCAAAGCGAGCAACGCTGCACGCCACGCAAGGCACAGACAATCAGAGACCCAGGAGATGTGAAATTGTCGGCTGGCCACCAACGCTGCAAACCAAGCAAGGCACAGAGAAGCTGAGACCAAATACAACACTACTTTAAACCACACCTATTCGAACCAGGACATCGGGAAATCTCACTCAGTAAGGCAGAAGGCACTTTATAAATTCCAAGAAATCTCTGTCAGTGATGCCTGCGGCATGACTGTGAACAACACAGCCATCTCACACAGGAGGAAACCTGGCACAGACAAGCTGAGACCCAGGAGATGCGGAACAGTCGGCTGGCCTCCAACGCAGCACGCCAGGCAAGGCACAGAGAAGCTGAGACCGAATACAACACACTACTTAAAACCACATACATTCGAAGCAGAACATCGGGAAATCTTACTCAGTAAGGCAGAAAGCACTCTATAAATTCAAGAAATCTCTGTCAGTGATGCCTGCGGCATGACTGTGAACAACACAGCTGTCTCATGCAGGAGGAGACCCTTAAGCAACGGTCATGCAGAAATACTTGCTTATACTTGGTTTCTACAGGCATGGACGGGTATGTACAGGTATGTACTAGTATCATAAAAAATGAGAGCGATATAGTCACCAAATATTCCAAGAAAATACTGACAAATTCAAAATCAAGAGGCTTTTGTTTTGAAAAACCAGTGTATTTCAGTGCCGTGTGGTTGTCGAATGGCTGTCATGAAGTAACATGGTAGTGATAGTATCGCTCATATTCAAATTGGGGCAAAACTACGCACTTTTTAAGATTTTAAATTTTGGAGGCTTTTATTTTGAAAGTCTACCATCCTGTTGTGTGTGGGTTACAATTCTTGTCATAATGGCAACTGGTTGCTGAATTATAAATAAAACAATTTATTCAGCATCATGCTTAAAAACCGAGAGCATTTTACATTGTTTTCAAAGGAAAATCCATTGAATATAATAGAGGAGAGACAGTTCGTAATTTTTTACAAAAAATTTGGAACCCGAGGGAAAATCAGTGTGTATATTATCACTGGCAGCAAAATTTTTGTTCATGATAAAAAAATTGGTGCAAATTGGAAATTGCGTATCTGAGATACAACTGTCACGTATTTTTTGGTGAAGCATCTGTTGTGACCCGGGCACTATGTTATTTGTGCTCGGGCTATTCCTGTTGGGGCTTGACAGCGGCGTTGTTATCCTGGCTCTGCGAGTTCTTATTGTGACAGCGCTCTGGGAGACTTCCGCTCAGCTGTCAAGTCCTGAACAGCTGTTCTGCATTTGCAGTCGTTAGCGACGGACTTCTTAAACCAATGCTAGCGGCCGCATCCTTGCAGCAGTGTCCGTCGCTGATCGTCGGAGCTTATGTATGCTTTGGACTGTTTCTACCTTGCCTGTCTGTGGTATGACCGTCACCTCCTGTGGACCCGTAAGTGAGCTGTTAGCCTTACGCCTCCTGGTGTGTGTAGACTTGTGTATGTCATTGCCTCAGCAGCTTGTATTATTATTACTTCACCGTTAATAAAAAACTCTTGCACAACTCTCTGGTGACGGTGTGGCGTCTTATGGTGGCTCGCGAGAGCCACCACATGACAGTACACTGCTGCCAAAAAACGGCGTTTACGGTGATGCCAACCCGAGACGCCTTTCACCAGTGAGTTGGTGTTTTTTGGACATTCGCTTTTTCTGTCTGGGTACGGGGTGTGTGTGAGGAATGCCGTCGCGGAGAGGCCGCGCTCGGAGTCCGAGCCACGAGCTGACGGGCGTCCTTGAGTTCGTGGATGAGATGCTCATCTCCGCTTCCCTCCTGGATTACAATCACGGCATACACTGGTACCTGGACTCCGCTGAGGACGCTCTTCGTAATCTCTCTCCCCGCTACGCCGACCACCCGGAAGTCGAAGCGACGAGGGTTGATATCGCCGCACAACGCGAGATAATTCCTTATGCTGGAGGAGGAGTACGGCAAGACGCAGAGGAGGAGGCGCTCCTGCTCTTCGCCTAGGGATCCCGATCCTGTCCTCGATCCACTCCTGGAGTTCGCACCATCTGGGGGCCGGTGTAGATGTCGGCGCCGCGGCCGAGCGCATCTTCAGCAAGCTCCTGTTCCGGATCCAGTTCCGGGCCGCCAGAATGACCCAGTCAACCAGTCAGCTGTCTCTTCGGCGTCACATCAGGAGGGAATTCCTGCAGCCCCTTTTCTCGGGCCACCACCCCCTGCTGTACGGTCAGCATGTTGTGCCCGGGCCGCTTCGGCTGCCGCTCTCTTGTCCTCGACGCCCTCTCCAGCTGCAGTGTGTGATCAGAGTCCTGCGCCGGCGAGCTCCGTCCATGGGTCCTTTCCTACCACCCAGCGAGCGAGGAAAGGAGCAATGTCCTCTACAGCTGGCACCATCCTTCCTCCAGGAGACAGGCAAGTTCAAATTCACTCCCCTACTTATCATGGTGATCTGTCTTGTCTGACTCCTGGGAGTGAAGCTCGGGGTTTGCAGCCCCCCGAGTTTCCTCCTCCAGCTGTAGTTACCTGTACTGAACCTGCTGCCTCTGTGTTTCCTCCTGCTGAGCGGACCTCGGCGTTAGGTCCACGCTGTCGAACGAGGGGGAGGCCTGCGGCTCTGGGAATAATCCTGGCCCTGCAGCCTTGTTTTGTACAGAGGAGGAGAGCGGACTGCGGTGTGGAGCCTGAACCGACGAGCAAGCGTCCCCAGGTCTCCACAGAGGAGCAGCCCGAGCCAGCGGGTCGAGGGTCCCCTGCCACCACGCCGTGCGGGTTATCGGTGTGGACATCAGCGCGAGGGGATCCAGCTGCAGAGACCATCAGGCCGGCTGTGGAACCCGACGCAGCTGAGTGGGAGCCCGACGACAAGTTTCTACCTGAACCTGGATCGACGAAGTCCTGGGCGGCTCCAGAGCCCGAGTGCAGGCAAGTGCTCTTCTTTGTTTTTCTTTGTGGTGTGTTAGAGCATTTTTGCCTGCCTCGTGGGGAGGCAAGTGAGGGGCAGCTGTCTGCTGCGCCCGAGCTCGTCTCGCTGGGCTCTGGCGCTGCCGGTGATACTGATCCCGGTTCTCTCCTGTCCTCTGAGCCTCTCCACAGCGTAACCGGTTTGGAGTCTGTCGAGGTCGCGGGGCTAGAGGTCCCAAGTTTGGGGATGGAGGTCGTCGCCGGTGCAGTACCGACCCAGTTGGGGTCCGTCCAGACCCAGTCTGGGTCCGACGCATGGGCTGAGGTGACCCAATCGAGGTCCGACGCGGGTGCAGTGGTGAGCCAATCGGGGCCTGCCGAGATCCATTGGGGGTCCAACGCAGGTGCTGCTGTGATCCAATCGGGGTCCGACGCGGGTGCAGCGGTGACCCAATCAGGGCCTGACGAGATCCAGCGGGGGTCCAGCGCAGGTTCAGCTGCGACCCAATCTGGGTCCGACGAGGTCCAGTGGGGGTCCAACGCAGGTGCAACTGCGACCCAATCGGGGTCCGACGAGGTCCAATCGGGGTTCAACGCAGGTGCAGTTGCGACCCAATCGGGGTCCGACGAGGTCCAATCGGGGTCCGACGCAGGTGCGGCTGTGACCCAATCGGGGTCCGACGAGGTCCAGTGGGGGTCCAACGCAGGTGCAGCTGCAACCCAATCGGGGTCCGACGAGGTCCAGTGGGGGTCCAACGCAGGTGCAGCTGCGACCCAATCGGGGTTCGAGGAGGTCCAATCGGGGTCTGACGCTGGTGCGGCAGTGACCCAATCGGGGTCCGGCGAGGTCCAGTGGGGTCCGACGTTGGCGCTGCTGTGACCCAATCGGGGTCCGACGCGGGTCCAGCTGTGATCCAGTCGGGATCCGATACAGGCAGAGCTGCGACGATCGCGTAGGTCTGGACCGAGGTCAGTGGAGAAGCCGCAGACCCTCCGCCGCCTGATGTGATGTGGACCCATTGTCTTGATTATTCCCCTCTCAGGAGCCACCAGCTGGGGTCGTTAGCGCTGGGGGCCGTTGGAGGTTTTTGTCTTGCAGGCTGGCGCTCTCATGTAGTTTCTCCGCCTGGCAGGCCGCCGCATGCTATTCCTCCACGGTTCTGGTGGCTGAGGGATGCGGGTCGGCCACCCGAGGAACTGCTCTGCTGGTTTGGCGCCTTGGGTTGGTCACCCGATAAACTGTGTTTGCTACTGGGTGGCCTGGTACGGCCACCGGAGGACTTGTCTCTTGGGGCCTGGGACTGGGGCAGGCCGCCTGACCATGTACTGTTTTTGTGACTATCCGTGGGCCATCGGATGCAGGGAGGTCGCCGGAGCTCTGCCTGGGGCGTTTGATCTCCGCCGATCATCTTCTGTACGGTGTAAGGTTATTTGGAACAATTGAGACTGCCTCGTGTATGTTTGCAGCATGCTTTTTTTTTTTTTTTTTTGTTTTCCTCCCCTCTTCTACTTGAGGGGCTATAGCATGTATTTCTTGTTTTTTCATAGATACCGTAGTGTTTGAGGCTGTTGTTTTTGGGTTTAATTGTGACTGGGTTTCATGTACTTGGGTGATTTGGGAGTATAATTGTGGCATTTCAAAGTTTGTGTGTGAACAGTGTGAAAAGATCTTTACTCTGATGAGTTCTAAACCACGTGGGGTTATGTACTCTGGAGTTAGACAGATTGTCCGTGGTCACTGTGGGAAAGCTTTCGGTGTCAGGTAATTATGCTCTGTATGGTTTGTACCCCTTGTATTGTAATTCTTGCCTTGTTTTTTTTTCTTCATTGTTCTGGGGGAATTTGATGGATATGTCAGGGGATGTGTTTTTCATTTTCCTTTTTGTCTGGGGCCTTGTTGGGTTTTGTTTGGCTCCCTCCTTGCCTGTTCCTCCATTCACTCGCCCTGTGGTTGGGGGGGGGGGGGGGCTGGGTTTTACAAGACGTTCGGAGCCCGCCTTTTGAGGGAGGGCTACTGTTGTGACCCGAGCACTATGTTATTTGTGCTCGGGCTATTCCTGTCGGGGCTTGACAGCGGCGTTGTTATCCTGGCTCTCCGAGCTCTTATTGTGACAGCGCTCGGGGAGGCTTCCGCTCAGCTGTGAAGTCCTGAACAGCTGTTCTGCATTTGCGGTCGTTAGCGACGGACTTCTTAAACCAATGCTAGCGGCCGCATCCTTGCAGCAGTGTCCGTCGCTGATCGTCGGAGCTTATGTATGCTTTGGACTGTTTCTACCTTGCCTGTCTGTGGTATGACCATCGCCTCCTGTGGACCTGTAAATGAGCTGATAGCCTTACGCCTCCTGGTGTGTGTAGACTTGTGTGTGTCATTGCCTCAGCAGCTTGTATTATTATTACTTCACCGTTAATAAAAAACTCTTGCACAACTCTCTGGTGACGGTGTGGCGTCTTATGGTGGCTCGCGAGAGCCACCACATGACAGCATCAAAAGTAGGCCATCACCATAGAAACAATTATGTAATAGATACATGTTTAAAACCCATATAGGACTATAGAGGGCTTTCCATATGACTTATGTTCCAATTTTCATGAAGCCATGACTTTCGTAACCCTTGAATGCAAAAAATGGATTGAATTGGCGACGAATGCATTACCATAGCAACAGCGGTGATAACAGGAAAAATTTGACTTCCATTAAAGGTCATCTAGTGCATTATAATAAACTTCTGAAAATGTCATGTCATTGTGGCTACTGGTCTTTGAGTGAAAATTCAAACATTTTTGTGCAGTACCTCATGTCACCACAGGGGCCACTGTGAATATTTCTTGAATATTAATATACTAGTGCATACCCATGCATGCCCGTAGAGGGGATGCATTGGAACAGAATTCTTGCCAGTTACAGGACAGTTGGTATAGCAACAGCACTAAGTGGCAATCACGTGATGGCTTTTGTATGCAGCAAAACATAAAAATCACACAAATTATGTCATGCCATCTGGGGCTGTTTGCCCCTGCTTGTTACTTCTCCTGCCTGTCACTGTTCTGTGTTATGTTGTTTACCTGTGTCTATATATATGTCTTGTAGGGAGTCATGTGCTCTGTCTATGTGCCGTCATATAGACATCATCTGGTGGGTCTTCTTCTTCGTTCAGACCACTGAAGGGTCTCCTCCTGTCTCAGACGGCTGTGTTGTTCACGGTCATGCCTGCGGCATACTGGTGGAACCTGAGGTGTTTCATGTTCACAGCATCCTTTCTGACGTGCAGCAGTTCTCATTCTATTGCTCTCCGTGTGGTGGGTCTTCTTCTTCGTTCAGACCACTGGTTGAGGGATAGGTGCATCGTAATTTCAGTTCATGGGCAGGATCATGAAAATAGATATGAGCAAAAAGTGGCTTTCGACCCTGTTCAGGAAGGCCCATGCATGCCCGTAGAAACCAAGAAACCGGAGCACCCGGAGAAAATCAGCGCTTTGGCATTTTACACATTTGTAGTGTAGACTGGCCTTCTTCAAGGTTACACATTTTTACTGTGTCAGCACCTCTTTAAAAACGACATTGCTGAGAAAGCGACTCTTTTGCTTAGTTTCTTCATTTTGAGCAACAATATGAAGACTGCTTGATCGGGCAACTCTGCTCGCAGCAACGTAGAATTGACCATTGCTGCAGAAATCTGTTGAGCAGAAAACACGAATGCGCTGTAAAGACTGGCCCTGTGACTTATTCACCTTGCCAATTTTGAGCCATATGACATCATAAAGACACATTAGTCTAGGCATCATGAGTGATGGTCTGTATGACATCATAAAGACATTTGTCTATGAGCCATATGACATCATAAAGACACATTACCAGCAGTACACCACAGGCATGACTGTGAACAACACAGCCGTCTGAGACAGGAGGAGACCCTTCAGCAACGGGCATGCAGAAATCTGTGTGTGTGTGTGTGTGTGTGTGTGTGTGTGTGTGTGTGTGTGTGTCACGATCATAGGGCTTTGTGTTGCCATGGTAACCATGTCAAACATCAAAGGCAGGCATCACCATGGTTACTGTTGCCATGGTAACCATGTCAAAAATCAAAGGCAGACATGCAGCAGGGGTTATAAGGGCATGTACAGGTACCATGTCAACATCCCCGAATTTCAGCCTCCCCGGATATGCAGAAGTTTGGGAGAGAGAATCTTTAATGAATGTCCTTAGAGGATCCATGGGGGAGCTGTGGGCATTCATAGCTATGACATCACAGGTGCACACTGTTCCTATGATGTCACATGACCATTTAAAGAGTTCTGAATAACTCCTTTGAACAATTCCTTCTGTGTTGTCATACAGATATCATAGGCACCCTGTGAGGTCAGGACACTATTTGTACAGGCATGCAGGAATGCTTGCTTACACTTGCTTTCTACGGGCATGCACAAATACTTGCTTATCTATGTCAAAGATCAAAGGCAGGGATCACCATGGCATTGTTGCCATGGTAACAGTAACTTTCTACAGGCATGCAGAAATGCTTGCTTACACTCACTTTCTACAGGCATGCAGAAATACTTGCTTATACTTGGTTTCTACAGGCATGCACAGGTGTGCACTAGTCACTATAAATTCAAGAAATGTCTGTCACGATCATAGGACATCATAGGGTGGCCTATGATGCTGCAGGATGTCCTATGATGATCCTATGATCTCAGGGTACATAGGACTCGCAATGATGTCATATATGCGATGCCGTCATATAGGCAATAGGACTGGCTACCTGTGACGTAGTGTCCTATGATGCCAGCCTGGATGTCTTTATGATGCCATATAGACCATCAGGCTACCTGTGATGTAGTGTCCTATGATGCCAGCTGGGATGTCTTTATGATGTCATACAGATCATCACTCACGATGCCTACCTACCTATGATGTAGTGTCCTATGATGCCTGCCACAGGAAGAGACCCTTCATCAGCAGGATACAACAGACAAGGGATGCACAGAAAGACAGGAAACGTGTGGCGGTGCACCATGCACATGCTGAGTCACTTGAAGCCCAAAATGCCCACAAAGCGAGCAATGCTGCACGCCACACAAGGCACAGACAAGTTGAGACCCAGGAGATGTGGAATTGTCGGCTGGCCGCCAACGCTGCAAACCAAGCAAGGCACAGAGAAGCTGAGACCGAATATGACACTACTTTAAACCACACCCATTCGAACCAGGACATCGGGAAATCTCACTTAGTAAGGCAGAAGGCACTCTATAAATTCAAGAAATCTCTGTCAGTGCTGACTGTGACAACACAGCCGTCTCACACAGGAAGAGATCCTTCAGCAACAGGCATGTAGAAATACTTGCTTATACTTGGATTCTACGGGCATGGACGGGTATGCACGGGTATGTACTAGTCGTAAAAATTTGGGGGCAAATCGGAAATTCCCTGTCTGAGATACAGCTGTAACATGGAAAATGGCAAAGCATCAAAATTAGGCTGTCTCCATGGAGACAGCAAGATAGTAGGTACAGTACATCTTCAAGACACATAGTGGACTACAGAGGGCGGTCACCTTGACATAAGTTCCAAATTTCGTGACTCCACGGTTTTTGTAACTCTCCAAACAAAATCATAGAGTTGATGGTGAGGAGGGCGTTGCCATGGCAACAGCAGTAACAGACTGGTAAACGTGAGTTACACTGAGGACCATCCCTACACTGTGATGAACCTCAGAAAATTTCATGCCATTATGGCAACTGGTTGATGTATTATAAATAAAACAATTTATGCAGCTTCATGCAGCTGTGTCAGCACGTGCTGGGTTACCATAGCAACACACCCACAGCAGTTGGGGAGAGAAAGTTCTGGATAAATCCGGATTCATCCGGTCAGAGGATCACATTAATAACGCAGGCAAAACCTTAAAGCCCACCCCTCGAACAACTGTAAATACAACAGAAACCGTAAGACTGACAGATACAATTTTGGCACCGTGAGAATCCTGAGACTTTGAGCTACGCAGCGATGTAAATTTTATGCTCTGAAACACAAAACTGTGGTCACACTCATGAGTTAAAAACTGAGAAAAAATTTGGATCAATATTTTTCTGTCCCATTCAAAGATATGGCAGTATTCATTGGTTTTTCTCCTCTTCAGGGCTCCTGGAGATAAAACTACAAAAGTTATGGCTTCGACAAAATGTTTGTGAGCATCGGGACATCTGTGGCTATGCTTTTGGAAAAATAAAGTCAGTAGAGTGAAAATTGTGGCCACAATCGCGATTTATCCAGAAATATTTTGTAAATGCTTCACACTCTAGCAACAACATCACACATTTTTCTCTCATTTTTCTCTCGGCGCCACACGAGTCGGCTGCCTTTTGCAACAGCGGCTCGATTCCGAGTCTTTTTCCCTTCCTCTCTCTTTTGATCCGTCTTTTTTTTTTCACCCCACTTATATCACGGACACACAGATCGTCCTAAATGTCTCCTGAGCCGGTGGACGGAGCCACTGTCTATAGCAGGATACGATACAGCAGAGAACAGCTGCTAGCATTCAACCGCCACCCGGTCCCATTGGAAAAACTCGACATACCGAGAGAACTGAGGCGAAAACGCCGCGGCTGCCGGGCTGGAGTAAGGCGGAGGACAAAAAATATAAGGTACAGACCCTCCCTTCCATCTGTTGTCATGGGAAATGTACGGTCGATACTGGGAAAGTTAGATGAGCTAGCGGCTATCTCCCGTTATGATAGCACATACCGGGAGTGCTCTCTCCTTTTGTTTACTGAGACGTGGCTAACTGAACTAGCAGCAGATGCTAACATTGAGCTGGAGGGTTTTCACATGATACGAGCTGACCGAACACCAGACAGTGGCAAGGCTAGGGGCGGTGGAGTGATAATGTATGTTAACAACAACTGGTGCAGACCGGGACATATCACTGTTAAACAACGACACTGCAGCAAAGACATTGAGTTGCTAGCTGTTAGCATGAGGCCTACATATCTCCCGAGAGAACACTCACACGTGATCTGCATTGTTGTTTATGCAAATCCGACGGCGAACGCTGGGACAGCACGTGACGTCATCCATTCAGTAACCAGCAGGCTGCAGACAGAACACCCAGATGCTCTTCTCCTCATCTCAGGCGATTTCAACCATGTTTCACTGTCTCCCATTCTACCCACGTTCACCCAGTATGTCACATGCCACACTAGAGACAATAAAACACTGGATTTATTCTACGCAAACACTAAGGAGGCGTACACCTCATCACAACTCCCCCTACTCGGGAGATCGGATCACAACTTGGTTCATCTCCGGCCGGTGTACAAACCCCTAGTGCACAGACAACCTCCGGCCATGCACACTGTGGAGTTATGGTCTGAGGAGACAATGGACACCCTAAAGGGCTGTTTTGAAGCCACCGCCTGGAAGCAGCTCTGCGATCCACATGGTGAGGACATCGATGGCCTCATTCACACCTTCACGGGCTACCTCAGCTTCTGTGTGGACAAATCCGTTCCCACCAAGACCATACGGCGTCACTCAAACAACAAACCCTGGATCAACCCTGAGATAAAAACACTTCTGAGAGAGAAGAAGAGGATCTTCAGGTCAGGGAACAGGGAGATGCTGAAGTCCGTACAGAGGGAGCTGAGGAGAAAGATCAGAGAAGGCAAGGACAGCTTCAGGAAGAAGATGGAGGACAAGCTGCAACAGAGCGACATCAGCGGGGTCTGGAGAAACCTCAAAACCATCTCGGGGCTCCAGAATACCTCCCCCCAGGCCACAGGGGGCAGAGAGTGGGCGAACAACCTGAATCTGTTTTTCAATAGATTTGACCAACCGCCCTCCCCCCTGACTGCACAACAACCACTGCTGCCTCTAAAGAAATCAAGTCCTGCTGCCCACTCCCCACTCCACCAACACCCCCCCACTCCCAACACACAGCCCCCCATCCTGACCCTGACCAGGACCCAGGTGAGGACGGAGCTGAGGAAGATCAAGGCGAGGAAGGCGCCGGGACCGGACGGCATCAGCGCAAAGCTCCTCAAGTCCTGTGCAGACCAGCTGTGTGGGATTGTGACGTATATCTTCAACATGAGCCTGAAACTGGGGAGGGTACCACAGCTGTGGAAAACATCTTGTGTGGTACCTGTACCAAAAACTTCCCACCCCAAAGACCTGAACAGCTACAGACCGGTGGCCTTGACGTCCCACTTGATGAAGACCCTGGAGAGACTGCTCCTTGCTCACCTCCGCCCCCTGGTGGAACCAGCGATGGATCCACTCCAGTTCGCCTACCAGCATGGCATTGGGGTGGAGGATGCGGTGATCTTCCTCCTTCACCGTTCTCTGTCCCACCTGGAGAAGCCCGGGAATATGGTGAGGATCATGTTCTTTGACTTCTCCAGTGCTTTCAACACCATCCAACCGATGATCCTGAAGGACAAGCTGCTGCGCACAGGGGTGGACCAGCACCTGTCATCATGGATCCTGGACTACCTCACGAACCGGCCTCAGTTTGTGAGAACCCGGGACTGTGTGTCCGACACGATCATCAGTAGCACGGGGGCCCCCCAGGGAACGGTGCTGGCTCCCTTCCTGTTCACTCTTTATACTGCGGACTTCTCACACAACACAACACACTGCCATCTACAGAAGTTCTCTGATGACTCTGCGATCGTTGGCCTCATCTCCAATGGAGATGAAGCTGAGTACAGAGGGCTTATCCAGGACTTCGTGGACTGGTGCCATCGGAACTGCCTCCAGATCAACGCGAGGAAAACTAAGGAGCTGGTGGTGGACTGCCGCAGGCATGGGCAGCCCCTCACAATACCAGTAAATATACAGGGAACAGACATCGAGATGGTGACATCCTATAAGTACCTGGGTATTCATCTGAACAATAAACTAGACTGGTCACACAATACTGATGCACTCTACAAGAAGGGACAGCGCAGGCTGTTCCTGCTGAGGAGACTCAGGTCTTTTGGTGTACAAGGGGCGCTGCTGAAGTCATTCTATGACACGGTGGTGGCATCAGCCATCACTTTTGGAGTGGTCTGCTGGGGCAGTGGCATTACTGCAGCCGATAGGAAGAGACTGAACAAACTGATTAAGAAAGCTAGCTCTGTCCTGGGGCAGCGCCTTGATCCGATGGAGGAGATAGGAGAGAGAAGGACGGTGGCTAAACTGTCATCTCTGCTGGAGTCCGAGTTCCACCCTATGCAGGACATACTGAATGCACTGAGGAGCTCATTTAGCAGCAGACTACATCATCCCAGGTGCACAACCGAGAGGTTTCGTAGGTCCTTCCTACCAACGGCTGTCAGACTGTACAACCTAAGCAGGGCTGCTCGCAGAGATAGCAAAAAGACGTAACAAACTAATAGTTTTTTGAATGCAAAAGATGCAATAGACTTACACAATGGTCCCCTCCGGCATACAACTAGGAACATACCGGTCGCTATGGAGGGTGAGAATATGTATGGGCACATAATCATACCATGTAGGATAACTAAGTAGACGGTTATGCTGTTTCATTCCATCTAGCAACAATGCTCTGCACTGTGTGTGTTTATATATTTGCATATTTATTCCATCTAGCTACAATGCTCAGCACTGGGTGTGTTTATATATTTATATATCTACATATTATTCCATCTAGCTACATTGCTCCGCACTGTGTGTGTTTATATACTTGCATATTTATTCCACCTAGCTGCAATGCTCCGTACTGTGGGTGTTTATATATTTACATATTTATTCCATCTAGCTACAATGCTCTGCACTGTGTGTTCATATATTCATATATTTATTCCATCCAGCTACAATGCTCTGCACTGTGTGTCTGTGTGTGTGTGTATATATATATATTTTATAGTAATACGTACATATGTTTATTAGCTGCTCTTGCTTGCTTGTTTTTTTTCTTGCCTTCTGATTGTTGCTCTGAGTGTTGCTATCCCTGTGCTGTTGCAATCCTGGAATTTCCCCGTTGTGGGACTAATAAAGGCTTATCTTATCTTATCTTATCTTACACACTCTAAGCTGCCAGCAGCCTGTCCCATTGACTTCAATGTTAAACAGTGATTTTTGCGGAAAAAACTACCTGACTTTAGATGTAAATATCTCAAAAACCGTAAAAGTTATCGAAAAGCTGAATGGAAGTTAAGCAGCTGACACTTGTAGAAAGAAAAACAAAAGCAGAATGGTTTCTGTAACTTCAAAATTGCAGAAGTTCTTAAACAGAAAAGCAGAAGCAGAAAAAGCAGAATTTGCAAAAGTTTCCCACTGGAATGAATGAGATTTAAAAAGCCAAAAAAAATCACAATTTTTTACAAAAAGTATAAAAGTTCGGAAGAAGAAAAATAAAAGCATTCATCTCCAGAAAAAGCTGAACGTTTTGATACCAAAAGGAAGTATGTAGCACAAAAACTGCGGAACGAGTTAGATTCTAAAGTTTTGAAAAGTTATATACAAGAAAAGTGAGTGGATAACAATGTGTGAATGCTTCACATTGCTGAAATAAAAATACAAGCATAAATCTCCAGATCAAGCCACATGTTTTGATATATATTTTGTATGTGTTTGCGCCAAGCTGTGAGAGGAGATACGAAACGAAAAATCAGTCAAAGAAGGAAAACAACTATAATAATAATTAAAGCCCCCCCCCCACCACCACACACACACACACACACACACACACACACACATATGCCCACGGAACCCGGCACCCGTCGTACCTTGCGGGCTTGGAAAACTTCCCGTTATCCCTGCAAGGGCTGCGTGAATAATAAAGTAAAACATTTCTTATGTAGGTGTGTGCAGAGTGGGACTACTGTCCATCATGGCAATTACGGTGAAAATCTGACACAGTTTGTCCAATTGTCCAATGTATTGTGATAAGGTAAACTTGGACATGTGGCCATTGTAACACTTAACATTTTAAGTAGATGTTGCAAACTGATACAGAACTACAGAAGAGAGTCACCTTGACTTACGCTTCACATTTGGTGACCCTTGGACTTCCCCAACCCTCCAAAGTATAAAACGTATTGAATGGCAAGGAATGGGTTTACCAAGTTTGTCCAATACACAAGTGTCCGTTATTGAAAGGCAAGGAGTGGGTTTCCACAGCAACTGTGCTTATTGCAGGACAAAAGTGACTTCCACTGAGGGTAGTCCAACGCACTCTGAGAAACCACGGAAAATGTCATGTCATTGTGACTACTGGTCTTTGTGCAAAATTTGAAACAATTTTGTGCAGTACCTCATGTCAGCAGTAGGTGCTGATGTGACAGTTTTGTGAATATCGATATGCAGACGTGTTCAGAGTGGGATTATTATGATTTGTACAAAGTTTGGTCCAAATCAGACGAGGTTTGTCTGAGCTGTAACTGTCATGTTTTGCATGGCGAGAAAGCCATTGAAGCACGCCGGTCGCCATGGAAACAGTTCTGTACTATATACATGTCCTGTCAATGAGCCCTGATCATTCCTTCATGTCATTTTTTCAGCTGGTGAGAGAAAAAATAAAGAAAATAGTTGTCAGCAATTCTTCCTTTAATCATTAGGGGGCACAAAAACTTTTGTTTATTTTTTATATAGACACGTTTGGGGCAGGACGAATATTGATGGTAGAAAATTTGGTGAAAATCGTACAAAGCTTGTCCAATTTACAAGGGTCCGATGTTGTAACCACTTGGCGACCCTCTAACTTTTGTTATTTTTATATTGGAGCATTCAGGGTGGGACTATTAGCTATTGTAGAAAATTTGTTAAAAATCAGACAAAGTTAGTCCAAAATACAACTTTCCGATGTTTTATGGCGAGGAGTCAACCTTCGCCATGTTGCCATGGCAACACTTCCCTGTCAGTTATGTGTTGTCCACCCACATAGGACTGTATATGACAGTCACCTCAACCTATGTTCAAGATTTCATGACTCCAGGTCATTCCTAACCCTCCAAACAAGATCAAGGATTGAGTGGCGAGGAGGGCATGTCCATGGAAATAGCAGTGATTCCATGCTTAAGGTGATATGGAGTTATGATCAAACAGGAGGTCCAATAACTCTCAGAAAATTTCACATCATTCTGGCTAGCGACACGTGAGTAATAAATAAGAGTTTTAATAGATAGATGTACTTCACTGATCCCAAACTGGGAAATTACAGTGTAACAGCAGCATGACAGTAGAGAACCAAATGACAGAAACACACATGACAGACAAAGGGATTACCCATGGAAATTAAAACTAACACGACTATAAAGCCCATATACATCATAGCTTAATGTATGATGACCCGTACAAGCATATGAAGCATCCCTTTGCACAATGAAGGATTATCAGTAGCAGAGTGAAATGTGAAGTGCCAGTTAGACCGTAAAGTGCAGTGTGGCAGCATTATTATAACCATAATACAACATCATAGTGAGTTACTGTAGAGTGAAATGGCACGCAGCAGGAAAGATTTCCTGTACCTGGCTGTTCGACAGCGAAGCTGTAGTAGTCTACTGGAGAAAGTGCTTCGCTGTCTGTCCAGTGTGTGGTGGAGGGGGTGATCAGGATTGTCCATGATTGATCGCAGATTATTTAGTGTTCTCCTCTCCACCAGTATCTCAAAGGTCTCCGGTCTGAGACCAATTACAGAGCCAGCCCTCTTGATAAACTTGTCAAGTCTGTTGGTGTCTCTGGCCCTGATACTGCTACCACAACAGACAGCAGCAAAGAAGATGGCGCTGGCGACAACAGTCTGGTAGAAAAGCTCCAGCATCCTGCTACACACGTTAAAAGATCTTAGCTCCGTCAGGAAGTAGGGGCGGTGCGGTGCTAGTTCCATCCCAGCCCCTGACCAACAGTGATCTGTGTAGAGTTTGCATGTTCTCCCCATGTCCGTGTGGGTTTACTCCGGGAGTTCTCGGGTTTCCTCCCACAGGCCAAAAACATGCAGGTTAGATTAATTGGAGACTCTGAAAGTGGCCCTAGGTGTGAATGTGTGTGTGACTGGTAAAGGGATAGTGCAGTACCGTGGCTGCTTTATCCATCCAGGTGGATGCTCTCAATTTACCCTCTGGGGATCAATAAAGTATACAAAATCAAATCAAAAAAAAAAAAAGTAGAGTCTGCTCATCTCCTTCTTGTGCGCAACATCGGTATTGGATCTCCAGCCCAACCCGCTGCTGATCCTGACACCCAGATATTTGTAGTCCTCAACCACTCCCACATCCTCCCCACTAATCTGCAGTGGCTGAGAAGGTGTCTTGCTCCTCCTGAAGTCAATCACCATCTCTCTGGTCTTGCTGACATTCAACCTCAGGTGATTCTGCTCTGTCCACTCCACAAATCTGTCTACCAGTGCCCTGTACTCCCCCTCCTCTCCTCCTCTTATACACCCCACAACAGCTGAGTCGTCAGAGAATTTCTGCAAGTGGCATGACTCTGTGTTGTACTGAAAGTCAGTGGTGTATAAAGTAAAGACAAAAGGAGAGAGCATAGTCCCCTGTGGAGCTCCCGTATCACTAGCCACCACTCCAGACAAGACACTGCCCAGCCGGACAAACTGTGGCCTGCCTGTCAGGTAGTCAGTAATCCAGAAGATCGGCCACCGATCGGCGGAGGTGATCGGTGGATTAGAGCTGCGCCGGCGGAGTGCGACATAACTGACGGGGACGGGGCCCAGCGGAGGAGCCGCCTAGCCAGACGGCGACGAGTGGCTGTGATCGGTGGACTCCGGCTGCGCCGGCGGTGCACGACATAACTGGCCAGGTAGACGGAGGCAGGCGCCGGCGATAGACAGCGGTGATCTGCGGAGCTGAGCAGCGTCACTCGGCGGAGAAGCTGCGCAGGAGCGGCGGGTCCAGTAGCGACCAAGCTAGTTGAGGCCTAGCCGGATTCTCTGCTTATTTCTATCCACAGGTCAGTAAAATGCCACCCAAAAAAGAGGAAATGGAAGAAATTAAAAAAACTCTGAACTTTGTGTTAGAAGAATTGGCCAAAATGACAAGCCAGCAGGACAAAATATTAGTCCTAATACAGAAGGTATAAGCCCTACATTCAATAATAAAAGAAAAAGACAAAAAAATTATGGACCTGGAGCAACACGGGCGTCTTTTGGAGCAACGCGTCGAGGATCTTGAACAAGGTTCTCGCATTGATGACATAGTTATAAGTGGACTAGACATCAGATATCAGTCCTACGCCCATGCCGCTACAGGACTGAGTGGTGAACATGCTTCCATAAGTGAATCAATGTCCTTAGAAAACCAAGTGCTTCAGTTCCTTAATGATAAAGACATTAAGGTAGAAGCCAATGCAATCTCAGCCTTTGAAACAGCCAACAGCCATTGAAAATAAAGAGTATTCAGTTGGAGTATTCCTGGATCTTAAAAAAGCATTTGATACAGTAGATCACAATCTATTATTAAAGAAACTACAAAATTGTGGTATTAGAGGGGTAGCACTGTCCTGGTTAAGTAGTTACTTAAAGAATAGATATCAGTTTGTATGTGTTAACAACAAAAACTCAGAGCTACTGAAGGTCACCTGTGGAGTCCCACAGGGTTCAGTTTTGGGACCATTATTATTCAATATGTATATAAATGATATATGTAAAGTTTCAGAAAAAATGGACTTAATATTGTTTGCTGATGACACTAACCTGCTATGCAGTGGAAACAATTTGGAACAACTTCTGGATACACTCGGAAAGGAATTAGGAAAGCTGAAACTGTGGTTTGATTCAAACAAATTAACGCTCAATTTAAGCAAGACAAAATTTATAGTCTTTAACAACCATCACAACAACCCAGTACCCAAACTCAGTGTAAATGGTGTAGAGATTGAAAGGGTATCCGAAACTAAATTCCTTGGAGTAATAATTGATAACAAACTGTGTTGGAAGCCACATATTAATTATATAAAAGGTAAAGTATCCAAATCAATTGCAATATTACACAGAGTGAAAAATTTGCTGAATCAACCCACACTATACACCTTGTATCATTCATTAATACTCCCATACATGACATATTGTAATGAAGTATGGGGAAATACATATAAAACAAACATATATCCACTCTTTATGCTTCAAAAGAGAGCTATTAGAATAATCAACAAAGCAGCTTACAGGGAACCAACAAACCCACTTTTTCTTAAACAAAAAACTCTCAAGTTGAAAGATCTGATCGACTTTAAAACCGCAATAATAATGTTCAAAGTGAAGAATCTATCACTGCCCGCAAATATCCAAAAGTTGTTCCAAAGAAGGGAGAAACGATATCACTTCAGAGGAACATGTATATTTCAAAAGCCTACAGTGAGAACTACCACCAAGCAACACTGTGTTTCAGTGCAAGGTGTCAGATTATGGAACGATTTTGGACCTGAATTAAAATCATGTACAAAGCTTGGACAATTTAAACAAAAACTAAAGGAAGAAATACTCCAAACATATTTACAAGACGACATGTAAACTCACATAAGGATTGACATTTCCAGCCTGTGTTGTGTTATAGCTTAGTTTTTCTTTTTTCTTTTTTCTCTGTGACACTATGTCTTAGATCTGTTTTTGAATAGTAACCGCTTAACTTAGACTAGCTCAGTTTTCTTTTTCTCTCAGTCATATTTTGTCTTAGCCTTGTTTTAAATTGTAATCGCTCTTGTCTTGTTTTCTCTTTTTTCTCCTTTGAATTCTTGGATGGAATATGGGTGGGCAATATAAGCTGCGACTTCAGCCATCACCCATTTCGGATAACTCACGTGGAATTGTATAGTAGAAGGAGTCTTTGTCTAATTTGACCTTGTTGTTATATTATACAGTTTCTTTTAACCTGTAATGTACTATCCGAAATAAATAAATTCATTCATTCATTCATTCAGATCACAGAGCTGTCAACCCCCGTCATGCTGCAGCTTCTCACCCAGCAGCAGTGGCTGGGTGGTTTTAAAGGCACTGGAGAAATAAAAAAAAAGTGATTCTCACAGTATCTCCTCCACCATCCAGGTGCAGATGGGCTCGTTGCAGCAGGTTGATGACAGCATCTTCAACTCCTAAATGGGGCTGATATGCAAACTGCAAAGGGTCCAGCCACGTCTTCACCTGCGGCCACAGGTGGGATAAGACCAGTGTCTCCAGGACCTTCATCACATGCGATGTGAGGGCAGCTGGTCGATAGTCATTCAGGTCCGATGGAGATAACTTCTTGGGGACAGGAACCAGGCAGGATGTCTTCCACAGCACTGGTACTCTCTCCAGACTCAGGCTTAGGTTGTACAGGTGTTTCAGTACTGGAGCTAGCTGGTTGGCACAGGTCCTCAGGATCCTGGCGGAGATGCCATCAGGGCCCGCTGCCTTCCGCTGGCGGAGTCTCTCCAGCTGTTTCTTCACTTGGTCTGTAGTCACCATGAAGTGAGGGAGGGTCCTGGTGCCCCCCGAGGAGGAGGAGGGGGGAGATGGAGAGAGGTTCTGCACAGGAGGGTGGGTGGGGAGAGCTGTGTGGGGGTCTGGTTGTGTTGTTGGGGTGACAGACTGTGAGTTGAACCTATTAAAAAACAGATTCAGATCATCAGCTCTCTCCTGGCTCCCAGATGGCTGCCTGACTCTCCCCTTGCACCCAGTTATTTGTTTCATTCCCTCCCACACATCTTTAGCATTGTTTTTCCTGAGTTTGTCTTCCAACTTCCTCCTATAATTGTTCTTGCACCTCCTCAGCATCTCTCTCAGCTCATGCTGCACTCCCCTCAGCTTCTCCTTGTCTCCAGCCATAAAAGCTCTCTTCTTTTTGTTCAGAAGTGCCTTCAGGTCACGCATGACCCATGGCCTGTTGTTGGAGAAGCAGTGTACAGTCTGAGCTGGCATGGTTGTGTTTTCACAGAATCTAATGTATTCTGTGATGCAGTCGGTCATATTGTCTATGTCCACCCCATGTGGTTCACAGAGTATGCCCCAGTCTGTCGTCTTGAAGCAGTCCTGTAGTGCATCAGCAGCCTCCTGTGTCCACCTCCTCACAGTCCGTGTATAAGCAGGTTGCCTTTGCACAAGAGGAACGTACTTGGGTGTTAACATGACCATGCAGTGATCTGATTTACCAATGGGAGGTAGAGCTGTTGCACTATATGCATCTCTGACATTGGCATACAGTAAATCCAGTGTTTTGTTTTCTCTGGTGGGACAGTCAACAAACTGATAAAAGTCTGGTAATGTTTTTCCTACTGAGACATAGCTAAAATCACCCGTGATGGCCATAAATGCATCTGGGTTTACCAGATGCATCTGGGTGCTTCTCCAGTAATGTGACAGTAGTGGAGCTGATGACATCACAGGCCACTGCTGCGTCAGCTGACGGAGGGACGTAGACTATAATAATTAAGGCATACTTCATTTCTCGTGGCATATAATAAGGTCTCGTACTCACAGCCAGCAGTTCAATGTCAGGGCCGCAGCACTTTTCCTTCACATGAATGTGTCCAGGATGACACCACCGTTCATTAACAAGAAGTGCCAGTCCTCCTCCCTTCTTTTTCCTGCTGCTGATCACGTCTCTGTCCCCCCGTATAGTTTTGAAGCCAGGTATCACTATGTTTACATCCGGGATCTGTGAGTGTAACCACGTCTCTGTGAAACACACGATGCTACACTCACGATACTCCTTTTGCATCCTGACCAGTGCTGTAAGCTCATCTGTTTTATTTCCAAGCGATCGTACGTTCCCAGTGATAACCATAGGTACAGCCAGCTTATGCTTCCTCCTCCTCCTCCTCCTCACCTTCACTCCAGCCCTTCGCCCACAGCATTGCCTCTTTAGCTCATCCGGGATGAGGTGCTTCACTGCCAGCCACAGCGCTCCAGGGGCCGGCTTCCTCAGCGCAATCAGCTGTTTGCATGTGTAAACAATGCATCCACCCCCACCTCTGTTGATCTCCATTGCCTGAGGAAGAGAAAAGAAAACTAGAGAAAGACCGGGCTAAAATAGAGAAAAAGTTGGTCCAGTCTTAATCCGAAGCTTCCTACCGAGCCCTGGTTAATAAGAGACACACTATATACAAGAATAAGCAGATAAAAACATAAAGACACATGAGAAAGTTGCTGCGGGTACAACTACCCTGCTTCTGGCACCATTAAAAAAAATAAATAAAAATCTTTAAGCAATTCTTCCTTTAACCACTCGGGGCGCTATAACTTTTGTTTATTATTTCATATACACGTGTTTGCAGTGTCACTAATATTGATCGTGGAAAATTTGGTGAAAATCGTACAAAGTTTGTCCAATTTACAAGTGCCTGTTGTTCTAACCACAAGGTGGCGCTATAACTTTTGTAAATTATTTTTACATAGACACATTCGAGGCTGGACTAATATCCATTGTAGAAAATTTGGTGAAATTTGGATGAAGTTTGTCCAAGTTACAATTTTCCGATGTCCCATGGCGAGGAGTCAACCTTCTCCATGTCGCCATGGTAACACTTACCTATCAGTTATGTGTTGCTGACCCACAAAGGACTACAGATAACATTCACTTCTACCTATGTTACAAATTTCATGACTCCAGGACCTTCCCAACCCTCCCCATAAGCTCATGGATTGAATGGCGAGGAGGGCGTGTCCATGGTAACACGTGTGACGTCATGCTAAAGTTGACTTGCAGTTATGATCATCACTGTGTTGTGATAAATCTCAGAAAATTTCACGTCATTCTGGCAAGTGGTGCATGAGAAATAAATAAAACAGTTTTAAGCAATTCTTTCATTAACCACTAGGTGGCGCTAGATCTTTTATCAGGTATCAGGGATTTAGACAGGTATGTAGACGCATTCAGGGCAGGACTATTTTCCATCTTGGAAACTCTGGACATTGGACAAGTTCTGCCCGAGTTACAGCTGGTTGATGTTGTAAGGGGAGGAGTCAAACTTTGCCATGGTGCCCAGGCCACAACTTTTGAGATTTTGACTTAATTTATACAATTTTTAATGGGCAATGCTTTTAAATGCCACCATATAAAAATGAGCTCAATCGGAGGAGGTCCCTAGGACTAGTACGTTCAAATGCGAGGTGTGGCTTTTTTCCAAATTGGAGGCCGGGCGACTTTGGGACAAGATGGCGGCCTTCCTGTTGGCAGTGATTATGGGCCACAATTATGTTTTTTTGCATGTCTTGAGGTGATGCACACCTCACCCAAATTTTATGTCTCTATGGCAGAGTTTATGGTCTCCAGTCTCCATAGACCTTGTACGTTTGGCCCCACCCACAAAAATTAGGGGTGGGGGGGCAGATATGTTTTCAAGTTTATCAAATTTTTCACCAGGTCTGAGGGATTTGCCAAAAAAAAAATCGCATTTTGGTTAACATTCAGTGACATAATGCACGGCTCAGGAGACACACACGCAGGCTCAGGATGGATTTAACAGCTTTATTGACAAACAGGGATGTGTGGCTGCGTGTCTGTGGAATAAGAATGTATTGGTGGTGGCGTCTGCATCAGGCACGGGGGCAGGAGGCCGTACAGCCGGACAACCCTATGGGAGGAAGCAGAGGAAGAAGGGTAACGGGCACCACACCAATACAGAGGGTAATAATGGTTTTGCTGGCTTACTTGGTTAGGACAGGTGGCTGGCGTTGACAAGGGCGGAGCCCGGGAGACAGCGACCTGCAGTGCCTGTGGCAGCAGCGTAGAGACAGCGGCGAGATGAGGAAGTCCGCCACCGGGGAAGTCCACCTGTGCACAGGGGAAAAGGCTGGAGGAAAGAGGTAAGGGGAGCTTACCCAGATAATCTTGCTAGCAGGCTTGAGTACCGTAGTAGCAAACGATGCCAAAGTTGAGAGACGGCTTCAGGCCGAAGCCCAGGGCAGAGTGGATTAAATACCTCGCCGCTGACGAGGAGCAGGTGTGCGCGCAGCTGGCGCCGCTGATGAGCGGCGAGGCATGACAGTACTCCCCCCTTTAGCAGCGCCTCCTGGCGATGGTTTCTCCGGGTGCGCTCGATGGAACTCAGTGATGAGGGACCGGTCCAACACCAGGGAGGAAGGCACCCATTGTCTCCACTCGGGTCCATAGCCCTCCCAGTCCACCAAATACTGCAACCCGCGACCCCGGCGCCGGGCGTCCAAGATCTCAGAGACAGTCCAGGCCGGATGGCCACCAATCATCCGGGGAGCGGGGTGCGCTGCAGGTGGAGGGCAGAGGGGGTCAGAGACCACCGGTTTGACTTTGGAGACGTGGAAGGTGGGATGGATGCGGAGGGAGGAGGGAATAGCCACACGCACAGCCACTGGGTTGATAATCCTAGTTATGGGAAATGGGCCGATGAATCGTTGGGCCAGCTTCCTCCTCTCACCCTTTAGGTTGACGTCCTGTGTGGATACCCAGACTTGTTGTCCCACCTGGTAGGCCAGGGCAGGTCTCCTGTGCCGGTCCGCCGTGGATTTATTGCGCTCCGCCGTGCGTAAAAGTGCATTGCGCGTCGTAGTCCAAAGGGAGCGGCACCGCCTAAAGTGCGCCTGGACAGAGGGAACAGCCAACTCGCTCTCCTGCACGGGGAATAGAGGTGGATCATAACCCAGGGATGCCTTAAAGGGAGACATCCCGATAGCAGACAAGCGAGAGGTGTTGTGGGCGTACTCCACCCAGGTGAGGTGAGAACTCCAGGACGTGGGCTTGGATGTGGTAACGCAGCGGAGCGCAGCCTCCAGCTCCTGATTGGTCCGTTCACACTGCCCGTTAGACTGAGGGTGATGGCCGGAGGTGAGGCTTACTTTAGCTCCCAGGGCGTTGCAAAAAGACCTCCAGACGTCCGAAGAGAACTGGGGGCCACGATCGGAGACCACGTCGACCGGTATTCCGTGCAGTCTGACCACATGTTGAATGAGGAGGTCCGCCGTCTCCAAGGCTGAGGGGAGTCCACGTAGGGGCACAAAGTGGGCGGCCTTGGAAAAACGGTCTACGATGGTCAGAACTGTGTCGAAGTTGTTGGAGACAGGAAGCCCGGTGACGAAGTCTAGGGCGATGTGCGACCAGGGCCTGCCAGGGACGGGCAGGGGCTGGAGCAGGCCCACAGGGGGAGCGTTACCTGACTTACTGGTGGCGCAGATGGGGCAGGCCCGGGCATAACGGGTGGCATCCTTCCGCAGACCTGGCCACCAAAAGGATCGCTGGAGGAGGTCGATCATCCGTGAAGCTCCAGGATGGCAGGTGAGCTTAGAGGTGTGGAGCCAGTGAATGACGTCCCCCTGGACGGCAGATGGCACGAAGAGCCTCCCCTCCGGTCCGCCGCCAGGGTCTGGTTCCAACTCCTGCGCCCTCCGGATCTTATCCTCTATGTCCCAGGAAACAGCCCCCACGACGCACGACCTGGGCAGGATGGTGTGAACAGCATCTTCCGTGGCCTCCGGGGCAAATTGCCTGGAGAGGGCGTCGGGCAGGCCATTCTTGGAGCCAGGCCTGTAGGTGATGTTAAATTTAAACCTTGCGAAGAACAGGGACCAGCGCGCCTGGCGGGCATTCAGACGCTTGGCAGATCTTAGGTATTCCAAGTTCTTGTGGTCAGTTAGGACCACGAAAGGCAAGGCGGCCCCCTCCAGCCAATGACGCCACTCCTGAAATGCAAGCTTGATGGCCAGAAGCTCTCTGTCCCCCACGTCATAATTACGCTCCGCCGGGGACAGGCATCGAGAGAAGAAGGCGCAGGGTCGCTTGACTCCGTCGGCTGGAGATCGCTGGGACAGCACCGCCCCCACCCCCGTGTCCGAAGCGTCCACCTCCACTATGCACTGCAGCGCGGGATCAACCTGGCTGAGGACCCGGGAGGAGGAAAACTCCGTCTTCAGCGCCTGGAAGGCCGTTGCGGCCTCTTCAGTCCACCGGAACGGGGTCTTAGGGGAGGTGAGGCAGGTCAGGGGCCCGACGATGGCTCCAAAGTTTGGGACAAAGCGGCGGTAGAAATTGGCAAACCCGACGAACTGCTGAACCTGTTTCCTAGAGGTAGGTGTGGGCCAATCCACCACCGCTTTAATCTTCGCTGGGTCCGGGAGCACCTGGTCATGGGAGATGACGAACCCCAGGAAGGAAGTTGTTTTGGCGTAGAATTCACACTTCTCCGCCTTGACATATAGGCGATTCTCCAACAGCCTCTGCAGGACCCGCCTCACGTGGACCCGGTGCTCATCCCTGGACCTGGAGAAGATGAGGATGTCGTCCAGGTAGACGAACACAAACAGGCCGATGAAATCCCAGAGGACGTCATTAATGAGGCGCTGGAAGACGGCTGGAGCGTTGGTCAACCCAAACGGCATCACAAGATATTCAAAATGACCGTTAGGGGTGCGGAAGGCTGTCTTCCACTCATCTCCCTCCCGGATCCGGACGAGGTGGTAAGCGCTGCGGAGATCCAGCTTGGTAAACCAGGTCGCCCCCTGGATGGAGTGGAAGGCGGTATCCATGAGGGGCAGGGTGTACCGGTCCTTCTCCGTGATGTCATTGAGAGCTCGATAATCAATGCAAGGATGAAGGGAGCCGTCCTTCTTTCCCACGAAGAAGAACCCTGCGCCTACTGGTGAGGAAGATGGTCGGATAATCCCAGCGCTGAGCGACTCCTTCAAGTAGGTGTTCATGGCCTCCTTCTCTGGCGCTGACAGGCTATAGAGGCGTCCTGAGGGTAGGGGCGCCCCCTGACGGAGGTTGATGGCACAGTCGTAGGGCCAGTGAGGAGGCAGAGACATCGCCTTGGACTTGCTGAAGACTGCACCCAGGTCGTGGAACTCTGAGGGCACAAGGGTGAGATCCGGAGTCGCGGTGTCCTTGGCTGTGGGAGGCGAGGACGGGGTGCAGGCAGCGGATTGGAGACAGGTGCCCATACAGAAGGTGCTCCAAGCTGACACCTTTCCGGTCTTCCAGTCCAAGGCGGGGTTGTGGAGGCGGAGCCAGGGGTATCCGAGAATGACAGGAGTGACCGAGGTGGGCAGGACGTAGAAGGAGATATCCTCCCGGTTGTTTCCTGAGATGATCACCGGAATGGGAGATGTCCGGTGGGTCACTTTTCCCAGTGGGACTCGGGAGAGATTAACCAGGGCGAGAGGAGGGTCGAGGGGGTGACAATGGATGCCCAATCGGGTTGCCAGGCTCTGTGAAATAAAGCTACCCTCCGCGCCTGAATCCACCAGTGCATGTGTGAGGTGCTTCGTGAGGTTGTGACAGAAGCGGATGGGCAGCGTCAAATGTGTGAGGGGATTTAACTGATTAGCATCCGCGAGGCCCCCTACAGTGACTCGCGGACCTCCTCGTTTGGCTTCTCCGGACAATGCTCCACTGTGTGCTGGCTACCCCCGCAATACATGCAAAGGCCCAGATCACGGCGGCGTTGTTTCTCCGCCAGGGGGAGCTTTGTCCGGCCCGTCACCATCGGCTCCGACTCCTCGGAGACCTCCGGTGGCGGCAACGCCAGGTGGCGAGCTTGGGACAAGCGCGCAGAGGCGCCCCGCGAGCGAGAAGACTGCTTCCGCTCTGAGGCGCGCTCACGCAGCCTGTTATCCAAGCTGATGGCTAGGGAAATCAGCTCCGCCAGCGTCTCTGGAATATCCCGGCCGGCCAGCTCATCTCTCAGACCAGAGTTTAGGCTGCGGAGGAAGATGCCGCAGAGCGCACGCTCTTCCCAGCCAACTTCCTCCGCGGTAACCTGGAAGTCGATCGCGTATTCGGCCGCCGATCAGCTCCCCTGTTGGAAGCCGAGAAGGCGGTCGACCTGGACACTGTCCAAACGCGAATGATCGAACACTTCCAGAAATTGTCGCACGAATTGGCCATAGGTGAGGGTGGCGTAGCTGGGCTTCACCATGATGGCATAAGCCCAGGTAAGCGCACGACCCTCCAGGAGATTACCAATATAGCCAATCCTGCTGTGGTCTGAGGGGAAGTCTCCGGGAACGCGAAGGAACACGGACGCACACTGCATGATAAAACCCCGAGCTTCACCAAGCTTACCGCTAAAGCGAGCAGGAGTGGGGATTGGTGTGAGCCGTGCCGGCGCACCCGGAGCAAGCTGGACAGCTGCCGGAGCAGTGGGAGCTGCGCCACCCGGACGAGCCGAGGGGAACGGCTGCTGGGGGTCCAAGTGGTCTAATCGGTTAGTAATAATAGTCAATTGGTTTAATATCACCTGTTGTTGATGGGCTATTAAATCCACCCGAGCCTCGAGGGTGGAAAGACGGCGTGCGAGCCCGCTGTCAGCCGAGCCGCTCTGCTGAAGCCGTACTGACATAATGCATGGCTCAGGAGACACACACGCAGGCTCAGGATGGATTTAACAGCTTTATTGACAAACAGGGATGTGTGGCTGCGTGTCTGTGGAATAAGAATGTATTGGTGGTGGCATCTGCGTCAGGCACGGGGGCAGGAGGCCGTACAGCCGGACAACCCTATGGGAGGAAGCAGAGGAAGAAGGGTAACGGGCACCACACCAATACAGAGGGTAATAATGGTTTTGCTGGCTTACTTGGTTACGACAGGTGGCTGGCGTTGACAAGGGCGGAGCCCGGGAGACAGCGACCTGCAGTGCCTGTGGCAGCAGCGTAGAGACAGCGGCGAGATGAGGAAGTCCGCTGCCGGGGAAGTCCACCTGTGCAAAGGGGAAAAGGCTGGAGGAAAGAGGTAAGGGGAGCTTACCCAGATAATCTTGCTAGCAGGCTTGAATACCGTAGTAGCAAACGATGCCGAAGTTGAGAGACGGCTTCAGGCCGAAGCCCAGGGCAGAGTGGATTAAATACCTCGCCGCTGACGAGGAGCAGGTGTGCGCGCAGCTGGCGCCGCTGATGAGCGGCGAGGCATGACATTCAGAGGGGGAAAAATGCAATCGTTTAGGCGGAAGAAGAAGAAGAAGAAGAAGAAGAAGAAGAAGAAGAAGAAACAGAATAATTACAATAGGGCTTTCGCCGACTGACGTTGTCAGTTGCTCAGGCCCTAATAACTAGAAAAATTTGCATTTCCTACCAGAAATGCAGTGTGAATGGTGTTCACTGAAGCAATTGAGCTTGAAATGCTGCTAAATTATTAGCTGAAGTGCTATAAAACTATGTAAAATGCTGAACCGTTTTAGCTGCAAGCTAAAAATGCTGAAATAGTTTAAAAATGCAAAATCTGAGCCTGAAACTATATGAAATATAGCTTACATAACTATAAAATGCTAGCTTGCATGCTTAAATAGTCTAAACTTGAAAAATGTTATCATAAAACCAAAATTAGCTTAATATTGTAGGAAGCTAGCTCAAAAATGCTAAATATAATTGTAAAACTTTAAAATGCTTGCTTCCATGTTTAAATAGGCTAATATTGGAGAAACATTAGTATAAAAGCAGAAATAGCTTATGGTACAGGACATTAGCCTAAAGTTGCTTAATATAAACTGAACCCTCTGAGTGTGTGAATTTTGCGTGCCACTAGTGGCAGAGCGCGGCACTGCACCTGTCATCTCACTCTGACATGATCGGCTCCTTTCAGGTTTTTTACTGATTTGTACTGATTTGCCAGTTTCAGAAGGTGGCAGACATCCATTGGAGGACTCAATGGATGACACGTAATACAACAAAGAAGAAGAACTCCTCATTTCCTTTTCCTGTTTTTAGCATTTTAGCCCAGAAAGCTAATATGGCCACGATCAATCATCGTCACATAATTTTTTCAGCTTTGTACATAGAAAATAGCCACGGGATACAAGCAAAATTTATGTGAGATAATCATAAGACTTTGTAGATGTGGTAGAGACTGTGAATGACCGACATAATGCAAAATAATGACCAGGATGGGTGAAAATGCAGCAACCACGCCAGCCAGCCAGCCCCCCCTTTGTCAAAAGTAAGTGAGGATTTTTTTTTTTTTAATGTACTGATTTCTTGTTCATATACTTTGAAGATAAGATGATGAGGTACCTCTGCACAAAAAACGGTGTCAAAAGACCGAACCATTCTTTGTGTAAATACGTCCAAAGTCCAGTTTTAACTGAGTTATGGAATTTAAAGAGGTGCCTTGACATTATGCAAATTAGATGAGTAAATTTATTCCTATCTGAAACTTTGGATCATATTTTGCATCATTCTAATTTACAGTAAGCCATTATCTCTTACCACTTTCAAGTTATAGCCTTTGAAATCTGAACTAATTTATTGGTAAAAAATATTTACCACTCTTGACCGCTAGGGGCTATGTCGCAATTGGGCAAGAGACACGCTCAAAGAGTTAAAAGAGGAAAAAAGGTTAGCTTACATGCTAAAAAAGGCTTGAATCTTGACAAACATTAGTATAAAAGCAGAACTAGCTTAATGTAAAAAAAAAAAAAAGTTAGCGTAAAGATAGTAAATATTTACCTAAAATGCAAAAGATGCTAGGTTACATGTTGAAAATAACTTTATATTTATAAATATTAGCATAAAAGAAAAAATAGCTTAAGTTGCATTCAGTTAGCTCAAATACATTAAAAATAAGCCTTAAGTGTCAAAAATGCTAGTTTACATGCTAAATTAGCACAATCTGGAAAAAAGTCAACGTTAAATATCAAATGTCAGCATAAAAGCAAAAGTAGCTTAACGTCAAAGGAAGTTAGCATAAAGATGTTAAATATTAGCCTAAAATGTAAAAAATGCTAGATTACATAGTAAAATAGCATAACATTTAAAAATATTAACATAAAAGAAAAAATACCTGAAAGTTGCCAGAAGTTAGCTTCAATACATCAAAAATTAGCCTAAAATATTAAAAAAAAAATTCTAGCTTACATGGTAAATTAGCACAAGCTTAAAAACATTAGCATATTTGTAGAAATAGCTTAGCGTTGCAGGAAATTAGCTTAACCCTCTGAGTGTGTATGTTGCCGAACTGCGACATAACCCCTAGTGGTCAAGAGTGGTAAATATTTTTTGTCAATAAAAAATTTAGATTTCCAAGGCTATAACTTGAAAGTTGCAAGAGATAAGGTGAGGACGCACAGGTAAAGGCTCCCAGTTCATTTCTTGCTTAAAACTCAGTTTAGAGCTAGCGTTTTGAGCTGTTTTTTTTTTGTTTTTTTTTTGCTACTACCGCTGGAGAATAAACCTGCTCGTGTGAAAAAAGAGAAATTGCCAGTCTCATAACTTAATATTGTAGTGGCTGGTGAAGCAATCAGGCCCCTCACGCTCAGGGAGAACAAAGGGATTTCTCCCACGTGGGGTTTTTTTTTTGGGAGGGGGGGTTGTTTTTTTTTTGTGTTTCTTACGATCACAATCAAAGATCATCGACCGGGATCATGGGTCCCAAGAAAGATCAGCAGACTGAGGAGGTGGACGAAATTAAAAGGGCGCTGGACTTCTTGGCTGAAGAGATTTCTGCTGTTAAGCTGCAGCAAAGAAACATCCTGGACCTGATCGAGGAGGTGAAAGCGCTGCGGATCCAGAACGCTGAGAAGGACAAGAGGCTGGCGTATCTAGAGAGCAGAGTGTCGGAACTGGAGCAGAACACCCGGGTGAATGGCGTGATCATCACGGGGCTCCACATTAAACCCCGATCATACGCACGAGCAGTGGCCGCAGACAGCGGAGGGAGGCTCGATGAGCTGGAAGATGAATCCACGGAGCAACAAGTGGCGGCCTTCATGCAGTCCAAAGGAATCCAGCTGGACTGTGTCAGGAATCTGAAACTCAAGACTCATAGAAATGATAGTACTCTGTTAGGTTCGTACCTTAATCAGACTCGAGACATAGATATAATTAAAGGTTTTTACTTGCAAGGAGCACACACACCTCTGGTTACAGATGGGAAGTATGAGCTGCTACTCAGAGACAGCACTTCCTTTTTATACAAAACATAGACCTTGGAAAAAGTTCCGCACCCACACTGGGTGAAACAAAGAGCTGAACATATTGAATGTTTCATCACATGATAAAAGAATTCTTCAGAAAAACAACTCCAAGCATTTTCAGTCTTTCTAGTTACACTATTGCAAGACATATTAAACTTCTCATGCAAAGACATTATTTCATCAATTCCAATGTCACACAGAAAACAAAGAAAGAACAGTTGCATAAACATTGTCCATTATGAAATGTTAACACATATATACATTTTCTAACAATTCCCTCCTGTTTAACGTTTCATAATTTCATCGCCCATACAGTCATCAGTACAATGCATCTTCAATTGATTTTCTGCATTGACCTCATAAAGCATCATTTTCCAAATTTAAACAGTGGTTTTGTCATCACAATCACCATCACTTTGCTGTGTTAAGGCAGTATATTGTACAGGGACTTCTCTTTGGACCATAACAGATTGTAACATGAAAGTGTGTTGAGCAAAAGTTCTACTTATCATGGACCTTATACAGGGAATGGCACACATGAAAAGCACATAGAATAAAATTAATATCACAATCAATGGGGTTAACTATTTCAAAAGACTCTGCCACCAAGTTCTTACTTTGAAACCAATCCCAGGAGCCCCAACCTTTATCTTCATCTAAACCATGCTGTAGTGTAAAATATCATTCAAATGGCTAATTTTTGTTCTTCATTTAAAGTTATGAATCCTTGCTCCACTAATACAGTCAGATTTTCCATTGTCCATGCTAATGCATTTATGTGGTGTATAGCTAGAGCACTGCCATGCATTGGAAAAAGAGTACTCATAATACCTTTAAAATCACTAATTCTCTGTTTTCCAGATAGTTTACCCACCAACTGTTGCATGTCTATTTCTTCTTCTTTTTACCCTGGTGTGTATTTCAGTTTGTTCAGGATGATAATAATGGGAGTATGATGTTTTCATTTCATGTGTAAGATTTGACCTTATGCTGATGTGTGGGAACAATATAGCCATGTAACACCTGCCACACCATCCTGGAGGAAGCAATGAGTAAACATTAGATCCACAAACCCAAACATGGTTTTCCAAGAATCCATACCCATCATCATTTGGCCAAAAAACAGCAGGATTATTGCTACAGTTAAAAGTACAATTTTTCCTCTTTAAGGTGAATTTTCCAGCAGCAATATAGGGAAAGTGAAATACATTTCTACAAACAAAATCATAATATGACACTTCACAGGTCACTTCCTTAGTATCATTGCATCTCTGTGAAAAACCCAGGTTGAAACTGTTTTTACTACAATTTTTGTAAAAGCAGATTGGTGAAGTAAACAGTGTAGGATTTACTTTCATTAAAGGCTTCTTAACTGCAAGCAAAGAAGTTCCAATCTCAATAGTATTAAATATTCTAATCTTAGACCCAGTGTAATCAGAATAGTGACATTCAATCTATTAAGATACCTTTCTGACAAATTCCCCATCAACCAATGTCCAACATTATTGCTTGTATTAAACAGACTGAGACAAGAGTTCATCGCTATTGTCACTCCGGGCGTTTCCTCTTCACTCAGTGGAACAGGGATCATGGGTATTGTAGTCAATCATGGGTATTGCAGTCTTGTGTAAATGGGGTAGCAATGAACACACATAGCAAGAAGTATTGATTCCCAGTCCTCTCACCAAAACCACCATTGTCTGGTACCATAGGTTATGCGTATTGTTCATTGTCCGTGCTTCGTGGGTTCCTTGTCCTTGAATCAGAAAGAGATTACCACCCCACTGTCAGGAGAAGTGCTGAACACAGAGTCATCAATAATTTTGGTGCCATGCTTCCACCTGAGAGAGTACCCCTCCGGGCCTCTTTCTTCACCAGGGTTGAGACGGCCTTGTCCTTAAAAGGACATGCCCCCTTTGTAACTGGACTTACTCAGGGAAACAAGTTAGTTAGTTCACTTACAGGCACCCGTAGTCTTTTAACGTGTGAAAGGTGAATCCGAGGTGGTCATTCAGCAATACGTACTGCAGTGGGAGTGGGAGTGTCTAGTGTTGTCGGTGGTGGTTCTTTATGAAGACATAGTCTCCAGGTTTCAACGGTTATCCGTTTCTTTCTGTGGGGCAAAGAGAGCTTCTGACAGAATCAAAACATTCTCTGAGATGTTCACCAAGATCTGTGTATTTGTTAGGTGTGGTTAGTGGTGAGAGGTCAGGTAATACATAAGGATGGTGAAAAACACATTCAAAAGGTGATAATCCTGTCTTTGGGTCTAGTATAGAGTTAATGGTTAGTCTGACTAATTTCAGAGCTTCTGGCCAAATAATACCCTTTCCATGTGTGGTTTTTGCCAGCACTTGTTTGATTGTACCATTTTTCTTTTTACAAAACCTGTACTTTGTGGGTGGTAGATACTATGAAATTTGATCTTATTAAGTCTTGAACTGTTTGTGCTGTAAAATGAGTTCCATTATCTGCATAAATCAGTTCTGGAACCCCAAAAACAGAAAGAACATCATTTAATAGAGTTTCACACACACAGATGTGGCATTTGCTGAGGATGTGTGATGAATTCCTGTCCACTTTGCGAAGGTGTCAATCAACACCAAGCAATATTGTAGCTTTCCATTGCTCCTTGAGCATTATTTTATAAACGAATGATGCACTTTTGGCATGTTTTTGTTACTTCTTTCAAAATATTAGGACAGTTTTTCCAACATCCTCATCATTGATTTCCCTCCTGTTGGCACATGATTGGCCATGTGCCACCAGGACAGGTCATCTGTATAATGTGGGTGGCAGAGCAAATTTTTGTCAGGCAAGCCAAATGTATATCTAATTATTTACACATGAAACAAGAGGAAGATCCATATTATCTTGACAGTCTTTTAAAACATCAACATTATTAATAAGACAGACGGTTCCTAAAAGACCAATAGCAGCACAGTGAGTAGCGTTATCAGCCAAGTGATTATCGCAGCTAGACAAGTCAGTGCCATTAGTGTGGGCAGGGCAGTGAATAACTGCCACAGAACATGGTAGCATCAGAACATTACATAGTTGCAACAATTGCTGTTGATGTTTTGCTGGTTTTTCTGTGGAGGTGACAAACCCCCGCAGATTCAAGGTAACATTATGCAGGTGCCATGCGCTATAAGCATATTTACTGTCTGTACAGAATACAGATAAGTTACATTAAGGTTAGTAGCTCATTCAGCTGTTGGAGGTGATGCAGGTTGTGGAATTTTTACACAATCAGGACCCCAGACAACACCGTTACAGCATAAGCACACTTCTATTTTTTACAGAGCAAGCCTGTCACTCGCTTCTTCCTTTGCTAAGTAGAGAGAGAGAGATCTGCTGTTCAACCACCCCCCCCTTCACAACATGGGAAATGTGTAGGATAATAGAGGGCATGATCTTATTATTTGTATTATCCCATGAATAATAAAAAGGTGGTCTGTATTTCCCAGCCTTTATTTGAGTTATAACTGCAGACATATGTTTATCCTGGGCACTACAGAAAATGAAATGAAAAGCACTTATGTAAATAAAATTCAATTGAATTCATCATCAATCATTTATTGATAATTTTTATACATTATCTATTTTTCTGAGGATTGCTAATTATTTGCTAATTAATTTCTTTGATACCCCCTGTTTTGATACATAGAGGATCACATGCAGAAAGGTTACAGGGTATTTGTTTGATTCTTTTACTGAAAGGAAGTGTGTTTCCATTTTTAGTTTTAAATAAAATTTGCAGGTAGCCCAGTTCCTTCAAAGATGAGATCTCAATAATTCTAGCTTCTTTTTGTGACATCTCTTGAAATAGTTTACAAATTTCATTTAAGAAAAACAAAATAACTATCTGTGCATTTTTGATATGCTTCAGCATTGATAAATAAAATCAGTTTGTCCAGTTGAACACAGATGGGTTGAATTTGAAATATTGTGTCACATTGTTTCAGTCAAAGAAAAGGCGGACGTTTTGCCTAATTAGAATTTGATTTAATGTTTTACAAGGAATGTCCCTATTTCATACATTCCTTGGTAAATTATGGAGTGCAATGTAGTTCACCCTGACCCAGCTTGGCCACCGCTGAATCAGGAGAAGCACATCCATCATTGCTATCACATTTCTGAAATATATTGTTACCACACCATTATGTGGTGAGTAACATCAGTATAAAACCATATAAACATTACATTTGTAAAGTCAAAGTCATTTGAATCAGTACACCTTATGTTATCTACAATGTCATACAAAGTCATACTTGGCTTCAAAAAATGCTTATCAATTTAAGGATTCTTTCTCCAAAACCTTTGTCTGATAATCCATAGCCTCTGGCAGATCATATGCACAGACACATTAATTTTCAATCTGTTTTGAACCTCTGTGCTTTAAATCATGTGTTATAGGGTAAACATAAAACCTTCAGTGATTAGGCATTATTAAATGACATCATAATATGATCATAGCAAGGCCTGTAGTCACATTGTCACACGTCAGTCCTTTTTTCTATAAAGTGCGCTGTCATGTTTCAGTCAAGGACAAAGGTCAGCAATGCGTCAAAATTGCTTTTTTTAAAAAAAATATGTAAACAGTTTATCACTTACGCAACATTAATCAAGACCCCACACAGTTAAATTGAAAAAATAAAAACCCAAAACCTTGTAAAAGTACCCATATTTAGACCACTTTCTTCACAGATCAACCACACACACACACACACACACACACACACACACACACACACACACAAACAGAGAACATATATTATATTATGGTCTAATTATTATGATTTTATTTGCCTCCTCCATTTCCCAACCTCTTGGGCTTCTTTAAATAATTTGCCGTATGGACCCTCCTTAGGATCGTGGCATTGATAAGTTGGGGAAGGATTATCTTGTTCATTCAATAATGGTTCGATGCTCGGTTGGTTTTGATATTTATCTCTTTTTGTTGTAAGTTTTTCCATCGACGCTAAGACTGTGCCTTCATCATCTACTACACTTGATTCCACACTGCCAGTATTAGAGCATAAACTATACGGAAAATCCTGTGTTTGTCTTTGCAAATTAGTTACACCAGCTTCAACATTCTGCAGCCGTTCTCCCACGGAGTTTTCCAACCTTAAACTTTCAAGCTCTTCCTGCAACCTGTCCATCTCCTGTCTGTCTGCCTGCATTTTCTGTGTCTGAGTTTCCAGCCAGCCTTTCAACTGCTCACATTGTTCCTGTGATGTCACCTCCTCAACTTCCACTAATCCTTCTTTTAACTTCACCAAAGGCATCTGATTAACACAATATGGCGGTGGGGGCAATTCCCCTTTCAAATCTTCCAAATTAGGGTAGAGGGACAACACCTGTCCCTTCTGTTTGTCCAGCTTCTTATCAACCAGTAAATCTTTATTCTTCCCTGTCTCACTCACACACCTCACTGGGTCAACCGCTGCTGACTCCTGCATCAAACCACTGTCTATCTCCCTCTTCATCATGTGCTGATCCTGCTCCTTCTTAGACACCTGTGCTTTCATCAATCTCCCACCATTCATTGCAGCAGAGCATGTAGCCAAATTATGAATCAGCCTGCACTCACGTTCACACTCCTCAATATGATACTTATGTTTTCCTTTCACCAAAAACCCTGTAACATCCATATCTCTCATAGATTGTATATCATCTAGTCTTCTTTGTTCCAAATCCATTAAAAACTAGGTCAAACTGTCCTCTTTATTTAAATTTAGAATGTCGTCTTCCCTCAATTTCTGATACAATTTATCACATTCTGCTTTAACCCCCTTTCTGTCTTTGGGTAATGTACCACTGAGCACTGTTGAATCCCATTGTTTTTTCATATTTCCTTTATACAACTCAGCATCTCCCAAGCCTTATGAGGCACACAGCCCCGCCTCTTGCATTCTTCAATTGAGCTGAGCAAAAATTCACACTTCTGTTTTTTCTGCAGGCCAAATCTGCCTCTCCCCCGCCCCTGAGGCAAAAGGAGAGAGAGAAAGAGAGAGAGAGAGCACTATCCCTCGCCCGCCCCCTTTGGGAGAGCGAGGAACAGAGAGAGAGAGAGAGAGAGAGAGAGAGAGAGAGAGAGAGAGAGAGAGAGAGAGAGAGAGAGAGAGAGAGAGAGAGAGAGCTGCTCCTCCAGCAGCCCCTCCTTTCACATTCCACAACTGTACTGAGCAAAAATGCCCTTTTCTTTTTTTTTTTATAAAGTTTTCCTTTCTCACTCACAGCATTCCCAATATAAAACAAATAACAACAGATTACCAATATAAAACAAATAGCACTTGCAGCAGTGATTAAATAGTATCCGGATCCTTCACTTGTTGTTTTTCATTTTTTTCTCTGTCATTAAAATTTTTAACAGTCCTGCGCGCTATGTCCTCTTTCCTCCTTTGTTTATTCATCTGCCTATCCGATTTTCCAGCACAATTTCCCATTATCGCGTGGTCAGGGACGTTATCAGTACGCCGACTGTAACACTATTACTGCCCAATTTTTGGGGTGAATCGCCGTCACCCTATTTATTTTAAAACCTGACCGTGGTCAGGGACGTTATCAGTACGCCCACTGTAACACTATTACTGCCCAATTGTAGGGTGGGTTCGTGGTCAGGAACGTTATCAGTACGCCCACTGTAACACTATTACTGCCCAATTTTTGGGGTGAATCGCCGTCACCCTATTTATTTTAAAACCTGACCACTTAAGTAGTTGTGAATCGCCGTCACACTACTTCCTACACCCCTTTTTATTTTTAAACCTGACCACTCACTCAGTAGTTGTGAATCGCCGTCACACTACTTCCTAAAACCACTGCATTCCTGCAATAGTTTTAACCAACAGGAAAAGTACAGGGCGTCACCTTATACTACCATTACTTGCTCGTCAGCTGACCTGTGGTTCTTGATAATGACAATTGACTTTCTTCTCAAAATAGGAGAATAAAATTCACTCACTTCTAGGACTCTGTTATGCGGATGACCGTCACCAGACAGAGTCAGGGTACCGGCGCTCACAGAGTTCCCTGAAGGCGGGTTTCCAAAACTGACTGTTAGGTCAGGCCATGCATGGACTTTTCAACCTGGAGATCTGGCTATCCCCTCACTCCGTCTGGATATTGGCCATCCGGGTCACGGCACCACGAATGTCAGGAATCTGAAACTCAAGACTCATAGAAATGATGGTACTCTGTTAGGTTTGTACCTTAATCAGACTCGAGACATAGATATAATTAAAGGTTTTTACTTGCAAGGAGCACACACACCTCTGGTTACAGATGGGAAGTATGAGCTGCTACTCAGAGACAGCACTTCCTTTTTATACAAAACATAGACCGTGGAAAAAGTTCCGCACCCGCACTGGGTGAAACAAAGAGCTGAACATATTGAATGTTCCATCACATGATAAAAGATTTTCTTCAGAAAAACAACTCCAAGCATTTTCAGTCTTTCTAGTTACACTGTTGCAAGACATATTAAACTTCTCATGCAAAGACATTATTTCATCAATTCCAATGTCACACAGAAAACAAAGAAAGAACAGTTGCATAAACATTGTCCATTATGAAATGTTAACACATACAGTATATACATTTTCTAACAGACTGTAATACCATTAAGACCTGCCACCCTCTGCCCAGGAAAAATGGCAACAAACCGGCTGTGATCATGAGGTTTGTGAACAGAAAACACAAGACTGCGCTGTTAAAACAAGGTAGGAAACTGAAAGGAACGGACATTTACATAAACGAGCACCTCACAAAAGAAAATGCAGAAATAGCCAGAAAAGCAAGATACATGAGAAAGTAGAAAAAGATTCAAAACACCTGGACTTCAAACTGTAAAACACACATCAAATTAAACGGATCACCTGAAGAAGCCAAGGTCATTAACATCCGTAATATTATGGAACTGGACAAATATCAATGAATATTATGAACTGGAGTCGACAGCAACAACAGACAATTGTAGGACACTGAAGGATTATACTCATCTGCTACAAGACATTTAACAACATGAAACAAAAGATCAACATAACAGGAACAACAGGAACTGAAAGTTTTTGAATATACAGATCACAACCCACAGGACGTAGAATATAACATAGACCCTGATAATAATTTATTTAGCTCCATCAATAATGACTGTAGTTACTACATGGATGAACAGTTTAACACAATGGTCACATCTGATTTCAATATTTCTATGATCCACTTCAACAGCAGAAGTCTCTATGCCAACTTTAATAACATTAAAGATTATTTACATCAGTTTAAAGAGCCATTCAATATTGTGGCCATATCAGAGATGTGGCTCAGTGAAGAGAAAGGAGTGGATTTTACCATGGATGGCTATGAATTAAATTATATAAATAGAAAAGTGAAAAAAGGAGGAGGAGTTGCAATTTATGTTGACAAGAGCTTGAAATACAAGGTTGTTGAAAATCTGTCAGTAACTGTGGATAATTTATTTGAATGTATTACAATAGAAATCGGTCTGGACAATGTGAAGAATGTAGTAGTGAGCTGTGTATATAGAACACCTGGATCAAACATTGACTTATTTAAGGACTGGATGGAAAAAATGTATGCAAAACTAACTCATAAAGTTATGTTCATCTGTGGGGATTTCAATATAGATCTGATGAACTCAAAACAACATAGTTTGACAGAAGAATTTATCAACACAATGTACAGTATGGGCTTACATCCAACAATTACCGGACCTAGCAGAATCATGTCACACAGTGCCACACTAATAGATAACATATTCACAAACATTATGGAAAATAATATCAGGAGTGGGCTTTTATTGAATGATATCAGTGACCACCTGCCGATTTTTGTTGTCTAGCAATGTGATTATAGGAAGAAAAAGTATACCAAAAATATTAAATATAAAAGAATAAGAACCGAAGAATCTATGTATTTACTGACAAAGGAATTATTAATACAAGACTGGAAGATAGTTTATGTTGAAAATGATATAAATAAAGCATATGATAAATTTTTACAAATATTTCAATCATTGTACAATAAAAACTGTCCTATAAAACAATACAGTGACAGACAACAAAAAAGAAATATTCCTTGGGTCACCAAGGGGTTAATAAATGCATGTAAAAAGAAGAATACATTATATAAACAATTCATTAAATGCAGAATGGTGGAAGCTGAGATCAAACATAAAAGATATAAAAATAAGCTTACTAATATAATGAGGACCTGTAAGAAAGAATATTACAACAGAATATTAGAGGATAACAAAAATAACTTAAGAGGAATATGGCAAGTACTCAATGGGATTATTAGTAATCGACCTAAGGATGCTAATTATCCAGAATATTTTATTGAAAATGGCAATTTGATAAATAATATGGAGGATGTGGTCAGTGGTTTCAATAAATTTTTTGTAAACATTGGTCCTGAATTAGCAAAATCAATAGTGACAGCAGAAACAAACAACAGTGGCTCTGTAAATGAAATAGAAGATAGAAATCCAAACACAATCTGTTTGGGTGCAGTTACTGAAAAAGAAATTATCGAGACTGTGAGTAAATTTAAGAACAAAAAATCAACGGACTGGAATGAAATTGACATGACAATAGTGAAAAAGTAATTGAAGGAATTGTTAAGCCACTCACCCACATCTGTAACCTGTCATTTCAAACTGGTACATTTCCAGACAAAATGAAAATAGCAAAAGTAATACCTCTATACAAAACAGGAGACAGTCATTGTTTCACAAATTACAGGCCAGTCTCTTTACTCTCACAATTCTCCAAAATACTTGAAAAAATCTTCACTAAGAGACTGGATGATTTCATTGAAAAACACAACCTTCTTACAGACAGCCAGTATAGTTTTAGAGCAGATAAATCTACATCTTTGGCACTGATCGAACTTATAGAAGAAATTACTAGTTGTATAGATTAAAAAAAAAAGGTTGCTGTAGGAGTATTTATAGATTTAAAGAAAGCTTTTGACACCATTGACCACAGAATACTACTAAGGAAACTGGAAAGGTATGGGATAAGAGGGGTAGGACTGAGTTGGGTGGAAAGTTATTTAAGTAACAGACAACAATTTGTACAAATTGGTGAGCACAAATCACCCTTCAGGGATATCACTTGTGGTGTGCCCCAGGGGTCAGTTTTGGGACCCAAACTCCTTATTTTGTATATAAATGACATATGCCAAGTATCAAAAATTCTGAAATTTATTTTGTTTGCGGATGACACAAATATCCTTTGCACTGGTGAGACTTTGCAGCAGGTTTTAGAGGTGGTCACAACTGAAATGAAAAAGTTAACACAGTGGTTCAACAAAAATAAATTATCTCTAAATCTAAAAAAAACAAAGATTATGTTGTTTGGAAATTATAAAATAAATCATGAAATAATGGTAACGATAGATGATACCAGAATAGAAACAGTACAGGAAAATAAGTTTCTGGGGGTGACGCTAGACAATAAAATCTGCTGGAAACCTCACATCAGTCACATCCGGGCCAAGTTAGCAAAATGTATAGGGATACTGGGGAAGACAAGACACATCTTAGACTATAAATCATTGGTCTTACTGTACAATTCACTGTTTCTACCTTATCTTAACTACTGTGTAGAAGTCTGGGGAAACACCTACAAGACCAACCTACAGTCAATATGCACATTACAAAAAAGAGCTATAAGGATAATAAATAATGTAGGATATAGAGACCATACCAATTTGTTGTTTTTAAAGTCACATGTCATAAAGTTCATCGATTTAGTTAAATTTAAGACAGCACCAGTAATGTACAGGGCAATTAATAATCAACTCCCAACTAATATACAAAAAATATTTAAAAAAAGAGACAATGATCATAATTTGAGAGGAGACTTAAACTTTACAAAACCCAAGAAAAGTATGTGCATATCTGTCTGTGGGGTGGATTTGTGGAACAGTCTGGAGCCGGAACTGAAACTATGTACAAACAGAATTCAATTCAAAAAGAGGTATAAACATTGTTTGCTGAAAGGATATATGTTAGAAGGGTAGTATTTATATGTACGATTCACTATGCTCACTCTGGGACATTATGGGACATTATGGAATGGTGGGTGGGACAGCATTGTATATATTTGTGTTGTTTGAGGCTGGTTTTGATGTATGGACATCACTGTATGTTAGGATGGATGGGTGTTAATGTTGATATGTAAAAAATACAGTAAATTGTTTATTTGGGGTCTTAAAGGTGGTAATTTGTATATAATTCATGTGGGTGTATTTATGGAAAAGAGGAGATGGAATTAATAAGTGTTCACTTCTTCCTTCTCCCTTTTGAACACTGTATACTGTTACTTTATTGCATTTGTCATTTGTTTTGTTATACTTTTTTGTTCGAAATAAAGTGTCTATCTATCTATCTATCTTTCTATCTATCTATCTATCTATCTATCTATCTATCTATCTATCTATCTATAATGGCTTACTGTCAATTAGAAAGATGTAAAATATGATCCAAAGTTTCAGATAGGAATAAATTTACGCATCTAATTTGCATAATGTTGCGGCACCTCTTTAAATTCCGTAACTGTCACGCCGCGCCGCTCATCAGCGGCGCCAGCTGCACGCACACCTGCACGCACACCTGCACATCATCAGCGGCGAGGGATTTAAGCCGCCTCGCCCTGGGCTTCGGCCTGAAGCCGTCAGACTTCACTACGGATTGCTGTGAGTTCCCTCTCATTCTCAGCAAACATAGTGGTAAGAAGATCTTACCTTTCTCTTCTCCAAGTCTGCTCCCCTGTGCACAGGTGGATTTCCCGGCGGTGGACTATTCCTCTCCATCGCCTGTTCCTCGCTGCTGCACCGGGCTCTCCAGGTGGCTGTCTACCGGACCTCGTTCCTTGCTGTGCCAGTCATCCGCCCTTTCCAAGTAAGCTCCTCTCCTACTTGTATATCTCCTGTGTTGGTGTGTGCCTGTCACCCTTCTGCCTGTGCTTTTCCCATAGGGTTGTCCGGCTGTACGGTCTCCTGCCTCTGTGCCCGAAGCAGACGCCGCCACCAACACATTCACATCTCGCAGACACACATTCATACACCCTTGTTGCCAATAAAGCTATTTGAGCTACTCTGAGCCTGTGTGTGTGCGTCTCCTGAGCCGTGCATTATGTCAGTACAGCTTCAGCAGAGCGGCTCGGCAGACGGCGGGCTCGCACACCGGCTTGCCACTCCCGAGGCTCGAGTGGACCAAATAGCCTATCAGCAACAAGTGATACTCAATCAGTTAATCAGTATAACTAACCGATTGGACCGCTTGGACCCCCAACAGCCGTTCCCCCCGGCTCGTCAGGGTGGCACGGCTCCTGCTGCTCCAGCGGCCGTCCAGCAGGCTCCAGGAGCACCGACTCGGCTCACGCCCATTCCAACCCCCGCCCGCTTTAGCGGTAAGCTCGGCGGAGCGCGGGGGTTCATAATGCAGTGTGAGTCCGTGTTCCACCGTGTTCCCGGAGACTTCCCTTCAGATCATAGCCGAATTGGTTATATCGGGAATCTCCTAGAGGGGCGAGCACTAACCTGGACTTACACCGTAATGGCGAGGCCCAGTTATGCCACCCTCACATATGACCAATTCGTGAGACGCTTCCTGGAGGTCTTTGACCACTCTCGTACCGAGACGGTCCAGGTCGATCGCCTTCTCAGCCTCCAGCAGGGAAGCCGGTTGGCAGCGGACTATGCGGTTGACTTCCGGGTAGCGGCAGAGGAATTGGGCTGGGAGGAACGCTCACTCTGTGGCCTTTTCCTCCGCAGTCTCAACGATGATCTGAGGGATGAACTGGCTGGACGGGATATCCCGGAGACTCTAGCGGAGCTAACGTCTCTTGCCATCAGTTTGGATAACAGGCTGCGCGAGCGCTCTTCGGGGCGGAAGTCGTCTTCTTCTCGCCCTCGTGGAGCCTCGTCGCGCCCATTCCAAGCTCGCCCCCTGGCGACGCCGCCACCATCGCGCCCCGAGGAGTCGGAGCCAATGGTGACGGGCTGGACAAAGCTGTCCCCGGCGGAGAGACAACGCCGCCGTGAGTTGAATCTCTGCATGTATTGCGGAGATAATCAACACACGGTAGAGCTTTGTCCACAGAAGCCAAACGGCGGGGTCCGCGAGTCACTGTAGGGGGCCTCGCGGACGTCAATCGGTTAAGTCCCCTCACCCAATTGAAGCTGCCCGTCCGATTTTGTCACAACTCCACTGGGCATCTCACTCACGCACTGGTGGATTCGGGCGCGGAGGGCAGTTTTATTTCACAAAGCCTGGCAACCCGATTGGGCATCCACTGCCAGGCATTAAAAACCCCTATCTCCCTGGTCAACCTCTCCCGTGTCTCCCTGGGGAGAGTAACACACCAGACCGTCCCCGTTCCGGTTATCATCTCTGGAAACCACCGGGAGGAGATAACCTTCTACGTCTTGCCCAACTCTGTGTCGCCCGTCATCCTGGGGTATTCCTGGCTACGCCTCCACAACCCCGTTTTGGATTGGAAGTCCGCCGGGGTGTCGGCATGGAGCACATTCTGCATGAGCACCTGTCTACAGTCCACTGCCTGCTCTCCGTCCTCTCCTCCTACACCTACAGACGCTGCGCCCCCGGACCTGTCCCTGGTGCCATTGGAATTTCACGACCTGGGTATGGTATTCAGCAAGTCCAAGGCGATGTCTCTTCCTCCTCATAGGCCCTATGACTGCGCAATTAACATCCGCCAGGGGGCACCCTTACCCTCTGGGCGACTCTGCAGCCTGTCAGCGCTGGAGAAGGAGACCATGAACGCTTACCTCAAGGAGTCGCTGAGTGCTGGGATAATCCGCCCATCGTCATCACCTGTGGGGGCAGGATTCTTCTTCGTGGGTAAGAAGGACGGGTCCCTCCATCCTTGCATCGACTATCGCGCCCTAAACGACATTACGGAGAAGGATCGCTACACCCTGCCCCTCATGGACACCGCCTTCCACTCCCTCCAGGGGGCGACTTGGTTCACCAAGCTGGATCTACGCAGCGCATACCACCTCGTCCGGATCCGGGAGGGAGATGAGTGGAAGACAGCCTTCCATACCCCGAACAGCCACTTCGAGTACCTGGTGATGCCGTTCGGGTTGACCAACGCTCCAGCCGTCTTTCAGCGCCTTATCAACGACGTCCTCCGGGATTTCATTGGCCTTTTTGTGTTCGTCTACCTGGATGACATTCTCATCTTCTCCAAATCCAGGGACGAGCACCGGGTCCACGTGAGGCGGGTCCTCCAAAGACTGCTGGAGAACCGGTTGTATGTGAAGGCCGAAAAATGCGAGTTCTACGCGAAGACAACATCCTTCCTCGGGTTCATCATCTCCCACGACCAGGTGCTTCCGGACCCAGAGAAGGTGAAGGCGGTGGTGGAATGGCCCACACCTGCATCAAGAAAACAGGTGCAGCAGTTCGTCGGGTTTGCAAATTTCTACCGCCGCTTTGTCCCAAATTTTGGCACCATCGTCGGCCCGCTAACCCGCCTCACGTCCCCTAAGGTCCCGTTCCGGTGGACCAAAGAGGCCGCAGCTGCCTTTCAGGCGCTGAAGGTGGAGTTCTCCTCCTCCCGGGTCCTTAGCCAAGTCAACCCTGTGCTGCAGTGCATCGTGGAAGTGGACGCTTCGGACACAGGAGTGGGGGCGGTTCTATCCCAGCGGTCGCCAGATGACGGAACCAAGCGGCCCTGCGCCTTCTTCTCCCGGCGCTTGTCCCCGACGGAACGGAATTACGATGTGGGGGACAGAGAGCTCCTCACCATCAAGCTCGCACTACAGGAGTGGCGTCACTGGCTAGAGGGGGCGAACCTGCCGTTCGTGGTCCTGACGGACCACAAGAACTTGGAGTACCTAAGATCTGCCAAGCGCCTGAACGCCCGCCAGGCGCGCTGGTCCTTGTTCTTTGCCAGGTTCCAATTCACCATCACCTTCAGGCCTGGCTCCAAGAACGGCCTGCCCGACACCCTCTCTAGGCAATTCGCCCCTGAGGAGTCGGAGGACACGGTCCACACCATCCTACCCAGGTCGTGCGTCGTGGGAGCCGTCACCTGGGACATAGAAAGCAAGATCCGGAAGGCGCAGGAAGTGGAACCTGACCCTGGCGGCGGACCGGAGGGGAGGCTGTTCGTGCCATCCACGGTTCGGGGGGAGGTAATCCACTGGTTGCACACATCCAAGCTCACCTGCCACCCTGGCTCCTCCCGGATGATTGACCTCCTCCAGCGGTCCTTCTGGTGGCCGGGCCTGCGGAGGGACGCTGCCCGCTACGCCCGGGCCTGTCCAGTGTGTGCCACCAACAAATCAGGTAATGCCCCTCCAGCGGGTTTGCTCCAGCCTCTGCCCGTCCCTGGCAGGCCCTGGTCACATATTGCCCTGGATTTCGTCACCGGACTCCCAGTCTCTAACACCTTCGACACCGTCCTGACCATCGTGGACCGCTTCTCCAAGGCGGCACACTTCGTCCCCCTACAAGGTCTCCCAACTGCCCTGGAGACGGCGGACCTCCTAATCCAGCACGTGGTCAGGCTGCATGGGATTCCGGTGGACGTGGTCTCGGACCGGGGGCCCCAATTTTCTTCAGAGGTTTGGAGGTCGTTCTGCAACGCCCTGGGAGCCAAGGTGAGCCTCTCCTCCGGCCATCACCCCCAAACCAACGGGCAGTGTGAGCGGACCAACCAGGAGCTGGAGGCTGCGCTCCACTGCGTCACGGCGTCCAAACCAATGTCCTGGAGTAACCACCTCGCCTGGGTTGAATACGCCCACAACACCGCTCGCTCTTCTGCTACAGGGATGTCCCCCTTTAAGGCGTCCGTGGGTTATGACCTCCCGCTGCTCCTGGCGCAGGAGAGTGAGGTAACTGTCCCCTCAGTACGGGCGCATCTCAGGCAGTTCCGCTCCATCTGGGCGTCAGCGCGCAATGCGCTTTTACGCAAGGCGGAGTGCAACAGAGCCGTGGTGGACCGGCACAGAAGACCTGCCCCGGCGTACAGAGTTGGTCAGCAAGTCTATGTGTCAACCCAGGACGTGATTTTAAAGGGCGAGAGGAGGAAGCTGGCACAGCGGTTTATGGGCCCATACCCCATCACCAGGATCATCAACCCGGTGGCTGTGCGTGTGGCTATTCCCCCCTCCCTCCGCATCCACCCCACCTTCCACGTGTCCAAGGTGACGCTGGCAGTCTCCGACCCCCTTTGCCCTCCTCCTGCTGCGCAACCCGCGCCCCGGATGATTGATGGCCATCCGGCCTGGCCTGTCTCCTCCATCCTGGACTCCCGGCGCCGGGGTCGTGGGTTGCAGTACTTGGTGGACTGGGAGGGCTATGGGCCTGAACATCGGCAGTGGGTACCCACGTCGTTTGTGTTAGACCCATCGCTCATTGCTGAATTCCACCGAGCGCACCCAGAGAAACCATCGCCAGGAGGCGCTGCTAGAGGGGGGAGTACTGTCACGCCGCGCCGCTCATCAGCGGCGCCAGCTGCATGCACACCTGCACATCATCAACGGCGAGGGATTTAAGCCGCCTCGCCCTGGGCTTCGGCCTGAAGCCGTCAGACTTCACTACGGATTGCTGTGAGTTCCCTCTCATTCTCAGCAAACATAGCGGTAAGAAGATCTTACCTTTCTCTTCTCCAAGTCTGCTCCCCTGTGCACAGGTGGATTTCCCGGCGGCGGACTATTCCTCTCCATCGCCTGTTCCTCGCTGCTGCACCGGGCTCTCCAGGTGGCTGTCTACCGGAACTCGTTCCTTGCTGTGCCAGTCATCCGCCCTTTCCAAGTAAGCTCCTCTCCTACTTGTATATCTCCTGTGTTGGTGTGTGCCCGTCACCCTTCTGCCTGTGCTTTTCCCATAGGGTTGTCCGGCTGTACGGTCTCCTGCCTCTGTGCCCGAAGCAGACGCCGCCACCAACACATTCACATCTCGCAGACACACATTCATACACCCTTGTTGCCAATAAAGCTATTTGAGCTACTCTGAGTCTGTGTGTGTGCGTCTCCTGAGCCGTGCATTATGTCAGTAACTCAGTCAAAACTGGACTTTGGACATATTTACACAAAGAATGGTTCAGTCTTTTGACACCGTTTTTTGTACAGATGTACCGCATCATCTTCAAAGTATATGAACAAGAAATCAATACTGTATATTTAAAAAAATAAGTCACTTACTGTTGTACATTCTGTTGACAAAGGGAGGCTGGCGTGGTCGCTGCATTTTCACCCATTATGGTCCTTATTTTGCATTCTGTCGGTAATATAAAATCTCTACCACATCTACAAAGTCTTATGATTATCCCACATAAATTTCGCTTGTATTCATCGGCTATTTTCGGTGTACAAAGTCGAAAAAGTGATGTGACAATCGCGGACATATTAGATTTCTGGGCTAAATGCTAAAACAGGAAAGGAAATGAGTTCTTGTTCTTTGGTGTATTACATGTCATCCACTGAGTCCTCCAACGGATGTCTACCACCTTTTGAAACTGGCAAATCAGTACAATCAGTACAAATCCCCAAGGCAGGAGATCATGTCAGAATGAGATGACAGGCGCAGTGCCACGCTCTGCCACTAGGGGCATGAAAATCCTCACACTCAAAGAGTTAAAGATGCTAAATTTAAGCTCAAACCTTAAGAAATGCTAGCTTACATGCTCACATAGCTTAAAGAATAAAAAATGTTAGCATTAAGCCAGAATGTCTTACAGTTGAAGAAAGTTGGCTTAAAAATGCTCAATACAAGATTTATCAGAATCAGAATCAGAATCAGAATCAGAATCAGCTTTATTGGCCAAGTATGCACAACACATACAAGGAATTTGACTTTGGCTAAAAACTTGCTCTCGTTGTTCAGGTGAAGGATTTAAATAAGGATTCAATGACAACCACAGTATGTACAGTAAATTACAGTCTGTCCACGTTTCTATAAAAGGATGCAAATATATACAGGAATATATGCAGTTATTTACTCGGACTAACCACACTTTGCAGAAATATATGAAAAAATATACAATCACACAGTATTTCAATGTGGACTCAGATTCAGTGATATAATGTGAATGAAGTAAAAAGCAGTGTGAGAGTTATGTGCAATGTAATAATGGATGAAAAGTCATGAGTACAGCAACAGGTAGGACTAGGTGAATGTTAGGAGTTCATCAGAGTGATGGCTTGAGGAAAGAAACTGTTCCTGTGACGGGTGGTTTTGACCTTCAGTGATCTGTAACGACGACCAGAAGATAGAAGTTCAAACAGTTTGTGGCCGGGGTGTGATGGGTCAGCACAGATGTTTCCCGCCCGTTTCCTGGTTATGGACCGATATAAGTTCTCAATGGAGGGTAGGTCGGTACCAATGATCCTCTCCGCAGACTTAATGATCCGCTGCAGTCTGGTCTTGTCCTGTTTAGTGGCAGATCCAAACCAGACAGTGATGGAAAAGCAGAGGACAGATTGGATGATGGCGGTGTAGAAGACAACCAGCAGCTCCTGAGGCAAATCAAACTTCTTGAGCTGACGCAGAAAAAACAACCTCTGCTGGGCCTTTTTCCGGACAGTGTCAATATGGGAGGACCACTTCAGGTTCCGGGAGATTGTGGTACCCAGAAACTTGAAGGAGTCCACAGTGGACACTGTGCTGTTGAGGATGGTGAGTGGGGGGAATGAAGGGGGGTGTCACCTGAAATCCACAGTCATCTCCACCGTTTTGGCTGGGTTAAGTTCAAGATGGTTCTGGCTGCACCAGAGGATCAGCTGCTCCACCTCCCGCCTGTATGCAGACTCATCATCATCCCGGATCAAACCGATGACTGTGGTGTCGTCCGCAAACTTCAGGAGCTTCACCGAAGGGTCCTCTGAGGTGCAGTCGTTGGAGTAGAGGGAGAAGAGCAGTGGGGAAAGGACACATCCTTGGGGGGCGCCAGTACTAATTTTTCGGGAGCTGGATGTAAATCTCCCTAGCTTCACCTGTTGCCACCTGTCAGTCAGAAAGCTGGAGATCCACTGGCAGGTGGAGGGGGGCACCTTGAGCTGGAGGAGTTTCTGATGAAGAATGCCTGGGATGATGGTGTTGAACGCTGAGCTGAAGTCGACAAACAGGATCCTGGCGTACGTCCCTGGGGAGTCGAGGTGTTGCAGGATGTAATGTAGTCCCATATTCACTGCATCATCCACTGACCTGTTTGACCGGTAGGCAAACTGCAGTGGGTCCATCAGGGGGCCTGTGATGACCTTCAGGTGGTTCAGCACCAATCTCTCCAAGGATTTCATGACCACAGAGGTCAGGGCAACAGGTCTGTAGTCGTTTAATCCTGTAATAGAGGGTTTCTTGGGAACTGGAATGATGATGGAGCGTTTGAAGCAGGAAGGCACTTCACGCAGCTCCAGTGATCTGTTAAAGATCCGGGTGAAGATGGGGGCCAACTCGTTGGAGCAGACTCTCAGGCAGGACGGAGACACACCATCAGGTCCTGCAGCCTTCTTGATCTTTTGTCTCTGAAAGACCCGGCGCACCTCCTCTTCACAGATCATTAGTGCTGGTGGGAGGTCAGAGTGGAGGAGGGATGGAGTTCCTGGGGCTGCAGATAATCCTTTTGTGTGGGTGGGAGGTGAGAACTGTAGGTTCTTTTCAAACCTGCAGTAAAAGCTGTTTAGGTCATTAGCCAGCTGGAGGTTTTCCGCAGGGTGGGGGGATGATCTCCTGTAGTTGGTGATATTCCGTAGGCCTCTCCAGACAGAAGCAGAGTTGTTAGCTGAGAAGTTTTTTTGTAACTTCACACTGTAGCTCCTCTTAGCAAGCCTGGTCTCCTTCGTCAGCATGTTTCTGGCCCGCTTGTACAGAGTCCAGTCACCAGTCCTGTAGGCCTCCTCCTTGGTCTGACGTAGCTGCTTCAGTTTAGGAATGAACCAGGGTTTATTGTTGTTGTATATGCAGAAGGTCTTGGTCTGCACACACATGTCCTCGCAGAAACAGGTGTATGATGTCACAGTGTCAGTGAGTTCATTTAAGTTAATGGCTGCAGCTTCAAAAACACTCCAATCTGTGCAGTCAAAGCAGGCTTGTAACTTCAGCTTTGATTCCTCAGTCCATTTCTTCACAGTCCTTACAACAGGCTTGGAAGTTTTTAGTTTCTGTCTGTATGTTGGAATAAGATGGAGCAGGCAGTGGTCAGAAAAACCCAGAGCTGCACGGGGGACGGCATGATAGGCGTTTCTTAAAACTGTGTAACAGTGGTCAAGTGTATTTGTGTCCCTGGTGGGACATTTAATATGCTGTCTGATATGATATCCAATATGATATCCAAAATATCATAATGTTAAATATCAAACGTTAGCAATAAAGCAGAAGTTGCTTAATGTCACAGGAAGCTAGCGTAAATATGGTAAATATTAGTCTAAAATGTAAAAAAAATACCTCTAGCTTACATAATAAAATAGCATAACATCTAAAAATATTAGCATAAAAGAAGAAATAGTTGAAAGTTGCCAGAAGTTAGCTTAAATAAATAAAAAATTAGCCTAAAATCTTAAAAAAATGCTAGCTTACATTCTAAATTAGCACAAGCTTGAAAAATATTAGCATATTAGAAGAAATAGGTTAACGTTGCAGCAAATTAGCTTTAAGATGCTAAATTTAAGCTCAAACCTTAAAAAATGCTAGCTTACATGCAAACATAGCTTAAACTATAAAAAATGTTAGCATAAACCTTTTAACTGTGAGATTTCACGTGCCCCCAGTGGCACAGCGCAGCAACTGCACCTATCAACTCACTCCGAAGCCCCCGGCTGTACTGAGGATTTGTACTGATTTGTACTTATCTGCCAGTTTCAGAAGTTGGCAGGCACATGTTGGAGGACACATGGATGACACGTAATACACCCAAGAAGAAGAAGTCCTTATTTCCTTTTCCTGTTTTCATTCTTTTAGCCCAGAAAGCTAATATGGCCGCCATGGATCGTCGTTTGTCATCACATAAACGGTTTCGTACTCCAAAAATAGCCGTGGAATACAAACGAAACTTACGTGGGATAATCATAAGGCTTTCTAGATGTGGGAGAGAGTGCAAATGACCGACAGAATGCAAAATAACGACCACGATGGATGAAAAAGGACCGGTCACGTGAGCGAGCGAGCCCCCCTTCGCCACCGGCAAATGACGAATTTATTTGTATCTTTACATTGTACTGATTTTCTGGTTCATATACTTTGAAGATAAGATAACAACATACCCCTGTAGAGACAACGGTGTCAAAAAACAGAGCCATTCTTTGTGTAAATATGTCCAAAATCCACTTTTGACTAAGTTATGGAATTTATGTAGCTGCCGTGACATTATGCAAATTAGATGTGTAAATTTATTCCTATCTGGAACTTTGGATCATATTCTACATCTTTCTAATTGACAGCAAGCCATTATCTCTTGCAACTTTCAAGTTATAGCCTTGGAAATCTGAACTATTTTACTGACAAAAAATCTTTACCACTCTTGACCACTAGGGGTTATGTCACCATATGGTGACTGGGACAGTTAGAGTAATCCAATAATACTTATAGTTGAAGAAAGTTGACTTAAAAATGCCAAATATAATATTAATCCTAACTGGGATTTCAACCTGGTCTGCTAAAGGAATCTTACTCTGTAGCCTCATGCTTTAACCACTTAACTAATTATTGGAAGTAATTGATGTGCTCCACAAAGGTATTTGACATCGATTCACTCAGCGTGATAAAGAAATGCATTGTAGAGAGGTCCTCGAACAGGCATTAATAAAAGACAAACCATAAGACTGACAGGTATAATTTTGGCACAGTGAGAATCCTGAGACGTTGATCTACTCAGTTATGTAAATTTTATGTTCCTAAACGCAAAACTGTGCTCACACTCGCAAGTTAAAAACCGAGAAAAATTTTGGATCAGTATTTTTCTGCCCCATTCAAATGTATGGCAGGATTCATCATTTTTTCTCCTCTTCAGTACTTCTGGAGAAAAAAAAAAACTATAGAACTTATGGCTTCGACAAAAGTTTGTGAGCATCAGGACATCTGTGGCTACGTTTTTGGAAAAGATGAAGTCAGTAGTGCAAAACTTGTGGCCACAGTCGTGATTTATCCAGAAATATTTTCTGAAGGTTCTACAACTCTAGCGATGATGTCACCCACTCAAAGCTTGCTGCATCCCGTCCCATTGACTTCCATGTTAAACGGTGATTTTTGATGAAATTCCTACCCGATTTTAATGCTGAACCATTTGAAAACTATTTGAGATATTCAAATGAAAATGAATACATTAAAAGTAAAGACTTGTAGAAACATTTTAAAATTTTAATGGTTTTTCTAGCTGAACATATGCTGAACTTACAGTATAATGCTGAACATCTGAAGATGCTGAAGGAGAATTTGAAAGATTTCTCCATGGAAATCAATGCAAAAGCTTTTGTGGAAAAACTTAAATAATTTAAAAGTTTTAAAAACAAATAAACACCAGAAGTAATAGCTTAAGTGTCCTAAGTAAGCTGAACATTTTAAAGTTTGAACAGAGTTTCTAGCTGAAAAAATGCAGAAGTAGTTTGAATCCAAAAAAATGGATGGAAATCAGAAAAAGTCAAAATAAGAAATAACTAGAAAAATTTGCATTTCCTCGTGGAAATGCGGTGTAAATGCTGTTAGCTGAAAATGCATTCCTGAAATGCTTCAAAATGCAGAATGCATTCCTGAAATGCTTAAAAATGCAGAGATATGCTGGCATAACATATCTTGAAAAATATATATGTAGACATAGCTTAATGTTGCCTGAATTTAGAGTAATTTTGCTAAATATAAGCTTGAAAACTAAAAAATGCTATCTGAAAAACTAAATTAGCATAATCATAAAAACATTAGCATAAAAGTATAAAATAGCTTAAGGTTGTAGAAGTCAGCTTAAAAATGGTAAATGCAACCTTAATTAATTGGAAAAACAATAGCTCAGTGCCTAACTTAGCCTTGTTTTTAAAAACATTGTGGGCACATATGCGGTTTCCATATGCTTCACATGCTTGTTACTGTATGCTTATTGTTTACTGCACGTCTCAGAGGAACAAAAGGTCTGAACCTCCTAGGGGTAGCAGGAGGATGCAAAGTCTGGCCTTTTGTATGCAGAGAGACGGCCATGAAGGATTTCCTGACCACCAGGACTTCAACTGGAGACAGAAGACCTGAAGGGGGGTGCGTTGTGATTTGGGATGTAAAGACAATGCAACTGTTTGCTTTGATGTCCTGGGGTATAAAAGGACAGCTGTGGGGGCATGCCTTCCTCTTGTCTGTTTTTGGATGTTGGAGAATGTGGTGGTGAATAAAACTGATTTTGAGTAATAAACTCAGCCTCGTCTTTCCACAACATTAGCATAAAAGTAGAAACAACATAAAGCAGAAGAAGCAGCATAAATAGTACAAATGGCTACAGTAGCTTAACATTGTAGGAAGTTAGCTTAAAGATGGCAAATGTAAGCACAAAACTAAAAACATGTTAGCTTCCAAGCTAAAACAGGCTAATCTTGACAAACATTAGCATAAAAGCAGAAGTAGCTTAATTTAAAAAAAAAAAAAATGTTAGTGTAAAGATAGTAAATATTGCCTGAAATGTAAAAGATGCTAGCATTCATGTTAAAAGTAGCATAAATTTAAAAATATTAGCATAAAAGAAAAATAGCTTAAGCCACATTCAGTTAGCTCAAATACGTCAAAAATAAGCCTTAAGTGTCAAAAATGCTAGTTTACATGTTAAATTAGCACAATTTTGAAAAAAAAATCATATTAGTAAAATTGTTTTACACAGCAGGAAATTAGCTTAAAGATGCTAAATATAAGATTAAAACTGAAAAAAATGGTAGCTTACGTGCTCAAACAGGCTAATCTTGACAAATGTTAGTATAAAAGCAGAAGTAGCTTAATGCCACAGGAAGTTAGCACAAAGATGCTAAATATTAGCCTAAAATATAAAAAATGCTAGTTTACATAAAAATAGCCTAATATTTAAAAATATTAGCATAAAAGAAGAAATAGTTGAAAGTTGCTAGAAGTTAGCTTAAATACATCAAAAATTAATCTAAAATATAAAAAATCCTAGCTTACTTGTTAAATTAGCACAAGCACGTTGCTGGAAATTAGCTTAAAGATGTGGAATGTCACCTCTCTGGTGGGGAAGGAACCTGAGCTGGTGTACGAGATTGAGCGATACCGGCTAGATATAGTCGGCCTCACCTCAACACACAGCTCCGGTTCCGGAACCAGTCTCCTGGAGAGGGGCTGGAGCTTGGCCTTTTCTGGAGTTGCCCCGGGCGAGAGGCGACGAGCAGGGGTAGGTATTCTTGTATCGCCCCACCTTGCTGCCTCTATATTGGAGTTTTCCCCGGTGGACGAAAGGGTTGCTTCCCTGCGCCTTCGGGTTGGGAAACGGGTCCTGACCATCATTTGTGCCTATGCACCAAATGATGTTTCAGAGTACCCACCCTTTTTGGAGTCTGTGACTGGGGTGCTGGAGGGTGCTCCTCCTGGAGACTCCATTGTCCTACTGGGGGACTTCAATGCGCACGTGGGCAACGACAGTGAAACCTGGAGGGGGGTGATTGGGAGGAACGGCCTGCCCGATCTGAACCCGAGTGGTGTTCAGTTATTGGACTTCTGTGCTAACCACAGTCTGTCTATAACGAACACCATGTTCAAGCATAAGGGTGTCCATATGTGCACCTGGCACCAGGACACCCTAGGCCGCAGGTCGATGATCGATTTTGTTATCGTATCATCAGACCTGCGACCGTATGTCTTGGACACCCGAGTAAAGAGAGGTGCAGAGCTGTCAACTGATCACCACCTGGTGGTGAGTTGGATCCGATGGCAGGGGAGGAAGCCATTCAGACCTGGTAGACCCAAACGTATAGTGAGGGTGTGCTGGGAGCGTCTGGCTGAGGCCCCTGTCCGGGAGGTCTTCAACTCCCACCTCCGGAAGAACTTCAACCACATTCCGAGGGAGTCTGGAGACATGGAGTCTGAATGGGCCATGTTCTCCACCTCTGTTGTTGAAGCGGCAGCCCAGAGCTGCGGCCGCAAGGTGGTCGGTGCATCTCGTGGTGGCAACCCCCGAACCAAGTGGTGGACACCAGTGGTGAGGGGGGCCATTAAGCTGAAGAAGGAGTCCTATCAAGCTTGGTTGGCTTGTGGGACTCCCGAAGCAGCTGAGGTGTACCGGCAGGCTAAGCGGAGTGCAGCTCGGGTGGTTGCTGAAGCAAAAACCCGGGTATGGGAGGAGTTCGGTGAGGCCATGGAACAAGACTTTCGGTCGGCTTCAAAGAGATTCTGGCAAACTGTTCGGCGGCTCAGGAGGGGAAAGCAGCTCCCCGTCCACACTGTGTATGGTGCGGATGGGACACTGTTGACTTCAACTGGGGATATCGTCGGGCGGTGGAAGGAATACTTCGAGGATCTCCTCAATCCCACTGATACGCCTTCCACAGAGGAAGCAGGGTTTGGGGACGAGGGGGATGACTCGCCTATCACAGGGGCTGAGGTCGCCAAGGTGGTTAAAAATCTCCTTGGTGGCCGGGCCCCGGGGGTGGACGAGATTCGCCCCGAGTACCTCAAGGCCCTGGATGTTGTTGGGTTGTCATGGTTGACACGCCTCTGCAACATTGCGTGGAGGTCGGGGGCAGTGCCTTTGGCATGGCAAACCGGGGTGGTGGTTCCTCTCTTCAAAAAAGGGGACCGGAGGGTGTGCTCCAACTTTAGAGGGATCACACTCCTCAGCCTCCCTGGGAAGGTCTATGCCAAGGTACTGGAGAGGAGAGTCCGGCCGTTGGTCGAACCTCGGATTCAGGAGGAGCAATGTGGTTTTCGTCCTGGCCGTGGCACATCGGACCAGCTCTTTACCCTCTCGAGAATTCTTGAGGGTTCGTGGGAGTTTGCCCAACCAGTTTACATGTGTTTTGTGGACTTGGAGAAGGCATTTGACCGCGTCCCTCGTGGATTTTTGTGGGGGGTGCTTCGGGAGTATGGGGTATCGGGCTTGTTGTTACGAGCTATTCGGTCTCTGTACGACCGTTGTGAGAGTTTAGTTCGCATTGCCAACACTCGGTCGGAGTCATTCCCAGTGAGAGTTGGACTCCGCCAGGGCTGCCCTTTGTCACCGGTCCTGTTCATAATTTTTATGGACAGGATTTCTAGGCGCAGCCAGGGAATGGAGGGTGTCATGCTTGGTGACCACAGGATCTCATCTCTGTTGTTTGCAGATGATGTTGTCCTGTTGGCTTCATCCAGCAATGACCTACAGCTCTTGCTGGGACGGTTTGCCGCTGAGTGTGAAGCGGCTGGGATGAGAATCAGCACCTCCAAGTCCGAGTCCATGGTCCTCAGCCGGAAAAAGGTGGATTGTCCTCTCCGGGTTGGGGACAGGCTCCTGCCCCAAGTGGAGGAGTTTAAGTATCTTGGGGTCTTGTTCACGAGTGAGGGGAAAATGGAGCGAGAGATCGACAGACGGATTGGAGCAGCATCTGCAGTGATGCGGACGTTGTACCGGTCTGTTGTGGTGAAGAGGGAGCTTAGTTCTAAGGCAAAGCTGTCGATTTACCAGTCAATCTACGTTCCTACTCTTACCTATGGTCACGAGCTTTGGGTAATGACCGAAAGAACGAGATCGCGGATACAAGCGGCTGAAATGAGCTTTCTCCGTAGGATTGCTGGACTCACCCTCAGAGATAGGGTGAGGAGCTCAGTCATCCGGGAGAGGCTCAGAGTAGAACCGCTGCTCCTCCACATTGAAAGGAGTCAGTTGAGGTGGTATGGGCATCTGATTAGGATGCCTCCTGGACGCCTCCCACTTGAGGTGTTTCAGGCACGTCCCACTGGGAGGAGACCCCGGGGCAGACCCAGGACTCGGTGGAGAGACTATGTCTCCCAGCTAGTCTGGGAACGCCTTGGTATCCCCTCTGAAGAGCTGGAGCAGGTGGCTGGGGAGAGGGAAGTCTGGGCTTCTCTGCTTGAACTGCTGCCTCCGCGACCCGGACCTCCGGAAAAGCGGTAGAAGATGGATGGATGGATGGATGGATGCTATATATTAACCCAAAATGTAAAAAAAAAATAAAAAATGCTAGCTTACATAATAAAATAGCACAATATTTAAAAATATTAGCATAAAATATTAGCTCTGCACTGTGTGTCTGTGTGTGTGTGTGTGTATATATATATTTTATAGTAATATGTACATATGTATATTAGCTGCTCTTGCTTGCTTGTTTTTTTTCTTGCCTTCTGATTGTTGCTCTGAGTGTTGCTATCCCTGTGCTGTTGCAATCCTGGAATTTCCCCGTTGTGGGACTAATAAAGGCTTATCTTATCTTATCTTATCTTAAAAGATGAAATATTTGAAAGTTGCCAGAAGTTAGCTTAGATACATCAAATATTAGCCTAAAATATAAAAAATGCTAGCTTACATGATAAATTACCACAAACTTGAAAAACATTAGCATTGAAGTACAACTTGCTTAATGTAGCATAAGTTAGCTTTAAGAGGCTAAATACAACCTTAATTCATTGGAGAAAAAAAAAGCTAGGTGAAAGGGTAAAATCCCAAAATGTTGCAGCAAAGGACTAGCTACTTCAATAAACGTGGACTTTAATTTTGGAAAAACCACTGTATTTCAAAGTGTTTGTTCCAACATCCATCGGTAAGTAAAATGGTAGTGATAACACCTGAAATATTCAAATTGGAGCAAAACCACACACTTTTTAAGGCCATTAATTTTGGGCAACTTTTGTTTTGAAAGTCTGTCTAATATCCTGTTGTGTGTGGGTTACATTCCTTCCTGCTACTGGTTCAAGTTAATATTATAGTAAATGAGAGAGAGATAGTCACCAAATCTTCCAAAAAATACTGACAAATTCAATATCGAGGGGCTTTAATTTTGGAAAATGACTGTATTTCAGCATTGCGTAGTTGTCGAATGGCTGTCACAAAGAAACATGGTCGTGATAGTACCTTACATATTCAAATTGTGGCAAAATTACGCACTTTTTAAGGTTTTGAGTTGTGAGGCTTTTAACTTTTTTTTTTTTTTTTTTTTTTTTTGTTACTTATTTGTACCCGTAGGTAGATTCGGTTTGCAGTCTGGTGACAAGCCACCGGCTGCTGGTCGCTGCGTGCGCGAGCGCCCTAAACCTACATGTTTTTGGTATGCGGGAGGAAACCGGAGAAATCCCGGAGTAAACCCGCGCAACACGGGGAGAACATGCAAACTCCACACAGCTCACTGTTGGTCGGGGGCTGGAATCGAACCCACGATCCCCGCGATCCCCCGGCCGAGGGTAAAACTGTGCTGCCACAGTGCTAAACCACTGCGCCACCGTGCAGCCCTAACTTGAAAGTCTGTCAAACATCCTGCTGTGTGTGGGTTAGATTCCTTCCTGCTACAGGTTCAAGTTAATATTTTAGAAAATTAGAGAGATATAGTCACCAAATATTACAGGAAAATATTGTCAAATTCAATATCAAGAGGCTTTTAATTTGAAAAATCAGTGTATTTCAGTGTTGTGTCGCTGTCAAATGGCTGTCATGAAGTAACATGGTAGTGATAGTACCTCACATATTCAAATTGTGGCAAAATTATACTTTATAAGGTTTTGAGTTTTGGGGGCTTTTAATTTAAAAGTCTGTAGAACATCCTGTTGTGTGTAGTTCGATTCCTTCCTGCTACAGGTTAAAGTTAATATCACAGAAAATGAGAGAGATATAGTCACCAAATATTCCAAGAAAATACTGACAAATTCAATATCAAGAGGCTTTTATTTTGAAAAAAACAGTATATTTCAGTGTTGTGTGGTTGTCAAATCGCTGTCATGAAGTAAGATGGTAGAGATAGTACCCCATATATTCAAATGTTGCAAAATTATGCACTTTTTAAGGTTTTTAGTTTTGGAGGCTTTAATTTTGAAAGTCTGTAGACCATCCTGTTGTCGTTTGGTTAGATTCCTTCCTGCTACAGGTTCGAGTTGGTATCATAGAAAATGAGAGAGATATAGTCACCAAATATTACAGGAAAATATTGACAAATTCAATAAATGAAGGTGCTCTTATTTTGAAAAAACACTGTCTTTCAGTGCTATGTGGTTGGCCAATGGCTGACTTAAAGTAACATTTTAGTTATACCAGAGTACCAGGACACTAAAGACTGCTGACTGGATCCTGTGGCTCTCAGAAATCCTCCATTGTTGTCAGTGGCTAATCAACTCCCATTGGAATGGATGAGTAAAGACTGAATTTTCCAGAAGGATGGCTCAGCATGACTGGATCATACAATTAAAATCTATAGGAGGATCACCCCTCGAACAACTGTGAATAGAACAGAAACCATAAGACTGACAGATAGAATTTTGGTACCGTGAGAATCCTGAGACTCTGAGCTACGCAGTGATGTAAATTTTATGCTCCGAAATGCAAAACTGTGCTCACAATGGCGAGTTAAATCCAAGAAAAAAATTGGCTCAAAATTTTTCAGTCCCCATACAAAGGTATAGGAAGAATTTTTTTTTTTTTTTTCTCCACTTCAGTGGGCCTGGAGAAAAAATTACAAAACTTAGGGCTAAGAGGAAAAGTTTGTGAGCATCAGAACATCTGTGGCTACGTTTTTGGAAAAAATGAAGTCAGTAGAGCGAAAATAGTGGCCACAATCGCGATTTATCCAGAAATATTTTCAAAAGGTTCTACACTCTAGCAATGATGTCACCACTCTAACCTCTCTCCATTGACTTCAATGCTAAACGGGGATTTTTGTTGAAAAACCTACCTGACTTTAGATGTGAATATTTCAAAAACTATAAAAGTTATCAAAAAGCTGAATGGAAGTTCAGTAGCTGACACGTGCGGAAACAAAATAAAGGCAGAATGGTTTCTGTAACCTCAAAATTGCAGAAGTTCTTAAGCAGAAAAAGCAGAATTTGCATAAGTTTCCCATAGGAATGAATAGGATTTAAAAAGCCGAAAAATCATAATTTTTACAAAAAGTTCAAAAGAAGAAAAATGCAAGCATACATCTCCAGAAAAAGCTGAACATTTTGTTACCAAAATGAAGTATGTAACACAAAAACTGCTGAAAGAGTTAAGAGTCTAAAGTTTTGGATAACAAAGTGTGAATGCTGTTATTCACACAATAAAGAAATAGGAGGAGAACAATGTGTGAATGCTTAACAGCATTCATACAATAAGCTGGAATAAATTTTGAGATAGTAATATAGTGTTTCCCAATGCGTTGCATTGGGGCACACTATAATCTATCTATAAATTCAAGGGATCTCTGTTTGTGTGTGTATCTGTGCGTGTGTTCCTCAGATATCTCTCAAACCGTTGGTCACACTGACCTAAGATTTTAAACTTGCTTTGCTGAAGCTACGAGGATGTGCATCCCTGAATATGGGGTGACTCAGTCAAAATATGTAATTTTTATCAATAAAAGTTTAGCCACCGCTGTGTGACCACTCAATGTCTTCACCCCCCCAGCTTCAAGAAGTGTGGGCGGGGTTTCAGATTGACTCCGTGCTCATTGGACAATATGCGGCATCACGACCTGTCAGTCACCACAGTGTTCCCTGGACAAAACAAGAAAGTGGGAAATAACAAATTTGACAAGAAAAACATAATACTGAAGATTTAATGCTTAAAAAAAATTATACTATATAGTTGCCTTGATTGTGTAGATTGAAAGGATAATTCAGCATATGTGGAGAATATGAGGTGCGCGAGGACACTGGGCAGAGTGTCAGTGGGACCTGGGTCTGACAAAGAATATCGGTGTATCAACACAGACCATGCCGGGAGAAGCAGCAGGCTAACCGGGTGGACCACAGTCCTCCACGGGGAAGCAGTAGACGGGAGTACCTGCTTATGCTTCACCTGTGTGTGCAGGACTGCACCCCCCCGCGTGAGTATCTACAAATTAAAAACACTGATGCAACGGTTGCAGTAAAACGGGTAATAATAGATAGATAGATAGATAGATAGATGTACTTTATTGATGTTGGGTGTTTTGTAGTTAATTCCGTTGATTACAGTTTTCAAAAAACTTTTAAGAACAAAATATTGCTAAAATATAAAATGATGCACTACAATGGGTCTCAAATATTTGTAAACGTGTCCTGTTATAGCACTGCACAGGTTTATTGATGATACACAGAAGAAATTCTATATTACACTGAACTCCATCACTGAACAGTGATATAAACTAAAATAATTATAAAGATGACTGAACAACTCCGATTCCCCAAAGTGCAAGATACACTATTATGAATATAAGTGATAAAATATCACACAAATAACTGATCTAACAAACAAATAAACAAGGGATCTGAAACAGTCACTAATATTTGATGTCCCATTCATTTTCATCCATCCATCCATCCATCTTCTACCGCTTTTCCGGAGGTCCGGGTCGCGGAGGCAGCAGTTCAAGCAGAGAAGCCCAGACTTCCCTCTCCCCAGCCACCTGCTCCAGCTCTTCAGAGGGGATACCAAGGCGTTCCCAGACTAGCTGGGAGACATAGTCTCTCCACCGAGTCCTGGGTCTGCCCCGGGGTCTCCTCCCAGTGGGACGTGCCTGAAACACCTCAAGTGGGAGGCGTCCAGGAGGCATCCTAATCAGATGCCCATACCACCTCAACTGACTCCTTTCAATGTGGAGGAGCAGCGGTTCTACTCTGAGCCTCTCCCGGATGACTGAGCTCCTCACCCTATCTCTGAGGGTGAGTCCAGCAATCCTACGGAGAAAGCTCATTTCAGCCGCTTGTATCCGCGATCTCGTTCTTTCGGTCATTACCCAAAGCTCGTGACCATAGGTGAGAGTAGGAACGTAGATTGACTGGTAAATCGACAGCTTTGCCTTAGAACTAAGCTCCCTCTTCACCACAACAGACCGGTACAACGTCCGCATCACTGCAGATGCTGCTCCAATCCGTCTGTCGATCTCTCGCTCCATTTTCCCCTCACTCGTGAACAAGACCCCAAGATACTTAAACTCCTCCACTTGGGGCAGGAGCCTGTCCCCAACCCGGAGAGGACAATCCACCTTTTTCCGGCTGAGGACCATGGACTCGGACTTGGAGGTGCTGATTCTCATCCCAGCCGCTTCACACTCAGCGGCAAACCGTCCCAGCAAGAGCTGTAGGTCATTGCTGGATGAAGCCAACAGGACAACATCATCTGCAAACAACAGAGATGAGATCCTGTGGTCACCAAGCATGACACCCTCCATTCCCTGGCTGCGCCTAGAAATCCTGTCCATAAAAATTATGAACAGGACCGGTGACAAAGGGCAGCCCTGGCGGAGTCCAACTCTCACTGGGAATGACTCCGACCGAGTGTTGGCAATGCGAACTAAACTCTCACAACGGTCGTACAGAGACCGAATAGCTCGTAACAACAAGCCCGATACCCCATACTCCCGAAGCACCCCCCACAAAAATCCACGAGGGACGCGGTCAAATGCCTTCTCCAAGTCCACAAAACACATGTAAACTGGTTGGGCAAACTCCCACGAACCCTCAAGAATTCTCGAGAGGGTAAAGAGCTGGTCCGATGTGCCACGGCCAGGACGAAAACCACATTGCTCCTCCTGAATCCGAGGTTCGACCAACGGCCGGACTCTCCTCTCCAGTACCTTGGCATAGACCTTCCCAGGGAGGCTGAGGAGTGTGATCCCTCTAAAGTTGGAGCACACCCTCCGGTCCCCTTTTTTGAAGAGAGGAACCACCACCCCGGTTTGCCATGCCAAAGGCACTGCCCCCGACCTCCACGCAATGTTGCAGAGGCGTGTCAACCATGACAACCCAACAACATCCAGGGCCTTGAGGTACTCGGGGCGAATCTCGTCCACCCCCGGGGCCCGGCCACCAAGGAGATTTTTAACCACCTTGGCGACCTCAGCCCCTGTGATAGGCGAGTCATCCCCCTCGTCCCCAAACCCTGCTTCCTCTGTGGGAGGCGTATCAGTGGGATTGAGGAGATCCTCGAAGTATTCCTTCCACCGCCCGACGATATCCCCAGTTGAAGTCAACAGTGTCCCATCCGCACCATACACAGTGTGGACGGGGAGCTGCTTTCCCCTCCTGAGCCGCCGAACAGTTTGCCAGAATCTCTTTGAAGCCGACCGAAAGTCTTGTTCCATGGCCTCACCGAACTCCTCCCATACCCGGGTTTTTGCTTCAGCAACCACCCGAGCTGCACTCCGCTTGGCCTGCCGGTACACCTCAGCTGCTTCGGGAGTCCCACAAGCCAACCAAGCTTGATAGGACTCCTTCTTCAGCTTAATGGCCCCCCTCACCACTGGTGTCCACCACTTGGTTCGGGGGTTGCCACCACGAGATGCACCGACCACCTTGCGGCCGCAGCTCTGGGCTGCCGCTTCAACAACAGAGGTGGAGAACATGGCCCATTCAGACTCCATGTCTCCAGACTCCCTCGGAATGTGGTTGAAGTTCTTCCGGAGGTGGGAGTTGAAGACCTCCCGGACAGGGGCCTCAGCCAGACGCTCCCAGCACACCCTCACTATACGTTTGGGTCTACCAGGTCTGAATGGCTTCCTCCCCTGCCATCGGATCCAACTCACCACCAGGTGGTGATCAGTTGACAGCTCTGCACCTCTCTTTACTCGGGTGTCCAAGACATACGGTCGCAGGTCTGATGATACGATAACAAAATCGATCATCGACCTGCGGCCTAGGGTGTCCTGGTGCCAGGTGCACATATGGACACCCTTATGCTTGAACATGGTGTTCGTTATAGACAGACTGTGGTTAGCACAGAAGTCCAATAACTGAACACCACTCGGGTTCAGATCGGGCAGGCCGTTCCTCCCAATCACCCCCCTCCAGGTTTCACTGTCGTTGCCCACGTGCGCATTGAAGTCCCCCAGTAGGACAATGGAGTCTCCAGGAGGAGCACCCTCCAGCACCCCAGTCACAGACTCCAAAAAGGGTGGGTACTCTGAAACATCATTTGGTGCATAGGCACAAATGATGGTCAGGACCCGTTTCCCAACCCGAAGGCGCAGGGAAGCAACCCTTTCGTCCACCGGGGAAAACTCCAATATAGAGGCAGCAAGGTGGGGCGATACAAGAATACCTACCCCTGCTCGTCGCCTCTCGCCCGGGGCAACTCCAGAAAAGGCCAAGCTCCAGCCCCTCTCCAGGAGACTGGTTCCGGAACCGGAGCTGTGTGTTGAGGTGAGGCCGACTATATCTAGCCGGTATCGCTCAATCTCGTACACCAGCTCAGGCTCCTTCCCCACCAGAGAGGTGACATTCCACGTACCAAAAGCCAGTTTAGAAAGCTTGGGATCAGTCCGCCAAGGTCTCCGCCTTTGACTGCCACCTAATCCACATAGCACCGGACTTCCATGATCCCTCCTGCAGGTGGTGAACCTACTGGAGGGCGGACCCATGTAACTCCTTCGGGCTGAGCCCGGCCGGGTCCCATGGGTGGAAACCCGGCCACCAGACGCTAGCCTTCGAGCCCCTCCCCCAGGCCTGGCTCCAGGGTGGGGCCCCGGTAACCCCATACCGGGCGGGGTACACTGAATCCTTGATATACAATTTATCATGAGAGTCTGTTGGATCGTTCTTCGTCTGGCCCTTCACCCAGGACCAGTTTGTCTTGGGAGACCCTATCAGAGGCAAATTGCCCCGGACAACATAGCTCCTGGGATCACTGGGGCACGCATACCCCCCCACCACGATAAGGTGACGATCCATGAGGGGGCCATTCATTTTCAATAATTAGGTATTCTGTAATTAATATTCACGCTGTCAAATAAATCTTAGTCCCATTTACTCCCTTTTATATTTGTGATGATTGCCTATGTATAGGCTACACCTCTTTGTATTCCACTTTCAAACACAGCGTACATTTTTGCCTGGAAAGCCTGATTGGGATACCTGTTTCAGACAGGAATACTTGTGTTCTATGGGCATGCACTAGTAATTATTATGATGACTGAACAACTCCCAATTCTCCAAAGTGCAAGATACACTATTATGAATATAAGCGATAAAAAATCACACAAATAACTGATCGGACAAACAAATAAGCAAGGGATCTAAAACAGTCGCTAATATTGGATGTCCCATTCATCTTCAATGTTTATGTATTCTGTAATTAATATTCACACAATCAAATAAATTTTAGTGCCATTTACTCCCTTTTATATTTGTCAAAGTGTAGCATGTGATTGCCTGCATATAGGCTACACCTCTTTGTATTCTACTTTCAAACACAGCCTACATTTGGGCCTGTAAAGCCTGATTGGGATACTTGTTTCAGACAGGAATACTTGTGTTCTATGGGCTTGCACTACTTCTTATAATTCACAATAACCAGCGTAAAAGATTCATTTTAATTAATTAAATCTATATCTAGTATTGCTTTTAAAGTATGCTTTGTCTAGATTGTTTTTATCTTTATATGTAGAAATACGTGTGTTTGGCTTTTTTTAAAGGGCTCTTCTAAATGTTATTTGTTAATGACCCTTGTAAAAGATTTATACTAATTAACTATGCTGAAATTCAGTCTGACCTACTGAAACTATACATAAGATTTATATACATTGCCTGACCCCCAAAAATAAGTCACTACCATTGAAAAAAAGGCTTCAGTTTGCTGGGGAGCATAAGAATTGGACTCTGGAGCAATGGAAGAAGGTCATGTGGCCTGATGAGTCCAGATTTACCCTGTTCCAGATTAATGGGTGCATGAGAGTAAGAAGAGAGGCGGATGAAGTGATGCACCCAGTGATGCACCCATCATGCCTAGTTCCTACCATACAAGCCTGTAGGGGCAGTGCTATCCGTTAACATACAGTTGACGCCATAGAGTAACATCCTTATAGCAACATCCACATTAAAAGATCTTGTCTAATTTCTGACCTTCAGTGAGTGTAATTTGTCTGTATGGCGGGCTTCGTGAAACCTACTCGCACAGTGATGTGATACTCAGTCAGCCCTTCATGTAAACACATAAAGGGGTGAGAGTGTAACGGCAGCGGTTAAAAAGGGCGGATCGGAAATGGGCCTCTGTCTCTCCTCTTGATGTTAATGTGTGCTTGATTGCAGGAACGGAGACAGGTGCCCTGGAGCCAGAACAGAACCCCACCAGCTGCATCCACTTCAACAATCAAGTCTCCTTCAAATACTCTACAACCCCCTTATCACTTGAACGGTGCCTCTGCCCAAGCAGCTCTAGCCATTTGTGATTATTATTAACTTTATTGTTTTGTCAATCATCTCAGCTGTCTAGTTCCTGTTTTTCTATGCCGGCTGTTTCCTTGGTTGACTCAGGTCCAGTTTCTTTTCTTCAGCTCATTGAATAGCAAGTGCATCTCAGTCATACGGACCCCTGCATAATCCCAGGCACATGTTTGTGGTTCACCAGTCTAGATATGAGAGAACCCTCAACTCTTAATGTTAAATTGGCTGCATTTGCATATTTTATCTAAACTAATAAAGATCTATGCCTCAATATTGGCTTTAAAGCAGCCTTGAGAATCAAAGGGACAGCATTTATTGGTTAAATCTGTTTTTAATTGACTTATTTATCAGCAAATACACACAAAAAAACTTTTACAGTGTACCATCCCACACTGTTAAAAGGGGCTTCAGCACTTCACATTCAGTGCAACCATCTCTGTGAGAAGGGACAAATGCAGGGCCAGTCTTGAATTGGTCACAGTCGAGTGGTCAGCACAATCTAGTTTACAAAACACTTTCTCCTGTATCGACAGAATTTTCATTACATCAAGATTCTGTCAAAGCCTCATGCTTTTAGTTACTTTAAAGCAAATTCAGGCTCTGTGGAGAAATCAGGACAGAGTGAGAGAAGGCCACTTTCTGCACCCTTACTTATCAGAAAGGAAAATTACAATGTGGGGGGAAAATGCTGCAGTAGCCTTAAAATGTGGAAGATAATACTTCTGGGAGTAACATTCATCACATTCACTTTACCTTCTCAAGTCTGTCCGTGCCTTTGACAGACTCAAAGGAGAGATACCACTTCCTTTTCTTAAATACTTTTTTTGTATGGAAATTATTTTAATCGATGCATAAGGAGTTTCATCATGCTCAGACAGACGGGAGCATTATGTAACACCATTATCAGCAGTAATGGCAATGCTTGTTTATTAAACTGCATCACTCAAGCAAAACGCTAAGTCATATTTCTGAAGAAATAAATGAAACCATTTAACTTATAGAGGAGGAGGGAAACATAATTTGTCACTATTATAAAAGACTCATTAAAATTAGATTGTTGATGGTTCTCAGGAAGGTTATGTGTTAAAGCTATAAGGGGGAGGGGCTGTATACAATTCAGCTGTTTTTTGGAAAATGTACCTTTTGTCTTACAAAGAGGACCACCTACACCTGTTGTCATGAATCCGATTCTGACTCATGGTTATGCTTTGACCCAAGTTTCCTCCTAACAACTCGGGCACGCCCTCTCCTCCTGTCAAGCTCCGTCAGACACACACACACACTCCATTCACTCTCATTCACATGTGCTCTCACACACCTGTTCCCAATCAGTTCTGCCCATGCATTCACACCGGCAATCTCTTTCCTCATTAGCATTTGGAGTATTTGTTGGCGACCGCTGAGGAAGGAGATTGTCGGGACATTCCCCGTCATACGCAGCAGCGTGTTCCTCTGTGTATGTTCATTCACTCCCAGCGCTTTACCCAGCCGGATACTTCAAGACGATCCATACCTTGGTGTTACGGCTGGTCCGCTCCTCTGTCTCTGCCTCCTGACTGCACGACACTCCCCGAATTGGCTCAAGCTCTGTAAGTGTGTCTTAGCCTTTTCTCCCATGCTAGCAGGCCTGCAGCATTAGGCTGCTCGCCTTTCCTGTTTTATGCGTAACACAGCCCTGCAGTACCAGGCTTTATATTCACCAGGCTGTTGAGCATTTTGGCAGGCGCCCTGTATGTTTTGTGGCCAATACTGTTATTACACCCTTCCATACATTGTGTGGTAGACTGAACTGCATTGGTGATTAATGAACTGGTTGTTTGGTAAACTTTAATGAACACGGCACTCTCTACTCCTGCGACTGGGTTTTCATTCTCTCCCTGGTACGCAGTTTAATGGCGCACAGGGGTTCATGACACCTGTAATATTTAATTTTGTTGTTGTTTTCAGCAACTTTCTGGCAGCCAAATAACTGCATGAAAGCTAGTAATTTAATGCTGTAGCTCTATCCATCATCCATCTTCTACCACTTTTCCGGAGGTCCAGGTCACAGAGGGACAAGCTCAAGCAGAGAAGCCCAGACTTCCCTCTCCCCGGTCACCTCCTCCAGCTTTTCAGAGAGGATACCAAGATGTTCCCAGGCCAGATGGGAGACAGTCTCTCCAGGGTATCCTGGATCTGCCCCCAGGTCTTCTCCCAGTGGGACGTGCCTAAAACACCTCAAGTGGGAGGCGTCCAGGAGGCATCCTGATCAGATGCCCAAACCACCTCAATT